>CM063508.1:83553842-83558842 GCA_032207245.1 Pardosa pseudoannulata | reverse complement strand
AAATTGATAATTCAAGATATATTACCAGTACTACTATTAAAATTAACAATGTCTACATGTTTTACACAAGCTTTACTACGTCTTCCTAAAATCTGAAACTACAGACTTAAAAAAACAAAAATTCAGCACTTTTTCTCTTGTTATATACTTTCAACCAACTGTGTTTGCGAGACATGATAAGCAAGTCAGAAAATTCGCAGTTTAGAACATAATGAATTTTTTTACTATTATTGAAAACATTATGATGTTAGATATATCTATGTCCCTTTAAAGCAATAGTTATGTTGGTTTAATAAGCAATGCCTCGTTCTAATTTAAAACATATGATGTAGTATTATATATAAAATTTATTTTAATCAACAAGACATCTATTCATCCTATACAATTCCTGCAACTTTCAATGTAATAAATGAAAAAAAGCAAAATGTGTCATCATCGAATCACATCTGCTCTGTTTTTAGCAGTCAAAAAAGCATTGGTAATAAAAAAAATAGCATAGAGTTTAAAAAACTTTTGGACGAAAGTAAAGCTTGACGGTCTGATGTCATACTTTCCAACAATTCCTAACACAGAGAAATGTAAAGTCTATTTTAAAGCAAAAATTTCTTATCCCCACCAATATCTCTCGTTGTGTAACCATTCTCTTTTGCATGTATGATATACACAATCCCTTTTGTGACAGATATATACGAAATTAGGTGACATAACCATAAAAATGGAGTGAAGTATTTGATACGTACAGAATTATTGGTAGCTATAATTGTAGGTACACACAGTCATAATGAAAAAAAATTATTATTTGAAGAGCATAAAAATAAATCTATGCGATATTCACAAAATATTGAGAAAAGTAAAAAAATATCAATTCATAATCAAGAAATTTAAAAACTTACATTGAATTAAACTCTATTTCTAGTCAAAATGACCACTTCCTTAATTTTATTAACACTAAATGCTTCTAAAAAGTTACTAGTTGGTATTATAGTTGTTGCTAAGGAAAAGATTGTTCATAACATTTTATGGTGTACTACCCCTCAGACCAGTTTGAATGTAAGAAGGTATTGTTTTATTGCAGTTTTTTTTGTCACATTTTAACCTTCCCGTTTTCTGCGGTCAAGAGGTATTGTAGTGTTCCCTTTAGGGGTACTTTAAGGAATGTCTCTGCAGCTACAGCGAACAACTGTCGAGTCACTGTATCACTACACGGTTTTGCCTTGGTAATCCGGAGGCGAAAAATGAGTGCACCTATTCAAGGGAGCGCTTTTTGGGTTGAAGCAGAGAGTGTGACTGAACCTAAAATAACCCCACCTTGAACAGGCGGCTTGCAGTTATGTCCCTTGATGGTGAGTATATATTCTTAATATATTGTTTCGATCAATGCATTCAATAAAATACTTTCATTTTTTTATTTCTCTCCCTGAGTCTGTCCTTTCTGAGTTGGTACATATTTACCGTAGTGTGATTTTTTTTTATAAGTTTACTCCTCACAACGCATTGTTTTTTTAGTCCCCTTAACTTCATTCCCATTTTGTAGCAAAACCATATTGTAACAATAGTACTCTTAGATTTTAAACGATTTGAAAGTTTACAAGTCATAGTATTAACAACAACAGTTTCAAATATAAACAGTTAACTGTGGAATTTATTTTTAAAAGCCACTAGAGAAATGCATAATTAAAATCAAGAGATGACTTGTGTCCTCATTGTATACAATACAAACTATCGAATAATATTATTTAGGAATAATTCACAGTAAATCGGATAAGATATTACTTTTATAATGTAAAAAATAACAGTTGACTGCTAAAAAAAGGTATTGTTACTAAAAACTAAAAACACCACCACCAAATATTTTAAAAATCATAAAAAGGAAAAAAATTAAGAAATCGGGTTAATTTAAGTGTTGTATTTTCCACAAAAACGTACCACACAAAGTGGCACTTTACAGATGAGAACTAATAGTTAATGGAAAATACTTTATGCCTCGGTAATTTCATATTTCATATGACTTGCCTATGCTACGAAAGCACTAAAATAAAGATTTAAATCGACGTGCATACACGTCGAATACTGAATGAAAAACAAATTATCATCACCTATCTGAATATTATGCAAATTTGGATTCAGATTTTTAATGCCGTCTAAAGCCATAGTATCATTATATGCAGACACATGTTTAAAATTTAAACATTTACTTTCAGTTACAAAATGATTTAGCCTGTCACACTTATGGCATTTTTTCTTAAATGAAAAGCATTCAGCTCTTTTTGCTTGTTATTACAATCGTTAATAAATAAATGCCACTGTCTACTATTTTCAACGTCTCCAGATTTTTCTTTCTATTGTCAGACAGAAAGTTTATTAGCTTCTATGACAGACTGTTTATTATCGTTTTCGCGATACAACCAGTTTTGATAATAAAACCGTTACTTGTGTTTTACCTTGCAATAATTTGAATTGTTTCTTACTCAATTTTGATGCTCTACAGATATTGACGTTTCTTCTCTAGCATTAAATTTGCTTCTAGTGAAAGCAATTCTTGCAATATTTTATCAGCGACATCGTAGCTTTGTTCTCCTTAATCAAAATGCTTCACGAGTTCTTTAGATCGGTTACGAATTCATCCATATTAACATTATGCCATTGACAGCAAGAATTATATCTCTACAGAATCATTTAGAACTAGCAAAGTTTTTGACTGCTAATAAAACTAACGTTAAATTAATCTTTTGCTCAAAAATGAGACGAAACTTACAAATAATAATAATAATGATGGTAATAGTTTACGGTTTCTTCATCCACAAAAGTAAGAAAATTCGCTAACTTCACATCTTAGAGTTTTTAGCTTGATTATTTAAAAGTATTTTAGCTTTTAGTTTTCAGCAACATTTCTACCTAAATTCATGCATTTAAGTCCTTTATTACAAGTATTTATTGTTAATTTAAAGCAAGATGTTCGAATACGATTACGGTATGTTATATGCTATATTCTTTATTATTACGTTATTATTCTATATAACGGTTAACAATAAAAAAGAAATAACAAAAACTTACAGAATTATATTCAACAACGACAAACTATGTAGATTTGTATAAAACACATACACACAAACAGAGGGACATACCATATATATATATATATATATATATATATATATATATATATATATATATATATAATATATATATATATATATATATATATATATATATACATATATATATATATATACATATATATATATACATATATATATATACACATATATGTATATTTTATATATATATATATATATATATGTGTGTGTGTGTGTTTGTGTGTGTGTGTGTAATGTGGTGATCCAGAGTTAAGTCAAATTAGAAACAGTCTTCTTGATAATAATGATTTTATTAACTCATAGTTCTATATGAGAGCAACTTGCGCCATTTTCATTGTTCGTGGCGGAGTTAAACGGGGGATAGGTGTTCACAATTCCATGTCCACTCGCTGACTGATCTTATCTTTTTTCAAGATAATCAAATTGTTTCTAAATGATTCCTCCTGACTGGATTATCCTAAAAGCTTATGCGAGCGTGGGTCTTTTTCATTTATTTTATTATTATAAAAGAGTTCCCTTTTAAAAATCGTTTTTACTCACGTAATTTCTAACTACCTCTTTTCTAATTTCTAAACCTGACGTATATATATATATATATATATATATATATATATATATATATATATATATATATATATATATATATATATAAAGAGTATGTATATATAAAGAGAGAGAAAGAGAAATTCGTCAATATCTGTTCGTCATAGGATTCGATCATTAATAGGTTATTAGGCTATAAATATATAGTGTGATCTAACTGAATACAATTCCCTAACAACATTTGTTTAACGAAAATAAAAATTATTTTAAATAATATAAAGTATATCGTTCAATAATCTTTCTAAAAAAATTGCGAAATTCAAAAATTGCAGCAAATGTATATGTCAAATGACACAGTATTAAAAAAAACTAAAAATAAAGCTGTTA
The DNA here is from genome assembly GCA_032207245.1 of Pardosa pseudoannulata. Classification (NCBI taxonomy): domain Eukaryota; kingdom Metazoa; phylum Arthropoda; class Arachnida; order Araneae; family Lycosidae; genus Pardosa; species Pardosa pseudoannulata. The sequence continues at coordinate 83,554,814 of CM063508.1, read as the reverse complement.
ACGTTTAAGGTGATAGTGGACTTTCAAATTGGCTAAAATCGACTGAAAATTCAAATTTCTGATTTTAGTGAATACTGAAAGAATATATCATACAGAGCAAAAAGAATTTTTCATTCCCATCATTTTATCATTACTTATGGGTATAATAAGCTTATCATTACTTATAGCAGTAATAGCTTCAAATGCTGTTTCCTCAGAAGTAAAATTTTCATGTATTACAAATGTTTAAAGTACTCCAGGAGCATTGAAAATAGATCATTGTCTCTGAAATTCTAGTATTATTTATGTTAGGGTTTTATAAAATAAAATCTAGTCTAAACGGGTATGTTTTGTATCATATAATATGTTAGTTATGCATTTTAATTAACGGCTATAGCTGTATATTCTGCAAAATACAGGTATCATCATCATAATTATTTTTTCTCTTTATATTTTCTATTAATGTTTATGGAAAAAACTACATTTTTTTGTAAAGTGTATAATGCATTTTTAAAATTTTTTTTATAATATTTTATGCAAAATTGATGCTCCTGCAGCATTTTCAATTAAGCTAATCATGAAACAATTAATAATTAATAATTTCAAAACTAATTATTATTTTCCTTCAAATTTTTAAAATATTTATATATGAATACTAATAATGACATAGTCAATCTTTAAGGAAATTTATTCAAAAGAAAAAGAAAGTTTGCTCTAAAGGTCCACTGTCACCTTAAACTTAAAAAAATTATACCTGTTCTTGAAAATAAAAGAAAAAAGTGACGATAGAACGATTTGCATTAAAGCAAAAAGTGTCATATTGCATTAATTTGAAATAATGAATTCGAATTCAAGTAATAACATATAATGGTTTAATATATTTCATTTAATTACCTTAAACATTAGTTTTAAATATTAAATACCACCAACTATATTCACTAAAGGACAAAAATGTCTAATAAGGAATGGAATTCAAATTAAACTTAAGATTAA
>CM063508.1:83536342-83543842 GCA_032207245.1 Pardosa pseudoannulata | reverse complement strand
TTACAGCAAAGATTCTTGTTCGCTCATTAAGCTCAGTACGAGATGACACTTAACGCGAAGCAAAATTCCTTTAATAGCCCGCTTCACGGTGGATCATTAAACGAGAACGAGTTGCTGAACATCGTAACTGATTTGTTTTTATGTTGTAACTGTTTACGGCAATAGCTAATGTTTGACCATTATATTAAATACCATCATGATTGCATTAAGGATTACTACCCAGTCTGGAATGTAGTTAATACTTTAAGGTCTGAAATATTTCGATCGTATGTCTCCCGTGGACTCTTGTTCTTAGGAGGAAGATTTCGCTACTCTTTTTAAATACTTAGAATATATATATATATATATATATATATATATATATATATATATATATATATATATGTATGCATATATATATATATATATATATATATATAGATATATAGATATATATATATATATATATATATATATGTAAATATATATATGATATATATATATATATATATATATATATATATATATATATATATATATATATATATATATATATATATATATATATATATATATATATATATATATATATATATATATATATATATATATATATATATATATATATATATATATATATATGTATATATATATATATATATATATGTATATATATGTATATATATATATATATATATATATATATATATATATATATATATATATATATATATATATATATATATATATATATATATAAACATATATATATATATAATTTTTGTCAGAAATTTCAAACCAAATTTAATTTTTAATGAAAAAATATTTAAGTATTGTACAAATTCATATTTAATGTGAAATTATTGAAAAAAAAGTTTTATGAAAAAAGGATTATTGAAAAAATGAGTTTTGCATAAGAAAGCGTAATAATTTTGGAATAAAATTATAAATACACTTGAATAAAAACAACCAAATTGTTTATAAAGGTCTAAAATTATAATTTGTTTGTAAATATCATTATTTAATACATTCTGCGTCATGATACATTTCCAGAACAAGTTTGCGCAAAGAGCATCCCAACGTTCTCTAGTCTTTTCTAGTTTCAAACTTTCATTTCCCTGTGATTACTTTATCTTTTTGTAGTTAAGTTTTTTAATAGGAGTTTTATAGATAACAATAAAACAGACCAAGATAGTATATTAGCTGGATTTCTATTTTTGAATGGGTTACAATTTGACATTCAGAGACTGTTTTGTTTAATGCTTTTCGAACTAAACAGTAACCCAATTTTGACACTTAGGATTAAGCCACAAAGTGTAAAAATCAAAAGGAAACAAATATTAACATAGTTCGTAGTTTCCATTTTTACTCTCTTTTAAACACAGTCACTCATGCAAAAGTATTATGATAATTTCATTTTCTAAAGAGCCTATCACGCGTCAAACTCTATGCTTAAAAAATCAACGGTTTTAGCTTACGACTTCTTTTTCCAATGAATAATATATGGATTTCTTGTAACTGATTAAATATGATTCAAGCTAAACATATTTTATCAGTTATTCTGATTCAAATTAACACGCAATAATGTCTTTAATTAGTTGAAAACCTTTTCCTGTTACTGAAGAAATTACAGCATTCTTCACCTGGAAAAAGAATAGCAAATTGAATATGTTTTTTTTCAACACTTATAGGTTAACATATAACAGAACCTTTAGAATCAAGTGTTCATTTCATAACATATTATTAGTTTCTCTAGATTTCTTTGTTTCTCAAACTCGTTCAAGATTTTGATTCTAAAATTGTACTTTGAAAACATAAAAATTATATATTGTAAACAAACATCTTCAAGACTTTACCACATATCAACCCGCATGGTTAAAAAAACCAACTGTAAGTCTTTTTACGGGTGAAATTTATATGGATTTATCTAAAGACTGTAAGATATTTTCCTCAAATTTATTTCAATTGAGGTTCATTCGTAATTAAGCTTTAAATTACTTTGAATTTTTCGTTATCATTCGAGAAATCCGTGTATTCTTCAAGATCCACAAACAATCAATAAGGCTTTAAACAACGGTATCAGATTGTATTGGCATATTTGTCTTGTGTAAATCAGAGCTTATCACACTTTCTCAATAAATAATATCACCAAAGCATCACTTTTTGAATTTTACAATATCTTCCGTATTAGAGAAATGACTCAGTTCTTAAAAGCATGTATACCACAGATTACAACTCATATGTTCATAGATTATTAGCTCCCATTTACTTCTGTATGAAAGAAGTGTATTAAATCCAAGATATTTTAAGCTATTAGATTAATTGCAAGCTTTTTATCCATTTAACTTTTTATTTTACAATCACTTAATGAAAAACAATTAGTTTTCAATTTTCCTCTGAAATCATTAATAAATATGCTAATAAATAGTAAAACAAAATCTCACATTAATATTTATTCTTTCATCGAAAGTAAATGTAAATTACACCACCCCCGCAATTCTAAACAGTTATTCAAATTCCAAACTATAAATCGATTAACAGCATAAAACGTATGACTTTAAATTTTACATCTTTTTTTATAACTAGTGTTTTAATGACATATATTCCCGAAATAACTCTTGAATCATTCAAAGCTAAATATGTCTGCCTATTTTCAAATTACTTTAAAAAAAGGAAAACCATTACATTAATTAAATACCTAAAATTTTAGAACATTCCATTAATTCAGTGAAATAGACGAATTATCGTTAAAAGAAAAAAATTATTTTTTTTAAATATTTTCTTTTTTATGCTGATTGATTTAAAATTTCCAAATTAATTCATATTAAAATTCAGAGCATAAACCTTAATTCCATTAATTTATAAAAGTTTTAGGTACTTTGGAAATAAATTTGTCCAAAGCTTCTAGAGTACGCTAGTTTTTGTAAGTTAAAAATCAAATTAAAAAGTAGATTCTCAGAAAATGAAAATGCATTTAAATATTTTATTTTAAAAATATATGCATTCATTTTTTAATCTTAATAACGAAAGTTTTAACCAAACTTTTAATATTCTTTAATCTTATAATGTAATAATTGTGCCATTCTAGTTGCTTCTTTTTTTCTAGTATTTTATTTTTGTTACCATTAATATTACAGTGATTAATTAGCGGTATTTCCTGATTTTTATTTGTTTATTGTTATAGCTAATTCAGTTTTTTCCCTTTCAGCTTTAAAAACTATACTGAATCAATAAACAGCCATAATTAAATATTAAATATTAAATATAGACACAAAACAATTTAGTATGCCATAAAAACCCGACTATCTTTAGATAAAACGTGAAATTATATTCTGGATGTTTCCATCGCCTTCCATGCTAGTGTTTAGAAATCACGTCTTAATCTCAAAGAATAACATATATTTTATTTTATAGTGAAATCTGAACTACTGAGATAGTTGTTGGATATTTTTATTCCATTGATATATACTCTCTATTTACATCCTATCTCAAACCCTACTTGGACACCGTCTATGTATTTATTTTCTGTTACTATAGTAACAGTACAAAAATGCATCTATGGCGGTAGACTGGATTATTTTGTTTTATATCGATGCCAATAGCTGTATGGAGATAATTCTTAAGCTTCCCAGTAAACATGCTTGTTATTTTCGTTTTATATTTCCAATCATTCTTATTTTTTAATATTTTGTGAAGCCCGTACGTTTTCTTTTTTCGTATCACCTGTCCATATATAGTTTGCATTTCAAACACGTTTATTGTTAAGATTTTTTTCGACTTTTAAATGGGACATAGGATTTACTAAATCACCTGTAATTTCAGAAATACTTATGAAAAGAGCAGATATCTGTTTAGAAATTTTACTTTACTTAAAATAAACCAATAAAAAATTTAAATCTATCCAAATGATAGTAATATAAACGTACATAAATATCTTAAAAGCAGTATCACGCTTTAGTTTATATATATTGTAAAAGTAATAGGCTTTCATCACACATTAGCTAAAAAAATGAATAAATCACTTGAAAATGTTCCTCAGTCAGGTGAGAAATCCGAGTATTCTTCATCGAGAAAAGGTATCGTAAACTACATACGTTAATTTTTTTTTCAAGAATACTGGTTGAACTTTATCTATTTGATAAGGCCTTTAAAATTATAAGGCCAAATAATAATTATAAGGCTCTATTTGATAAGGCCAAATTTGATAAGGCCTTTAAAATAAGTGTTTATCTTTACATTTGTGTTTTATTATTAATAGAATTAAAAATTTTAGTAACTAACGTTTTGTTTATATAAGGCCAACCAGTATTCTTGAAGCCTTCACAAGGCCAAATTGAAGCCTTTGTTTGGCCAACTTAGAGCCTTTCTTGAAGCCTTTATAAGGCCTACCAGTTTGATAAGGGATTTAAATTAGACCCACTCATTTTAAGGCCCAAATTTGATAAGGTCTTTAAACTAAGTGTTTATCTTTACATTTGTATTTTATTATTAATAGAATTAAAAATTTTAGTAACTAACTTTTTGTTTATATAAGGCCAACCAGTATTCTTGAAACCTTCACGAGGCCAAATTGAAGCTTTTGTTTGGCCAACTTAGAGCCTTTCTTGAAGCCTTTATAAGTCCTACCAGTTTGGTAAGGGATTTAAATTAGACCCACTCATTTTAAGGTCCAAATTTCATAAGGTCTTTAAACTAAGTGTTTATCTTTACATTTGTATTTTATTATTAATAGAATTAAAAATTTTAGTAACTAACTTTTTGTTTATATAAGGTCAACCAGTATTCTTGAAGCCTTTACAAGGCCAACTTGAAGCCTTTGTTTGGCCAACTTAGAGCCTTTCTTGAAGACGAACTTGAAGCCTTTCTTGAAGCCTTTATAAGGCCAAACAGTTTGATAAGGCCTTTAAATTAGACCCACTCATTTTAAGGCCCAAATTTGATAAAGCCTTTAAAATAATAAGTGTTTATCTTTACATTTGTATTTTATTATTAATAGAATTAAAAATTTTAGTAACTAACGTTTTATTTATATTTTTTAAATAGTTCCAGTAAAAAATAATTAAAAAGCTAGAAATAAAAACTTTATTAAAGTAAATTTAATTTGAATCAAAAATATTAAAACAGTCTTATTTTTACTTTAATATTCCTTTGCAAAATATTTTATACAGAGTTATGGCAAAAGATATAGAAATCTGCTTTCAAACTTTGACATTCATACCATGTTAAGCCCTGACATCTGCAATAATTATTGTATTATTAATAGAATTAAAATTTTAGTAACTAACATTTTGTTTATATTTTTTTAAATATTTCCAGTAAAAAGTAATTAAAAAGCTAGATATAAAAAAATTTTAAAGTAAGTTTAATTTAAATCAAAAATATTAAAACAGTAGTATTTTTACTTTAATATTCCTTTGTAAATTATTTGATAGAGAGTTATGGCAAAAGATATAGAAATCTACGATGATATCAATATTTGACATTCATACCATGTTCAGCCCCGACATTTGCAATAATATTCTTCAGGATTGATATTTTGAAAATTATAATATATAATTCTTCAACTGGCGTGCTTAGATATGCTAAATCTACTTTTGTGTCCATATATTTCTGTATTTCCATTATTCATTTGGTTTCTGATCTTTCAAACATTTCAAACGAGTGAATAATAAATTAAACGTTATTCAAATTAGGATATCGTATTAATGAAAACTCAAAAGTACTCGAATTTACATCTAACTAAAACTATGTCATTACTAGGAGAGAGGAGTAATAAAAGAAAGATTTATGAGGATTTTCTTGCATATGAAATCAAATATTCATAACAAAAGAAGATGTAGCAGTTTTATTTCAATCAACTTAAAATTCTGAAATAATATTCTTTCCATTATTTTATAGTAAAACAATGTAATTTAGAGACATAGATTGTTGTGTGAAATCAACACCTTAATACTGATCAATAACACTCATTTTATTTATTGTCGAGAAACTCGATATATTGTACTTAGAGGCTTATATATCAAAATGTCAAGTAACTATACGCCAGTTCTTTTCATGACTGGCCACCGTTACGATAATGGAAATCCACGCAATACTGGTCCCATACTGGACTTTTACTGATGAGTAACACAGATATCATGATATATCCTACATTAGGATAAGATATGTCTTCAGCTAAATGAATCAAAAAGTAGCCATTTCGAAAACAACAAAGCATGTATAAAAGCTGTAGAAATGGTTTTAAAACAAAGTTTATATGTGTTTAACCTGGCTTCATTATGTATTTAAGAAGTGGACGGAAAGGTGAAACAAATGCATTGTTTTTACGGATAGTTACTATTAAAATACTTCATTAATACTGATAAATAATGAAAATTTGATTTATGCAAAATATAGTCTTAATACTTATTGTACACACCTCGTATTTACTTCCAACTTTAACGTAGAAATGTATTAGTAACAGCAGGATTATTAGTTCTGTGTATACTTTTCCTCATAGTGTATGCTCATTGATCCTGATCATTATAATCAACTTTTATCTAGAAAGGGTTTCATTTGAATAGGATCTTTCCCTTGAAACCGATATCGAATGTCTTATGTAATTCTCTAATGAAACAGGAATTCTAATCTACAGAATCCTAAAGGCATCGTATTGCATGTCTAAACACTTATAACTCAACTCACTTACGGAATAAAAGCATAATTGGTTTAAAACTGGAATTCTCGAAAACAAGTAATATAAAACCAAAATCATCTATCAGAACAAAATTTTTTGTCAAAAATACTTATTAGGGAGATAATTAACTGAATTCGCTAATACTGCAATTCAAGAAAGAAGTACGAAAACTGCACAGTACATACATGTATATATACATGTATGTGTGTATGGAAATTCATAATTTTCTGGAGCTTTAAAACATAAAACGAATACAGAAAAAGTTGATCCTTTAAAATATGTAAACAATTCAAGTTTTTATAATAGCACTTGGAAGTGACAGAAGGTTTGATTACGCAAGCTTCCACTGAGAACCTCTCTTGCTATGGCCTTATCAGATTTTCATTGTGTGATGTTTTATGGAGGTTATATGAAAGACCTTACTTTCTTACTCCTTTTGCCATGGGCTTTAAAAGCACTACGTGAATTTATCACACAGGCTTTAAATACTGTTGACTGTACTATGTTGAACAATGTGTGGCAGAAACATGACTGTTTCATTGATGAATTTCGAATAACGAGGTATTCATACATAGAACAACTGTAAAGGATGTTAATAAAACTTGAATAGTTTCTGTAATTAGTGCAATGTATATTTTTTTGTTGCATTCATCTCCAGTTTTATTTAGTAGAATCTATTGAATTATGCTGGGTTGGGGTATATGTGTCTTACTAGAATTTACTGAAACCCCGGAGGATAAGAAGAAAAGACTTAAATATTGGTAAACATATACATTAATCCAAAGTACTTTCCATGTGCAACGATCAGACTTAAGAAGAATACCAAGCCATATATGGTCAGCCAT
>CM063508.1:83526342-83531342 GCA_032207245.1 Pardosa pseudoannulata | reverse complement strand
ACTTAACTTTCATACAAGGGAACAGGGTGTGGTTTTACAGGTATACCAACTCAAGTCCAACACATTACTCATATTTACATTTTATTAAACCCTTTCTACAGTTTAGTATTGAAATTAACCTAATGATAAAATTTTCCCAATATGTAAGGCCCTAGTTTTCTGTACCGAAGTCCATATATTCGATTCTCACTGCCGGTTGTATGTATTCATTCGAAATTTGTTCCATCCGTAAAAACCGATATCGTTATTTCGTGTAGTACAAATGTAGTACGTAGCACTTCAAATCCAAACCAAAAAGGTAAAAAGTAAAATAAAATCAACAAATCTTTTACAATACTATACATTTATTGCAACATTCTACACTAATGGCATTGATTTTCTAAATCATCGTGATAACAAAACAAATTGTTTAAAAGAATTTTTTCTAAAAGTGTTCACCAAACGTTATAATTATTGGTGGAAAGAAAAATTATCCCTGATATCATTAGTAAAAAATGACTGTCTTTTAAATATTATTTTATTCCCCAAAACATTGCCTCAAAGTTCTCAAACACGAATAGCTCATGCTTAAGTTGACATAACAATGTTGAAGTTGAAAAATCTGAAGTAAAATACCCATTTTTGGTTGAATATTGAACACAATTTCTACTCTGTTTCAAGTAATATTTTGCCTAGACCATGAATAAGAATCTAATCATACAAAAATCTATTTAGCTCTGTTATATGAAGTAATGAAATACAACATAAAAACATTAAAAATATAACAAAATAAACATAAAATATGTAAACAAATTGAAAACGCAAAATATTTGCAATGTCTTTAACTATAACCTAACTATCATTGTCCATTTGTCAACCTGAATTATAATATTTCGAGCAATTTATTTTTATAGCACAATACATGCTAATTTTCTTTAAATTTTCAATTATTTAAGGGAATTTTTTATTTTTTAACTTTGAAATATCAGATACCTTTAAAGTTTTAGCTTAATGAAGAAAATAGTAATTTACTTTAGTTTGGTATTAATAAATAGTTTCTAATACATATCTTTCGAAAGTAATCTTGCCTATACGTGAGTTTAAATTTTTACATCGAATTGAATTTATTGGTTTAATTAAAAACATACTACTTGTAATGAAGAAAATAAATATTTAAATAAAGAAAGTGCGGTATAAAACAACTTTTATAAAAGCACATTCTAAAAGAAACATGATTTTTTGTTTTATGGTGAATCAAAGAAAGTTTCTAATACATATCTTTCGAAAGTTATCTTGCAGGTAAGTGCATTTACATTTTTACATTGAGGGTTTAATTAAAAACACATACTAATTCTAATGAAGAAAATAAATAATTAAATAAAAAAGTGTGGTATAAAACAATTTTTATAAAAGTCATTCTAAAAAAACATAATTTTTTATTTTATGGTAAATCAAAGAACGTTTTTAATATATATCTTTCAAAGTTTATCTTGCAGGTAAGTGAGTTTACATTTTTACATTGAAGGTTCAATTAAAAATATACTATTTTTAATGAAGAAAACAAATAATTAAATAAAGATAGTGTGGTATAAAACAACTTTTATAAAAGCACATTCTAAAAGAAACATGATTTTTTGTTTTATGGTGAATCAAAGAAAGTTTCTAATACATATCTTTCGAAAATTATCTTGCAGGTAAGTGAGTTTACATTTTTACATTGAGGGTTCAATTAAAAACGCATGCTACTTCTAAGGAAGAAAATAAATAATTAAATAAAGAAATTGTGAACAAAACAACTTTTTTAAAAGTCATTCTAAAAGAAACATAATTTTTTATTTTATATTAGTGAATCAAAGAAAAAGAATTTATATTGAAGATTTTAAATCTCGAAAGGTACTACGTGTTCCTAAAAATGGACCTGACTGTATGTGATAACACACGCATGTTTATATTTTCATTTCCACGAACACATAATACATATAGCGATCATCTGTAAATCCACCTTTTTCAAGTTTTCTGTGGAGCGGCGGGCGGGTTCCCGTTTCTGCCATGCATTATAAATCTCGGGCGTGTTCCGTTGGAGCGTTGGTGCGTTTCTCCGCTCGGGATGCACCCCCCACCTGAAGTCTGCCCGCCTGAGGCAAGTACAGGTAGGGCGGGCACCATGCCAAGAGGAGAGACCGGCCGCAAGGGCGTCAGCCCTCTCTCTCTTTCTTTTATTACAACTTCTTTCTGTCCGCGTGAGAAAAGAGACGCTCCGCTTCTTTTGCAACTTGCCAGCGTGATGTTTTTCATGCGTTCTGCCTCGTTTTTTCCTCGTTTCGACTCGATAAATAGTTTGGCAATTTGCGTTTTCCCCTTGCATGGTAGTGTGACCAAAATAGAAACCGAAGGGATTACTCGATAATAGCCCGCAAACCTCTATTAAGTTAATTACGCGAGAAACGTATCTGCCTTTTGGCTTTAAACGTATCGCAGTGATGTAGATTAGCATGAAAAGGATTGCAAGGGAAATTTATTGACCCCCAAGTGTATAATTCTATAACCCCCGAATTAAAAAATACTAATTGGTTTGTCATAAATGTAAAATAGATTATTTTATTTCATTAATACTTAGCATCACTTTTTAGGAACATAAAAATTATCGTTTTTGGAATTTTAATGTTTTTCGGAAAGAGCTTTCGTTTTCAACAAAGCAAGATGGCAATACTATAAACAACCTACCATTTCCCTATTATTTACCATTTTGTCATTTTCATCGACGTTTTATAATTTTTTGATACATGCATATAAATTTACAATGCAGGCAGGAATACCGCCTGAAATCAGAACGAATAGTTTTATCTATTATAAATATTCACTTGACAGTAAAATGTTTTCATGTGATATCAAATATATCTGTTACCAAGGAGTTTATCTGTTTTTATAAATAGCTTCCTATAATTTAATTATTTTTTAATGTGGGACACTTGTCTTGATGTAGCATTCAACAAACAACCTCTATTTTTGTTGCTAAATTTATTAGGGTAGCACCATATAGTTAGGGCAGCTTCACCATATGATGGGTTAACATAAATACATCCAAGTTCTTTTCGGGAATTAGACTCAAACCCATTCGGTAGAGGCATAATACCTTGAACACTATACAACCTAGGTGGTAAGTCCAAAAATGTATAAAGTAACATCTAATTAATAACAAGGATACATATCAAATTCAAAGTTAATATAATATTTGCTTTCTCTATACAGTGCATGTTTAAAATATCTTTCAATATATGTTCCACAAAAATACTTAAAGTATTACTAGGTTAAAGTATTAAAATATGTTTTAAATTTTAAAACATGGTAATAAAAAATTATCAACAAAACTGTATTTTCTAGGAGTAACAAAAACACAAGTATTTTATATTGTAAAATTAAAAATAACATCACTATTGAATAAACTTAATAAATAATAAGTTACTCATTTTTTAAGATCTCACGCACTTCTCATAACGGGACAGATTTAATAAATCATAGAATATCGCGTAAAACGCATTTGAAAATTCGTTATAAAGAGTATCGACTGTAAATATTACATAAATAATTTGCAAAAAATATCAGCGGAAACAAACAAATTGAAGTAGATTTTGAAAACATAAATTTATCCATAATTTAGATGCAATTTCTAATTTAAGTAGGAAACAGAGCAAGGAATTTAAATAAGTTACTCATTTTTTAAGATCTCAAGCACTTCTCATTACGGGTTAGATTTAATAAATCACAGAATATCACGTAAAACGCATTTGGAAATTCGTTATAAAGGGATTCAACTGTACATATTACATAAATAATTTGCAAAAGATATCAGTGTAAACAAATAAATTGAAGTAGATTTTGAAAACATAAATTTATCCATAATTTAGATGCAATTTATAATTTAAATAGGAAACAGGGCAACGAATTTAAATAAGGAATTTTCCAAAAATGTGATGGGATTTGTTTTTCTATTTTCTTTTAAACGATCAAAACAAAACTTCCAGAAACGACATTTAAAGCCTAGATTCGTAAAGATTTATTCATACACAACGGTAAAACTAATTTCAACAATAAATATTTCACCAATAAGCCAATGTTATTTCAGCAGTCACCTCTGCAAAGTCATACATGAAAGATAAAACTCTTATTTTATATGCCGATGTAAAACATAAAAGCAATTTCTGTAGATACATTTCAGAATTATATTTCTAAAAATGTGGTGAAATTGTTTCAAATACAAGTTATAAATTATTTATTGTTGAATTTATTTATAAACGAAGCAGTAATATTCCTTTAAGATGTAAATGAAAACTGACTGAAAATTAAATTTACTATAAAATCTACACCAATCTGGAAATATTCGTAATTCTATTACCTAAAATTATCTTCTAAATGAACCATGATATTGTTCTAAATATGTTGTTGTGTTAATTATTAATACAAGATTCATTAATCATATGAAATTGCATTTTTCTAAAAATATTCATAATGCTACTATCTGAAATTACTTTTTAAATGAACCGGGAAGTTGTTCTTAAACTATTGTACTGTTAATTATAATCATAACTTAAAACCTCAATGAATTCTTCATTTCTCTAAATACCCCCATTCATAAATATTTCTTTTAAACTTTTGTAGATACACTGTATGATTTTTTACATATTCACATCTAATATATATATACAAATATACAGACATACATGAATGTGTTTGTGTGTGTTAAATGCTTAAAAATTTGCATACAGTATAAAATTTTCGTTAATTTTTTACTTTAATCGAAAGTAAAAATTTTCAGAAGAAAGTGATAATACTCTTGGAAAATTTCAAGACATATTTATAAATATTATATATCTATTATATATATTATATATATATATATATATATATATATATATATATATATTGCGGCGTCCTGAAGTAGGGGTAGGCGAAGCCGTCAATGATACAGGCTAGACAACTGTTTATTCTGGATTAAATACTTTATTCGAGTGAATAATTTGTGT
>CM063508.1:83513842-83516342 GCA_032207245.1 Pardosa pseudoannulata | reverse complement strand
AAATGGAGTAGTAAATTCTACTCACAAAAAAAGCAGTAGACCGTAGCATCCCAAATAAAAAGTCGTAATACAGAAAAAATTATATTTCAGATATGAGACTCAAACTTAAGACCTATATTCCCTTTTATTTCATCCGATATAAATAATTTTATCCAAAGATTTTTTTAAAAAATCGGTAAATCATTTTCATCTGTTGAAAATGGAGTATTAAATTCTACTCACATGAAAAAGCAGTAGACCGTAGCATCCCAAATAAAAAGTCGTAATAAAGAAAAATTATATTTTAGATATGAGACTCAAACTCAAGACCTGTATTCCCTTTTATTTCATCCGATATAAATAATTTTATCCAAAGAATTTTTTTTAATCGGGAGATAATTTTCATCTACTGAAAATGGAGTAGTAAATTCTACTCACAAAAAAAAGCAGTAGACCGTAGCATCCCAAATAAAAAGTCGTAATACAGAAAAATTATATTTTAGGTATGAGACTCAAACTCAAGACCTGTATTCCCTTTTATTTCATCCGATATAAATAATTTTATCCAAAGATTTTTTTAAAAAATCGGTAAATCATTTTCATCTGTTGAAAATGGAGTATTAAATTCTACTCACATGAAAAAGCAGTAGACCGTAGCATCCCAAATAAAAAGTCGTAATACAGAAAAATTATATTTTAGGTATGAGACTCAAACTCAAGACCTGTATTCCCTTTTATTTCATCCGATATAAATAATTTTATCCAAAGAATTTTTTTTTAAATCGGGAGATCATTTTCATCTGTTGAAAATGGAGTCGTAAATTCTAGTCACATGAGAAAGCAATCCCAAACCAGAATCTATGCAATTTTGTTCAATGATTTATTTCATTCTAAATAAAATATCAATTGCTAGAGGGAGAAGAAAAAGCTCTTAATCCTACGTTTAACGTGAAATGTTTCTTCCTTTTTTTCTGCTGCTTTCGAAGTTTATTCCCCAGGGCCTATGAGAAAGACTTTGAAAGTATTTCCCCCCCCCTTCCACTTAAAGACGACGTCAGTCGGTCAGTACTGCTTCTCCGCATTTTAAGACACCCTCCAGCTACACTGTCTTCAGACACACGCTTGACACTCCGATACAGTGGCGAAGTTAATTAAGTCCCTATTTGAGCATCACTTTTAATTTCGAACATATCGCTCTTTCAGGCCTTTTGGGAATGGTATTTAGGGCACAAAAATGTTCTTTATTTTATGATCTTTTCAGCTCAGTAAGATATGATATTTAATTAACAAGTTGAAAATTATCTGGAATGAAGCATCCTGTACGGAGTTTCTTGGTGTGGGATAGAAATACTTTTTAAAACGGTTAAATCCAAATCAAATTAGATACAACTGAAAATTAAGGTAATTGGACAATGACCATATTATATTACTTTATCTTAATGCTAACCTAAAAGGAAAATTTTTCTATGAAATATTTCGTTATACATATTTTACCTTAAAACAATTCTCTAGGGTTATGTCTCATTAAATTTTAAAAACAGCTAGAAAATATGTTTGGGTTTAAAAATGTTACAGGAATATTTTGGTTTACTCTTTTTTAACGCAAATATAATAATTTAACCAACATCATAATTTTGAAGAGCGAAATATATATCCCAAAAATATTTTTCATTTTGTTATAAGCTAAAATTTGAATAAAAATATTTTTAAACCATCCGTTCAATGGTAAAATTATTTTCCCTGTGGATTAATACGACCAATATCCAGTTCCTCTGAAAATTTTATTTAAAGAAAAAGCAGAATTTTATTTAAGGTAATTCTTTTTCCTTTGCATTTATAGACTATTTGTTGAAACTTAAATCACTCCAAATTTTTGCATTATTAAATTGCAGGTTGATTTTGAATGCTGAGTACTATTACTAGAAATTTAAGCATCTGAGTTTTCTAAACGTAAATTTACTTTTAAATTTCAGTAGAATGACGCCGACTAAATATAAAATGAATTCAAATGCTTTATAGGACTATCAGTCAATAGTAAAATTTAAAGCTTTTAAGAGTTAATATTTTCAGATACCATATAAATGTTAGATTGTTTTAAATATATGATATTCACATATTAAAGTTGTCCTAGACACCTTTAATATCAAAATACCCGAATTAAAATTTATCTAACCCTACTGATACCCCGACTTTTAAATATTTTAACCAATGTATCAAATATTATTCTAAAAATTTCTATTTTGTGGACTAAATTCTTAGAAAGAATAGGTCTTTATACTTAATTTATATTCCATAACATGAGTATTTTGATGCATTAAGTTACAAATAATAGGTTCTCCAAATGGGAGGGGGGGTATGGTTCAGCAATTTCATTAAGATTTTATCAAATGCACATTGTCTATGAAAATGTAGAATGAGTTAAACAAGAATCGTATTTCAAACTTTTATCTTATATATATCAATACTTATTGGCTTGATATCTATACGATCAAAACAATTCTTAAATATATCAGCTAAACGA
>CM063508.1:83506342-83508842 GCA_032207245.1 Pardosa pseudoannulata | reverse complement strand
ACAGCCATTAATACTTTTCAAAACAGTAATCAAGATCAAATATAGTTACAGAAATAAGCATATAAAAGGTCTAGAATTGTTTAACCACTGATATGATAATCTGCTATTTTTGAGATACATGTGAATATAACCATTTAATCTCGGAACTAAAAGTGGCATATTCTTCGATTTATTTTCCGGTTATTTAACGACTGTTTTAAAATATTAATAACAGCCTGCAGGATAAATCGACAGCCATTAATGCTTTCCAAAACAGTAATCAAGATCAAATATAGTTACAGAAATAAGCATATAAAAGGTCTAGAATTGTTTAACCACTGATATGATAATCTGCTGTTTTTGAGATACATATCAATATAACCATTTAATCTTGGAACTAAAATTGGCATATTCTTGGATTTATTTTCAGGTTATTTAACGATTGTTTCTAAATATTAATAACAGCCTTTTTGCTAAATTGACAACTATTCATGGTCTCCAAAATAGTAATCAATATCAAATATAGTTAGAGAAAGAAGCATATAAAAGGTCTTGAATTGTTTAACCACTGATATCATAATCTACTGTTTTTGAGATATACACGGTTATAAACATTTAATCTTGGAGCTAAAATTGACATATTCTTGGATTTATTTTCAGGTTATTTAACGATTGTTTCTAAATGTTAAAAACAGACTTTTTGCTAAATTGGCAACCATTCATGCTCTCCAAAGTAGTAATCAATATCAAATATAGTTAGAGAAATAAGCATATAAAAGGTCTTGAATTGATTAACCACTGATATTATAATCTACTCGTTTTGAGATATACATGATTATAACCATTTACTGTTAGAACTAAAAGTGGCATATTCTTGGATTTATTTTCAGATACTAACTTTAGTAGGTATGAAACATAAGCGAATCATTTTAAACACCTTAACCTCTAAATATATACTTTATATCATTCTTAACTGTATACAAAAATTGCTGCCTATAGTAGTATATTCATCATGAAATTAATATAATAAAAGATCATAAAAATAATAATAATTTGTTGATTTGCAATGAAAAATAATTCTTACTTAAATTATTTTATACGAATATTCCTCGATTAATATAATTTCATTGTACAGTTCGGTAAAATCGATTTTACCGAATAAAACTAAAACTAATTTCCTCTAATAATGAAAAGCAATTCATAATATGAAATTAATTTTAAAAATCAGAACTTTTGTTATGTTTCCTGAAAGATTAAGAATTTTTATTACTCTCCTTAGCAACAGACTTTGTCTAGAAAATGAATAGCCTAGGGTCGAAGACATTAACGTCAGTTTGGGAATCGAAGACATAGGCCAGATATACTTGACAACGTGGATAATGTGTAGATAAGTACCAGACTACCTTGACCATTGGGTATCGTCAAGCATGTCATGGCTGTAAAAAGCTCTAAACAAAGCAGAACAGCAAGAAGAAATAATATCCTATTTTCTAAGATATTCTTAATACAGATTATCTCTTGGAAAGGTTAATCAAATATCTTTTATACGGAGAAATTACATTTGAATAATATAATAGATATAATTATGGTGTAACACATATAAGAAATGGAGAATATGTTAACGAGAATTTGCTAGATTTAGTAAGTAAATAATGTGTAATAGTCCTTGGTGCAAATGAAACACTTGAATTTATATATAAAATGACCTGTTGGACCAGTTTATTTAGTATGTAGTCATGACGATTTACGAAACTGAGAAAAAAAGGAAATTTTAGAGTTTCATTTTAACAGGTTTTATTTGCACGACGACCGTCGATTTTCTCCTAGGAGTAAGAACTTTCAATGGTAAAAAAATTACTGGTGAGACACAGGCGTTATCAATTCTCCTGTGGTAATGAGGTAACTTTATCTCTGTTACATAATCAATGATGATTTATACAAAATTTTAGCTTTGGGATTTTAGCTTTAGTCAACAAGTTTACAAAAATTTAGAAATAGGATAAGAATTTCTCCGAAGAACAGAAAAAAAATGTTTATTAAGTATAGAATTCCAAAAAACTATTAAATATTGAATTGCAATTAAAATCGGTTAAATGGGTTAAAATACCATGACATATGTATTTTTTTAATATAAAAAGGTTTGAATCTCACTTTCTTTCTTTCTCTCACTCTCTCTCTCTTTATATACATATATATATATATATATATATATATATATATATATATATTTATATATATATATATATATATATATATATATATGTATATATATATATGTATGTATACTATATATATATATATATATATATATATATATATATATATATATATTTTATATATATATATATATATGTATATATATATATATGTATATATATATATATATATATGTATGTATATATATATATGTATATATATATATATATATATATATATATATATATATATATATATATATATATATATATATATATATATATATATATATATATATATGTATGTATATATATATATATGTATG
>CM063508.1:83483842-83503842 GCA_032207245.1 Pardosa pseudoannulata | reverse complement strand
TTTCTTTAATTATTTTCATTATTTTTAGTTTTATATCTTGTCAATTATCTTGAGGATTACATCTCCCATTTTAAGCTTCTATATTATCTTTAGTTTATAGATTTGGCACAGATGCGATATTTACACTCCGGCTTTTGTCGCCAAATTTGGCTGTTTTCGAGCATTTTGCCGGACGATGACAATGTCCATGAAGGATAAATAAACATTTAATTATATCTTTTATTTTTTCATCATCTAATTTTTCGCATTGTGTGTTTCCAATTTTATGAATATTTATTCCCAATTATAAATATTTACTAAAGAAATTTGATGAAATGCCATGAAGGGTTATCATAATAAGAGCATTTAAACAAAATGTTTTAGTACGAAGTTGCTTACCTTATCTTCTCATTTCCTTTAATTATTTTAATTTTTCTTAGTTTTATAGCTTGTCAATTTTGTTGAAGATTACATCTCCCATTTTACGTTTCTATAAATTTGGTACAGATGGAATATTTACACTCGGACTTTTGTCGCCAAATTTGGCGGTTTTCGAGCATTTTGCTGGGCGATGACAATTTCCATGAATGATAAACAAACATTTAATTATATCTTTTATTGTTTCATCATTTAATTCTTCACTTTGTGTGTTTCCAATTTTATGAATATTTATTACCAATTATAAATATTTACTAGAGAAATTTGACGAAACGCCATGAAGGGTTATCATTTTTGGTGATCTTTCAGAAAATACAATTTTATGCCGCCATTTTAGTTTGGCGACTTTCAGAAAATGGGTTTTTTTCCAATATCGCCAAGAAAAAAAACATGGCGGCTGGAAGCGGTGTAGATATTGCATCTGTACCTTAGATTTTACCAATTCCAAATTATTTATTTGCAATTTTCTTTTTTATAATTTATTTATTTTGAAAAAAGTATTGAAAATTTATAATATAAAGGGAATACAACTGAAAGTCTAATCTTTTCATGTACAGCCTCTCCAAGTTATAGATAAAGATTTGGATTCGAATTCTCTCTTTTTCAGATTTGCCCCTTCGTTTTTTGAAGAGCTTTAATGCGGAAATCACGTTTCTGGGAGTAGAACGGCATGACCCTTCTTTTGAATTTATAAAACAAACATATGTGTAGCATATGGCCTTCCCCAGGCGCTGTTTATTTTCTCGCCTTCCTGCTTTTTGTCTGATCTGATTGCACAGAAATAAATACGACTCACGTTTATCTATCCTATCACAACGCTTTTATAGACGCAAGATTGGTTTTTCGTGTCTTTCGGTGGCTCAGTTATTAGTAAAGTCTTTTTTTAAATCCTCCTTTTTTCTCTAAATAAATACCCGTAGAGCTAAATAAACAGAATTATTGATTTTAAGAGCTTAACACTTTTGTAGCTGAAACGGGAATAAAAAGAGAATAATTTCAGAAAAAAATTATTTTGTTTGAATGTGCTTGCTGAGTAAACTGCTTGCTAACTCTGTGTTGAAAAAAAATTTAGAAAAATTGATTTTGTTCATTTTAGAGATATCTAGACTTGTTCCACCTTGCAAATAAAATCAAGAATTTTCATTCTGCAAATAATACTGCTTTTCAAATATTTCTTTTACATCTGTACTGTGATTTTTTCATACAGAAATGTAAAGCGAAGGTAGGACTAAATATATAAAACACAACTTTACACCACTTCCCTGTTCGGGAGCTACAAAATGAATGCATATAAGCTAGTAACTGGTCATATTCGAAGACAAAATTTTTATTAAACTTTTAAATTAAATTTTTTAGGTATTACTAAACAAAAAAGAATGATGAAAAATTGTTTTCAACTATTTAAATATATTCATATTAGACGTTTCATGTGAGATTTAGGTGAACGAGAGAGTTACGTTTTATAATTTAAAATTAAAATCTTCTCTAATATATTTTAATCTTCGTTAAAACACTATCTTTTCTATTAAACGCATATTTGTATATAAAAAGTCATATATTTCAAACCTGTTATGTTAATATATCTGTACATCGGGAGTAAATGGAATTATATTCATTTGTAATAAATTGAGAGTCTTTTCCTGTTAGTACATAATTAGGTCTCCTATTATGTTTTTCACATGTTATGTTATGTTTAGCGATACCTACATTTACTAAAATTCAGAGATATTTCAAAAAACATGGTTTTCAGATAGTGGTGACAAATAAAGAGGATGAAAGAGTGTGGTCTCGCCCCCAAATGTTTTAAGAGTAGAACTTGTTTTTTGTACATTTTATATAAAAAGTCAGATTTTACTCATATTCCCGATTTCATTAATACGTCATTATAGAGTTTAAAACATTTCATTTGTTGAGTAACGGTAAAGTAGTATTTTTATATACGTTAGTATTTTTTTGTAAGGGAAGACTGGTTAGTAATTCCAGAAAATTACAATATATTGCAGCAGGAGACAATCGCCTCTTCCTTACACCAACTTCTTCTCCTTCAGATAACCCTGGCAATTAATTATATCCTTGCCATCATTAGATAGTCAAGCCAGTATCAAATCAATCACTTTTGAGTGCGAATATCCGGATAACTCTAAGCTATAGGACTTCGTCCTAGAACTTCAAACCACTTGACTTTTCTTTAAATACTGATATCCTGTGTTTCACATTTTCTTAGATTATGAAAGACTTTCTCCCAATTTTCTTCGAGGATAAGGGCAGAAAGTAAAATTCCTCGAAATTTCTTTTGAGAGAAATTTCTCGTAAAAGTACTAAATAGGCAGACTGTTGTATGGTAAGCTGAGTTTCCAACATAGACGAGAAAAACTCTATCAGTAATATATTTCAGTGTTATCATTTGTTCTAAAAACTATTGATCAAATCAGGATATTGGGAATTTTGTTTTTGTAATATTTTCTAAATTATATGAAACAGTGCCTTCAAATTAGAATTATAAATGCAATCTCTATCTGAGAAGAGGAAATTTAACTTACGTAAATAAACTTAAAATTGTGCCATCAGAAAATTCGAATGAGACTGTAAGAGAAGTTTGAAAATTTTTGCTTTTCGTCTTTCATGAAAGTGACTATGTTAATAGTCCTCAAAGTACAAAAGGAAACATGATTTTAGGTCTATTTCAATCTCGACTTCATGTCTCTCCAACCAATAAAAGATAGCACAAAACTAGAAAATAATGTTATAATTTAATATAATAGTTAAAATATAACCCTCTTTATCGAAAGCATTTTGTTTCTCCACAGAACTCTTTTCATCCGTAGTGTGTGACGTCCGAACTCAGCTGGGACAATTTTGGAATGCCCGCCTTGAGTTAAAAAAAAAAATTATATCAATTCCCTGGAGCCCGAAATCGGTTCGTCCAATGCATAATATTTAATTTGCATTTTCCCAGTAGATACAGATACTGTCCCACGAAAAGTTTTGTAGTTTCGTGCTGTTTGTTGCTTTTTCGCGGATACTTTAAAGGATTTGTGAAATTCAAAGGAATCTGAGGGGCATGGAATTCATTACAGTTGTTATAGATAATAATACGAAATCATTCTAGAAGGTTATGTGGAAATAGTAAGAATCAAATAATAGAGAAAACTGCTCAGAGTTAGGAAAGAACCAAAGACTGTCCTTTGATTAAAAGGATATATAAGAATAAAGAAAAGTATTTTACTTGCGTACACAACGAATAAAAAAGACCTTCTTAGCATATGCAAAATCTGCAACTGCATCCAATAGGTAATATAATAGCCATACTATTATCTTTTAATGGTAGTTGAAATGTAAGGCATTTTGAGACATTAACAATTGGCTGTAATTTTACAGACGGGGATGACAAACTACAAATCTAAAAATATTTTGTTGGACATTTCAAAACATAAAAAACTAACGAAGAACCATTGTTTCATTTAATTGTAAAAGATCGGGCTGTATATTTCTAACATAAAAGTTAGGTGTTACGATTGTGCAACCAATATGAGAGGTCAATATCGTGGAGTAGCATCATAATTTTTACAGAAAAAAATATTAGTAATTAATATCCACTGGCGTGCCTATATTTTAAGTATGTATGCCTATATTTTAAATATGTACTTAATGCATGTCAATTTATACCATCAGTTAGAAATGCGTTTCATAAGTTTAAGGCACTTAACTGATTTATAAAAAAATTACGTAAAAGGCATTCATCTTTCAAAAAATGCATTCATCTATAAATATCTTCTCTGCAGTCTCTTCAACTGTATAATCACTAAGTGATACGAGATGCTGTTACAGATTCGAAGCTATAAAAGATGTGTTTTATAGATGTGAAGTTGTGATTTTAACACTGGAAGATTTATCGGAAAACGATACTCTCAGGGAAGAAAAAGCTGTTGTACTTTTAATGTGCATGATATCGTTTGAAATTTTGTTCACTTTGTTTGTTTTACGCAGAGTTTTTGACCAATGATGTGCTCTTTCAGGGAATATTCAATCCTCTTAATTTTCAGACGGTGAAAGTTTTGACTAAATCTACTATTGAAACTGTTAGTTTCTTATGCAGTGATGCATTTTCAAATCAAGTATTTTGGGTTAGAAGTTTGTAAAAAAAGATTCTTGGGGGAATCATTTTTTTTATCATGGGGGAAAACTAAAAAGGTGTAAACGAATTCCGAGGTTACGAACAGAATTCAATGGTGACGATAAATCATATTACAGAAACAATATTTTATTATATTAAATTATAGATTAAATATTGAAATTAAGGATACATTTGAGGAAAACCATATATCTGTTTTGATGTTCATCAGTTCAGTACCGTCCGGATATCAAGTAAGAGACCGAAAATGTTTCAGTCATAATTCAGTTAAAGTATATCCAGGAAGAATAATTATTAGGGGACATTTAACCCCTTCCCGATTTTTCCCGCGCTGAACTCGGGCAGGCGAAATGTACCAGCATGGCTCATCCCAAGTGTAGCTCGGGCACTGTGAAATTTTACACTGTGCAATCAGTCTTTCCCGAATTATTTCACATGTGCTTTTTATATTTTCAAATGCTTTTGTTTGCTTTTCTGGCAACTAGATTATTTGCTTCTCAAAGAGAGACAGTATACGGAAGACGCTAAGGAGAGAAACAAGGTTCTACTGTCCAGATTGCGATGTTGGACTCTGTGTAGTACCGTGTTTTCGATTGTATCATACACGACCAAATTTTGCTTAATAATTTTAAATGGATTTTTTTAAATTAATTTTTAGAAACTTTTGTAAGCGAATGATGCTATTATGTTTAAAAAGCTATGTATGTATGAAAATAAGCATAAAAATTGACATTTTTTGACCCATAATCCCGAAATATAATGAACCTGGAAGTTGTTAATTTTCTAATTTAATACTGAAAACATAAAGATAGATCTTTTCAATTTTAACTATCCCCTGAATTAGTTTAGAGAGAAAATTTTAACAAGAGCTCTTCCTATAACAACATTATTATTTAAACTCATTTTGATTGAATCAATCATTTTAACCAGTTGAAAAAGTTAAGTGTGTATATAATGTCAATAGTTAAAATGTAAAGATAGATCAGTTCAATTTTAAATTTCCCCTGAATTAGTTAAGGGAGAAAATTTTAAGAAGAGCTCTTCCTATAACAACTTTATTATTTAAACTCATTTTGATTGAATCAATCATTTTAACCAGTTGAAAAAGTTAAGTGTGTATATAATGTCAATAGTGAAAACGTAAAGATGGATCATTTCAATTTTAACTGTCCCCTGAATTAGTTTAGAGAGAAAATTTTAACAAGAGCTCTTCCTATAACAACATTATTATTTAAACTCTTTTGATTCAGTCAATCATTTCAATTTGTTGTAAAAGATCTTTTTCTTACATAAGGTATTAAAAAATTATCATCGTAATATTTTGGAGCAGAAAAGACTTTCATGAATACATCGTTTAGATATAAAAAAGAGATGTAACTGTACAATATGATGACATCATTACCAAATTTTCTCTTCTTTCAAATTTTAAGTAGAGGCAATTGAAACTTCAATAAATAGGAAGATAGTTCAAAATATAAATTTTCGTATTTTTTAGAGTGCTATAAATTGCAAAATTAGTTATTACGTTCTATATTACTAATTAAATATTATTAACCACTCCCCCCTCATATTTTATTTACTTTTTATTATAGATGTTCATAGATACAAATCTCACGTCCCAAATGAGATACCAATGTACCGCAGCATCTATTTTTAAATAAAGACTCTTATTTGGACATAATTTTTACTATTTTCGTAACTTTATAGGTACTATGTCTTTCCTATAACAATAAAAACGTTTCTAAAGCTTTTCACTAAAAAGAGCCCAAATCTAACAAATCTGTAAATACACAACTGCATACAATTCACAGCACCATTTTAATTTTTCCTAGATTTGTACAAACGTACTTTTCAATTTCAGCAGTATTACATACATTTACTTTGAATTCTAATTACTATGTTTATCTTTTTTATTTAACTACATAGCAGTAGATGATTAAGATTTAATATATTATCTTTTAATCACACTTTTATTAATTGGAAATCAAAATGTGATATATTAGTTTAGCCCAAAATATTGAAATAAAAGGTCAGTAGAGCATATAAGAAATAGACCTTAAGAAATGAATTACATAGTAACAATACTTTAGGGAATACCTTATCTCTCCTTACGTATCAGGCAGGTAAAAGTACAATATCCCTTGGAAATCTCTCAGCCTTCCTCAGAATTTATCTTTCATGCTTCCTCGAGGGTATTTAGAAGAATCTTAGTAATACGCTTCTTTTCTATACTCAGATACCAAAGGGAGTTCCAGATTTCTCTGGAGTATATCAGAAACATCGCTTATTCTTTTGGATCATATATCACTTAAATATACGATTCTGTATAAAGACCGTATAGTAATTTCCCAAACAATTAGAAACTCTTGATATAATGGTCAGAAAATGTTAAGGAACAGTTCTATTTTGAGCTTAACTATGTTTAAACTACACATATATAAAAAATCCTAAAAATCTGAGTAACTGTTCATTAAACATTCATTTATTTACTGCATTCTGAATTTAGATAATATCTTATATATATCAAATAAAAATTCCATTTGGAGAAATATTCATAATAACACATGAATTCCACTTGACATCCTGCAAATATCCATAATGTCCATGAGACATCCTGGATGTGAATTGTGTTCCTATGAACATTTTTTGCTTTTAACGATTCTATTAAATGTATTTAAATAGTGTCAGAATAGTCGATGATCCAAAAAATAAATAAAAAATCCATTTTAATCTGGTATTTGTGATAACTATATAAGTATTTTGGCATTTAGTTTGCATTAAGAAAACATGTAACCTTCATTTATTAAAAAATTGTAATAAGTGTTTTAGCCCACTGTTTTAAAAGGAAAAAATTGGAACCTCACTCTCAAGATATTAGATATGTTTTACAATCATAAAACGATTTCTTTCTCAAGTACAATTCATTACAGATTTTATGTATTTACACATCATTTAAATATGCACATAAATAATTATCTATAAATCATATTAAAAATTTAAAACATACGCATACAAAGAGTCTAAATTTGAATTAACTGAAATTTTTAAAATATAACTTAAGTAAAATTGAAGATCGTGACTGCAGGAAATTGAATTCCTTTTTTAATCGAGATGTCATGTTTTCAAGAAAAACTCAGGTTTATTGAAAGATTTTTATGGTTGTATGTACTTCTTCTGCCTCATTTATTATAACGAGTCACAGAAAAATCGGCGTTTCAACCTGCCCCTCATGAGAAACTAAGCACTAGAATATACGAGTCTGAGGACGGCATTTTCATAAACCAACAGGTGTACGGCTGTCTCTTAACTGTCAGGCGTGCCATCAATTCTCGGTTTTGAAGACTAAAATAAAGAATTTTTTAAAGTATATTGTTTGGCCATTGGGCATTAGTGAACGACATTACTGCATCTGATTTACGTTCACGAGCAAACCATGGCAACTCAAAATTAAAGGCCATATTTCTCATACGATCGGTGAAGATTAATTTTTATCGGTTACATATTAGACGGTAGGAACTTTTTTTTTGTTTTGCTCGGGATTTCTAATGGATATTTCCTTGCCATCTTTGCGGAAGGTTCGTGGACAGTAACCAGTGCTGAGAAAAAAGAATCGCTACAATGACGAATAATGATTCTTCCATTATTTTAAAGTAAGATAAAATATTTTTGAATCAAGATACACACATTAAGATGCCATCCCCAGACGGGGTCTGCTAGTAGCAGTTGCTACTCATGGGTACTTTCTGAGGGTGACTTTAAGAGTGGCAAGAAAAATCCAGATCGGCCATCGAACGGAGAAGACCAAGGTGGAAATATACTAATACAATACTTGCAAACTAAAAAAAAGGACTTTTTTAACCCAGGTGTCATCCAAATAGATCCAAAACTATGCAAAAAATACTCTTTCTATGAAACACCTAATGTTTAGGGTAGAAATGATTTAAGCTTTAATCAATATGCCAATGAAAAAGGCAAGAAAACCCCAGAGCATTCCATCGACCTTCCACCATACCAGGGAAGAGAAACCGGAGAACCTGCTAATACAATACTATTTAACCGGAAAACAATGACTGAATGGTTAGGGTGCTGGCCTTCGGAACCACAATTCATGGGTTCGAATCCCACTATGACATGGATGTTCGTAACCTCTCGGAATTGGCTTTAAGAAGTAGGTCCCGGTCTCATTATCCATCGTGTTTCAAAAAGTAGACGGTAGCACTCCAAAACCATCTTAACTGCAAATTGTTAGGTTAGTTTTGTAAAGACATCTAAAGGATCATCACCGTGGGTTCAAAACCATATGAAAAATACTCGATAAAATTACAATAAAATGTTTATGGTACAAATCATTTAATTCTCAATAAGTTGGTGAATAAAAGGGTATCAAGATGTAAAGAAACGTTTGCAGTTTAATGGAAATAAAATTGAAAAAACAAGAATGTTGGAAATTTAATATAGTCCTGAGATACTACCATGCTTTTGAGAGATAGATACATACGACATCTTACTAAAAGAAACTGTTTATCTACCAGTCAAATTTATATACATAGTAGTTCAAAATTATTGAGGGTATTTCATGTTTAAAAAAAAGACCAAAATGATGTACGTATATGTTTATTGTTTTCTTAAAAAGATAATTTAAAACAGTTTCACACAACAAAGTTTTAAACATTAAATAAGTAGACGGTTCGAGAGATTCCTAGTGGAAGATTTACTACCTGTATCAGTCTGCAAATGTCTAGTGTGTAGAAAACAAAACAATGTACATTTTGTGCTTTTCTGAAAAGAAATGTGTTGTAATGTTTAGAGATGTTATCGTTTAGAATACTTAAGTCATCGTCCTAAAATTAAGGATTCTATAGTTGGATTAAATTGTTGGAATCTACAGTTGAAGAACATGGGAATGTGGAACATGGTCAAGCACATTTTTACTACACATCTTAACTTCTTCTTTTGAAGTATATTAAGGACCAAGTATTCGCAATACCAATTCTGGATACAAGTGTTCTAAAACGACGAATCGCTGAAGTCGTTGGAGGAATACGCTGAAATGTCGCAAAATATTTAATTTGCAAGTGAATATCGTTTAGACATTTTTCATGAAAAAAAAATAGAGCTCAAGTCGATTTTATCTAGTGTTTAAACCTTTGTCGTGAAAAATTGCTAAAAATTGTTTTACCAAAAAAAAATAATAATCAAGTACGTACTTCTTTTGTTTTTTTATTTCAAACGTGCAATCTGCTCATTTTCTTCGTAACATGAAATGCCCTCTATTATTTTAGATCACCCTGCATTTTATCAATTCTGTACTTAAGAGACTCGTATTTGTGCTTTAAGCCACATTTAAAAAAAATTTAATTTAAAGTAAATAATTAATATTTTCTTTTATAGGGTATCGTTAAGAATTATAACAAAATCTTTATAGAATCAGATTATAGAAGTCTCTTGCTGTAAATTACTGATTTTATAGTAAAACCCCAAGCAAGGAAACAAAATACATACTAATATATAAATATTGCTATCAATATATCTCAGTAGTAAACATATTCACGCACATTTCTTTAATTGTCCTCATATCTTTACATTTTTTCTGATATCTTATAACACATTTTATAAAAATTCAGTAAAGGTTTTTAATTGTTGATAACTCAAAGAAACCTTTATATAATAATCCCCTATCAATATCTATATTTCGTTTAAAACTCATTAAAATAAGTAAGCGAGAGAATTATATCACATATTCATTTTTTACAACCAAATTGGAATCTTTTATTCTTACATGCATATGATGAATACACAGCAATATGTAACAAGAAAATCTGTAATTAGAATCACCTTCTAAGAGGCACGATAACATTTTAAAGAAATAGGAATTCTAAAAGTCTGGTACTCTAAAGGTCAAATTCATTGTAAGAAAAAAAATCTTTCACAAAACAGACAGTAATTGTGTCATGCGGATGAGACATCACGCTAACCTACCAGAACTTTAAATAATGTTGTTTCCTTTTATATTGGGGTGAAATCTTGGCATGTATCTTCTATACTGACAATAAAGTTGACAGAAACCAGATGAAGAATTAAAGGCTAACACGGAAATGTCATCCGGCATATTTCTAGACTTTGAAAAATAACTTATTAAATGTTTCTGCATTTTAATGTAGTCTCAAATGTGTTTGACTGAAATAAGATCTGGGGATCTAGTTGGGTAGTGTAATATTATAATGAGGGTTATTAATAAATAACGCACATAATTATGAATTTAATGATAAAGAATATGATTAAAATAATGGGTAAATCTTGCATATTTATTAAAGATTATCTAAGTGCAATTTCTGTTGAGGAATTTGTCTCAGTTCTATATCCGCTTGAAAATATTGGTCCCAAAGAGCTTTGTCAGCTACAAGTAGAGCGACTGTCACACAAATCTTTTGAGATCCACTTTTAAACAATTTATAATATCTTCCCAGAATTTTTCGAACAGTACAGTTTTTTCCGTAAAAATTCGGTAGGTTTCAATGTTTTTTTTCAAAAATCTTTCATTTTTCTAAAAGAAATCCTACTTTGGAGTATTTTTTTTCTAAAGTGGACTACGCAACCTCAAGCACCATTTTAACAGTGTCTAAAGCCAGCTTCCAATACGTAGATTCACTATTATCCCTTTAGCACTGGATGCCGGAAATTTTGCCCTCTATTTTGACCATTCGCAGTTTTACTGATTTATTATTGTAAAAAAAATCTACAAGTTCATTACTTATTCGTATCCGTGGGTACTTTTTATTCTTATGATATCTATTAACATCTGTCATCTCACTCCCGTCAAAATTATGAGTTAAGATTTCATCCAATAATAAATATTCAGGCTAAATGTTTCAAACATAAATCAGTCAAAAATATTTAAAACAAACCATTTCTAATTCTAGAAATGTTTATTTCTTATTTTACATATTACATTACAGTAAAAGACAATTTATAATATGATTTTACAATTGGTTTATTTTAAACTGGGTGTCAACTTTTATACAATCTTCTTGAATAAAAAAAAACGGATTTTGTATTTACTTTTTCATTAAAAGTATGTGTCCATGAAGAGGTTAATGAAACTAGTTCATAGAGGTTCATGAACTAGTTCCATGTAACTAGTTCCGTCACAATTTCTTGATATGGTATCATTAAGAAAGAAACAAAATAATGTTTAAAAATCTAACAAAAAAATTAACATCAATATATGTATATAGATGCAATCAGTCCTTTCGAAATGCTATAAAATTAACAATTGAGACTAGCATAAGATAGCCCAACACTAATACAATATTTCTAACCTTATTATTAATTCGCCTTAATTTAATCAATTGTAACCTTCAACCGAAAAAAAAGGCACAAAAATAAATTTTCCAATAATACATCGCCGTCACATTGCAATGTTCCCAACGATGACGTAAATGAGGCAAGTACCATAATAAAACTGATGTTTTAAAGATCTTTATATATATGCAAGTTCAAGACAGGGAAAGAAGGAGTGTTTTACGATATGATTGACAGTTTACAAGCGCAGAAATTTAGAAATTTTTACGATAGTTGATGCTAGTGCGTTCAATTATTTGACGGAATTATGCATACTTTCTTTGTCATAATAATTTACTTATTTCGAATTTGTTCGTTAAAGTTGCTCCTTTTCTCTCAAAACGTCAAAATTGATCTGTATGGAAACTAGTTTGACTTACTCCTGCATAAAGTTTGTAGTGTAAACAAGAAATGCATGCCATTTTAATGCACGAATTTATGAAAATAATTTTGAAAAAGAGCTAATTTCTTTCTGCATAAATAAGTGAAATTTGATCCAAATTTTATAGTGAAATGTAAGCATGGACATATGCATTTTTAACGAATATGGAAAAATATAAGAGTGAACATATATACATACATGTATGTATGTATGTATGTATATATATATATATATATATATATATATATATATATATATATATATATATATATATATATATATGTATGTATGTCTGTGTAGGTGCGTATGTGTAAGATAATAACATTTTAACCAAACTAACCAACTTATAACGATATTTTAAAAATATATTTGTGGAGATTCTATATTTAAAACTAAAACCTTTTCAAAACTTCTTTGTTTCTTTTTTAAATGGGGTAACTTTTGGAGTCAACGAGAACACCAAATTAATATATGCTTAGCAGAACTAATCATATATAACTATTTTACTTAACGTATCTCCGATTCCAAGCCTCCCCACGTATCTCCACTCTGATTGGCTGGCTTCCTTGTACCCTTATGACGCTATATAAGCGTATTAAAAATGTGCCAAAAAGAGATTGTTTTAATAAACTAAACATTTTATTGATTTTTTGTTTAAGGCATAAGGATATATAACCTATATAAGTTTTAATAATACCTTAAAGTATATAAGGGGACTATATATATATATATATATATATATATATATATATATATATAACCCTGTTTGGACATATCACTTAGAATTCAGTCATAATAAGTTAAGAGAGAAAAATATAAACATTTACAACAACATTTTCTGCACTCTAAATAAAGAGTATTTGTGATTGGAAATAACGACTAATGTGGGCCAATTTAAAGTTGTATAAATAGTCATATAAATAATGTTGGCTTATAAAGAATTAAGCTGGGTGACTTGACGTTAGCCAACGGGTTTACTAGAATTTAGAATTAGATCGGAAAGATTGTCTTTTACTTATAGAAACGTCAAAATATATTACAAAATATAATTAGAAATAAAATTTAGTTATTATGTTAAAATATTTCATAAATATATATTCATTTGTGTGTTTGTATAATTATGTGTGTATGTTTCAAACAAGTATGAAATGCAGGAAATTGATATAACGTCTTACTGGTTTTAGGCAAAATATGAAGCATGCAAAATATTCAGTAGTTTACATGTTTTAACCCTTGAGTAGGTATTCTTTAGAATTACAAAAGTTGTTTAGACAAAGCATTAAATGTTAAATTAGATTTTTAATGCATAAAATACTCAACAAAAAATCTGCTCGTTACACAATGTTACAAAACGTTTTATTTCCCTTATTACAACATAAAAACTGATCATTTTGTAACTGTTAAATTAGAGTTCTCTGTCACATTTCAAATAATGTAAAGAATAATAAAATTTTAAGATACTCCTCTATATGCATAAAGTTTTTAATTAGCATTTTACTGAAACAGCAATTTGTAGACATCCTCAAAGTAAGTAATCAGACACATCTGTTGATCCGACGAATTATGTGTAAGCCTTAAGAAGAAACACGCTAGTACCCAGAACTTGCTGACAAAAGCATAATATTTATGGCAGAATGTATTTCATTTTTATTTCTAAATTCTTTAAATAACGTTTCTATCACTGATAACATTCTCTGTTTAATAATTTCTGCATGAGAACATTGCTTATAAGTTTTTTCTAGCCTATGCGGAATTTTGCTAGAAGCAATTGTCGCTTGATTTGATTATGAGGTACGTTTAATAAAGTAACTTTGCTGCCTGGGAAATGAAGATTTCAGCCCTTTAATTTTTCTTATACGTATTTCATTTTTTCGTGAAAAGTTATTATTAAAATTTGAATGTCCCTTTGTGTTGCTTTGTCCTAGGCAATCATAATGCAGCATATTAAAGAGAGACCTTTTTCCGAAATATTTAAAGAATAATACTACCTTCAATAATGTCTGTAATATACCCCACATATATGTTTCGTTCCTTTTAATTTTATTCACTATAAAATAAGTATTAAAATCTAAAATGGAAAAGAGATTGAAATAGCAGATATTAAAAATAGCATCACGAACAGGTATGTGTAAAAATGAAAAAGAAAATATATATGTTTGTATAGTACATAATTTTACACTTAATTCTAAAAATGTTTGTGAAGACGGTACTTTCGTTGGAAGTTTTGGCAATGACCTGATGCTGATTATTTTTTCTCAAAAGCCACTCTATGTGCAGAAGCTGTAATGCTCCTTAGTACACTATATTGGTATACTGTTACGTTGTATTACGTATCTTAACCGTTTCAAAACAGCTCCTGCAAGAGTACACAGTTTCTATGGGGGATCTTGCTTTTGTGGGGTATGAAAACACCTTTGAGCAAAATATTATCTATGGAAAGTCCTACGCTGGTCGAGATCATCCTCCCCTTTTTTTATGTTCTGAAGCACTGGTTTTCTCCACCTATGTTCAGTTTTTTGTGGAAATATTTATTCTCTTACTCAAACTGACATACTAAAGAATCAAGAGTAATTTTGGCAATAACAAAATAAAACCTGACAGCGGTTTATGAACATCAAACAGACGTTTTGTGTATAGACTATTGAAGAGGAATATCTTTGCAAATAAAGTGTTTTTATGGAAAGGAAGTTCCGGGGTACATATATATATTAAACAATTGTAAGGTTAATGATCAGAATGAGAAAATTTTAAAATGAGATATTTTACTGGTTTATTTTTAAAAGTCTTTTATATTAATCTGGATTATTCTCAAAATTATTGTTTTAAGGATTAGGATATAAAATGAATTTAATTGCTTTAATTATCTAACGTTCTCTATCTTTGTAAAAGATAATATTATGTAAGCCTTAAAACGGCTACTTATAAAAAATGAAGAAATAGTCTCTAGGCCATTTTAAAGTTTTGAGAACAATGTTTTAAAGAACGAATATAAAAATTGATAGCAAGATAGGGAAAATCAACAAAAATATCACACATCTATCTTTTACAACGAGAATATTATGCAAGCTTTAAAACGGCTAAGTATAAATATGAAAAATAGCTCTTTAGGCCATTTTAATGTTTTACGAATAATGTTTTAAAGAACGAAAATAAGAGTGATAGCAAGTAGTGAAAATCAACAAAAATATCAAAACGCATAGATTAGTCACCTCAATACCGCATGACTAAACTCACTTTTTCTCCATGTTGGTATCCACTAGCAGCAGCACAAAAGAAAATCCACATTTATGCTGCTTCTGATCATTACTTACATTCTTAAGACATACATAACAATGTCATTTCTCTCCCTTCACTGATAAGGTGACCAAAGCATTTCTTACCTCTTCTATGCAGTCGAAAGTATACCGAGTCTGCCGAAAAGAACTAAATTACACTCGGGACGCATGCTGAACCCCCTCCCCTATGAAAAGATAACAACCTTAGGTGTCAACCTTAGCTCCTATTGACAATATTTCTTTAAAATAGGCTTGGCAATCAAAGTCTTATATAGAAAATTGTACAGAGAATGGTTTCATTTGTGACGAAAGGTCAACAATTTTTCTACATGAGGTCTAATGAAAGCTGGCCTTACGCCTTAAAGCAGATTCAAAACGGTATACAAGTATCCATGCTTGCAGAGGGATATGAACTCCTTACCCGAACAGCAACCTACCTTTTGGCCATCTTTCGGCTACAGAGAGTGGTACCGACAACGCTGAATGATAGTTCAGTCTATTTTTCCAGTTACCTATGACTCCTGCGACAGTTCTGAAATAACTAGTTATCGGTCACTACTGACCTCAATAGGGAACAATGAGTCTGAGATAAGGTGTCGTTAGTTAAAAATTTTTATTTAAAACTATCTGTTTCAGGCATAGTTTTTAGTCTAGAGAGTATAAGGTTGTGTTTATTATTAATTTAAATTAATTTTTAGAGTATATTTCATTAGCAGTTTTGAGAATTTTATGAGCTGCGGTAGTCGCAGTCGCTAAAGGCAACGATCTTGTAACTAGAGGGTTGCTGATTCAGTGCTCAATCAGGCCTAAAATCCCCTGTGTTTTTTAATAGTGACTGGGACATGTAAAATTTATTTGTGGTCACAATGTCTTTCAAGTTTTAAATGATAACTCGGGATGTTCAGCCAAACCTGAAGGCCTTCTCTTGGTCTATGCTTCTAAGTTACAAGTACCCCTTTGAAATGTACTTTCGCTTTTAAGGCACACCCCTTTGTGTGACCTATGGCCCACGTCCTTGGCTGGTCCAAGTGGCATTGTCAACAATAACAAGAATTTCATAAGTAGAATATCTCGTATTCGTAAAAGAAAAATACACTTTATTTTTATTCTTTCATAAACTTTACACTATATTCCGTGACTTATCTTTCCAGTTTTTTAAAGGAAAAGTAACAAAAATTTTGCTGGGTTATTTAAAAGTCAAGCAGAATATAGAAATAAAAATACCCACTCTCGATTTCAAAGTCAATTAGAGACATATTTTATTTGTATAGTAACAAATCGGTTTTTAGGTCTAATCTATTTTCACGAGACTACTTCTAAGCCTGAAATACAATAAAATGAACAATAATTTAAATAGTTTAAACGAATTTTCTCTTACAACTAATAAATATTAAATTTCAAATCAACAAGATCGCGCTGTGAAAGTTCAAAAAAGTGATATGTCAAGTAAAAACAGTTAAAATTAAATAAGTCATTAAGTAAAAATTTCATCTAGTAAAAATCCCAAAAAAACTATATTATCTTAAAGTACATTTTAAACACTATTTCATGAATTGATTTATGTAAAAGTTTTTAATTAATTAACACGTAAATATAAGGGAAATATATCAAATTTTCCACATAAAATCAGTACACGGACTGAATTTAGGATTAAATTTTTTTATCTCAACACGATGTTGACCTCCGAACAATTTGGCATTCCGAAAGTTGACCTGAACCACAATACAAAATTTCATCAAGACCCAGTCCTGCTGTTTGGAATTGTATAAATACACACACACACAATATATATATATACATATATATATATATATATATATATATATATATATATATATATATATATATATTAGTGTGTGTGTGTGTGTGTATAAAGAGAATTTCAATTGTAGTTCACCTTAAAGCAGCGTAATTTCTTATTTTATGTGGTATCGTTTACTTAAGATTTCATGTACGTCGTATATTAGTTTTACTAAATTATGAGTCATATCTAAGTTTTACTACTTTATATTTACTAAAAAAATATTATTCTACATCAGAAAAATAATGTCAAATAATTAGAATTTATTTGGGACGTATTAACGAGAAATAAAATTAAATGACCCAAGAAACAGCTAAAAGTAATATTGTCTAAAACTACATAAGAAAAGTTAACACTTCGAAAAACACACATAAATATCCTTAGATATATTTCACCTATAAATTTTAAGCAAAATTTTCTTTAGGATTCTTATATTGTAAAAAAAATATATAACAATATGTGTATGACATTAAATAAACTGCTGTCTAATAAGTCTCTTTAAAAGAAATAACATTAACCTGAACATCATCATGCTTGACACCCAACGTGTTAAAACCACAATATAACAAAATATCATGCTTTTATGTTCATTTTAATAAGTCAATGATATTCACGTTTAAACACTTTTATATGTAAA
The DNA here is from genome assembly GCA_032207245.1 of Pardosa pseudoannulata. Taxonomy (NCBI): domain Eukaryota; kingdom Metazoa; phylum Arthropoda; class Arachnida; order Araneae; family Lycosidae; genus Pardosa; species Pardosa pseudoannulata. The sequence goes on along the minus strand of CM063508.1, from coordinate 83,485,857 downwards.
AGAAATTTAGTTTAAACTATAATATGTTTTTAATAATGAGAAAAATTAATTTGTCTTTTATTTTACTACGCTATTTTATGTCAATTTTTATTCTAGAGTTTCTTAAATATTCTATTTATAAATCAAGTAATATTTCAGTGAATAAATATATTAAAAATATTTGAATTGAAAATGTTTACATTCCAAAATTTTCAGTAGATAAAAACATGTATCATTTAAGATATATTTCAACTCCAGTATTTTACATTCATCTGACGAATTAAATAGAAATATTTTGCATTTAGATATTTCGTTATTTCCAACGTTATTTTCAAAATAAATCGTGCATTACATAAAATAATCTCCATGACATAAAGTTTAGTAAATAACATAACTTAGAAAGCGTTCGGATATTTTTTTCAATTTACTTTATCTTAGAGATTACAGAAATTCAAGACTGCTTTAAAGAAATTAAATAGTTCTGCGGTAAGTAAATTATTCTTTCTTTATGAAGAAAGCAAATAAAATATAGAACAGAAGCATTTATCTTATGAACATGACAACTTTATAATATTATAAGGTTTAAAATATATACTAAAATTTACGCAAATTTCTTTGGTAATCCGTTTGACCCCATTGGGAGTAGGAGATAAGGAAAATATATTAATTTAACAGAATAACAAATTGAAAGAGAGAGTGGAATGTTTTTGCTGAAAAAGGGAAAATTTAACTCTGCATAATTTAATGTATATATCTTTATAAAATGTTTATGTCCGTGTATTTGTAATAGAATCCTCCTAAACGACTGGACAAGCTTTAATGAAATTTTGTGTATATAATAAGGTTGATTCGAGAATGGTTTAAATTCATAATCTGATCCAATAGGAAAAAAATATTAAAAATCCAGAATCGCGTGCTTTTTCAGATTATTATAATGCCGCTTGAAAGCCTCCACTGCCAACGTATTTGTTGCGCAGTGGTGAGAACAACGGGCTGTAGTAAGAGACATTCCAGGATCGAATCCCTGTACAGATGATGTGGGAATTCTAATTTAATTCATTTTGTGATGACTGTACGCGTGTCGGATCTAGTACTTTTAAAATAATTTTCCTTACATTTCAATCAAACGGTCCAATTTATAATTTATTTAAAAACATTTTACAATTTTTGGATTTACATTGTTAAAACTGGACAACATCTGTCGAGTCGTCTAGTATATATATATATATATATATATATATATATATATATATATATATATATATATATATATATATATATATATATATATATATATATATATATATATCTATATATATATTATATATGTATATATATAATATATATATGTATATATGTAAATATGTATATATGTATATATTTCGTATATAAGTAAAATGTAATATGTAAATATGTATATATGTATATATGTATATATAAGTATATATTAAATATATATATATATATATCAGTATATATATATATAAAATATTATATATATATAAATATATAAAATTATATATATATATATATATTTATATATATTTATTAATAAATATATATATATTTATATATATAAAAAATATATATATATATAATATGAATATGTATATATAGGTATATAAATATATATCTGTAATAATTATTATTTCGTCTAGTAATAATTATGTAGCCCCTATTGTTTCTACTTGCCCAGACTACTGAGCAAGGAAAAGCCTAATCAGCAATCGGTAATAACGAACTATGCAGTGTGGCCAGATTAAAGAGAACGACACAAGTTTAATTAAAACATTATTTTACAGCTGGTAAAAAGGAAATCTTTACGAGTCAACGACAGACAAAAATCCCTCTTCTCAAACAGAGGAGCACCCAAGAGCTAAGACAGAAAATATTGTCCCACTTACTCAGCGAATTTAAGTGTAAGATCAGGAAAAAGGTGGATCCATTTGCCGGCGACAGCAGGGAAACGTGTAGAATAGACAGAAAATTTACATCTATAGGATATAAAGCTCTGGGAAATGGATCGAAAGAACTTT
>CM063508.1:83476342-83478842 GCA_032207245.1 Pardosa pseudoannulata | reverse complement strand
TATATATATATATAAATATATATATATATATATATATATGTGTGTGTGTGTATATATTTATGTATGTATATGTATATATATATATATATATATATATATATATATATATATATATATATATATATATATATATATATATATATATATATATATATATATGTGTGTGTGTATGTATCAAGGCCGTAGGCAAGGGGAGGGATTAGGGGGACCGGTCCCCCTGGGAAATTCTTAAAGACCGTTTCGTGGAAAGGAAAGGGACCATGTGTGTGGGTGTGTCATCTGGCTACCTGTGAATATATAACATTGGGCTTAGAACAGTGATGTTGAATTAAGGAATAGGTGCAAATAGGATTCGAGATGTAGGAACAGACTGACTAGCCCTTTTGGCATCTCGTCACAATATTGTTGCATAATCGAAGAGCTTTTGGCGAAAATTTCAAATAGATCATATTTTATAATATTCAAGTAAAATTTGAACGTTTTCATTTTCTTTCAAAATTATACATTTTCTACAGTTATACTCCTGTTTTGAAAATTATTATATATTTTTAATATTAATTTTACTATCAAATCCATTATGTAGTTACTACATGAGACTCATTTAAGGTTATAAATTTGTTCATTATATCATTTTTTATTATTTTGACATTTTAAAATCACATTGTATTATGATACTCATTAGGATTATATATAGGAAACCTGTAGTTTTAATGAAGTATTCTTCACATAAAGCAATGTCCCCCTCCGAAAGTAATTTCTGGCTACAACCCTGGTATGTATATATATATATATATATATATATATATATATATATATATGCAAATGTATATTTATATGTATATATATATATGCATATATGTACATTTATATATACATATATATATGCATATATATATGTAGTATGTCACATCAGACAAACATACCTTATCTTTCCGACTGTAAATATCTAGCTCTACGTTAAACAAGTTAAATAGTTCTACCATAAATGGATAATCTTTCTTAAAGAAAATAAATAAAGTTTCTAGCAAACGAATTTATCTGCCATGCATCACAAAGCTATAATATAATACGAATTAAGAAAAAATTGTAAGCATTTTCTCAAACATCATCGGTAATTCGTTTGACCCTGTGGGAACAGAAGAGGGTAAGGAAAACATATTAATTCCAAAGAATAGCTAATTGAGAAGAGAAGGGTAAATCCATTTACTGAAAAGGCAAACATAACTTTTAGCGTAACAAGCATAGAAATGTTTTCAAAGGATTTATCTTTCGCTTCTTAAGCGCAGTTTTAAATATGTAATGGGATGAAAATATATATATTGATTCTGAATGACATTTTATGTGGCATAAATATTAATGACTCTCTAAATTCATATTTAAGGTTTTATGTGCAAAAACAGCTTTTCGCCAATCGATAAGTTAATTTGTCTTATTCAAACTTCCTTTGACATATTTATGAGTTATATCTTACAGATTGCACGATGAACACACACATGCACAGTCACACATAACATACATAATACATATGCATCTATATATATATATATATATATATATATATATATATATATGCATTACATAAAGATGAAAGTTCAGATATACTTATCTCGCTTACATATATATATATATATATATATATATATATATATATATATGCAAATGTATATTTATATGTATATATATATATATATGTAGATATATATATGCATGCATATATGTACATTTATATATACATATATATATGCATATATATATGTAGTATGTTACATAAGACAAGCATATTTTATCTTTCCGACTGTAGATATCTAGCTCTACGTTACACAAGTTAAATATTTCTATCATAAATGAATAATCTTTCTTAAAGAAAATAAATAAAGATTCTAGCAAACGAATTTATCTTCTATGCATCACAAAGCTATAATATAATACGATTTAAGAAAAAATTGTAAGCATTTTCTCAAACATCATCGGTAATTCGTTTGACCCTGTGGGAACAGAAGAGGGTAAGGAAAACATATTAATTCCAAAGAATAGCTAATTGAGAAGAGAAGGGTAAATCCATTTACTGAAAAGGCAAACATAACTTTCAGCGTAACAAGCAGAGAAATGTTTTCAAAGGATTTATCTTTCGCTTCTTAAACGCAGTTTTAAATATGTAATGGGATGAAAATATATATATTGATTCTGAATGACATTTTATGTGGCATAAATATTAATGACTCTCTAAATTCATATTTAAGGTTTTATGTGCAAAAATAGCTTTTGGCCAATCGATAAGTTAATTTATCTTATTCAAACTTCCTTTGACATATTTATGAGTTATATCTTACAGATTGCACGATGCACACAGTCACACATAACATACATAATTTATATGCATATATATATATATATATTTATATATATATATATATATATATAATATATATATATATATATATATATATATATATATATATATTACATAAAGATGAAAGTTCAGATATACTTATATATACAT
>CM063508.1:83458842-83473842 GCA_032207245.1 Pardosa pseudoannulata | reverse complement strand
ACATATATATACATATACATATACATATATATATACATATATATATATATATATATATATATATATATATATATATATATATATATATATATATATATATATATACATATATATACATACATATATATACATATATATATATATATATATATATATATATATATATATATATATATATATATATATATATATATATATATATATATATATATATATATATATATATATATATATATATATATATATATATATATATATACTATATATAATTTTACATATATATACATATATATAAATATATATATATACATATATATATATATATATATATATATATATATATATATATATGTATGTATTATTTATATATATATTGAGGTAAACTTGACTAAGATAATGGTAATTCAATTTTCACAAATTGGGTTTTAAACATTTTCGAAAAGTAATAAAGAAAAATTTCATTCCTGCATGTTGCACATTTCTCATAGAATTATGTTTACATATTACATTCTATTTCGGTTCGGATACTTCAAAAGCGTGTTTTTTTTAACTATCCAATGATACTGAATCTGAATGATGGCGTTGAAACAAAATAATGTTATCAAGATTAACAATCTACACATTAAAGGCAACTTCTTATCAATGTGATAGCTAAAAATAACTCAAATATTCTCATTAAAACAGAAAAGGAGAGTTCGTATGAATTCTGAAAATAATTGTTGGAGAATCTTTTCTTAAGATTGGTTTAAATATCTATCGGAATTTAAGAGTATACACCTTAAATTAATATAGAGTACAATAAAATAATTTTTCTCTTCTAACATGTTAATGACGAGAAATGTTTATAAGGAACGTAAAGTGATTTTATAGAAAGATTAAATGTGGGATGATCCTACAAATCAGTATAGTACTACATTTTAAAGGAGGTTCAGAACAGATAATCTTTTCTTAAGATTGGTTTAAATATCTATCGGAATTTAAGAGTATACACCTTAAATTAATATAGAGTACAATAAAATAATTTTTCTCTTCTAACATGTTAATGACGAGAAATGTTTATAAGGAACGTAAAGTGATTTTATAGAAAGATTAAATGTGGGATGATCCCACAAATCAGTATAGTACTACATTTTAAAGGAGGTTCAGAACAGATAATCTTTTCTTAAGATTGGTTTAAATATCTATCGGAATTTAAGAGTATACACCTTAAATTAATATAGAGTACAATAAAATAATTTTTCTCTTCTAACATGTTAATGACGAGAAATGTTAATAAGGAACGTAAAGTGATTTTATAGAAAGATTAAATGTGGGATGATCCCACAAATCAGTATAGTACTACATTTTAAAGGAGGTTCAGAACAGATAATCTTTTCTTAAGATTGGTTTAAATATCTATCGGAATTTAAGAGTATACACCTTAAATTAATATAGAGTACAATAAAATAATTTTTCTCTTCTAACATGTTAATGACGAGAAATGTTTATAAGGAACGTAAAGTGATTTTATAGAAAGATTAAATGTGGGATGATCCCACAAATCAGTGTAGTACTACATTTTAAAGGAGGTTCAGAACAGATAAAACTCGAAACAATAATGTATTTCCGTAAAATTCAAACATACTACAGAGATTTGTAAATCACATATATTTGTAATCACATATATAAAATAAACTTCATTACCATATACTTTTATTCTATAACAGGGGTGGCCAAGCTCCTTTATAGTCCGAGCCATTTTTCAGAATTTGAAATTTTTCGCGAGACGCAACTAAATACGTATTTAAAGGGTATGTAAAAAAGGTATTAAAAATATTTTTACAGAAATTATATTTATTGAATTTCATTTAAAAGTTCTTCATCCTTTAAGTTTTCAAGAAAATGTTTGAATTATCGATGACTTTTTTGCTTTGGTGTAAATGTAATTTACAATGTGTCACACTGTTTTCATAAGATCAGGATATTTTTAATATTTTGTAACAAGATGTTCTCGGAGAATTATGCAGTGAATCGGTATGAATTGTGGAATCTGAGAATCACCTCTTAAAGGCCCTATAAGACCATTTTGTTTAACCTAGTATTGTAGGAGCTGCATCAATTGTAATATTTTTTTAAAAATATAATAACACAACAAAGGAAAAGGGAACTCGGGTACATTTATCGAGAACCACAAATAATCTTTCAAAGAGCCGCATGTGACTCGCGAGCCGCAAGTTGGCCATCCCTGTCAATAATTTTAGTTTACACAACTTTCTCCTCGAAGGGCTCGAAATATGTTTTCATAAATTAATCTGTGGACTAAGTAACTATATTTAAAACAAATAAATTGGATTGTATAATTAATACATTTCATAGTCATTAAATATCAATTGAGCTAAACTGATCTTCATACAAGCTTAAAATATTATAAAATGTAACAAATGGTTAGCATAATGTAATATATGAGAACTGTAATAAGTCGAAATATCTCAGAATTTATATTTTGTTTTCATAATTTGCCGAATTAAAATTATAACTTTTAGATTTTATTTAAAAATGGGGTTGAAATTTCATACAATTATTCTTTAATATATTATGTTTGATTTGTCTTTGATTAAAATCTGTAGAGTTCAAAAATACCCAATTCACCAGGAAAAAAAAAACAAATTTTTTACTTTGTAAATTATTTATAAAAATTCAAATTCATTTAAATTTTCATTTCAAATATTTAAAATTTAATTTGAAAAATTTGAAAAATTGTTATTTTAATAATATTTATGTGGAAAAGGGACAGACGAACTATGATCCATGTTTTTTTCCTTTTCTATTTTTTTTTTATTTTTCCCTTGCCGAATGGCAACGGAAAATAGAAGAACGCTTTTTTGATTTTATTTCGTTTTTTGAGTTGTTCTCTTATAATCTATGTATAATGTACGTGTTTTAGTGTTTCGTCGTGTTAAATAAATGTATTATTCGTTACGAAAGGCTTTATCTTTAAATCGTGATTAAAGGAATACATCTTTCCAGTGCATCCACGAAACCCGAAGTTGAAAGGATAAGAGCCTTTTGATATTTATTTTTTCGATAAATGCTCTTCCCTTATAGATGAAATGATTTAAACCCAACAAAAAAAGTTACATTTCAAAACGTTGATGGAAAAAGGAAAAAAAAGAGGAAGACCAAACACTAGATAGATTGATACGGTTGAGAAAAAGCTGCATGAAATTGGAGACAACCAGTGGAGAACTGTGGTGGTGGATGGATCCATGGAAGAAACTTTTAAAGACAGATTTGTCCTGTAGAGGCCGTAGTGCTATAGAAGAAGAAGAATATAAGTAGCTATGCTAAACATTTTATCATGATTGTATCCTTTTAAATCATTTCTTACAACAGCTTCAAAACTTTATTTCCCTGAATGAAATTTAAAAATTCCTCTGAGAAAAGAGTAATATATAAATGAGATAATTTGAATACGCAGTTCTATTTATACTTATTTTTTCTTTTGTAGCTGAGTCTATTTTTTACAAATATTTTTTGAAATACGTTAAATTTAACTTTCAGAGCTATCATTAATGACAATATAGTGTCCCCTATCGGGAATTCAAAACTTTTCCTAGTATAGAGCCTGGACGACTGGTGACTTTGATGAGTTCACTGTTTGATGCATCGATTCCAATCAAATAAGATTACGTGGAGCCGTGCCTGGCAAAAGTGAATGAACTACCGGAGGCGAGAGATTCTATAAAGATCTATCAATTAAGGTGGTTGGGACAAATTATAGATGCAATGATTTAAAACCCAAAAAAAAGTTACATTTAAATTTGATGGAAAAAGGAAAATGTAGACCAAACACCAGATGTTGATATTAAAAAGCTATGAATTGGAGACAAAATAAAACTGTAATGGATGATTAAAAGAAACTAGAGATTATTTTTCCTAAATGCTGTAGTATAGAAGAAAAAGAAGAATATAAAGCTATAAACAATCATGATTGTATATTTTTAAAATTTTTACAAATTTTCATAAATTTATTTCTAAAAATTTAAAAATCTCTGAAAGAAAAGAGTAAAATATAAAATAATTTGAATACGCAGTTCTATTTATTTATTTTTTCCTTCGGGTAGCTGAGTCTATCTTTTACAAAGCCTTTTGGGAAATACGTTAAATTTAACTTCCAGAGGCGATCATATAATGACAATATAGTGTCCCCTATCAAGGGAATTCAAAACTTTTCCTAGTATAGAGCCTGGACGACTGGTGACTTTGATGCGTTCCCTGTTTGATGCATCGATTCCAATCAAATAAGATTACGTGGAGCCGTGCCTGGCAAAAGTGAATGAACTACCGGAGGCGAGAGATATGGGGCTATAAAGATCTATCAATTAAGGTGGTTGGGACACATTTATAGGTGCAATGATTTAAACCCAACAAAAAGTTACAAAAAAGTGTAAAATGTGGACTCCGAACAGCAACGTAACTTCGAATCAGAGACAAAGATCTGACGAGACTGAATTAAAATATGTAAAGAATTGAAAGTTAATGAAATAAAAGTAATTTAGCTTTTTATACCGGGGCTAGATTAGATATTTTCCTAATTTGAGTATTAGAATAAAAACTAGAGTTTGAGTTGGTTTTTATATTGGTTTGAATATTTTTAAAAAGACTAATCGAATTCATAAACTGTTATCTAAATATTTATTTAAAACCGGTTGTAGTGCATATTAGTAAAATGAATCGTAGTGAAATATATACGCAGTTCTATTTATATTTATTTTTTCTTTTGGGTAGCTGAGTCTATCTTTTACAAAGCCCTTTTGGGAAATACGTTAAATTTAACTTCCAGAGGCGATCATATAATGACAATATAGTGTCCCCTATCAAGGGAATTCAAAACTTTTCCTAGTATAGAACCTGTACTACTGGTGACTTTCATGCGTTCGCTGTTTGATGCATCGATTCCAATCAAATAAGATTGCGTGGAGCCGTGCCTGCCAAAAGTGAATGAACTACCGGAGGCGAGAAATGTGGAGCTATAAATATCTATCAATTAAGGTGATTTGGACACATTTATAGATGCAATGATTTAAAACCAACAAAAAAAGTTACATTTCAAAAAGTTGATGGAAAAAGAAAGAAGTAGACCAAACACCAGGTGGACTGATATGGTTGTAAAAACACTGCATGAAATTGCAGTCAATAAGTAAGATAACTGTGGCGGTGAATTTTTCCAAATGGAAGAAACTTTTAGAAACAGTCATGGCCTGTATAAGGCTGTAGTGCTATAGAAGAAGAATATAAGTAGCTATGCCAAACATTTTATCATGATTGTATCCCTTTAAATCATTTCCTTACAACAGCTTCAAAACTTTATTTCCCTGAATGAAATTTAAAAATTACTCTGAAAGAAAAGAGTAACATATAAATGAAATAAATTTGAAAACGCAGTTCTATTTATACTTATTTTTTCTTTTGGGTAGCTGAGTCTATCTTTTACAAAGCCTTTTGGGAAATAAGTTAAATTTAACTTCCAGAGGCGATCATATAATGACAATATAGTGTCCCCTATCAAGGGAATTCAAAACTTTTCCTAGTATAGAGCCTGGACGACTGGTGACTTTGATGAGTTCAGTGTTTGATGCATCGATTCCAGTCAAATAAGATTACGTGGAGCCGTGCCTGGCAAAAATAAATGAACTACAGAGGCGAGAGATATGGGGCTATAAAGATCTATCAATTAAGGTGGTTGGGACACATTTATAGGTGCAATGATTTAAACACAACAAATAAAGTTACAAAAAAGTGTAAAATGTGCTCTCTGAACAGCAACATGACTTCGAATCAGGGACAAAGATCTGACGAGGACTGAATTAAAATATGTAAAGAATTGAAAGTTAATGAAATGAAAGTAATTTAGCTTTTTATACCGAGTCTAGATTAGAGATTTTCCTAATTTGAGTATTAGAATAAAAACTAGAGTTTGAATTGGTTTTTATATTGGTTTGTATATTTTTAAAAAGACTAATGTGAATTAATAAATTGTTATCTAAATATTTATTTAAAATCAGTTGTAGTGCATATTAGTGAAATATATAAGTAGTTGAATTTATATTTATTTTTTCCTTCGGGTAGCTGAGTCTATCTTTTACAAAGCCTTTTGGGAAATACGTTAAATTTAACTTCCAGAGGCGATCATATAATGACAATATAGTGTCCCCTATCAAGGGAATTCAAAACTTTTCCTAGTATAGAGCCTGGACGACTGGTGACTTTGATGCGTTCCCTGTTTGATGCATCGATTCCAATCAAATAAGATTACGTGGAGCCGTGCCTGGCAAAAGTGAATGAACTACCGGAGGCGAGAGATATGGGGCTTTGCAGAGGGTACTGCAAATAGAAGGGAGAATTCGGAATACACAGTCCGCTTCCTCCGGCTGCGTTCTGTCGAGCATTTTGCGAGAAATCGCTCGGGGAGTTTTCGTGAAAGGAATTGTAGTTAGTTTACCATGTCCTGTTTGCATATCCATCGTATACGGAGCTCTGAATAAATACCAATGCGCACTGAATGGCATGAGAAGACGCGGAAAACTGTATTTTAAATATCTCTTTCAAATTTTAACCGAAAAAAAATAACTTATTGTAGTTGGGAGATAAAATCCTTATTTACATTCTAAGAATGCATTTCAGTTATTTTCTAGATTTTGGTAAAAGTTTATGCATTGACAACCCAAATAACAGCTTAAGATGAGTGGCTACCAACCATATTGTATTTCCGCTTTCTCCTTGTTAATCTATGGGAAGGTTTCACTACTTCCGGGTGTGATTTGTGTATAAAAATTATTTATTTAAATATGCTTTAGGTGTACCATAGAGTGAAACATTTTCCAGAATAACGAATGATTTAATTTTTAAAAAAAAGAAAAATATATATCATTTTAAATTATTTACAAAAAGTTTTGAACACAAAAAGACATTTTACGCTCCAAATTTTTCGAAAAGTGTGAAGCATTCGCTAAGAAAATATTCCGTTCAATTACAAGGTAAAATTTGTTTAAAAATATTCAGCCGATTCATTAAAAGTAATTTCATTTTATATTATATGGAGATATTAAAGGAATTGTATTCAGATTGTTTAAAAAATATTGGTACATATTAAAACACTAATTGTATGTTTAACAATATTAAACTGATGTAAGTTTATAATGTTATCGTTTTTAAAATGCTAATTTAAAGACTATAGAATTATTACGTAGTACAATTTTAGTTAATTAAGCATTATTCATCAATTTAAGGTAAATACATTCGTAATATCATTAACTAAATAAATTTACTGATAAAATGATGAAAAATTTGAAGAAATTTCCAGAACTGTTTACAGACAAAAATCTTATTAAGTAACTTTTTTGTAAAAAAATGAGCTTACACCACTTTTAAAGGACACTGCTGAAATATTTAATTGCAGGACGTCCATAAGTAGATTAATTTTCTTTAAGTTTATCCTGGAAATGGAGAAATCCTATATAGTTTGTACCCAATCATCTTAATAAAGTGGAAGTTGACAGCTGTTATGGAAGTTCTTACAGAAATATAAATTACACTCAATTCCCATTACACCTTCTCAAATTTAATTTTTATCCCAAATGAAGTTAGTGCACTACAAAAATGTTAATTACATTTGACTTGCGTTAACTTTTTTTAAGCTCGGTAAAATTGAATTTATTCCGGAATTTTAATTACTTTATCTTCGATTTAAGAATCTCCATCATTTAAATCTTGAGGAAACTAAATTTAAATAAAAATAATTAATTATATCATAGAGTTATATGCATATGAAAATGAATGTTAGATATATGGTTATGCTAGAACTTTTTTTGTTAGGAATCATTTTGATAGGTTATAACAAAGGAAGTAATTGGAATATTAAGCTTGATTAGTTTTTTTTTTTAGATAAGAGTAATCATGGCTAATGTTAAGTATTTGTCTGAAACCACAAGTAGTACATTTGAAGGGGATAAAAGTTTGAATCAACTACGGTTAAAATTGTCTGATAGTTTCTTTTTTCTTTTAATTATTTGTAGATAAATAGAAACCCAAAATTGATATATTTTAATTTGAAGAAAACTAAATCCTTCTAATTTATCTCTCTCACTAATTATATTAAATTTAGAGAAACAAATACTTTTCAGAATTGTTGTAGTTGTAATGGTATTCTAGATTATGCACGAGGGTCTATTCAAAAGTAAGTTTACAAAGACTTTAGTAGATTAAGTACATTTTAATTCATACAATCAATACAATCAGCTAACAGTACATACATGAGGTTATTTTCCGGCCTAGTTTCCATTTACATTTAGGCATTATCGCTTCGTGGGATGGGTTTGAATATTATCTCCTAGTAAAAATCGTCTCTTTGTATATTCAGCCAAGTTGTTTAGACCTCTCGACTGAAAAAAGAAATCAGTCTCCTAGGTTCTTCTACATGGAAAGAAAGAGGCGAAAGTCGTCTAAAGCGAGGTCCAGACTGCAATGAGGTTGATGGATGGTGCTCTAGTTCTCTATTGTCCGTAAACATTCGACATGATAACGAGACATTACACTATCTGAGTAAACTACTACCAGCTGCTGTTGTATTTCAACCACGGTTATATGTTTCGCCCACAGAAATAGTAGAATTGGGTGGATTTCTCAGTGAAACCCCTTTTTCAAACGAGTAGAATTTTTTTGTTATCCTTACAGCCAGCGCAGAAGATGACGTGCAACTGATATCCTCCACAGTTGACATCCATAAATATTTAAATATTTGAAAACGACCAATTTTTCTATAACATAAAAACTCAAGGAATATTAGCCTCATAACAATAGCATACCCAATGAAACAATTATCTCTCTCCACTGTTTACAGAACCGAGTGGAAGAGAAAAGTTCTAAAACTTTCGCTACAGTTTTTTTTCAATTTTTTTTTTCAAATCGGTAAATTACCTTTGCACAAGAAAATACTGAACAAATCACTAACAAACGACCGTAATTGATGCCTAGAAGAATGCTTCGAAATTTTAACACAATGCAAAGTTGGATTGGAGAGGGTGACAAAAATTCTAAATGACTGCTTTAAAAGGAATGTATTTTAGCATTTTTCTTAATCCCTTCTTTCGAATAAAATGCAAATAAATACATTCTTTATTATTCAGTCTTTTGTTTTCTTCTCGTGGTATGAAACAATTCTCTCTTTTCCTCACTTCACAAAACCGATAGAGGTCATCAAACGTTTGTTACATATGTTTTTACTTAAATTTCTCCCGATAGACAAAAACTCTTGGAAAAGCAAACTATGAGCAATTTACTGGCAAAAGAACCGTATCTGATGTTCAGTGGAAAGCTTCGAAATTTAAACACCGTGCGAAGTCAGACTGGAGATGATACTGGAAATACAAAATGACAGCTCCGGGATGAACGTGTTTCGACTTTTTTCTTAAGCCCTTCTCTCGAATGCGATGCAAACAAATGCATTATTTATTATTCACTGCTTTCCACTTCTGCTTCTTCCCTTACCATGAAACTTTCTCTTTTCACCGCTTCGCAGAACCGGGAGATGCTAAAAAAATTCCATTTCCCGGTGAATGAAGAAGCTGACACACGCGACACGAGGTTTCGCTTACTTATTCATTTTCACGCCATCAACGCCTGCATCTCACAGGGCGACGAGTTTATTAAAGAGCGGTGAAAAGGGAGCATTTAGAATTCAAGGGACATCTCCCTCTGCTGCTACTAGTCACACGTTCCTTCTCGCCCGTATTGTGACTTGGAGCTCATGACGTTCGCATTCCGAGTGGACAGAGAAAAAGATGCTGTCATTCTGTCATTTCAGAAGTTATTTAACTTCATTCGAATATTTAAGTATTTCTACAGAATTGTGCCTGGAAGACAGTCTTTGTTATACATTAATAGAAGGTTGAATCGTGTTACCTTTATTTAAATTTCTCTTTTTTCAGATCTGATATTTCCATACGCTAGTAAGTCGTGTCACGTGCCGGTTATAGGATAAACAAAACCCGCTTGCATTATAATTATTAAGTTTATTCTTTAAAACGTTATCTGACGTGCATGTAACTGATTCTTTACCCTTCTGGATACCAAGAGGTATTAATTAAAGATTTAAGCTTTTATGTAAATTTCAGTTACAGAGCTTATTGCGTAGTAGTTAATTCAGTATTTTTTAGGAAAAATGTATGAATGTATAAAATGACTCATACCTATTAATTACAGTACATTCCCCTAAATATGTATTTGGGTCTCTAAAACTTAAATCAACTTACGACTTTGTTATAAGCGCATGCAATCCTATTAATATTAAAGACCTGTTTTCTACAGGTCATGATGTTATTAGTTAGGCGTTGTCATACTTTACTGCAACTGTATAAAAATATAAAAAATAAGTTTAAAATATAATTTATACCTTTCTTGAACTTCTCATTTTATCCAATTTTTACTCATTTATCAGTAGTTCTTAATGTAGATAATCTGATATGACGGTTTTGCGTGATGTTCGCCAAAGAGTTAGGGTTTCTTGGCGCCGGAGTACACGGATTTCAGTTTCGCCAATGGCTTTTAAGTTTCAAAATACTATATAAAGAAATTAGGAATTCAACCTGGAAAAGAACGTGTCACACTGGTACTTCTTGATGCAGTCCAGATAGCTGTTGACTCACAGTCACAGACATAAGAGTTTGGTGGCTGTAGCGCGTGTGCAGTTTCTCGGCAGACAGACTTTTCTTACAGCACCGTCCGAAAAGTACTCAAAATCCTAATACACTACTTCCCTTACAAGATCCACCATAACCAAGAGCTGCTTGATCGGGACAAGCTACAATGTCTCTTATTCACAATCAGTTTTATCAACTGAATGGCTGTTGATTTGTCATGACCTTGAAATATTCTGTGTAGACATAAGGCTCATTTCTACCTCAATGGAAGAGTCAATACACAGAATTTCGCATTTGGGCTAAGGCAAATCAGCGGTTCCACACTGAAATTCCTACACAGTGTCCAAAAGTCTCTGTCTGTTGTGTATTCATGGTGACATTCATATTTGGGCCATTCTTCTTTGAGGAAATAGGTGAACGTAGGCTTATCACATGTTCCGTTACCGGCCGTCGGTACCATCACATGCTGCAGACATTTGTTGAGCCGCCACTACATCAAAGGCGGGTCCTTACATTAACCATTTTCATACAGGATGATGCTCCCCCTCATATACATGGGTACATTATTGCTCCCACACTTCACATAGAAACGTGTTATTAGTCGCTCCATTAATAATCTATGGATGGCCAACAACGTTTGCTGATTTAACTCAGATTTCTGGTGAAGGGTCTATATAAAAAGTCTGTTGTATAATGGAGGTGTTACGACTTTGAATGACTTAAAAAACTCCATAACGCCTCATGTACGAAGCCTCACAATTTATTGATTAAGATCTGCTGTTGAATAACACACTCTCCATCGCAGGTGCCATCGGTGTCCATCGACTTATGAATGAGGTGTTACGTGATAACCATTCCTACATCGTCTGGACATGTTAACTTCTCCTTGCAATAAATAATTTGTTTTTGTTTCTGAAACTGATGTTTTTGTTTACCTTACTATAGTTAATATGGATGGCAAGTGATTATAGTCAATGTTATTACTTTTTCTATATATTTTGGCTTTTATTGTGTCAAATTTCATGTTTTTAGATTCTTTGTAGATATTTTGAAATCTATTATCTATATTTATTGTATATTATAATCTATATATATATTTATATATATTTCTATACTATATCTCTATTATCTTTCTATCTATTTATTATATATATTTTTATATAATATATAATATATATATATATATATTTTATATATTATATTATATATATATATATATATATTATATATATATATATAATATATATCATATTTATATATATATTTATATTATCTATATATATATAAATATATATATATATATATATATATATTAAAATACATATATATTCGAAATTCCGTAGCGCATCTCATGTATAGCCCATATACAAAACTTCGTTGCATTCTGTTAATTTTGCACTGTTGGATCATTTATAAAATTTAATAATATCACATGTATAACTATAGTAAAATGTAAAAACATCTCACACCTGTATAATGCAAAACAATAAGGCATATCCATTACATAGACTTTTATAAATCTTAAGGATAATGATATAAGATAAAGTTTTAATTTCCTCTATATTAATTATTCTACAATTTTTAGAATCAATTAAGGGGACATAATATCTTACAAGCTGTAGAATATTCTATTTAATAGTTTATTTTTCATTTCGTAAAAATAAACATTTTTGCTCTGTTTAGAATAAAAGTTTTCCACTATCATTAATAAGTGTCTAACTTTATAAAAAAAATGTTTTTCAAAATATCAAATGCATGTACCAAGTGAAAAGAAATAAAACTCCACTCACCCGCAAAATAGCTTTTGAAATATGTAACTTAAAAACTAATTTCTCATGCCAAAAAGAAGCTAATTATTATTTTTATTCTAGGAATCTTAGTTATATTATGTGTAATATATTTTGTTTTATTATATAAAACAGGGCAATCATTTATAAATTTTAATTTTTTAAACCTTATACATTTATTAACTTTTAAAAACTTAGATAATATTTACAGTTTTAAATTAACAGAATTATGAATATATTTAGATTCATTTTAATATTAAAATATAATTTATAATAAATTTCAAAAATTATCTACCGTGTAAGTGATTTCATTTTTTCATTATGTGTATATTTTCTATGTTTTAATAAATATAATAATTGAAATGACAAAATTAAATAATTTAAGTTAAAGTGCTTTCAAATAACTTTTTAAAGAACCGTTTTTAAATAACGTTCATTCTAAAAAAATAGAATATTTTACTTTATGATCACTTGAAAATAAGCTGTTATAATAAAGGTATTAAATCTTGAAAACTACCATGTCCCCTTAAAATGAATAATCTCACATTTTTATAAGAAATTAAAACGCTCTCAAATATTTTACAATTTTTTATATAATTTCAAAAGTATGTAAAAATATTATAAATGGTCTAAACAGACATATTTTCATGTTTTTTCTAGACTGTTGTAAGAGGTATGAAATCCTAAACATTGAAAAAGGTAAAAGAAGTTGTAAAAGTCATTTTCTCAAAAAAATCAGATTTACTATTTTAAAAAGTTAATTTAAATGTAAAAAAAAATATTTTATAAGATACAAAATAATCCCGTACTTAGCAACAAATATAAGTAAATTTTTCGTTTTAGAAACAAGTCTAAAATTGTTTTATTAAATTCTAAAGCATTACATACAAAAATATTTAAGTAGGATTTTTTATAACGAATTGTAAAAAGTTATCATTCTCACATAATACCAGAAATCAAAAAAATTACATTCGTAATGCAAATCCTCTTTAAAATTATTAAGAAATTAAGAATTTATAGTATGAAATTAAATGCAACCCTTATTCCAGAAAAACAGCACAATAAAAAATTTTATCGCGTAAATTTAAATACAAAAAGCAGTGTTTTAATAAATTACAAAATAACACATCATTTACAAATAATATAAGACACGCCTTGAATTGTTTTTTGGATACAAGTATAATATTATTCATAAAATTCTCAAAAATTATATTTATATAAAGATGTTTGAATGATATTCTGTATAGCAAAATAGCAAAATGTTATGATTCTTGCATAATCTCAATAAACATAAAATTAGATTTCGTAATGTAAATCCAGTTTCTGTAAGAAGATTAAATTTTGCGAGGTAAATAATGGAAAAATGTGTTGACACATTTATATTTCAGTTCTTCAATAAGAAGCTCTCGGGAAAATCATTGAACCATGACAATCAGAATATCATGTTACATTTGCTTAAACTAGAATTTGATTCATTAAAACTTTCCATCTCTTCAAGATATTTGAAAATTTCTAGTCTAAAATTTAAGATTGCCATAAAATTTATTGTTTTGCTTTTAATAACAAAATACTTAAAAGTTTATAATGATAATGCACATTGAGTTTTTATTTTTGTTTGCTCTAGGATTTTTATGAAAGTTTTTACATGTGTGATAAGAAAATAAATATGCTAATTAAGGGAGCAGATAAATTTTATTATGAGGTAAGAAATATAATTAGAATTTGGGTTAGTAACAAATAACACTAGTGAATGTTACATGGATTTTATTCTATGTCTAAGCTCTCTAGGGATAAATATAGATATGTTCTGGCCTCTTACAAAATCTATAACAGATTTCAGTAATACGATACATAATAAGGTATTATTTACTTTTTTTTCATCACTCTCCTATTACTTTAAAGTAGTACTCTTCGAGACTTAAAACATTTATAATAACAGACGTTTCTCAAATAATTATCAAATAATGATTGTTAATAATTATCATAAATTTTATGAGGTAAGAAATATAATTAGAATTTGATTTAGTAACAAATAACACTAGTGATTTTTACATGGATTTTATTCTATGTCTAAGCTCTCTAGGGATAAATATAGATATGTTCTGGCCTCTTACAAAATCTATAACAGATTTCAGTAATACGATACATAATAAGGTATTATTTACTTTTTTTTCATCACTCTCCTATTACTTTAAAGTAGTACTCTTCGAGACTTAAAACATTTATAATAACAGACGTTTCTCAAATAATTATCAAATAATGATTGTTAATAATTATCATAAATTTTATGAGGTAAGAAATATAATTAGAATTTGATTAAAACATCTAGTGATTCATATGGTATATTTACTAAATAATATGCAAATATACTCCAAATGGAAGAATATTTCTGTCTTACCCACAAAATATTTATATATTTTAAATCTAATACATACTAATAATTTTCTTTTTTTTTCATGAAATATAGTATTTTTAAAATTAGTAAAACAGAAATTTAAAAAATAATTAGCTTTTTTCAATAAACAAAAATTTATCGT
>CM063508.1:83443842-83453842 GCA_032207245.1 Pardosa pseudoannulata | reverse complement strand
ATTTGGTTCGTATCATTCTGCAATCAACTTGCCTATATGTTTTTCCTATGTATTATTTAGGTAAGAACTCATTTAAGTTTCTACACTATTTTTGCCTGTGATTACATTTGTATACTAATGAATTATCCTAATAAAGCATAATATTTACTTTATCTGTTCTTAGATTCGTCCCCAATGACTTGAGCTACTGTAAACTTCATCCGCTATGTCATTATATAAGTAAAATTACGAGATTTGAAAATATTTAGAATATTGTCTACAGATAGTTCATTTTTAAAATATACTCTTAGCCACCATGTCTTTTTGAATATTCCCTCCTATTAAAAGATCACATTCTTACAAATCATCTTTATTAAGCTAACGCTCTTCATTAAGACGCTAATGCTCTGTAGACATTTAAACACAGAATCTTTTACAATTTCAGGTAGGGCTAATTAGCTGTCGTATGAACAACATGACTGTAACGTCGCAGGTCAAACCACATTTGCATACTAGTGTATGATAAGAATTAACTATACAGTCTATTTTATCTGTTCTTGTCATAGTAAATTTGTTTCTGGTGATTTGAAATAGAATAAACAACATCTTCAGCGTGGCAATGTAATCAACATGAGTTTTCAAGATTTAAAAGATATTACGCGTATAAGTGGTCTTGCAGACGCCTTTTGGTCACCTAACTACTATCTTTCTAAAGGTTCAATACTATTCAGAGGTCATAATTGTTCCCAAATCGTCCTCTCTAGACGTTTTACAAGTTAACCCCTTCCCTGTTTTGCCCGTAAGCTGTACGGGCACAGCTTTCGGGTCTTCACTGATTTGCCCGCACGCCGTACGGGCAATCTGATTTCTATTTCGCTTGCACTGTTTCGACCTCATTTTTTAAATTTTAGTAAGAAATTATTAGTATAGATAGTTTTCCAGTAAATGATAGTTTGCAGTTTATTGTATTTTCTACTCTGATTGGTTCAAAAGCGAGGGGTTTTTTCTCATGTTTTGTATCAGAAGACGAATTGTTATCTTTCAGTGTATAGCTTTCTAGTTATATTTTACTAACCGCCTGATAATTTTATTGATGTAAGAGTTGAATAATATATTTTTACTTTTAAATAATGGATAATTCAGAGCTTATGGAGCTAATTTCTTGTGATTCGAACTGTGACTCGGAATCAGAAACTGCATTATCTGTAAATGATAGTAGCGAAAGTTTACTAGATGACCTGGATAGTAGTCATTATGATAGTATTACAGATGGAATCAGTCAAGTAAGACAATTTTTTAAAATTAATTGTGATAATCCTTCGGATCCACCTGCTAGATTTGCTTTCACTGGAATTCCAAAAATTAACTTGGATATCGATAAGACAATAGGTAAACTTCAGTTCTATGATGCTTTCATAAAAAGGAAAAAAAGTTGTAATAAATGCTTAAAAATATTATAAATGTTAGTTTTAATAACATATCTTTACTTAAAAATTAAAAATTAACAAAAAAAGGCAATAAAAAAATGTTACATTTTTTGACCGAATTCTGGAAAAAATTAAACTGTCAAAGGGTTAATTCCTTCCATCATGGTACAACCGCTTTGTGAAAAAAAATTTTTTTTAATGAACCTTTAACAAATGTTGGCGCGATTATGCTATTGGTTGCTGGAGGAAGAACTGGAGTGTTTTGTTTTATCTCTGCTAATAAGTCACGCCATTGGCCTACTCATTCACTTTCGATCCATCTCCTTCGTTCGCTCGATCTCCAGCGTTCGATTTCTCATTATGATCCCACCCTTTCATGTCGTTGTTTGGTAGGCTTCCCGTTCTCTTTTGTTTTCTAATTGCGCCCAACAGCGGCGTTCTTACCCGGGGCTGTTTGGTCGGGCCTCGCCATGACAACGCGGCCGTGACGTCATCGGAATTTAATCTCGCGGAGTCTCGACTCGAGCGATTATGCTAATCTAGCGCGCGCCACACACGCACGCACAGTCACAATTGTGTGTGAGGGCCCCCGTCGTACGAAAAAGAGAAACAAGCCAGTATTGGACGGGTGGAGGATTTGCACATAATCGTCTCTTTGCCTTTGTGAAAAGAATTCCAATTTTCAAGCCCGAGAAATTTTTCTTTATATGTTGTTATTATTTTTTTCACCGCGGTAGAGTAAGACTTTTAATAACGTCTTCTCTGGCTTCTTGACCAAGGGAGGGGGGTTGAAAATTATCAAACCGTAAGTCATTTCACGAAAGGAACTCCATTTAAGTTCACAAA
The DNA here is from genome assembly GCA_032207245.1 of Pardosa pseudoannulata. Classification (NCBI taxonomy): domain Eukaryota; kingdom Metazoa; phylum Arthropoda; class Arachnida; order Araneae; family Lycosidae; genus Pardosa; species Pardosa pseudoannulata. The sequence goes on along the minus strand of CM063508.1, from coordinate 83,451,590 downwards.
AGAATTATGCAAAAGTTTCAGCATACATTCTCTTTCAGGCGTTAAATAATCTTCGAAAAATAGAACTCCCGGCAAGAGCCATTTTATGTTTAGTCTGTTGACTTTTATGCAAGTAATTTTTAATGAAGACAAATATGGAAGGAAATCAAAAATTTTAATAAAGTAAAAGATTTTTTGGTTCTTAAGTATTTGAAAGTTTAATTTTGTACTTGTTAGTGTTTATATATACTTGAAGACTTTTCGATTAAATTAATTAGCATTAGCTACATTTATATACATCTATATTAACCTTTTACAGTCCATTGTTCCCAAAAGGGAACATAATAAATAAAATTATTTAAAATTAAATTTCATCAATATTGATACAAAAAAATTAACAAATGTTGTAATAGGACTACTCGATTTTTTAAAATAAAAGCTATATTTCTATGATTAATAGAAAAATGTATAAAAAATCATAAAAGTGACCCTTTTCCTCATTTTCTATAGAGCACATATTAAAAATTCACTTAAATGTAAAAAAAAAATAAAACATGTAATGCTTCTATAATCCGATTGGTATCCTTAGAACAACTTTATTTAAAAAATATAAAATTCGACATTAATAATCAGAAACGTACCTGGAATAATTTATTAATTATTGATGTTCCCAATTAGGAACAATGGACTGTCGCCGCTATGCTCGACGAAATAATTTTCTCTGCGGAGAGCATTTCTTGAAAGGGGTAGGAAATGAAAGGGAATTCCCTAATTTTATGATAGGGCATTTCAGTTCTACAAGCAGTCTAGTGCATTCGCTTCTCAGATATTATTTTGAAAGGTGTTAAATTTATTTTGTCTGTGAACTACAAGTGACAACCGCTCTTCTAAGAATTGCACCAAGGAAAGTTAGGCCTCAACCTGGACCCAAAGTTTACCGCCCTATATCACAGAGAAAAAGCGATGGCCATTTTCTTGTACAAACAACCCAAGGTAGACGTGCACAGTGCACATTAAATGCAAGATTAGCTTGCAATGAGTGCAAGAAAAAATTGCATCTCCATTAATTTTCAATACATCATAGCATAAAGATATAAACTCATGTTTTTTATATTTGTTTAAGTAAATGTTGTTTCCATTTAAATATATAATTTTTAAACTTTATTGATATCTGTCCTTAAACTTAAAAATAAATTTTAAATTCATTCTAATTATTTTTCTTATTATTTAATATTTAATATATACATCATTCTACTCAATTAGTGAATCCAGTGTATAATCTGAAGTAGCCAATGTTCCCAATTGCGAACATCATGAAAATAGTAAAAGAAATTTTTTCCATAATTAAATGACTAACATACTTTAACTAAAGCATTAGAAGGCAAGATATGAGAAAAAAAAATAATTTAAAATATATCTGGATCTGAATTCGGCCTGTAAAAGGTTAATAAACTTGTTTAAAGTAAGAAAGAAAATGGTTGATGTAACATTACCTCAAATATACAGGATGTTTATTTGAGGAAGATATTACTTAAATGCATCCTAAAATAATGGGGTGTTTAGTTATACTTCTAGCGAGACTGTATATATATAGAAAATTCTTAGGCTAGAATTGAAGGCCTTAACCATAGATCAACGATATCAACATATTTATTTTGTAAATTAATTGTTACCAAAAATTTTTAAAGTGTAAATGAAAATATATACCATATTAAAGAAAGCGGTACATATAAGTTTATGATAAAAGACGTTTTAATGCTAATGATTATGGGAATATTTTGAATTATTTATTACAGTTATCTTGCTGTTTATGATGTTCTAGTACATCAACCTATTAGAAAATGCAAGTTCAAAATATATTTCAGGTACATGAGTGAAGCGATTATAAAATCAGTTTATATAACTAATGTACAAAGTCTCTTTTAATTAATATACATTTTTAAAATAAATGGCATACTGATGACATGATATAGTTCTCTCTTTAAGATATTCTACTAGTGCAATGTATTAAAAAATAAAGTTAATATATATTTCAGATATATGGAAGAAGGATTAAAAAGCGGTAGACATAACTAAAGCAAGGGTGTGTCTTAATTGATCTACAGTCCGCTATATAATAATAGCCTAAGTTATCTGTCTGTCTTCGAATTTATGAAGTGGTTGGATCTGGACTGTATAGAGTCATCCATATTGGATTCTTGAGGAGTTAGGGTTACCAAATTCAAAGCGTTCGAAAAAGTTCGAAGTCCTGCCCTTCCCCTATTTTCGAACGCTTAACGCCATAATTTCAAGCTCTAATTCCCCCTGTTAAGAGAAGGTGATTAAATTCATCAATTATCACATTATAAATAGATGAAAATATCATTTTTCTCGCATTATGACGTCATTCCTTTAACAATCTCAATTAATTATTTCTTATTTTAACTTATTTAAATAGTGTGTGCATTATTTTCATACGTTTTATCACTGAACTTAGATATTACGTAAATAATTTTCTTTTATATTTGGCTTAAATAATAGATTAGGTACATATGTGATAATTTTAAACTTAATCATCAATTATTTTTTGTTGCAATGAAAATTTTAGCACCAGTATTGACAACAAATTCCTTTTATAAAAGTCTAGGAATCAATTTCACGGACTAATAAATATCTAGCGTTTAAGTTATATATATTTGCAAATCAAGTTGTTATTTTGTGTGTTTGTTTTTTATACATAACCACACGGTTTGTAATCGATTTGCTGAATTTTGGACATTATTCATATATACCGCCAAATAATTCCTGATAATATTAAAACGTCTGCTGTCCATCTTATCACTGGATATGACAAGGTAAATTAAATTTGGTAACTAACATGCTGTCAGTAAAAATAAACAAATTATTGAGCGTCTACCAGATAATTCTCAGCCAAAAAACAAACCATATATTTACCTGCCTCATAGGGTACTTTGCAATTCTGGAAAATTGAAAATTTTACTGGTACCGTCATATGACGGGCTATATGCTAGTTTGAAAATAATATAAAACACGAGTCTTTGCAGGTAGTACAATACCAATTACTTTATGAAAAAAAAACCATTAAAGAGGAAATTAAAACAGGATGTTTTCAATGTGAAAACCTTCTGAGGTGATACAATAGCGCAATGCAGTAAAAATTATCTGTTAGAAGTTCTATTTTTTCTATATTAATACTTGCAAATGAATCTGTCATGAATCTCTTGACGCTGATGACTTCTCGCGGCATCTTTTAAACCAAATCCAAGTATAGAAATAGCATTATTTTCCTAACTCAGCTGAATATACAGATTAATATGCATTTATGCCAATAAAAGGATGCGAAGCTGTTACCCATTTAGCACCACCCGAGGAGTGCGTATAGCTTAAAGTATGCTACAGACGTGAGTAACTTTACTCGCTCTGTGTCCTCATAATTTAGAAGCAGGAACCAAGCGGAAGACCTCATTTGGCCTGACACCAGATTATCGTGTGAGAACTTGGCGAACACTGTGACCACGACATGTTATGCCCCAGTCACCTTTAATAAAACACAGCGGAATGAATAACATGAATTCATATCTGATGAATAAGGGTGCCATTAAAATTCACTAAGATGATTCGAGTTCATAGGGATCACATTTCAAAATACAATACATTAACTTTCCTTTCAGACAAAATAATTTTTGCTGTGGTAGCTGGTACGACTCAGGGGGTTTTAACATTTAAATGTAATTGTTAACTAAAAGACTCCCTCAATGTGAATATTTTTAACCTTTATAAATTCTAAATTAGATTAATTTAAAAAAATCACTTTTACTCTTTTTCTTACCTGAAATCTTTCAAATAAAAAAGATTAAATAAAGAGTTTTGCTTTCAAATTTATTGTCTTATTCAAGAATTTAGTGTAAATCCTGTCAGTAGAATTTGTTATATAGCACTTGAAATTTTTATGAAGAAACATTTTTAATGCGAAGGCATAACTGGTACAAACAACATGTTTAAGGCGTTTTCGCGGAATATGTATTTCACAGAGAAAAAAGTTACTACTTTTTCTTGAATTTATAAAGGTACACAAGGATGAATAAGTAATTATTTTTCCCTCAGATCGAAAAATTGAATTATTTTTCTGTAGGCGGTGCACTTTCTTTCGGTGCACTTATTTTTCTAGGGTTTAAATTTCTTATGCCGACATAACGTTTCTTCTAAGGATTCTAGCAAGCTTTCAGTTTAACCATTTCAGTCCACTTCCTTACAAACTAGTGAATACAAAATTAAGACTAGTGATACAAAATGCAAGATGTCAGTTTTGTATTTTTAACTAATCTAATGTTGTTTGTATTTAATTTTTTAAATAAGATACATTCAATTAATAACAATACGTATTTATCAGTTTTTAATAGAAGCTATCGACCATGGAGGTTCAAGAACGTTACTGGGAAACTAGGTGAAATATTCCCATATCACAGAGAGAGAGCTGATGAAAGAATCAGTTTCGTACTTCACCCTGTACTTCATTTAAGACTGAAATCTACTTCCTTGTAAATGTTTTTTTGAGCTATTCTAAAATAGGAAAATCTCAGGGATACATATCGGGATTATAAAAGGGATGGTTGAAAGTCTCCCACTCATTTCAGCAACTGATCTATATGGTATTTGATGAGAACTTCCGTTTTTCCCCTTTCTTCTTATTTAAAGAATCAAACTACGCCTCGTGGTTTTAGTTTGATGTTTCCACTTCAAAATGTGAACATAAAATTCATTTCTTATTACAGTTTTATAAGAATTTACAAATTTATAAAGTCTTTCTAGAGTGAAATTTTAAAAAATGGCTTAACAGATCCAGTTTGTTATTTATTAAACTTACTGTTTAATTATATTAAATCATTATAAACATAAAGTAACCCAGCAAATTCCCAATTTTTGAAAACAATACAAAATTAAATCTGAAATTATACAGAGATCCTACATATCTAAACCTTTTAGAGTATGTTTGTACTCTGAATTAGCCATTTCATTTTATAACTTCCTTTATATATAAAATATTAGTAAGCTATTAATAACTCTTAAATATTTACTTTCTATTTATAATCTAAAATGAGTTACAAGATCACAAATTACTAAATTTCATTCAATAATTATACTATCCTTACCCTCAAATAGATAAAATAATTGTAATCATGATATCAATTTTGTATGTTATTTATAGGAGTTTGAAACAGCTAGAAAAAGACAGAAAAATTCAAACCAAATACCTTTGCTGCGACGGACGATGCAGGTTCGTCAAAAAGCAACCATATTCTGGGTTTCAACTTCTGCCAACAGCTCATCTTTCCAGCTTTGTACTCCTCCTCGTGGCCAAACTTGCGAGCTAGTTCTTCGTCGCTAGGCTTTTCAGCGTCCAAATCCAAGTTATCGAGAATTGCGAGCGTTGACTGTGTGTCACGATGCACCGTATATGTCATCCAACAGCAAGGCTCCACCTAAACGAGATTGTTGTTTTTGGTTATTTGTTGTAATATGTAGCAAAAATATCAGCTGATAACAAGACAAGAAAAGGATATTTGTTTTAGAAAATTAAGTTTGAGATTTTGAAGAACTTTGAAATGTTTAACCTTATAGTGGCTTGTACGTTACGTTAGATTGTCAATAATGCAGTGTTTTTAAAATTTCAAAAGGTTAAGGGTTTTATTTTTTTGGAGTTCTTCTAGAAGCACTGATATGGCTGGTATAGAATAGCCTTAACAAAGTCATATTCTGTGGAACTGGTTGTCATCTTGAAATTTGCGGAAGACGTATCCTCCTCAGTTAAGAACTATCCCAGTGATATTGTTGTTTCTCATGCCACTTGAAGAAACCAAGCACGATAAGCCGTACGCTACTCGTATTAAGGCACACGGGTGCTCCTTTCGTTTCAATAAACATCATTTTGATGACTTTGCTCAGGACTTTGATCAATGACTTTGCTCAAGTGAGTCCTCGTAATTTTGAAGCAGGAACCAAGCATAAGACCCATAATCCTGGCCTGCCACCCCCAGAGGTATTGATTGAGAACGTGCAGAACATTGTTACCACGAACATATTTTACGTGCCCCAGTCACATTTAACGGATAGGCTTGCTCTGGCTTCTAACCCGCAACCTCTCAGATACGAGATAGTTGAGTTTGCTACCGCGGTTCACATATGATATTAAAAGCTTTTATTTTAAATAATAACCTTTAAATTTTGCCTAAGAACTGAGGGGATTTATAAATCCAGATCTGATCCACAATCTATGATATCTTTTTACAGCAAAATTATTCACTTTTTCAGAAATATGACCAAAATTTCAAAATCTTCAATGGTTTGCATTTTATGTGGTATAAATGACAAGTCCACATATGTGAACCTCCTTGCTAAAGAGATTTAAACTTCCCTTATAATTAACTTATGATTCTATAGAAAATAACCATCTCGGGTGACAAAGCCATATTTGCTCCTTAAACTTCCTAAAATGCATTGCATTTAAAAAATATTTTTCATATTAATCGCCTATTAAATTGGCTATTCATTAATGAATAAATCATGTTTTACCTATTTGTAAATGGTCTTATCGATTAAATCGAAATCTTTGCATCGATATAAAAATAAAACAGATTTTAGAAAGTCTGTGAAGCAAAATAAATATATTTACGTCATGGTTCAAGTCTCCGAGCCATAGGTAACTATTGGTCTAATTAAGATTTTAAATAGCAAAAACTTTGTTTCTCTTGAGAGTAGTTAGGATTTAAAAAAAACGTTTTAGTAAATAAAAGGCTTTATTTTTCATTCCTTAGATGACCTTGAATATCCTTGACAATGCTAATCTGCCTCTTTTGTACTACTAAATCCCAATAAACTTTTTTACTACTTAAGAAAATTTTAAAATTACCATCGAAGAAAAATAAATACCTTTATATTTTGTACTATTCTTTTAATTACCATAAGTGATTTAACTTAATAAAAGCCAACTTAAAAAATTGGAATTCGAACAGAAAGTTCCTTTAAAACATCCAACTTATTTCTTTGGGCTCACTTAGTACCTATCATTTCTATTTAGTGTTGAGGGTTTTATGTGGTTAACAGTATCTGACTATACTTGTACTTGTGAATATAGTTTTAAAAAAGATATTTGGACACAAATTATTAATTTTCATTTATATCTTTATCATATTCTTCATATTTGTCTATTATAAGTTCAAATTAATAAACTGTAATAGATTAATTGCCATTGTCAATGAAGTGCCATTGAAATTTTATTTAACTCTTGAACTGTTACTGCCATTTAAAAAAGTATTTGTTACTTTTAAGTATCATTTAATTCTCAAAATTCAATTAAATACATAAAATTAAAACGAACCACTAAATTAATAAAGGGTGGAACACTAAACGCATACAATATATATATATATATATATATATATATATATACACGTATACATATATACATATATACATATATATATATATATATATATATATATATATATATATATATATATATAATGTGTGTGTGTTGTTGCGAAGTAAAAGGTTGTTCGCCACATTTTATGGTGTACGATCCCTCAGACCAGTTTAAACGTAAGAAGGTATTGCTTTAATGCAGTTTTTTTTTACCTTTTAATTTTCCCATTTTCTGTGGTCAAGAGGCATTTTAGTGTCTCCTTTAGTGGTACTTTAAGGAATGTCTCTGCAGCTACAGGGCACAGCTGTCGAGTCCACCATTGGCAGTGTATCACTACACGGTTTTCCCC
>CM063508.1:83401342-83438842 GCA_032207245.1 Pardosa pseudoannulata | reverse complement strand
TGTGTCAGAGTCAGTAAAGAAACTCTTAAATTGCTAAATGATTGCAGACACTTCAAGAAAGCAAAGTATGGGTCTTTGAAGATAATCTCATGTCGACAATAGTGAAAAGATAACGAGCACTGAAAAAAGTGATGTATTCAATTTTCTTCAGAAGTACGGGTTTGCACAAAGCCATCAAGTTAGAAGGACAGAAGACAGTAGCAGCTAACTGGTATACACTAAATGCCTTCTCCAAATTCTACAAGAAGTGAATGTTAGGGGGCTATTGCTTCACCATGACAACGCATCTTCACATACAGCCGGATGAACAGGTGAGTTTCTTAAACAAAAACAAATTAAACTGATAGAACATACGCCGTATTCACCTGATCTAGATATGTATCACTTTTGGTTATTCTTTAATTTAAAAAAGAAGTTACGTGGACGTCGTTTTCATTCAGAAGAAGAGATTGATCTGGTTATAAACGCATTGTTTCATCTATTCCAAGAAATGAATGGCTTGAGGCATTTAATCTGTGGAAAATTCGTCTACAGAAGTGCATTTATTCTGGGGGAGACTACTTTGAACACACCTATAATTTTGTAATTATAACTTTAAAAACCTAGTTGTATCTCAAAAATTTCAGAGTGACCCTCGTATAACTGAATTGTATAAACATAAAAATTGAATATTGATGGAATCAAAATTATGCCAAATGAAAGCTGCTTAAAACAAAAAGAAAGTGTTGCTTAAATTAAAATAGAAATATAATTTGAATTTACTTCTCAACACAAAAAGAGAAAAGTAACAAAATATTTCACCCATATGTTACATTACCTGATTTGCATCGAGCCCCCAGAATTCCAGTTCTTCTTCGAATAAAGGTCCGCAGACGTTGGTCGGGTAATGCAATTTCCCAGTCCGGTAATAGTTGAGGATCTGTGCGAAGACGCCCGGGTGTCGATCGAAGAAGTACTCGTTCAGCACTGGATCATAGTTGGCCAGTGCCTCGGTCAAACGGGACAGACGGGTGGCGGGAATTTTCTTGAGGGTGGCCTTGTACGTCTCGAAACGGATGCCACCGATGTTCAGGACAACGCGGTTGTCGCAGTCGATGACAGTCCGGCAGGGCTGGTACATGGTCCCTCTACGTGCTCATATGCCCTGCCGAAGCAATGCCAATGGTATACAGTTGCCTATTAAAACTAGATTTCTCTAAAAGATCTCCTTACTGCTGTTACTCCTACTACAGATCTGAGTTCCTAGTTGCGATTATAAATGCTCTTGAGCTATGAAGTGTCCTCTATGTGCTTTAAAAAAAGTAAATAGCTACCTCCGGTTAAAGTAACTAGCGTGGTGGGGACAAAAAAATAACCACACGCTCTTTTAACCCTATCACCTTTTATGTTATATAGCACCTTCTGTGTGTATGTGAGTGTAAGTGTGCGAAAGCAACTCTTTCTCGATATTTGGCATTTTTCTACAACTATAGCCTCGAGTGCAAAACTAAATCATCTGCTCTCAGTTGTGAGACTAATATAAGCTTGTTTATCTCTCTCTAGAAAAAGGGGGAAGGAAATGTTCTTGAATTTTCGGCTAGTTTTGTCTCGAGAATTCCGAGCTCGTTGAAGGACGAATTAGTCAGGATATAGCGCTTCTGGATATGTTCCGATATGTTTTGTGCGGAAGTTCCCTAAGATATGTTGTGTAAATAGAGGGATTAATCAGTCGTTAAGGCTCGTCATTTGTTTTTTTCTCAACCTACGGTTTTGAATGTATGGAAATGATTAAAATATGGAAACGTCTTCTGTTTGTATTTTTTTTTTCTAAAATAGCGGTAAGTCGTTTTTCGTCATTGTGAAGGCGCTATTATCCTCATGGGCACCATCGTCCATTCCTGGAGACAGAACAGAGAAAGCAAAGACACTTGAAAGATGCGTTTGGGCGTGCAAGATGTCCGGCCATTTCTGCCAGACTCAAAGCTCGGAGACAGTTGTGTTTTGACGCCTTTTAGGGACGGAATAATAAATGACGAGTATGACAAAGCCTTCAAGAATTAGTGAAATGTCCTTCTGAGTTAAGATGTTCAACTATTTTTTTTTCTAAGTTAAACTACCACCTCTTCTCTAGGGGCAATAGCACACTTTATTTTCTTTTGGATACTTCTTCTATATAACACGCTTTTATCTAATTATTCAAAAATTATAAGTTCTAAGTTCTTATTCTGTTTTCCTTTTCTTTCTGACAGCTATTCTATAACAAGATTTTTTTTAACCAACGATATTCCAAGCAGTCCTTTCCTGAACAGGGAATATTTTATTAAATGTCTCTTTCTTTAAAAATAATCTAATAATCAATGTTTATTAAATACGTAGATTATTAAATGGGGCTTTTCTTCATAAGTTTTAAACGCGTTTCTTTGCAACTGCTATAAAATATTTAGATGTTCCATATTTGTATTATAAATATTCAAACATTTGGAGAAAATGCTTAAAACTTTTCAGTCTTTCTCCACAAGGACTACAAACGTTTTATATGTTTCTAAACGTCTTCAAGCTGATATGAATATTCTATTGCCATTGTTTATTTTTAAAAAATGCCTATGGATGGTACGACCTCTTTAATTATGAATTATTTCGCCTTTATAAAACAGCTGTCATTTCTTATTATGTTCTGTTTGTGTACTAAAGCCTCTTTATATTATTTAACAAAGATAAATTATTTCAAATTCCGGCAATTCTTTTTCCTTTTTTATTCGATTTTTATTTACAATAAATATCTTATAGTGTCCGCTTGTTTTTATAAGCCTTGCTGTTACTCCATTTACTTATCTCTTCAAATTGCCTCTCATGTTGTATTTCTTCCGATTTTTTGCCGGAATTCGGAAATATTAGATGTATTGATGATTTTCAAGCACGTAAAATTGAACCGATGAAAGTTCTAAATGACACTTGTGCTAGTAATTCCAGACACCATGGATGAGATACTGGCTCTGGTATTTTTTGTTTTTCCTCGTGCTCGTGAGTCCTGGTGAATAAGTTAAACGTCTTCCACTCACATTAGTTGGGAGTCTAAAGGTTGGTCCAAAATATCTTTCCAGCGGATGAATGTCGCACCGTGTGAGAGATTGTGTAAGAATGACATCTCCGTGAAGTTTTGTGAGTTTTCTAAAGGTGTCGATGGAGTCCTGCTGTGGTGTGTCCACGCCGTCGGCATGAGTCCACCAGGATGGGATGGGAGCCGTTAAGCGTCTCCTCTTCAAGCTCTTTCTCCGCGCTGGAGTGTCTGTGACGCGTCTTTTTCCATCCTAGCATAGTGTCACTAGTGTTGGAAGCCTTCTTCGCCCCGCTCGATGATCCAGCCTTTCATCTGGGAACCGCTGACATCGCATTCACACATCGTGTTTCTTCTGGCAGTCACTTTTATTCAAAATCAGTGAAATTCCCTTTTGTGTGTAATAACAGTGTGGAACAGACGGATTTTACAAAAGCGGACTTCTTTCGTGTTCCTGTATATCAACTGGACGGGTCATGATCTGATTCTAAGCTGTAAACGATTCTTTGGTTGTTCTGATGAGTGGTAAATCGACTGGCCTGAAAAGAAATGAAATAAAATGTTATTTTCTCCTGTATTATAAGCAAATAAATGGCATGATTAACAGTATAATAACCAGAATAATAACTTTGATCGCATAGCTTCTATGAAAAGCAATATTTCTTAATATATTTACGTCTCTTCCTACATTTTGAATGGCATTTATTACTCTTTTGGAGGGTTTAAATGCACATCATTGTTTTTTTAGTATTGAGCACATAATTTAATTTTCTACGTACAACAACCGTAGTGGAAAAATGATAACTATATACATTTCAATGAACTGCTTTATGATAGAATTGGCTTTCTTATCCTCTGTTTAACCTCTTCCCTGTTTTACCCGTACGCAGTACGGTCACAGATTTCGTGTCTTTACTGATTTTCCTGTACACGTACGGGCAATCTGATTTCTATTTCGATTGCACTGTTTCGGCCGTATTTTTTCCATTTTTAGTAACAAATTATTCGTATATATGGTGATAGTTATCGAGTAAATGATACTTTGTAGTTTATTGTATTTTCTACTCTGATTGGTTCAAAAGCGCGAGTTTTTTCACATGTTTTGTATCAGAAGACGAATTGTTATCTTTCAGTTTATAGCTTTCTGGTTATATTTTACTAACGGCCTGATAATTTTATTGATGTAAGAGTTGGATAATATATTTTTACTATTAAATAATGGATAATTCATAGAATATGGAGCTAATTTCTTGTGATTCGAACTGTGACTCGGAATCAGAAACTGAATTATCTGTAAATGATAGTAGCGAAAGTTTACCATGGCAGTCAGCGTGTAAATAAACTCCGTCACAGCTCTTTCTACCAAAACAAAATGAAAGATAGTAGTTCGTTATTTCTTAAACCTATGTTCGGAAAGGATCAAGAAATGCCTATTACAAAATTTGTATTGCATATATTAATATTTACTTTGAAGCATAACTGTTTAATAATAATATTTTTCCTTGAATTAATGCTATCTTTATATAAGACGCTCGTATAGTCCGCGGATTATCTATGTTTAAAAATCAAATTTCTTCAGCCACTAACTATCTGACGATCCAGACTCTCTGTTTGTTGTTCATCACTGAAATCATCAAAATAGGAAGAAAGGGGTAAAAGAGCACGTCGCGCAAATGTGAACAAAAGCAAAACTTACTTCAAGAAAACATCGTATCGTATCGGTAATAAACCACGAAAAAAAAATAAAACCCATAAAGCAGAACAAATGAGTGGTAGCAAGTAGCGCAATCTTTAATTGTGTCCTGGAGTACGGAAAAATATCGATAGTCACTATTTACAGCTCCGATTGACAACAACGAGTGAATGGGTTGAAGGTTGAGGGTCGAAGGACATTTCACCACGAGGATCACTCGTAACAGAGTATTTTGTTTTCAAAGTTTTGATTTGCAGCAATATTGGTCATTCCTTATGTCTTTAAAACATCGTCGCAGTTTTGCTGCTGATTTCAAGTTGAAGGTAATTCAGAAGGTCGGCGAGAAAGCAGAAAAAAATTGTCACAAGCAAAAGGAAACATTAAAAATATGAGAAGAAAGCGATCTAATCGTCATGGAGAAATACGATAGCCTGCATTAGAGGACGATTTACATAGCTGGGTTCTCGAACAGAGAAATATAGGAACAGAGAAATATTTTCATACCAAAATACACATTTTTGCTCTATAGTCCGCGGAATACCTAGTGATGCGGACTATCTGATGATTTATGAAATTTTTTTAAATAAAAAATCGCTCGAGCGGACTACACGATGGTGCGAACTATATGTGCGAAATTACGGTATTAAACATTCCACATGACTTTTTAAGATGTTCAGAATTATTTAGTTTAACTTTCCATAAGGATATCTTGCATTAAATACCAGATATTTATTTCCTGTATCTTAGAATGGTCAAAATGGTTAATCTTAGACGGAAAAAAATGTATATCATTCTAATGTTAAATTGTGTAAACTAAATATCTATATGACGGTTCTATTTCTCAACGTATAATTCATTGAACTGGCTCAGAACTTCTAGATGCTAACCATTGGTAGGCTAGTGTTGCTGATTTAGGTAGCAATATTCGGATATGTAAGCTAAGGGTTAGGGTGAAAGGCTAGAATCCAGAGATTCTGAGATCAATCACAAGCAGGAACCTGAAACTAACTGGATGTGCAATATACATTTTTATGTTAGATTGTCCTTTAGCCGAGAAATCGGTAGATGAAAGAAAGATAGACGAAAGCAGATATTATCAGAAGCAAATATTATCTCCGATTATTATCAAAATTGTTGGGAAATTAAAATATATATATTTCTTCCTTACAACATGACCTCATAATTAGTTAATGGCATTCATCCGATGCGTTTAACTTTCTGTCAGATTTTTCAACCGTGACTGAAAACCATATGAAAATTATCTACCGCATGTATATACTTAAGCCTGTTGTGGACTGGGGGCACTTCTAGCTTATGCTTCTGTTTAATAGCTTGTCTAATTTACATGTATTATTTTATGCAATAAGTGAATGCATGTATTATTTTTATTAATAAAATTTTAACTAAAAGCATTCGAAGTGGAAGTGTTATGAAACCCGAATATTTCATCAATCCTCTGACGCCTCTGCAAATTTAGAAGTTTTGAAAAATTACATAAGACTTAACAAATTTTTCATCAAAAATTAAAAATATTTTGAAGTGTGGTACTTTGAACATTTTACTCTTGTTAGAGCAGCCAGCCTATTCTGAATTCTTAAATCAAACCAAATATTTAAACAAGTAGAAGAAGGGGAACTAGGACTTAGTGTTCCAGGTTCAAGCCTTGAAACAGACGAAACATAATTTTGTATTAGTAGAAAACTGGAGGAAAAAACAATGGGTTTAAATGTCCCTCGATATCAGCAACTGGGAGAAAGATAATAATAGGAAGAAAAAAAAACCTTCTCCCAAGGATGATCACGGAATCAGGAAAAACTTACACCGTTCATGAAATGTGGCCTGTTTTAATTTATCAAAATAAACCTCTACAAAAGTCAGAGGTTAAGACAGTAATACAAAAAACTCAGAAAATCGTATGCACTGAATTAACGTGGTAAGAACGATTAAGGGAAGACAGTACCTTTAAAGCTGAAAATTCATCATTATAACAGCATATTTCTTCTTGAAAGTAAAACAAAATATTCTGCTCTGCTAAAAATAAATTCACCCTAGGACATTAATAAGAATCTAATCCTATGAAAAATATTACGTTTGTTACATTAAAATACTTTTAAAAACCCACAAAATATACATACCAAGTGAAAGAAATGTAAATCCACCTACCCGTAATGTCACTTTAAAATGTGTAAATTAGAAACTAATTTTTAATATCAAATAGAAGCTAATTGCCTTTTTTACTCTATGAACCTCTATTAAATTAAGACGAAAGATATATTTCATTTTATAGCATAAAAATTGACAAATTTTGTCAAGCTTTCAATTTTTCAAAATTTTATATATATATTTTTAACTTTAAAATATCGAATTCTTTTAACACTTTTGATTTACAGAAAAAAAAAGATACTTCTTTTGAATGTGATATCATTGAATGTGATAAATTTAGTTTCTAATATGTATATTTCAATAGTTGTCTCCCAGGTAGGTGAATTTAACTTTTTTTTATTCCGAGTATAGTTTTTAAACCAATAAAAATAAACCTCTTCAAATTATAAAACAAATTTTTAAACCTAAAATGTTAAAGAACTGGTAAAACATTCATTCTTAATAGATCAAAGCATTTTACTTTATGAAAAATCAAGAACTAAGGTTGTTATATAAGATTTTAAGACTCTAAAGGCACTATGTCCCCTTAAAGTAGCCGAATAACATGTAAAAAATCTTAATGGAATAAAATGTAGTATTTCCAAATTTAAAAAAAGCCTTAAAAAGTACTCAGAAAAGGGTAATTAGATTAGTTTAAATCTTATCCAGCCTTACGACCATACAGAGTAATAATTACTTAAGACCAGATAGTTACAACGGCGATCCATAGCTGCCACGAAACTAGTGCTGACTTATGAAAGGTCCATCATGGTCCAAGTTTTATTTTGTCCAACCCAGTAAAGAGCAATCTCTACAAAGAAAAGCTCAGGACTACCATAAAGGACGAAGAGAGAAAGAATCATGGTCCGAGTTTTACACTGTCCAACACAGTAAGAAGCAATCTCTACAAAGGAAAGCTCAGGACTACCATGAAGGACGAAGAGAGAAAGAATCATGGTCCGAGTTTTATTTTGACCAACCCAGTAAGGAGCAATCTCTACAAAGGAAAACTCAGGACTACCATAAAGGACGAAGAGAGAAAGAATCATGGTCCGAGTTTTACACTGTCCAACACAGTAAGAAGCAATCTCTACAAAGGAAAGCTCAGGACTACCATGAAGGACGAAGAGAGAAAGAATCATGGTCCGAGTTTTATTTTGACCAACCCAGTAAGGAGCAATCTCTACAAAGAAAAGCTCAGGACTACCATGAAGGATAAAGAGAGAAAGATTCACTAAAGCATCTCGTCATTGTGACACACGTACACTGAAGAAGTTATACCTCTGAAGTTGTCACTCAATTCGCACCATCCAGGGAATACACAGTCTTTAGGCCACAAACCCAAGTAAAATTTACCCTTCCCCTGGGAAAATGGTAAAAAAAAATAGAACTCAAGCACAAATAAAAATAATCATTATTTGCTATTTGGTAATTGGGACCATAAACGAACGAAAACACGTACAACTAAAAGGATATGCTTGGAATCCCATTAATAATTTAAATCAAATGCAGCTGGTTTTATGCCAGAAAGAGAACTACGAAAATAATATCATGATCCCTATTGGCCACAGTCACAATATGAAACTATTCAATAGAGCACATTCATTTCCAGATACATCGCAAATAAAGATCCGCCCTCATTATTCCAAAGTCTGTCACTTCCAAAGTCTTGAACAAGGTGAAGAAAGTAGAAGAAAACCCGATTTAGGATGCAATGTTTTAATCCTATCATAATTTTTAAGATAAATATATCATAAAAGAAAAAACTCATAAGTGGAAAAATGTAAAAAAAATGCGAGATGATAAGCCCTCACATCTATAAGTTCCACACTTCTGTTCCAAAATGGGTCCGATGAATCTATTTTTAGAACCCACTCTTAAAGGAATTCAGGGTCGATAAATGTGCAATCATTTTAGTTTGTGATGAGTTTTCATTTCAGTGGAAAGCTAATTTTGTAAAAGCTATGAAAGAACAATTCATTTCCATTAGGCAAGGTAAGGATAAAACATTGGATAGAACATTCCTCTATTTCTTTGGTTCTGGAACAAACGCCGGTATAGCTTAATCTATTATTTAACCTTCTAAGCCGATCCATGATGTAAAATCGTCTATCCAATATCCTGACTTAACCTGAGAGAGTGACGTCGCGTGCGTGACATAGCTTCCCCGATATGAAAACATAGTCTTTCCTGTTTTAGCACAATATAACATGATCGCAGATTTACCTATATCATTTTTTCAGCTGTAGACAAAATATTACACATTATATTTCTGTTCAATAAAATCAAGATAAGGAATGTTGGAGTATAACTTTTAATTTCTAAAATTCTGAATAATTAAAATGTCAGAAATAACATTGCCCGAATTTTAAAAAATCTTCTGGAATAAATGCCACACAATTTTCGGTAAAATATAAACAAAATACACTTTTAAACGTTCAAGTGTTAATTTCATAATGAGATCGATTTTTTTTTAAAGTGGATTACTAGACAAAGGCTTTATGTCCATAAATATTATGAACACAACTGTACTGCTAATTTATTTTGTTACTTTTTATTTACTTAGTTATCATTTTTTATCATCAACAGAATCCTTAAAATCCTTTTCAAATTTATTTCTTCTGAGTTTATTTAAATATTACATTTTTAGGTGTGCAAGTAATTCCAGACATTTTTAGTGGGCCGTCAGCAAAAAAATAATTAATTAATTAAAATTTAAATTAAAGACTGCTGTAAAAACTGGAAAAAAATTTTTCATCAAATAAAAATCTTACATAAGCAATTCAAATTACATCCACTGCTTCTGGGAAAGAAACCACAGGATCGAGCATTATTGACACGAATGAATGATGGAGTTCCTCTTGTTTTCAAATTTTTATTATTAGATTATTAGACAAAGGTTTTATGTCCATAAAATATTATCAGCACAACTGTACTGCTAATTTATTTTGTTACTTTAAAATATCATTTTTTATCATTAAAGGAATCCTTAAAATCCTTTTCAAATTTATTTCTTTTGAGTTTATTTAAATGTTACATTTTTAGGTGTGCTGAAAGTAATTCCAGTCATTTTTAATGGGCCGTCAACAAAAAAATTATTAATTAATTAAAATTAAAACTAAAAACTGCTATAAAACCTGGAAAAAAAGTTTTTCATCAAATAAAAATTTTACATAAGCAATTCAAATTACATCCAATGCTTCTGGGAAAGAAAATACAGGATCAAGCATTATTGACACGAATGAATGATGAGCTCCTCTTGTTTTCAAATTTTTACAAAGCAGAATCTAAGAATAGATCCATTGAACTTTCTTTTCCCCCAACTTCCAACTAATGGCATCTCTATTTTTTGCTTTCCCGAGTCTCTCCTATAATCCTTTTTTGGCGAGAGTATTATTAGAATATGCTCACACTAATTCTTAGAAATGATAAAATCCGATATTTTTTTTAATTGAACTCCATATCTTTCTTCTGTCCATCTCTTATTTCTTCCTCTCTCGTTATTGAATCTTTTAATGATTGAAATCAAATTCATCAGAGAAAAGAAAATAGTATAGCAATACTTCGTTATGCTGGGAGCACTTTTTAAATATATTTTTTTAATCTACTTTCTTTGGGCTTTGAATTTCGAAAACATCCGACTATTGTGAGCTCCTCCCGCGAAAACAGTTCCTATTAATGAACTCTCATTCGTAACATCTTGTTCATTTTCCATTGCATTAAGATTTTCTGTCTCACCGAAATAAGAGGTCCTTAATTAACAAATAATAAGCAATACATGGTATATAGCATTCATAACAAAAAAGAAAACTTCACTTAGCACTTCATTTCATTTTGATCTTCTGTATTACAGATTATACACAAGCACACACATATATATAAAGGCAAAAAATTCTCAACTTATGAATTTATTTTTCCCTCTTAAATTATACATGAAGATATTTAATCCCTTGCCTGTTTTGCACGTACACGGTACTTGCTCTTTTATCATGCCTTTCATGATTTGCCCGTACGGCGAACGGGTAATCTTATTTCTTTGTCATTTTCACTGTTTTAGCAGTAACTTTTGTATTTTTAATGTCAAATTAATAGTATAGATGTCCACAATTATAGATGTCCTTCGAAAACTAGCATTCGAAAAACTGTTAGTTTTCGAAGTGTATTCAGTTTAATTTGAAAAGCGCATGCTTTCTGATAGATTTTGCATTACTTCGCGAGCTTTTAGAGTTTTTGGCTTGAGGTTTTGGGAGACTGAAAAAAAGAAATTTTTAGAAGCCACTTCGCCTACAGGTAAAAAAAGCTAGACCTGCAAACTAGTGCTATGTGTGTTCACTGAAGCAAAATGATATCTACAAAATAATTAGAAAAGAATAGGTACTTTTGTCCGAACTGTGACGTTTGACTATGCCTCTTGCAGCCTTTCAAGATTTATCACACTAAATTTGATCTTTAAAAATAGGTTAAATAATTGTATTTTCATTCGAAAATAATTGTGTAGTAATTGTAATCGAAAATAATTCTAATTTTATATGCAAACCTATAAATGTAGCTTCTTTTTCTGGCGTACATGAGAGAAAAAAAATCTGCCACCAGGGAAAGCATTTTTTTATTTTTTGTAAAACGGCTGTTATATATGCTTAAGATAATTAGGAATATTACTTTTAATAACATTTTCCAGCTTAGAAATGTAACATGAACAAAAATTTTCAGTAAAAAAATGTGACATTTTTGGGGTTCAATTCGTGAAAAAATAGTTAAACTGATAAGGGGTTAAAGGGATAGAGATAATGCGAGAATATTTCAAAATACTTAGAATTAAACTTGGGCTTCTGGATTTACATATGCATTAGAACTTGATGTGAAATGGTAGATTCAGTAATGATAATCTATAAAAGCTTAATCATGGTACGAACTTTGCTCTCTACTTACGCATATTCTGTTAATTCTCGACTTACGATGCTAAATTATTGACAAGACTGTTTTAAGGTCTGAAAAATAAAAGCTAATTTAGCCATGAGAGTCCGACGTTTTTTGGATACTCTAATTCTTGGATTATTATTTAATAAGTCTTAAATATTATTATAATTTATTAAGTTATCTCCAGAAATATAATAAGATATTTTATTAATTATGTGTAAATGAATCATATATTAGATCAAAACATATTCGTTGCATTATATATATATATATATATATATATATATATATATATATATATATATATATATATATATATAATATATATATATATATATATATATATATATATTTAACCAGTAAAAATATTCTTTACATGACAGAAATAGCCTATATTTTTATTTGTCAAGGCTTGCTTGGCAATGTAACTATGATGCAGTCATCGTAGTGATAAAACTGTTAATCAGAATTCAAGACCAAGAGAAAACCTTAATAAAAATCCTTTATTTTCATCTTAATGGAGGAGAATTGAGGGAAGCTTCTTCCACAGACAAGAGTTAAATGGGCTTAGGTTTGACTTGTGAAATAAACATTTTGGGTCTTATTGGTATAACTTCAAAAAACGGCTTTAAAACTATCAAGTTATTCAATTTAATACTCAGTTTTTCCAGAGATATTGGACATCTGGGTTGTAGAAGGAAAATATAGGGTCACACATAGCAATTTTTAACTTATAATTTAGTTTCTGGATGTGTGGAACGAATGTCAGTTTTAATCATACCTAACCTTGAAATATTTTTGGTGTCTGTAGGTAGGCATGGATGGGAGATTTTGCAAAATTTTAAGTTCAATAGTTTTTGATATAGTATACACATATGTATGCGTGTAAGCAAATTGTAAATTTACAGATCACATTCTTGAAGAAGAAATAGGTCTTTTATAATTCTCCAGGATTTTTTGGTGATACGTAGAAAATTGCAGAAACATGAAGTAAAAGACCAGTTTCAAATTAAAATTTCCCTTTTATTTAATAAATTAAAGAAAATCAGGAAATCGGGACCATTGTGTCAGTTCAAAGAAGCAAAAATCATCCATATACATAAATAGAATGTAATATAGAATGTTTGCCTTTAACGTGGTTTCGAGTCCTACTACTGGCATAGCATCTTCAAAGCAGTTCGGAATCGGCTTTAAACAGTAGTTATAGTCGCAGCAAAAAACAAGTAGAGTGTAGAGCTCCAAACCAAACAAATACAGCCCCAGGAATATTGCACAAACGTGAGGACAACATATAATAGGTAGCAGTGTTTAGCTAAACAATTTCGTCACATCAAATTTATTATATAAGTATGTGTGAATTGGGACTCATAAAATACCCAACATTGACCGGTTCAGGCACGTTCCTTTAACGTATTCAAACATCTAATTCGAGAATACAAATAAATAAATTTGAAATCTTGTTTTCAAATTCTTCGAGCGCAAAAACTAAGCATAGATTTATCGAACATGCTTTTCAGCCAACTTCCAACTAATGGCATCTTCATTTTTTTTTCCTTTCGCTCTTTCCAAAGTCTCTCCTCTAATCCTTTTTTGGCGTGAATGGTATTAGAATATGCTCGCTGAATCTTAAAAGCCATAAGATACGATTTTTTTTCTAAACTTCAGTTTCTTTCCTTTTTTTAAACTCGCCTGTTATTAAATCTTTTAATGATTGGACTCGAGTTCATTAAAAAAATTTAAGAAAATCGTACAGCGGTTCTTCATTATGTTGCAAACACTTTTTAAATACTTTTTTATCCTCTTTTCTTTATGTTTTGATTTCCTGAAAATAACCGTCTATTGTGAGCTTCTACCACGAAGACAGTTCCAATTAATGAACCCTTATTCATATTCTCTTCCCCAAATTCTATTGCTTTAGGATATTTTACCGTCGTTCTGAAATTAGAAACCTTTACTTGGTGAATACTAGGCAATTTAGATTCATTAAAAAAACAAGGCCTTCATTAAATTCGCATTCCATATATATATAACATTTCAAAATTATGGTACTTAAAATATCTCTCTAAAATTTTCATTTTCCCCAATCTCAGTTTTTTGATATCTGTTTTCCAGTCACAAAATCTCAAAATTAAAAGGAGTTTTCACGACTTTCATTTTTTGATACCTTTTCCCATAGCTAACTCTGAAATAAAAGCAAATTTTCGGTCCAGTCAAAATATTTTCCAACTGACCCCGGCGAATGACTCACTTTTTCAACTTATCTAAGTTCCTTTTTACTATTTAATTCCCCTTCTCAGTTCTTTGATACCTATTTTCCCAGTCACAAAATCTCAAAATTAAAAGAAGTTTTCACGACTTGCATTTTTTGATACCTTTTCCCATAGCTAACTCTGAAATAAAAGCAAATTTTCCGTCCAGTCAAAATATTTTCAAACTGACCCCGGCGAATGACTCACTTTTTCAACTGATCTAAGTTCCCTTTTTACTATTTAATTCTCTGACTAAGCTGCCGATTCCTTGGGAATAATCTCTGGCTCTAGGGCAGACTTTTTTGATAGCAAAGTGTTTTAGGGAACTTTCCTTTCTCTGTTCTCGACAGAGAAACATGTCGACTCATTAGATTCTAAATAAAAGTTGTTTCGTGTATGACTTTGTTGCTACTTTTCATGGTGCCACGACTTCATTTTAACTAAGATTCGCCTTGACCAGTGTAACAATAAGTTATATTCGGTTCAGCTGTTTTTACCTCTTCCTGTGTGTCATCTTTGGGGACATGCCGGATCAGAACAAAGCTTCTTTTCTGTCTAGGAGGCTTTGAGAAAAACTTCGGACTTCTCGCAGCCAATAGACGTGTCCGTTCGTTTGGGGGATTTTGACCCTCCCTCCACCGTTCTGGTATAGACCCCTTTTTTTTCTCCGCAAGGAGTCGGATTTTTTGAGCGGAAAAGTTTGTTAACAGAAGAGTAGAAGGTGAACGGCTGACATCCGCGGTTTGTGGGAGAACCCTTTAGAAAAGAATGTTCGCCATTTTTTTAGGACCGACGCCGACTCGAGAGCAGCCTTCGATATCTACAAATGATAAGTTAATTGCAGTTGTATCCCTTAGGCATTTATTTAATTAATAAAATAATTTAATCAAGAACTATTTTTCCCTGTGCTTCTTAATGAGTTTTAATTTCTTCTTTCTCAAACACTAGCCAACGTAAAATTATTTTTACACCCAGCCAGTAAGGGCAAGTAAAAAATAATAGGATCTAATTTTTCTTGTAACAGGGATATTAATTTCACCGTGTAAAAATATATCGAATAACATCAATATCTAAGCCCCTAAAGTCAATCCAAAATTATCCCTTTTCCCCATTCTTTATTCTAAATCTTAAATTTTCCTCTTTATATTAATCTTATTTTCTCAGCTATGAAATTCGAACGAGAAAGTTTTTCATTCCTTCAGACAACCCCCGAAATTCTTTCTCTGAATTTTCACAGCTAAAAATGATTTTGCGGGAATTTTAATAAGAAAGTAATAACTATCCCATAAAAATCTGTACCAATCAGTAATAATAGTCATCCTGAACACCACATTTTGGCAGATGTCTATAGTCAAAAGTCACTCCCTTTAGGAAATTAATTGTTGTGTCAGTATTTTCTCACCAGACTTAAATCCCATGTGGTACTTGGTTCTCTGTCGTTCAAGGTTGGCTTTGCGAGACGTATGCAGAGAGCATTCTGACTTCCAGTTCCGATTTTTCTGTATTTTGTTCTAATTTTGATGAGATGAAATAAAAATAAAGTTTGACCACGACCATTTACTATTAATTCCCCTTCAGTTCTTTGATACCTATTTTCCCAGTCACAAAATCTCAAAATTTAAAAGAAGTTTTCACGACTTGCATTTTTTGATATTTTATAGCTAACTCTGAAATAAAAAGCAAATTTTCGGTTTCAAAATATTTTCCAACTAAATGACTCACTTTTTTTATCTTTCCTTTTACTATTAATTCTTCTCATTCTTTTACCTATTTTCCATCACAAAATCTCAAATTTAAAAGAAGTTTTCACGACTTGCATTTTTTGATACCTTTTTGCTAACTCTGAAATAAAAGTTTTTCGGTCCAGTCAAAATATTTTCCAACTGAACCCCGGCGAATGATCATTTTTTTTCAACATCTAAGTTCTATTTTTTACTATTTTTCCCTTCATGTTCTTTGATACCTATTTTCCCAGTCACAAAATCTCAAAATTAAAAGAAGTTTTCACGACTTGCATTTTTTGATACCTTTTCCCATAGCTAACTCTGAAATAAAAGCAAATTTTCGGTCCAGTCAAAATATTTTCCAATAAAATACTCACTTTTTCAAAATATCTAATTCCTTTTTCATTTTCCCCAATCTCAGTTTTTTGATATCTGTTTTCCAGTCACAAAATCTCAAAATTAAAAGGAGTTTTCACGACTTTCATTTTTTGATACCTTTTCCCATAGCTAACTCTGAAATAAAAGCAAATTTTCGGTCCAGTCAAAATATTTTCCAACTGACCCCGGCGAATGACTCACTTTTTCAACTTATCTAAGTTCCTTTTTACTATTTAATTCCCCTTCTCAGTTCTTTGATACCTATTTTCCCAGTCACAAAATCTCAAAATTAAAAGAAGTTTTCACGACTTGCATTTTTTGATACCTTTTCCCATAGCTAACTCTGAAATAAAAGCAAATTTTCCGTCCAGTCAAAATATTTTCAAACTGACCCCGGCGAATGACTCACTTTTTCAACTGATCTAAGTTCCCTTTTACTATTTAATTCTCTGACTAAGCTGCCGATTCCTTGGGAATAATCTCTGGCTCTAGGGCAGACTTTTTTGATAGCAAAGTGTTTTAGGGAACTTTCCTTTCTCTGTTCTCGACAGAGAAACATGTCGACTCATTAGATTCTAAATAAAAGTTGTTTCGTGTATGACTTTGTTGCTACTTTTCATGGTGCCACGACTGCATTTTAACTAAGATTCGCCTTGACCAGTGTAACAATAAGTTATATTCGGTTCAGCTGTTTTTACCTCTTCCTGTGTGTCATCTTTGGGGACATGCCGGATCAGAACAAAGCTTCTTTTCTGTCTAGGAGGCTTTGAGAAAAACTTCGGACTTCTCGCAGCCAATAGACGTGTCCGTTCGTTTGGGGGATTTTGACCCTCCCTCCACCGTTCTGGTATAGACCCCTTTTTTTTCTCCGCAAGGAGTCGGATTTTTTGAGCGGAAAAGTTTGTTAACAGAAGAGTAGAAGGTGAAAGGCTGACATCCGCGGTTTGTGGGAGAACCCTTTATAAAAGAATGTTCGCCATTTTTTTAGGACCGATGCCGACTCGAGAGCAGCCTTCGATATCTACAAATGATAAGTTAATTGCAGTTGTATCCCTTAGGCATTTATTTAATTAATAAAATAATTTAATCAAGAACTATTTTTCCCTGTGCTTCTTAATGAGTTTTAATTTCTTCTTTCTCAAACACTAGGCCAACGTAAAATTATTTTTACACCCAGCCAGTAAGGGCAAGTAAAAAATAATAGGATCTAATTTTTCTTGTAACAGGGATATTAATTTCACCGTGTAAAAATATATCGAATAACATCAATATCTAAGCCCCTAAAGTCAATCCAAAATTATCCCTTTTCCCCATTCTTTATTCTAAATCTTAAATTTTCCTCTTTATATTAATCTTATTTTCTCAGCTATGAAATTCGAACGAGAAAGTTTTTCATTCCTTCAGACAACCCCCGAAATTCTTTCTCTGAATTTTCACAGCTAAAAATGATTTTGCGGGAATTTTAATAAGAAAGTAATAACTATCCCATAAAAATCTGTACCAATCAGTAATAATAGTCATCCTGAACACCACATTTTGGCAGATGTCTATAGTCAAAAGTCACTCCCTTTAGGAAATTAATTGTTGTGTCAGCATTTTCTCACCAGACTTAAATCCCATGTGGTACTTGGTTCTCTGTCGTTCAAGGTTGTCTTTGCGAGACGTATGCAGAGAGCATTCTGACTTCCAGTTCCGATTTTTCTGTATTTTGTTCTAATTTTGATGAGATGAAATAAAAATAAAGTTTGACCACGACCAGTGATGTATTTACTCATGACATAAGTTTAACGGGACTCTTGGCAGCCTAGTATGCCCGGACTGAGAAAAATAATTGGGGCAATTTAAAGAGGTTTCCCTTATAAATGAATGTCCGGTATGTCCATAATTTATATATATATATATATATATATATATATATATATATATATATTTATATATATATATATATATATATATATAGTATATATATATATATATATATATATATATATATATATATTATATATATATATATATAATATATATATATATATATATATATATATATATATATATATATATATATATATATATATATATATATATATATATATATATATATATATATATATATATATATATATATATATACATATATATATATATATATATACATATATATATATATATATATATATACATATATATATATATATATATTTATATATATATAGATATACATATACATATATTTATATATATATATATACATATATATATATATATATATATATATATATATATATATATATATATATATATATATATATATATATATACATATATATATATATATAGATATACATACATATATATATATATATACATACATATATATATATATAGATATACATATACATATATATATATATATATATACATACATATATATATACATATATATATATATATATATATATATATATATAGATATACATATACATATATATATAGATATACATTTACATATATATATATAGATATACATATACATATATATATATAGATATACATATATATATAGATATACATATACATATATTGAATATATATGTATATATATTCATATACATATATTTATATGTATATGTATGTATGTTTATATTAATATGCACATGCCATCATGTTATATTGAATATTCCTGCAAGTACACTTCAGTTTCTAAAATATAAAAGAGAATAATGAATCGGAATCTTTATATACTTTACGCTTACCTTGTCGCATGTAAATGAGTTGTCCTTTCATAGCTTTTAGAAAATTAGCTTTACACTGAGATCGAAACTCACCATGAGACTCAAATGATCGCACATTCATCGACTCCGAACTCCGATCAAAGGAGAGGAATCTAAAAATAGCCTCATCGAACCCTTTTCGGAACGGAAGAGGCGAACTTATATAAGCGAAGGCGCCTCGCCTCTATTTTTCTATCTTTTTTTACCTTTAGATTTTTTCTTTTATGATACATTTACCCGGAGGATTGTGATCGGACCAGAACATTATCTGCAAATCACAAATCGGTTTTTCTTCTTGTTTTAACGCCAGGCTTCGGGTTCATCTAATGAGAGAGGATCGTTATTGGTGATATATCTGGAAATGAATTTGTTCGGTCGAATCGCTTCAGTAACGGACTCCAGTAGAGAATCGAGATATTATTTTCGCGGTTGCCTTTTGGGGATAAAACCAGCTCTATTTGGTTGTCAGTTCCTTTTCAAATCCTAAAGTCATTAATGTCAGAATATATTAGGCAATATATTGAATATAAATTATAATAGATTCCTTAAGCTAAATTAAATATGAAATTTAGTAACTTTGGAAAATTATTTTAATTAGAAATTAGACGCCATTTGTACACAATATATTATTTACAAATATTAAAAGACTCATTTTGTGAGGAGATTTTTGTTTATCTCATATAAACAAGGTACTGTAAAATAAAATCCCCTATATAAAAATAGCCTAAGTTGTCTGTCTGAGAATTTCTGAAGCGGTTGTACCTTGAATGGATACAGGCATCCATATTGGATTTTTCATGAATTAGGATTAGCAAAATTGAAAGAGAGTTCGAAATCCAAACCATCCCCCCTTTTCGAGCTTTTAATGCTATTATTTCAAGCCTTATCTTTCGTCTTATTCTATACAAAATTCATTCTTGATAGGATGGCAAAGGCAGAGAGTAATATTTAAATTTCTGGACTGTTTCTGAACTGTTGTTGAACCCTCATATACTCTAATTAATTCGCTCACAACGTGCAGACGTTTAACGTTTGGTAGAATGTCCGCCCTTTTAATCTTTTTTTTTTCTCGGGTTGACGGTTCTATCCCCGATGCAGCCGATTTTCTTTTTAATATCTAATAAATTTAATATTTTCTGCCTTTTTTTAAAAATTCTTATTCCGAAAGTTGTTTTATTATTTTAAAAGTCATTTTATTATTTTAAAATAAATGTTTACTATTTTTTCAACTTTTTATAATTTGTATTATTTTTATTTTATTAAATTCACTCAATGCTTTACAGATGTCCTTGGCCAAATAAACATTTCATGTTGTATATCCTTAAACTTTATTCTCGTAATGTAATAATAGCCTAAGTTATCTGTCCGTCTGTCCTCGAAGTTATGAAGCTGTTGGACCTGGAATGGATAGAGCATCCATATTGGATTTTTGATCAGTTAGGGTTTGCAAAATTCAAAGCGAGTAAAGTTTATCTTTTTCCTAAACTATAGATCCGATTCTGAAGAAAATTGGTATGAATAAGTTTCTTATCACAGCAAAAAATACTGTCCTCTTTAAAACGTTCGAAATCCACCCCGTCTCCTTTTCGAGCGTTTAATGCCATTATAGCTCCATTTTAAGAGCAAGTGATTAAATTTATCAATTTATCACATAATAAATAGGTAAAAATAACAATTTTTTTCTAGCCTTATGACGTCATTCCTTTAACCATTTCATTTAATCATTTCTTATTTTAAATTATTTATATATCGTCTGCATTATTTTCATACGTTTTATCACTAAACTTAGATATTACATAAATAATTTTCTTTTATATTTGACTTAAATTATAGATTAAGTACATATGTGATAATTTTAATCGATTATTTTTGTTGAAAGGTAATTCTCAGCCAAAAAAAAAAAAAAGAAAACATTTTTTACCTGCCTCATAGGGTTCTTTACAATTCTGAAAAATTAAAAATTTTACTGATCTCGTCATATGACGGGTTATTTGCTAGTTTATAATAGCTGTAGCTATTTGTTATGATTTTAGTAGTTGTATATGTCGAAACAATAAATTCATGAGCATGGTGCAAAAATTCCTAAAACTTCGATTCAAATGGTATAATTATAAATAGTACCATAATAGCAAATAGTGGATAATTTGGTAGATTATTGATATGATTACGCAATACCTGGAGACGCGGTAGCTCAAACGGCAAAGGCAACGCTCTCGTATCTGGCGGGTTGCTGGTTCGGAGCCCTAGCCGGCCTAAGATCCGCCCTGTTCATTAACCCATATTGGACCGCTGTCCTATAAACAGGACAGCAAATAAAATTCCATTTAATAATAAAGTTATAAATATTTTCTGAGTGGATTTTATTTTAACACCTTTAAAATAGACACACTTTAGCATAGTAACAAAAAAAACTGAGAAATCAAATTATATTGTATTGTAAAATTTATTTTCAGCTACCTCTTAAAAATTGTCATTTTTTAATCTTTAATTTTATATTCATTATTATTATTTTTTAATCATTGTGGAGGTTACTTTTAGTTTAAAAACAGAGCTAATAATGTAGCTGAAAGTTTTTGTTGAAAAACATATTTTACACGTGTATTTTGTAAGTATAAAAAAGGCGCCCTAAAATTAAGACGACGGTCCAATCCTGATTAATTTTCTATGAATTCGATATTGCATTGATAGAGCACATTCTTTTCTTATCTTTCAATGAAAACCAGTTCAAACACCTGTTCACACACCTGGACACCACAAGGGGTAAATAGATGTCTATTCTATTCAGAAAACTGGAGATATTTTGCAAGAGAAACTTACTCTCTTACTGCCAGTTCAATAACTGCAAGAGAAAACCTACAACAGTATGCTTAAAATGTAATGTTGGACTTTGTTTTGACTGTTTCCCCAAATTTTATCTATGAATCAGCCTAATGCAATCTAATTGATATTTGTTAAGTTTTAGTAATGTAATGGACCGTTGTCCTATTTATAGGACAGCCAATTAGATAAATTAAAAATAATTTTTCAAAATTTTGGTTTTATATACTTAGTTACACGATATTAATGATATGGATTAAGTTTTAATAACTTACAGAAATATTTAGTTGTGTGGTACAATATGGGTTAAAAGTGATTGGGGCACGTAAATATGTTCATGGTTACAATGTCCTCCAAGTTCTCAGTCAATACCTCTGGTGGTGGCAGACAAAGCCTGTGGGTCTTCTGCTTGGTTCTCGCTTCTAAATTACAAGGACATACTTGAGCATAAGTAGTACTTTCACAATAAATGATCTCGTCAAAATGGAAGGCGCACCCCTTTGCCTTAATAAGATTATCGTATGGGTCAATCGTACTTGGTTAGACCAAATGGCATAAAACAACAGCAACAACAACAGATGTTAAGAAAACCTGCACTAGACTGTATTGACTTCTATTATTTCTACTTTGTATAACTTGATTGCTTATCTCCATGTACCAAGAAAAAAAGGTTTTTCAAATTTTCCGTCGCACTTTACCAGTTTTTAATTTGGGCCTGGGATTTGAATGAGTAAAAGCAAGTAAATTGCTTTTAACCGTTTGTGATGAAAAATGAAGTTAAAACAAATGTACATTGAACATGAAAATCGTATACAACAAAGAAGTATCTATGCATATCACACACACTCACAAAAATATTCCTTATTTTTAAGGACTATGAAACTCATAAGAAAATATGTTAGTTCTCACTGTATGGACAGGCGAGTAATAGTGAGCGGCCAGAGAGCGCCACCTAGGAAGGAGGTAAGTAGATTGAGGAGAACGTCGGAGGTGATTGTAGACTCCGGACGTGTAAGCGAGGCTCTTAGGATAGATACTTGAGTTGATATAATTGGTTACTGTAAATATTGTAATATTTGTATATATAATTGTCCGGTAGTAATTTGTGTTCTGCCTTAAAATAAACCTTAATGTTGAAAAAATAAATCTACTGTTTGGATGGGAATTTATACAACGGCTCGGCGATCTTCACACTCACAATGTCCTCCAAGTTCTCAATCGATACATCTGGGATTGGTAGGATAAGCCTAGAGGTTCTCTGCTTGGTCCCTGCTTCTAAATTAGAGAATCCACTTAAGCATAAGTCTACATTCACCCATGAGACGCTCGTCAAACCGAAAGGCAAACCCCTTTGCCTCAATGCGAGTAACCTTCTGCTCAATCAGGCTTGTTTTGACCAAATAGCCTAAGACAACAACAACGATATACCTTCACTAAAAAAAATAAAATTTCCATGAAAACACCGAAAATCCTACTCACTATTTTTTAACTGTCGCAATTATCCCTTAAAGGTACGTTAAGCATTCATGGGTTAGATTATTTTTATTTAGAAAGCCTATTAGATATAATGATTTAATGATATTTTCATTAAATAGAAATCAAAATATGACCAGAACGATGACCGATTGGTTAGGGTGCTGGCCTTCTGTACCGGAGTTCGTGGGTTCGAATCCCACTGTGGCATGGGCGTTCGTAGTCGTTCGGAATTGGCATTAAGCTGTAGGTCCCGGTCTCATTAGCCCTCATGTTGCAAAAGAGTAGACCGTAGCACTCCAAACCAAACCAAAATATGATCGAATCGGAGGGAACTGCTTCTTTGTATGGGAGTTTATGGGTTCGAATTCCCTTTTATGTTTGGATATTCATGGCCCTTTGGAATCTGCTTTAAGCAGTAGGTGCCAGTCTCGTTAACCATCGTGTGGCGAAATAGTTTATAGTAGAACTCCAAACTAAAACAAACCGTTAAATAAATTTGAGGGATTGTTCCCCCTGTCTGAAGCATGAAACCCCAAAATGCTTTTTGGATTACATTCCTCTGCGATAAATTAAACTTAAATTAAAAGTATAGTACGATTACCTATTAAAAGTGTGTGTAAGCGATTGGAAAACATTTTTTTAATAATGCTTTTTTAAAATTTATTTTATAATGTAATTCTTAAAACTGGCAAAAACTTACGTGCGTCCTCTCGATTTATCATTGTGTTCTAAAATTTCTATTATGTTTTTAAAACAAGATATCGCAATTGGAATAAAAGAGGTGAGCTGTTCATGCTGATAAATTAATTTATTCTTCAGAGATTAAACATTACAAGGTAAATTTATAACAATGTATTTGAAAAAACTATCAACTAGAAATTTATTATGAAAACTTCAAAGTAATATGTTCATGTTATAAAATGTTGCATATGAAACTTGATTTAATTTAGTAAAAAGAAAATTTGTAGTTTGAAATTTTAGTATGACTATGTTTAAAATTTATGTTTCAAATTATTGGCACTTGAAAGATATCAAAATACTTGCAGAAGAATAAAATCATTAAAAATATAATAATGTTTCCTAATTTTTATTAGATTTTGCATTGTATTTTTTTAATCACAACTCAGACAAAAAATCCACCTAGCATACATTTAATTAATATTTTATATTTTGTGGTCATCAGTTGTTGGATAGACAGTACCCTTCTCTGGTTAAGTAATTAAGTATCTTGAAGATGTAATTTCGTATTTAAAAAGCTGTTTAATACGAAGGGAAAATAAAGATGCATTATTACTAAAAGTAATTTAATTATTTTAATTTTATCAAGAGCAAGCATGCTTGCCGTGCATCTGAAAAATATATTTAAACGGAATTTATGGTTAATATTCACCGAAACAGACTAAAAACTTATAAGAAGTTAATAAAATAATATGGCTATGAATTATTTAACACTTGCAGTTCGTGGATTAAAAACGTGATGAAAATGCATTATGAGCTTTAAAAAACATAGAAGCAAAAGTTTAAATAACTTTATTTAAATATGATAAAATAGAATTGAAATGTATCTTATACGAAGTAAATGGATATTATCGAAAACATTAAAAAAGTTAAAGGAAACAGATGATAGAATCATTGAATAATGCAATAATTAATGTGTTTTTTATCCTTAAAACTGAAACTATAAAATTACAAGACGCTATTAACCCTCCATTGCAACAGGAAGAATTATTTATATGTTAATCTATAGAAGATATTACCTACATTATTGTCCATTTTTATATAACACATACTATTTTTATACATCTTTGGTTTTTCAAATTTGCATAAAAAAATGTTAGAACGAGTATCGATATAAAAAAAATACAAGCAATTCAAATTGAAGTTGTGACGTCACTGAGGAAATTGACGTCATTCTTACGCATGAAACCTACGTTGAAATTGAGGAAAGTAAAAAGATACAGGTTTACAACAGTTTTTCTTTATATTACTTACTGAAATATAACACCAACAAAACTATTACTGCCCTTTACCACATTTACAAATTCAACTATGTAGATAAACCTGGATAACTTTTACAACGTCTTAAAAGCAGTCTTAGGGAAATTACATAAGATGAATAAGATGTCCATCTTTATATAACACATACTTCTTTTATACCTCTTTGGTTTTTTTAAATTTACATAAAAAATGTTAGAACGAGTATCGATATAAAAAAATAGAAGTAACACAAATTGAAGTTGTAACGTCACTGCTGGAAATTGACGTCATTCTTAGGCATGAAACCTACATTGTTGTAGAAACTGAAGAAAGTAAAAAGATCCAGATTTACAATAGTTTTTCTTTATATTACTTACTGAGATTTAACACCAATAAAAATGATTTCTGCCCTTTAACACCTTTACAAATTCAACTATGCAGCAAAACCTTGATAACTTTTACGACGCCTTAAAAGCAGTCCTAGGGAAATTACGTAAGAAGAAAAAAATGTCCATCATTATATAACATATACGACTTTTATGCCTCTTTGGTTTTTCAAATTTGCAAAAGAGATGTTACAACGAGTATCGATATAAAAAAATATATATAAGTAAATCAAATTGATGTTGTAACGTCACTAATGGAAATTGACGTCATTCTTACACACGAAACTTACATTATTGTAGAAACTGAGGAAAGTAAAAATATCCAGATTTACAGCGGATTATCATTATATTACTGAGATTTAATACCAATAAAAATGATTTCTGCCCTTTAACACCTTTACAAATTTTACTATGCAGCTAAACCTGGATAACTTGTACAACGTCTTAAAAGCAGTTCTAGGGAAATAACGTAAGAAGAAAAAAATGTCAATTTTTATATAACACATATTTCTTTTATACCTCCTTGGTTTTTCAAATTTGCATAAAAAGTGTTAGAATGAGTATCGATATAAAAGAAGTAAATACAAGTAATTCAAATTGAAGTTGTGACGTCACTACTGGAAATTGACGTCATTCTTACGCATGAAACCTACATTATCGTTGAAACTGAGGAAGGTAAAAAGATCCAGGCTTACAACAGTTTTTCTTTATATTACTTACTAAAATATAACACCAATAAAAATGATTTCTGCCCTTTAACACCTTTACAAATTTTACTATGCAGCTAAACCTGGATAACCTTTACAACGTCTTAAAATAGTCCTAATGAAATTACGTAAGAAGAAAAAAATGTCCATCCTTATATAACACATATTTCTTTTATACCTCCTTGGTTTTTCAAATTTGCATAAAAAGTGTTAGAATGAGTATCGATATAAAAGAAGTAAATACAAGTAATTCAAATTGAAGTTGTGACGTCACTACTGGAAATTGACGTCATTCTTACGCATGAAACCTACATTATCGTTGAAACTGAGGAAGGTAAAAAGATCCAGATTTACAATTTAAATATCAAGGGGAAAAGTAAAAAGCTGGAATTAAAGAACAAATTTAAGAGCAAATATTCTAAGAGAGCAGATAAGGCTAACTTGATTGAAGTAGTTCAGCGCAAAGCAGGATATTTAGAGTTTACAGAAAAGGTTTTAAAAAATTCTGATTCGATATAGATGGAATTTAATGAACAATTTTTGAAGCAAATGATATATTTTGTACCCAGATGTACGGAAGTCTTTAATAATGATTTAATGATCGCTTTTTCAAAATTTCATTTCAAAATTTAAGAGCAAATATTCTAAGAGAGCAGATAAAGCTACTTTATTGAAGTAGTTCAACACAAAGCAGGATATTTAGAGTTTACAGAAAAGTTTTTTAAAAATTCTGATTCGATATAGATGGAATTCCATGAATAAGTTTTGAAGCAAATGATATATTTTGTACCCAGATGTACGGAAGTCTTTAATAATGATTTAATATTAATCAAATTTAATGATCACTTTTTCAAAATTTCATTTCAAAATTTAAGAGCAAATATTCTAAGAGAGCAGATAAGGCTAACTTGATTGAAGTAGTTCAACACAAAGCAGGATATTTAGAGTTTACAGAAAAGGTTTTAAAAAATTCTGATTCGATATAGATGGAATTTAATGAACAATTTTTGAAGCAAATGATATATTTCGTACCCAAATGTACGGAAGTCTTTAATAATGATTAATATTAATCAAATTTAATGATCACTTTTTCAAAATTTAAGAGCAAATATTCTAAGAGAGCAGATAAGGCTAACTTGATTGAAGTAGTTCAACACAAAGCAGGATATTTAGAGTTTACAGAAAAGTTTTCTAAAAATTCTTATTCGATATAGATGGAATTTCATGAATAATTTTTGAAGCAAATAATATATTTTGTACCCAGATGTACGGAAGTCTTTAATATTCATTTAATATGAATCAAATTTAATGATCACTTTTTTAATATTTCACATCGGCATTTATCAAAAAAGTATTTGTTATTCCTTGATTTACAAAAAAATACATTTCAGCTAGTACAATAAAGTCTCATGTTAAACTTATGTAAATGTGTTTATGAAGTGTTAATTTAAATTTTAATGTAATCAGAAAGTCTAATTTTTAAATTAAATAAGTTTTATATAAAATGAGGTGGAAGGTAATTACTTAATGCTAGAATTTCTATTCTAGTGAATGATTTTTAATTAAAGTCATTTCTACCCACAAAGAAATATATAATGAAAGTGGCTAAGAAAATTGGATTATTCATTATTATTATAAAAATTGCATTATTAAAGTATTGGATTTAAAAAAAATTTATATTAAATATCAGAAAAATAGAAACTTAAATTAATGAGTAATCTTAAGACTTATTTATTAAAAATTAATCGATTTATAAATTTAAAATTGTTACATATGTACCTAATCTATTATTTAAGCCATATATAAAAGAAAATTATTTACGTAATAATTCAAAGTAACGTAATAATAAGATACGTAATAATAATTAAGTAATAATAAGATAATTCAAAGTTTTCTTAGTCACGTCGAAATTATCGTTAAGTTCTTATTTTTTTCCACAGAAATTAATGGAAGTAAAGGAATGAAACTATCATTTCTCCTACATCCTGGAGTTAGACAGAATTTGTTGTTAATACCGGGGATAAAATTTTCATTGTAACAAAAAGTAATCGAGGATTAAATTTAAAATTATCAAATATGTACCTAATCTATTATTTAAGCCAAATATAAAAGAATTTTTTTACGTAATATCTATGTTCAGTGATAAAACGTATGAAAATAATGCAGACGATATTTAAATAATTTAAAATAAGAAATGATTAAATGAGAGGGTGAAAAGAATGACGTCCTAATGCTATAAAAAAATTATTTTTACCTATTTATTTGTGGTAAATCGCCTGCTCTTAACCGGGGAAAATAGGGCTTCAAATAATGGCATTAACCGCTCAAAAAGGGGGAGAAGGGGGATTTCAAACGTATTTACACCAATTTATTTTAGAACTACAATATAACAATAATTACATATTTATTGAAGCATATTTATACCAATTTATTTTAGAATCGGATCGATAGTATAGGAGATGGCAAACTTTTACTCGCTTTGAATTTTGCTAAACCTAACTCATCAAGAATCCAATATGGATATCTCTATTCATTCCTGGTCCAACTGCTTCATAAATTCGAGGACAGACAGACAGATAACATAGGGTATTATTATATAAGGGATAAATACGAATGCTTGATTTGAAATGTCAAAGGCGTTATCAGGCGTCAATATGTATGCTTTCAAAAAGAAAAGGAATCAGTTATTCGTAATGAAGAATTCGCAGATTTCATGCGTGATAGCCAAAATATTTTATCGGATTTATTTGCTTTTCCAGCGTATATTGTTTGACGTTTGATAAGGTTTTAGTTGCTTATAGAAAATAAATGTCTCTGTGGATTTTAAGGAAATGATAATGGTAACTTGATTTCAGTACTTAAGCATGGGAAGTATCTAGAACATACAGAATTTTCTACAAATTCTAATTCAGATACGTAAAGAGCTTGAAAAATATTTTGAACCGTAAAATTTTATTTTCTAACCACATATACGAGAATCTTTAAAATTACTATTTGATTTAAATAAAGATCACTTTTATTTCTATAGCCAATTTTAAAAAAGTGTTTGCTTTGATTTCATTTACACAGATTACAATAATTACAATTACGGGAGATAAATGCTGAACGGTGACCTAATGCGTAGGATGCTGCTCTTTGGCACCGGGAATTTGTTGTTTCAAATCCCACTGTTGGTATAGATATCCATAGCCATTTTGAATCGTCTTTAATCAGTAGGTTCCAGTTTCATTAGTCTTGTGTGGCTAAGAAAAAGATTGTAGGTCTCCAAACCAGAAACATAACTGCAGATAAAGTCTCATGGGAAACTAATGTAAATATGTGTTTAAAGTTTTAAATACAATTTTAGTTTTAAAGGCATTTTTTAGCTTAAATAGTTTTAAATAAAATGAGAAGGAATATTGCCATGCAACTGAAAAATCAACTGTTGGATATCCATAGCCATTCTCAATCGACTTCAATCAGTAAGTTCCAGTTTCATTAGCCTTGTGTGGCTAAGGAAAAGATTATAGTCCTTCAAACCGGAAACATAACTGCAGATAAAGACTCATGTGAAACTAATGTAAATATCTGTTTAAAGTTTTAAATGCAATTTTACTTTTAAACTCAGTTTATTTTCAGTTTAAATAAGTTTTAAATAAAATGAGAAGGAATATTGCCATGCAACTGAAAAATCAACTGTTGGTATGGATATCCATAGAAATTCTCAATTGACTTTAATCAACAGGTTTCAGTTTCATTAGCCTTGTGTGGCTAAGAAAAAGACTATAGTCCTCCAAACCAAAAAAATAATGGCAGATAAAGACTCATGTGAAACTAATGTAAATATCTGTTTAAAGTTTTAAATACAGTTTTACTTTTAAAGGCAGTTTATTTTCAGTTTAAATAAGTTTAAAATAAAATGAGAAGGAATATTGCCATGTAACTAAAAATAAACTGATGGTATGGATATCCATAGCCATTCTCAATTGACTTCAATCAGTAGGTTCCAGTTTCATTAGCCTTGTGTGGCTAAGAAAAAGATTGTAGTCCTCCAAGCCATAAACATAACTGCAGATAAAGACTCGTGTGAAACTAATATAAATATCTGTTTAAAGTTTTAAATGCAATTTTACTTTTAAAGGCAGTTTATTTTCAGTTTAAATAAGTTTTAAATAAAATTAGAAGGAATATTGCCATGTAACTAAAAAATCAACTGTTGGTATGGATATCTATAGCCATTCTGAATCGACTTTGATCAGTAGGTTCCAGTTTCATTAGCCTTGTGTGGCTAAGAAAAAGATTACAGTCCTCCAAACCGGAAACATAACTGCAGATAAAGACTCATGGGAAACTAATGTAAATAGTTTCACACGAGAAGCTTATATCACACAATATAAGTTTTAAATACAATTTTACGTTTAAAGGCAGTTTTTTCCCTTCAAATAAGTTTTAAATAAAATGAGAAGGCATATTCCAATGCAACAGAAAAATCAATGCATTTACTGGGGAATAGTTTAAATTTTATTGATTAATTCAAAAATAGTTTGGAGTCATTGCAATTCACAAATGAAGATCTTAACGAACAAAGGTTGTTGAGAAACAGAGGTGATAAAAAATTGTTTAAAGTTAAATACTGGGAGAAAAGTTTAAAGCTAGATTTAAAAAGGAAGCTTAAAAGAAGTCCTTTAAAAAAAAGCAAATAACGCCAATTCTATTCAAGTAGCTGAACATAAATCAGAATATTTTGAGATAGAAAATAACCCTTAAAAACCCTGAGGCATTTAATAAGTTTGATGAATAATTGTTAAATCATGTCGTTATATTTTATGCCCATATGTGCAAAATTTTTAACTCTCATATAATTTTTATTAATGATCCTTTTTTATGGCCTTCTTTAACCCGATAATATCTGCTGGCTTTTTTATGGAAAACCTAAGACATTTTTTGTAAAATTTTTATGTTTTCGACTGAGTGAATATTTTTTTTTATTTTTCCATGAAGGTAGATAGCATTCCTTAAAACAAGGTACAAAATGTTCAAGAATCTTTTATTATTAATAATTTTGTCATTTGATCTTTTTTTTTTGTTATTAGTCGACAGTTTATATTTCGAGTCTCGCACCTTAATTTTTTTTAACTCTCAGCGATAAACAGCCTTCCTTAAGGATTAGGCTTTGAGAAATTTACTACGAAACAGTTCAATCCACAAAAGTAAAACAAAAAAAGGGAGAGGGAGAAAAAAAATAATCATGAGTCATTTCTTAAAAATCTCCAATGTTTAAAATAAATTAAAACAAATTTCTGGAAGAAGGTAGAATTATTCTAGCCGTTAATAGTGAGAAAATAAACGAAAAAGTTTAAAGCTAGCGAAAAACGTTAAAAAAGGCTAACCAAAACTAAAGCCCTATGTTTCGTGAAGTTAATTGGTTACCAAAATAATATTAAGAACAAGTTACTTTTACACAATTAAACTTGTTAGAGAAGGGGGTTCCCAAGCATGGATCTAACCTCGGAAGTGAAATGAAACTAATGCTTGATTGTTCATTTATTTTATCCGTGGGTACATCAGCTTAGATGGACAGATTTGAATATTGCAAATATTCACTATATAAGTACAGTCTTTGCAAATGATGCCAAATTAATCGCTTATCACGATTGAATTTTTTTTACGAATGCATACAATAATGTTTAAAATAACATCTTATAGGTAATTAGGATAGTCTATACTACTAAGTTATTTAATTTTTATGCTTTATGTATTTTTATACTTTTTATACTTTATGATTTTTATACTTTAGGTTTCCCTTTATATTAACAATTATAACTAAGATTTAAGATATTCATCAATATTTATTGGTCCGAATCTATTAGTGAATTATTGGATCAGAAAGAGAATTTAAAATATGTGTTTTTGCTTAATTGGTAATGTACATATTGCAGTTATGGCTGATAAATACTCAAAATACAAAATCCAGCAAAGGAAGTTTAGGAAGTGTTAATTTAACTTTAAAGGCAAATACTAATGTTTTTTATATTAGTAAATTTCAAATCAAATAGAGGAGGTAACTCTTAACCAAGAAAAGCCTTGATTTCTAAAGAGCAATATTGTGGTAAATATATCTTCTAGTTTATTGATATTTTACACTTTTATCGAATTGAACTAACAAATAATAAACTTCATAAAAAAGAGGTTGTTAAGAAATACAGAGGATAAAAAAATAAATATTTCTTTCTTCTCAACACATGGGCTCTAATGAAGTTAGAAATAATGAAGATAGAAAAATGAGATTGTAAAAAAAGAGGTTGCTATGAAACAGATAGGGTAAAAAAATTTTACTAGATTAAAAATTAGAAAAAACGGTTAGAAACCGGAATTAAATAGAAAATTAAGACCATATATTAAGGAAGCACATAAATTTAGATTAATTTAAGTAATTAAACTTAATGTAAAATAGTTAGAGAATATAGAAAGTTTTTTCTGAAAGTTCTAGTTCAGATATGGGTTTGACGAATAATTTTCTTGATAATGAATGTGTGTGTGTATGTATATATATATATATATATATATATATATATATATATATATATATATATATATATATATATATATATATATATATATATATATATATATATATATATATATATATATATATATATATATATATATATATATATATATATATATATATATATATATATATATATATATATATATATATATATATATATATATATATATATATATATATATATATATATATGTATATATATATATATATATATATATATATATATATATATATATATATAGGAGTGTGTCTGAGAGAAAGAGTAAAAAAATGTGATTGCGACGATATTCTTTCTATAAATATCTTAAGAAATTTAAAAAAAATTGTAATATGATTTTTAAAATTATCTATATAAATGGTTAATCCATATATAGTTAGTCTTAACTACCTTTAAATAAGGAAAAAATATTTATAATGAAATATATGGTAGAGAATTAAAATATAATAAACAAAAAAATGTTTGCTTCGTTTGCATAAAAACTCTTCTACTATGTTCCAAAATTAATCGAAAAAAAATTTCGAATATTTTTTATTCCATTTCATTTTTGTTAATTTTCTTTTAAGACGAGAATGAACTTTTAATACCAGTTTTAAAGCATTTTTAAATTTCATTTTGTAATAATACGATAATTCTATGCACAATTCTGCATACATACGTCAAATTTAGAATTTAAAACTATGTAACTCGTATAAACAGCAGTTTCATTTAAAAATATTTTTTTAATTTATGGTGAAACTCAATGATTTTTATTTTAACTGCAATCCAAAATATTGGCATTATCTTAAGTGCAAGCCAAAATACTTTTTCTTCTTTAGAATTTACGAAAATGAATTAAAAAAATATTAAATGATAATATGCATTAATTACTATCAAAAAGCAAAATGTCAATTTATGATGTGTAATATTTATGACATTCATACCGATAATAAAGATGTAATACTATAAATAGGAGTTTAATTTAATTTTTTTTTTTAAATTTCTGGTGAAACTTCGTGATTTTTATTTTAACAACAATCCAAAATGTAAGCATTTTCTTAACTCCAAACGAAAATACTTTTTCTTCTTTAGAATTTACGATAATGAATACAAGAAATCATCAGCAGCATTGGCACGACAGCCCTTTGTGGGCCTGGACCTTCCTTAGAAGCTTTTCCCAATCTGCGTTGGCAACCTTTGAAAGGAAGATCCTGCGAACCATCTTTGGTGCTGTCTTTGAAAATAACAACTGGAGAAAAAGATATAATTTTGAATTATAAAGATCTTTAACAGTGATGATGTTATCAAATCTTTAAATCTGAATAGAATGAGATGGGCAGGACATTTAATGAGAATGAGCTAAGAACGAACGACTTTGAGGGTTTTTAATGCACTCCCTTTCAATAAAAGACCAAAAGGAAAGCCTAAGAAACGGTGGAAAGACTGTGTGGATGAAGATTTTGCCATCTTAAAGGTAAAGAATACAAAAAATATTAACTAATAATTTGCATTAATTACTATACTATCAAAAAGCAAAAAGTCAAGTATAATGTATAATATTTATGGCATTCATACCGATAATAAAGGTGAATCTGCAGTTTCGATAAAAGTGCTGTGCTACACTTTTAACACAGTAAACAAGAAAAGAGAATAACAAATACTAAAAAAATTAATATTTTATTTTTAAGTTAGGATTAAAAGCCCTACAATTAAGTAGGTTAAAAATCCACACTTCTATTAAAAAACGCATTTAAAAGCTTAAAAATTATGCTATCTCGAAAAACCATCTTTGAAATAAAAGCTACCATCATTTTTGATATTGGAGTAACCAAAGAAAAAGTGGAGTAGTTTGGATCCTGCTAAACACCCTTGTCACTTTTCCTGACTCTGGAATCCATCAAGTTGTTGCAATCTATCCACAGTTCTTCCGGTATCAATGAAACCATGATGCATGAACTAAGTACCGCTGCAATATTTCACGGCGGTGCATTCATAAACTTACCTTTTTGTTTCGTTTCTCCCGCTATCTGAGACATATTATTCTCCTTCTGCTTTCGTGTATTCTGTTTCCGAAACAATTTATAACGCGCCACCTTGTCCGACACCGAGCGAAACGCGAAACCGGAAAAATTGAGCTTTTTTTTCCCTCTTGCCAACCCCGATTTCGCCGGAAATCTTTCTCTTTGTCTATCTTTCTAGCAATGCGCCACGATCGATTGTTTCGCGTGTCGAAGTAGAATACGGCTTGGGGTTTTTTTATTATTTATATTTTTCGCGCCAGAGTACTCCAGATTGCAGATCCTATCGGCGGCGGCACTACCTGTCTCGCTAAGCTTGATCTAAAAGCCAGCGATCGAGTGGAAGAGTGAGTCACTTGCACGGAGTCGAAATCTTGGAATTTACACCTTTTGATACCAGTCACGTGTATTTGTTTTGTTGACTCTATGCGAAAGCCGATGCATTTGGCTGAAATCGAACCTATGTTTTCGTAAAATGAACTCTTCCAAGTAAGAGGTATTTTGTTAGAGGTATCAACTTGTCTTCGAAATACGGACTGGTTCAAGATTTTCTAAGTATTAATATTTTTTCGATATACAATTTATTATTATTATTATTTTGAGCCAGAGGACTATAAGTTTCAGATCATATCGGATCAGTAACTATTTGATTCAATAAGTTTTTAAAGTATCCAATCATCACAAGTAATACTAGCACAAGCAAAAAGGCGAAAAGTTGTAATCTTAATCGTTTGACATCACTCACATGCTGTTTCTTTGTTAACTTCTCGCCAAAACTCTATACACTGGCTGAAATCG
Source organism: Pardosa pseudoannulata (assembly GCA_032207245.1). NCBI lineage: Eukaryota > Metazoa > Arthropoda > Arachnida > Araneae > Lycosidae > Pardosa > Pardosa pseudoannulata. The sequence goes on along the minus strand of CM063508.1, from coordinate 83,403,228 downwards.
CACCTATTGTTTTGTAAAATAATTTTTTTTCACAATAAGAATTATTTTTTGGTTAAATTTTTTGTTCTAGTTATTAGCTTTTCTTCGAAATACAATTTATTATAATTATTTTGAGCCAGAGGACTATAAGTTTCAGATCATATCGGATCAGTAACTATCTGATTCAATAAATTTTAAAAGTATAAAATCATCACAAGTAATACGAGCACAAGCAAAAAGGCGAAAACCTGTAATCTTCATCGCTTGACATCACTCACATGCTGTTTCTTTGTTAACTTCTTACCAAAACTCTAAACACTAGCTGAAATCACACCTATTGTTTTGTAAAATAATTTCTCTCCAACAAGAATTATTTTTAGGTTAAATTTTTTGTTCAAGTTAGCTTTTCTTCGAAATACAAAAAAAGAAGCCAGAGACTATTTGTATCTCATTAATCAATTTTTATAAATAAATTTTAAAAGATTCACCCCTTCTGAGCCGCCGACGCGTACGGCGAAACACTGATTTCTATCTTCTTGCACTGTTCAATTTATTCCTCTATTATAATAGTTGTAATTATGTTTGTTATCGTTTTTTATATGTTGTTTTCTTTATTTTACATGTGAAATAATATTTGTTGTAAAATAATTTCTCTCCAACAAGAATTATTTTTAGGTTAAATTTTTTGTTCAAGTTAGCTTTTCTTCGAAATACAAAAAAAGAAGTTATAGGATTATTGTATCTCTTGTTATCGTAATCATTTGGTTTAATAAATATTTCTACTTCTCAGAAAAAGTATTGTATAATACTGCATTAATTGTTTTTGTACGCCGTAGACAGCTTTTTTTACTGATTTGTTCGGCGATCAATCTGATTTCTAGCAATGCTTCTGTATTTCCAAATTAACACATTACGTATATCAGTAAATGATAGTTTGCAGTTTATTGTATTTTCTCTGGTTCAAAATTGTGGGTCTTTTCGCATGTTTCGTATCAGAAGACGAAATGTTATCTTTCAGTGTATAGCTTTCTGGTTATAGTTTACTAACCGCCTAATAATTTTATTGATGTAAGAGTTGAATATATTTTTACTTTTAAATAATGGATAATTCAGAGCTTATGGTGCTAATATCTTGTCATTCGAACTGTGACTCGGAATCAGAAACTGAATTATCTGTAAATGATACTAGCGAAAGTTTACTAGATGACCTTGATAGTAGTGACTGTGATAGTTGTACAGATGGAATCAGTCAAGCAAGACAATTTTTTTAAATTAATTGTGATAATCCTTCGGATCCGCCTCCTAGATTTGCTTTCACTGGTAATCCAAAAATTAACTTGGATATCGATGAGACTAAAGGTAAACTTCAGTTCCATGAGGCTTTCATAGAAAGAAAAAAGTTGTAATAAATGCTTAAAGATATTAGAAATGTTAATTTTAGTAACATATCTTTCTTAAAAATGTAAAATGAGCAAAAAAATGCAATAAAAAAATGTGATATTTTTATGACGTATTCTGTAAAAAAATGAGATTGTCAAAGGGTGAAATATGGGTATTATTATAAACCATAGAACGAAGTTCACAACATCATGAAACAGAGTAACAGTACTTTGACAATGATGTCCAAGAGAGTTGTCCCGTTCCAATGTCTTCAAAATTTCCTTTAAGTACACTGGTGTACAAAACTTAAGCAATAGGTGGGGTCTGCCATAACTCCCCGACAAATCATCTGAGAGACATGAAATTCAGAAAAATGAGAGAGTATTATGTACGTAAAGGACAACGAAAGCATTGGGGCTGAAAAAGGAATACAATGCATACGGTATGAAATCAAACAAAAACAAGCTTTATTGAACGCATAATATCGTGACTCATGATTGTCTTTTCAAAAAGAAGAACAACGAACA
>CM063508.1:83383842-83396342 GCA_032207245.1 Pardosa pseudoannulata | reverse complement strand
CGAGGAGATCAAAAGGACACTAAACCTACACTCAGTTGATTGGCACCAGGGTTCCCTAACTGGTGAACGGCGAGAGGATTTAAGTGCAAAAGGATGAAGGAGAGAAGGGGGAGATGTTCACCCTCTTCGGTTGGAGTTTTCTTCGAGAGAAGAAAACGTAAAATAAGACAAAACTGACAGGAATACTAGAAAAGGTAGAACAAAATGGTTTTGTCCCTTTATATTTTCTTTATGTTGTATTACTTAAACAGGTTGTGTCTGAGAGATAGATATTTTTCTTTGAAGGCGGTTATGTCTTGATAACCCTATTTTATCGTCAATATATTGTTATTGTTTTGTTTAAAAATTGCTTGAATTCATTTTATTTCATGGGCAAATTAAGAAATTACCCATATTTATAAGGAGAACAACATATATTATTTATTTCCCAGGACCGCTGGGGCTAGTAATTTGAGAAACCACTGACAAGAAGGTTTACATTTAGTTTCGATAAACAATTTTTCTAATACAAATGAGCATAAAAGTGTGATATTCATGTGTGTGTGTGGAAAGAGAAACAAGGAGATATGACATTAAATAGATATAAAATGAAAAATATGCTGTCGGCAGCATAAAAATCTCATTTTATCTTAAATATTTCCCCCATCGCATAACTTATTTACCCCGTTCAATGTGTCAAACGTAATAAACGGCAGTGTAAACAATCTTCCAAATATGCATTTCCTTCTTCTTTAACGAAAAATAAGTATGCGATGCAGTCTCAAAAAGAAAAGAAAGGTAGAAATCATCTGTTGACAAAGGAAACGGATAGCTAAGGTTGTCACCCTTACTGTTACTCTCGAATAAATTATCAGACTTTTATATTTTTCTCACCCCGGTGTCTCTTATCTCCGGAACACTTTTACCCTCGGAGGAGTCATTATTATCACGTGCTCCTCTTTCTGCCTATGTACTTCAAAGAGATATAAAAAGGTTACGAATTAATTTCGGTATTTATTTATAGCTGGTTAGAAGGGCGTGGAGACGATGCAAAAGAAGATTGATAAGAAAAAGGATAGTTTTATTCTAGAAAATTGTATTGCAAAAACAGAGATGGGGTGATGCACAAGGATGAATATTTAGGTATAAACTAAAACTGTATAGTCAGGGACACAAAATTCTACTTTGCTTTAAACGTTTGTGGTAGTGTAATTTTTTTTCTAATTTTCTGTCTCAATTTCTCCCGATTTAACTTAATTTAAGCATGTGGTTACGGTTACAGAAGAAAAGCAGCAAATGAAGAATAAAAAAATGTGTCAAGCGTAATAAACGGCGGTGTAAAGAATCTCCCAAATATGCATTTCCTCCTTCTTTAACGAAAAATAAGTATGCGATGCAGTCTAAAAAAGAAAAGAAAAGTAGAAATCATCTGTTGACAAGGGAAACGGATAGCTAAGGTTGTCACCCTTACTGTACTCTCGAATGAATTATCAGACTTTTATATTTTTCTCACCCCGGTGTCTCTTATCTCCGGAACACTTTTACCCTCGGAGGAGTCATTATTATCAAGTGCTCCTCTTTCTGCCTATGTACTTCAAAGAGATATAAAAAGGTTACGAATTAATTTCGGTATTTATTTATAGCTGGTTAGAAGGGCGTGGAGACGATGCAAAAGAAGATTGATAAGAAAAAGGATAGTTTTATTCTAGAAAATTGTATTGCAAAAACAGAGACGGGGTAATGCACAAGGATGAATATTTAGGTATAAACTGAAACTGTATAGTCAGGGACACAAAATTCTACTTTGCTTTAAACGTTTGTGGTAGTGTAATTTTTTTTCTAATTTTCTGTCTCAATTTCTCCCGATTTAACTTAATTTAAGCATGTGGTTACGGTTACAGAAGAAAAGCAGCAAATGAAGAATAAAAAAATGTGTCAAGCGTAATAAACGGCGGTGTAAAGAATCTCCCAAATATGCATTTCCTCCTTCTTTAACGAAAAATAAGTATGCGATGCAGTCTCAAAAAGAAAAGAAAAGTAGAAATCATCTGTTGACAAGGGAAACGGATAGCTAAGGTTGTCACCCTTACTGTTACTCTCGAATAAATTATCAGACTTTTATATTTTTCTCACCCCGGTGTCTCTTATCTCCGGAACACTTTTACCCTCGGAGGAGTCATTATTATCAAGTGCTCCTCTTTCTGCCTATGTACTTCAAAGAGATATAAAAAGGTTACGAATTAATTTCGGTATTTATTTATAGCTGGTTAGAAGGGCGTGGAGACGATGCAAAAGAAGATTGATAAGAAAAAGGATAGTTTTATTCTAGAAAATTGTATTGCAAAAACAGAGACGGGGTAATGCACAAGGATGAATATTTAGGTATAAACTAAAACTGTATAGTCAGGGACACAAAATTCTACTTTGCTTTAAACGTTTGTGGTAGTGTAATTTTTTTTCTAATTTTCTGTCTCAATTTCTCCCGATTTAACTTAATTTAAGCATGTGGTTACGGTTACAGAAGAAAAGCAGCAAATGAAGAATAAAAAAATGTGTCAAGCGTAATAAACGGCGGTGTAAAGAATCTCCCAAATATGCATTTCCTCCTTCTTTAACGAAAAATAAGTATGCGATGCAGTCTAAAAAAGAAAAGAAAAGTAGAAATCATCTGTTGACAAGGGAAACGGATAGCTAAGGTTGTCACCCTTACTGTACTCTCGAATGAATTATCAGACTTTTATATTTTTCTCACCCCGGTGTCTCTTATCTCCGGAACACTTTTACCCTCGGAGGAGTCATTATTATCACGTGCTCCTCTTTCTGCCTATGTACTTCAAAGAGATATAAAAAGGTTACGAATTAATTTCGGTATTTATTTATAGCTGGTTAGAAGGGCGTGGAGACGATGCCAAAGAAGATTGATAAGAAAAAGTATAGTTTTATTCTGGAAAATTGTATTGCAAAAACAGAGACGGGGTGAAGCACAAGGATGAATATTTAGGTATAAACTAACATTGTATAGTCAGAGACACAAAGTTCTACTTTGCTTTAAACATTTGCGGTAGTGCAATTTTTTTTCTAATTCTCTGTCTCAATAAGGCAATTTGTCGCAACGTCACGAACTACTATAATGTCCTTCCCATTCATTTTCATGTTTACAACAGCCAATAGATAAACAATAAACTGCCCTTCCGTTTGAAACTAAAGACAGAATTGTCATAATTTGAGAATTTGCCCTGCTGCGTGAAATCCCCTTATTTCTCCAGATTTAACTTAATTTAAGCATGTGGTTAAGGTTACAAAAGAAAAGCAGCAAATGAAAAATAAAAAAATTTCAGTCTACTTGAACAAGAAAAACACAACGAGATCAATCTTTGATCTCGTACTGTTTTCACTTCATTATTCTTAAGTAAGTTATATAATTTATTTTTTTTTTCGACCCGGTGTTTCCCGAAGCTCACCTTATCTTGAAAATGCTCTAACTTTTAAAGAAGTTGTAATTATTGAGGTCTTTTTTACCTGTTATAAGTAATAAATAGACATAAGGCGATTGCAAATTGAAGACTTGTTTATAGTCCGTTAGAAGAGTGTGGAGATGAAATGGGGAAAGACTGATAAGTATAGTAATAGTTAAGGGTAGTATTCTAGAAATGTTTATTGCAAAAGAAGAGATGAATCAACAGGGCTTGTATAACACATTCATATTCTTCTACGATACTTTAAAAGCAAAGAGAGATAAATACACAGATATAAACTAAAAATTTATGGTCATAGACACAAAATCTCACTTTTCTTTCAACACTTGGGCTAGCGTAATTTTTTTTACAATCTTTGCCTCAATTTCTCCTCTTTTAACAAATTAAGTGTGCGATTAGGGTTAAAAAACAAAAACAGCAAAATCAGAATAAAAATTTCCTGTGTACTCGGACAAGGAAAACAATACAAGTTCATTTTTCTCGAATAAATTATTGCATGTTTAATATTACTCTCATATCAGTGACTCTGTTAGCTCTAGAACATTTTTTACTTTAAAGAAGAAGCCATAATTTTTAAATGGTCGTCTTCCTTTTAGACAGAAGAGATAGATACATGGTGGTTGTAAGTTTATTTAAAGTTTTGTTTATAGCTTGTTAGATTAGTGTGAATATAAAAAGGGGGTGACTCAAAAAGGAAGTGACATTTATACTGTTGAAATGTGGTATTGCAAGAGGAGTAATAAATCGACAGCGGTTGGATATTAATAATGTATTCATAATCTTTTACGAAGCTTGAAAAGCCAATATATAAACTAAATAATATAAACAATATGTAAACAGATAAATATATAAACTAAAAATATAGTCAGACACAAAATACAACAATTCTTTAAACATTTGAGCTTTTATGAGTACTTTTTATTTCACATTCTGTGTCTCAATATCTCTGCATTTAACTCAAATTATATGTATGTGGTTACGGTTGCAAAAGAAAAACAGCAAAAGCAGAACGAAAATTTCCTGTCTATGTGGATAAGGAAAACACCGCAAGATGGTTCTTCTCGAATAAATTATCATACCGTTTATATTATTCTCACTACGGTGACACTCTTAGGTTCCCTTATCTCGAGAACTATTTACCTTTGAAGCAATCATAATTACCGCAGGGTCTTTATTCTGACATACAAAAGAGGTTAGATACTAATTAATTTAAACATTTGTTTATAGTCCGTTAAAAGAGAGTGGAAATGAAACGAGGGAAGACTAATAGGGAAAGGGATATTTGGAAATAAGGATCACCTTTGTGTTCTTCTATAAGCTTTAAAAATAGGGGGAATTAAATGTATAAATATCTACTAAAACTACGAATTAAGAAAGAAAAAATCCCAATTTGCTTACACATTTCTGCTAACACAGTTTAATTTTCCCATTTTGGGTCTTGGTCATAAAGACATCGGTTAGGGAATAAACAAATACTCATTTTCTCCTCTTGTAACTCAAATTACATACACATTTACGGCAACAAACGATAGACAGAAACAACAAAAGCAAAAATCTCTCGACTACTTAGGAAAGGAAAATATCACAATATCGTTTTTTACCCCCTAAAAAAGTAATAGAAGATTTTATATTTTTCTCATCCCGGTGTATCTCTTTGCTGCCCTTACATCTAAAATACATCTAGTCTTGAAGGAGTCATAATTAACGTGAGACACCAGTTTTGTATATGTAGAGGAAGGATAAATTAGGGATTTGCAAATTAATTTATTTGCTAATTAATAAGATTTCCTTGGAGCGCTTTAGAATGGAAGACGGTGTTGAATTTATTAGTAGTGTTATTCCTGGAGGATGTAAGATAATACTGGCACTTCTCCGTTAAGTCACAATAAACCTTTCATTGGTTCTTTAGTGGATAAATACGGCGTCAGACACAATTCAGATGGTAGCTTTTACGTCGATATTAACCCCTTCCCTGCTTTGCCCGTACGCCGCACGGGCACAGCTTTCAGGCCTTTACTGATTTGCCCGTACGGGCAATCTGATTTCTATTTCACTTGCACTGTTTCGGCCGTATTTTTTCCAATTTTAGCAACAAATTATTCGTATATATGTCGATAGTTGTTCAGTAAATGATAATTTGCAGTTTATTGTATTTTCTACTCTGATTGGTTCAAAACCGCGGGTTTTTTCGCATGTTTTGTATCAGAAGACGAATTGTTATCTTTCAGTATACAGCTTTCTTGTTATATTTTACTAACCGCCTGATAATTTTATTGATGTAAGTGGTGAATAATATATTTTTACTTTTAAATAATGGACAATTCAGAGCTCATGGAGCTAATTTCTTGTGATTCGAACTATGACTCGGGATCAGAAAATGAATTATCTGTAACCGATAGTTGCAAAAGTTTACTAGATGGCCTGGATAGTAGTGAGTCTGATAGTATTACAGATAGAATCAGTCAAGCAAGATAATTATTTTAAATTAATTGTGATAATCCTTCGGATCCGCCTCCTAGATGTGCTTTCACTTGAATTCCAAAAATTAACTTGGATATCGATAAGACTAAAAGCAAACTTCAGTTCTATGATGTTTCATAAAAAGAAAAAAAGGAAAAAAGTTGTAATAAATGCTTAAAACTATTAGAAATGTTAATTTTAATAACATATCTTTACTTAAAAATGTAAAATGAACAAAAAAATGCAATAAAAAATGTTACATTTTTTTTTTGACCGAATTCTGGAAAAAAATGAAACTATCAAATTGTTAACACAGTGATAAATGAAAATTGAAGGATAGATAAAAATGAGTCCCATTCTTTGACTTAAAGAAACATTTATTATTCTTTTGTCACTTGATGATTTTGTCTAAAATAACTTGTTCCTCAACATCATGCCAAAAGCACAATGGCTAACAAAAGATGATAATTTTTCTCCAAAAATATGCGGGTGACCTCTCCAAAAAAAAATCGGCCAAATGATGCATACTCAACACGCTCATGGCGAGGTCAGTAGAAAAATCACGCCAGCTGGAACCCAAGACAATCGCCAAAACGTAGCGTGAGTAGGAAGTACAGCCTATGGATTTTTTAACGCCAAGCGACGCTCAAGCTGGAAAAGTGGTGGAAGAAGGGAAAGCAAAACGGCAACCCACGGATGGTCAGTGTGGGAAATTTGAAGGTGACTTGGACATAGAAAAGCCCCATTCCATAAAATAAGGGGTCAGGAAGCCGACAATTCCTGGTATTCTCTTTTAGATAGAATGTGGCTATACCACAGACGGCACGAGAAATGATTTATAAAGGTTTTGGTTTGTTTTGGGGCACTACGGTCTCTCTTTTTACTATATTGGAACCCTCTGTTTAAAGCCAATTTTCATTCAAGCATAGGAATTCTAACCATGAACTTCGATACTGAAGAGCAACTCCCTACCCATTTGGATATCATTCGGCATAACAGATAAAGGGAGGTATTCTTTTATTCGAGAATGTTTTTATTCCAAAATTAGCAAGAGTTGACAGAGGTTTCATATTAGAAACGTATTCGTATTCTTGTACTACGTTTTAAAGGTAAGGATAGAAAAAAACAAATAGATATAAACAAAAAATATGGGGTTAGAGACAGAAAATAACATTTTACTAAAAATAATGTTCTAACGTATTTTGTGTTTCATATTTTGTATCACAGTCTTAATAAACGAAGACCACAAGGGAATAATCGAAGAATCATTCTTTTCTCCAATAATTCAAATTAAGTTTATTGTTACAGTTACAAAAGAAAAACAAAAAAGCAAAGATAAAAATATCTGATATGCAGACACAAACAAATATACACTAAAAATAGGAAATCAGAGATGCCGACAAATGTATACTGCCAGAAGATGATTTGCTTCCCCCCCCCTCCAAATGTCTTAGAGGAAATTTTCTCTTTTTCTCTATATTTTCTTTATATCTAGACAGTAATAGTTGTAAAAGGTGCACGCCAACTAATTGAGTGTCGTACAGAAATTGTCTTTGCTCCCTAACAATTAGTAGAGTAAATAAAACTACTGAACGCCCGATATTTCGTATAGTGACATGGGTTTGAAGCAAAAATAAATTTTGTTTATGTAAGAGGAAGTAATTCCCCCTCAATTTTATGCATTTATCCAGACGTAATTTTTTCCCATTCTGCGTCTCAATCGTAATCAACGACAACGACAGGGGAATAAACCAATACATATTTCCTCCTCATTTAAATCAAATTAAGTATGCGGTTAAGGACAGAATTAAAGCAGCAAAAAAAAATCTCACGTCTACTTAGGTAAGGAAAACACCGCAAGCTCGTTATTACCGAATAAATTATCGGAGGTTTTATATTTCTCTCACCCGAGTGCCTCCCTAATCTCACGAACACCTATATCTTCGGAGCGATTATTATTCAAGTGATCCCACTTTTGCCAAGCGTCGCTCAACAATCCAGCCATACAGAAGAGGGAAAAGGGGAAAATAAGAAGAATACAAATTAATTTCGCAATTTATGTATAGCCGGTTAGAAAGGTGGAGTGGTTATGAGAGGCAGCCCGAAAAGCGAAGAGACGATTTCGCTCGAGAGGGATTTTACTGCATTTCGAGAAGGGATGCTTATCCGAAACTCGACTCTAGACCATTGTTAGAATGGATGGGATAACCAGTAAACAGCTTCTCAGAAATCTCCTTGTGGTTATTTTAAGCTTCTCATTGAACAGAAATTCAATCGACTGAATCGTTCCTGTGAGTATTTATTCATGTACATAGCTGTAACACGTATAAAATGAACGCTATTTACATCTGACAAAAGAAAACTATATTAAAAATTATTAAAATATAAATAAAATACTTACAGGTGTGCATAAATTTCATACAAATGCCTGAAAAGGATAAATATATGTAGGAAGTTTTTTTAATATGTTTTTGTCCTGATAACGAAAACGACCATGGAATTCTACCCTAACCTGCTAGTTACTAAACCATTGAGCTACATGATATATACATACATATTTGTATATATATATATATATATATATATATATATATATATATATATATATATATATATATATATATATATATATATATATATATATATATATAAACATATATATATATATATATATATATATATATATATATATATATATATATATATATATATATATATATTCCGGAGAGATATTTACAAACACACACACACATACACATACACACACATACACACACATAGACACACACACACACACAATATATATATATATATATATATATATATATATATATATACTTATTTATATATGTGTGTGTGTGCAGAAGTAAATAACAACTCAACTCTGTCGAAACTAAAAGAGGACGAACTCTTTTTGTTTACTTTCGATGGACGTGAAATAGACGGCAACGTGTGCGGAAGGCGCTTCTCGCTGACCGCTTTTTGATCACCAAGACGGGCGCTGATGTTGTGCCAGACGAGCATTGATGTCCTGTTTTATTTGAATTCTCCCTAGACACCAATTTTGTATATAATGTGTAAATAGTTTAATTAAATAAATTCACTTTAGTTAAACCTTTGCATCTTTTCCACCGTGAGAATAAATATCCCACACACACACACACACACACACACACACACAAATATATATATATATATATATATATATATATATATATATATATATATATATATATGTATGTATATATATATATATATATATATATATATATATATATATATATATATATATATATATATATATATATATATATATATATATGTATGTATGTATGTATATATTCTGGAGTGAAGGTTCCAATACCCTTAAAACCCCATATTATTTATATACACTCTGCATAAAACAAAAGATTATATTCTACTATATCATACTAAACTAAGTAAATTTTAAAAAAGGCCATTTGTAAGCAAATCCTATTTCTTTTTCTTTATATTGCATTTTTTTAAGCCGAATCCAATGAGTAATATTTGCTTATAATTTTAATGATATTTTGAATAATATTATTCGCATCTAAACCAGATCACTTGATACTTACTTCCACTGGATATTTTTAGTAAACAGTTTTTCTACTGGCAGTGACCGTAAATAAAATGTTGTCAAATATATATACATATATGTAACACGATGAAAATTAATCTGCCAGTCACATCGAATTAAGCATCTATTCTGTTTACTTCCACGGCAACATGAAAGAGAACGGCACAAGTCCGAGTCGAACTAAACTTTTACAGAAGAACTTCTGAAATAGCATATTTAACAGTCAAAGACAGACAGGGAATGCCACCGAAACACGTGATGAAACAGGGTTGGACCCCAGAGCAAGATTAATATATCTATTGAAATTTAACTGAATAATTAAATTTATGAGCAAAACGCCCGCTTCCGGTACAGTTCCGCTGCGAAATATATCCGCACACAATGTGTTAAAAGTTAATCGGGGAAAGCTGGAAAATATGAAGAGTGGGGAGAAAATTTGAATTTATTGCAGAGAAAGATTTGGAATATGGGTTGGAAGAATGAACACTCGTTTAATTAAGATATTTTGCGATTGGGAAAATAGATTGGAATGAATAAGAATGAGAGAGAGGAAAATTTTATGAGATATTAATGTGTAATAAATTTAATATATTACACACACACATACACACATACATACATATATATATATATATATATATATATATATATATATATATATATATATATATATATATATATATTATATATAATATATATATATATATATATATATATATATATATATGTATGTATATATATAATATAATATATATATATATATATATATATATATATATATATATATATATATATATATATGTGTGTGTGTGTGTGTGTGTGTGTGTGTGTGTGTCAGGTCTACAAAAAGGGTAGTTGGAAATTACGTGAGTTAAAAGCGATTTTAAAAATGGAACTCTTTTATAGTAATAAAATAAATGAAAAAGACCCACGCTCGCGTAAACTTTTAGGATAATCCGGTCAAGAGGAAAGATATTTGAATCGTTTGATCTGATAAAAGCGATCCGATTCAAGCGAACCGATATGATTCAGTTAGAACGTGAACATGGAGCTGTCAACACATTCTACGCATGTCTTCGACGAATAAATGAAAATGGCGCAAAGTTTTGCTTTAAATGAAAGGATGATTTAATAAACTTATTCTTATCAAGAAAGGTTGTTTTCCATTCGCCTTAACACTGGATCACGCCATGTCGTATATATATATATATATATATATATATATATATATATATATATATATATATATATATATATATATATGATTGTGTGTATGTATACAAAAACAAAGGTACAGATACGAGATATAAAACCAAAAACATATAAATATATATTTGACTATATTACATATGAGTATACTATTTTACTTTATTGTAATCATTTCGCTGGAGTTTCAAACTTAATAGACGAAGGTGATCATGAATTACCAAATATGCATTTGATCCTTCTTTAAAGCAAAACAAATAAATGGAGAGATATTACAAAAAAAAAGGAGAAAAAGCAAAAATTTAAAATCTCTCTTAGACAAAACAAACAACAGGTCAAAGTTTTAATACTTACAGGAGTGTGAAATAATAAGTGGATGGTTTTATTTTTCCCGCCCATGTGCCTCTGTTAGTTCCCTTATCTTGAAAACATTTTCATCATCCGTGGAGGCTTCGCTTAGCATATCGCCAATAGAAAAAACGTAAAAAGGAAGAAATAAGGAACCTACAAATTAATTTCTCGATTTATTTATAGCCCTTTTGAAGGGGAGGGGATAGTTTAAAGGGAAAGACCGAATTGTAAAAGCAATATTTCATTCTGGAAGAAAGATTTTATTGCAAAGGGGGGCCACAAATGGAAAAAAGATGCGTTCTTTATTGAAAAAAATCTATACACCACTGTTAGAGAGGAAAGGTCGATGAGAACACAGAAGGGGAAAATAGGATAAATAAGGAGGCTGCAAATTAAAATCGTAATTTATTTATATCCCGTTTAGAGGATGAAGAAGAAGTATCGAGTATCAGTCCGATAAGGGATCAGATGGTTTCACTGGAGAAGGATTTTTTAGATTAAAACGCTAAATTTAGAGAAGATATGCGTTTCCGAAGTGCTGACTTAGACCACTGTTAGGGTAGAAAAAATAAGAAGAACATGTAAAAGTAAAAAAGGGAGTAATAAGGAGGCTACAAATTGATATCGAGATTAATCAAATAGAACCTTGAAATGATTGAAAGAAAGAAAACGTCAATGAGAACACAAAAGGGGAAAATGGGATAAATAAGGAGGCTGCAAATTAAAATCGCAATTTATTTGTATCTCGTTTAGAGGACGAAGAAAAAGTATCGAGTATCAGTCCTATAAGGAATCAGATGGTTTCACTGGAGACGGATTTTTTTAGATTAAAACGCTAAATTTAAAGAAGATATGCATTTCCGAAATGCTGCCGTAGACCACTGTAAGGGTAGAAAAAGATAAGGAGAACAAGTAAAAGTAAAAAAGGGAGTAATAAGGAGGCTACAAATTGATATCGAGATTAATCAAATAGCCTCTTAGTACCTTGAAATGATTGAAAGAAAGAAAAGGTCAATGAGAACACAAAAGGGGAAAATGGGATAAATAAGGAGGCTGCAAATTAAAATCGCAATTTATTTATATCCCGTTTAGAGGATGAAGAAGAAGTATCGAGTATCAGTCCAATAAGGAATCAGATGGTTTCACTGGAGAAGGATATTTTAGATTAAAAAGCTAAATTTAGAGAAGATATGCGCTTCTTAAGTGCTGCCTTAGACCACTGTTAAGGTAGAAAAAATAAGAAGAACAAGTAAAAAAAGGGAGTAATAAGGATTATACAAATTGATATCGAGATTAATCAAATAGCCTTTTAGTACCTTGAAATGATTGAAAGAATGAAAAGGTCAATGAGAACACAAAAGGGGAAAATGGGATAAATAAGGAGGCTGCAAATTAAAATCGCAATTTATTTATATCCCGTTTAGAGGATG
>CM063508.1:83373842-83381342 GCA_032207245.1 Pardosa pseudoannulata | reverse complement strand
ATAAATCCTCGGAGGTTTTAATTTTTTCACCTGCTTCTGTTACTCCCCCCTCCCCACTTACCAGAGAAACACTCATAACCGTGGAATCATTCTATTAGCGTGATTCCACTTTTTTTAGCTGTTTCCCCAGAATTCCGACACAGAAGAGGAAAAAATTGAAGAAACAAAACGGCTGCAAATTAATTTCGTAATTTATTTATAACCCGTTAAGAGGGTGGAGGCGCTTTGAAGGGCAAGATCGATAATCGAAGACATAAATTTATCCAAGAAGAAAAATTTGATCGGTAATCTGATAAGAGATCTATGATTATTGCATTTTAGATCACATTTGGTGTGCGAAAAACAACACTTTAAGGGTCTCACGGAGACTTCATTCAGTGTTCCATTTAAATGTAATTGAGTAAATTAGATCTCGGTACATGTATTCTCTATACGACGATTAAAATATATTTACCTTTTGAGATCATTATCAGAAAAACTGATCAAATCGATTGAAATATAAATAATTAGTAAAATACATAGGTGTCTTGAACAAATGCATAGATTTCTTACACACACCTAAAGTTAGTTTGTTACTTATAGTTCGAATAGGGACAATGATTGTACAAGGACATAATAACCATTATGCAGTTTTGCAGTTCTTTACATATATATTGAGTTATCCAAAAGTCAGGAATAAGTTTAAATTGAATTAGTCATCTACGAACAAAGATTCAAAAAACCAAAGCAGTTTGCATCAAACTGATAAAATTGAAGCTTTGTGAGACATTAAAATGTGGCGTCTCTAATATTTTTCCCACTAGATGGCGTTGCCAGTTGTCATGATGCAAAGGAGAATTTTCAGTCAAAGTGTTAACCCTTTGAGCTCCCATGTAGACTCACGCGACATCATCTTTCTTTAACAGCAAGTGCAAAGTCGGATGAGGCTATGTATGTTTTCTTTAGAAATTTAATAACTACTGTTCGTATTTGCTTAACTCAATTAAAATTTCTAGATTGGCGATAAATTGATGTAACTCAAACGTTAAGTTGGACTGAACTACTGGGAATGAGGAAAATTTATTTAAAGCTCAAATGATTAATTAAAGCCTATAAAGGTTGTTCTAAGTAATATTATCTAACCGTATTAGTTTAACTGTACTTCAAGAAGGCAAAAATCGACAGTAAGACAATATGAACATATATCGCTACATGGATGGTATGCTAATTGGTAAAGGACCATTGATATCTTCTGCATTGGCTAAAAGAATTCAGAAATTTTAAGTTAAAGGATATTAGATGGGAAGCGAATGCCTGTCAGCAAAAACATGCATTTCCCATACTAAGTAAAAAAGTGGGAACGGTGTGATGTCTTAAAGCACATTCGAGACCCTTGAAGTCTAGTCAAATATTTTGGGGTAATTGTTATGCAACTTTCAACTTGTGAGTCATCTGCTAGTCAGAATCTGCTAGTGTGAGTCATCTGCTACTTCCACCTTACCATCGCAGAGATAAATAATTAATTTTTTGGTTGGACGGCGGATGCTGTTACAAAAATTTGGCTTTGTGTCCATCCGATTAAAAAAAAATTATCTTTGAACCTTTGTTTACTGTGTGTACTGTGGGAACTCTAAATCTTTAATGTTTTTCTTGGATATATTTCCACGCATGTATTTATACCTGTGCCTATTAATAGCATAGCAAAGAAAGTATTGTAAGGGGTTGTAAAATTTGGTTTGGTGTGAAATACTACGGTGTACAATTTTTCAAACGAAAGCTAATCAGACCGGGGCATACTCCTTGAAACAGATTCCAAACTGCTAAGGATATCTTTACCTGTAAAAGGATTCAAACTCAGAAACTTCACCCATAACGATTTCTGCATAGATTTATTAAATATGTAAGGATTGTTGCATACTTTTGAGACATAAATTAAAGTAAGTAAACCTTGCTATTCAAAATATATTGCTGACACCTAGGTTATATAGAAAGGCAAAAAAAAAATACAGTTTGTGAAAACATTTGTACATAAAATTATACTCTCTTTTACAGATTTTAGCACAATACAAAAATTATTTATCCCGTTCTACGTCTCAAGCCACCAAGGATGCCAAAGTGAAAAGCATATTACCAAATCTGCATTTTCTTATCCTTAAACACAAAACAATTTGGTTACAAAATAGAAAAAGAGGAAAAAAATACACCGATCACACAACACAATCACATGACAAAGGTATTTTCTATTTCAGGCTTCTCGAATAAATTTTCAGAGGTTTTACATTTTCTCACCCCGGTCAGTCTTTCTTATCTCGCGAGAACTTTTACCCTCTGCAGAGTCAATGTTATTCACGTGATTACCTTTTTGCTGATACATAAGAATAAAATTGGAAGAAATGTGTAGGATATAAATTAATTTCTTGTTCTATTTATACACATCAAAGAGAAAGAACGTTTTAAAAGGGATTGCGATAAGATTAGAAATTATGTTTATTTCTAAAATTTTGATGACGGGTCGACGAAGGAAGCCGTTTCGGAACGGAATTCTATGAGACATTTAGTTAAGAAAAACAACTTGTAAGTAACTTCACATAAATCTCTTTGGAATTTAAGACTCTTATTAAACAGATGTGTAAGTGTTCATGTACAAAATTTTACGAGGTATAAAAGACATTTATAAACCCGCTATCTATGTAAGAAATACTAGTTAAAATATAAATAACACATACACTATTGATTAAAATGTAAATAATACACAGATGTAAAAATTTCATGCACACACATACCCGTTCACTAGAGCTTTAACAAAGACATTCGAAAGGACTTCCATTTCATCAGAAATTCCATGAGTTAAACGACTTCAGATGAAAATTCTAAAGCAGTAAATAGAAAGAACTCCAATAGAGGTTCCTACGTAGTGCTTTTCCAAATAGAATGTTAAGTTTGAGCTAATTTTAACTTGGTATACCAGAACGCTCATTTTAGGTTAAAATATCACATCGAGTTCTAAATGGACCTTTTCTTTTGTGTATAGGTTTCGAATGAAGTTAATGAATTTCTAAAGACTAAAGAAATAAGCTGTATGCCGATTCGTGAAAAACTACTTCGGTAACAGATTAGCGGTAAATGCTGAAAATTAAGAACCTATTTTCGTTACTCAAGTTTTGTTTCCTTTTACAGACGATAAAGAACACTATCACATATAAGTCTTAATAGCTGGGCTAAAACATTATTCTATGAACTTGAATAACAGATTCGTTAAATTAAACTTTACAAATTAAACTTTGCAACTTTTATCTATGAACTTCTTAAAAAAACGTAAAGAAAAAGAACAAAACATGAAGGCTTGAAAGAAATAAAAGCTTGTGACGTATTATGGTTACCCTCAAACTTTTACATCAGTAAATTTTGATCACAAAATCAGTTGAGAAATTTCAGCTTCCATATATGTTCTGCTTACAAAACACCACAGAAATTCTAAAATAACTAAATTTTTTGTTTGTGATTTTGCATATGTCTCGCTTAAGGAAGTCAAGATTTGACCAGATTTCGTCAACTGACTTAACTGGCAAGCGTATGCAGCAAAACTTCTCTATTTGAGTTTCAACATCAATAACCTAAAGTATTCAGTTCATAGAACGCATCGTTTTTCTCGTGTGCCTACCCCAAGAAAATTAAATTTCGGCTAGTTTCTTTTAATGTTCAGGCAAATCTTAAAGACCATGGAAACTTGTCAGACCTTCTAAAATTTTATACAGTCGGAGATCACGGTGCAACTCACGCACACACACATACACACACCACACACACACACACACACACACACACACACATATATATATATATATATATATATATATATATATATATACACGTTTATATATATATATATATACACGTTTATATATATATTAGCTAAACCTCCTTGAGACAAAAATACTTAACAAGAAGTAATTTCGATTCAGATGAAGGATAACTGTCTCCCCATAAGGTTTTATTGGAAAATAAAAATTATTACATAGTTTAATATCAGCATAAAGACAAACGTCTCGCGTTTAAGACGAAATAAATATCGACCCAAGTGGGGAAAAGACATAATAAAATAATGTTTCTGGCTCAGATGTTTATCACTTTTCCATAATTTAACAAATGAAGACAGCGTGTTTATTTTGGGAAATGGTGCAACTTCAAAACTGATCTGCTATTTCTGTGTCAATAAGAAAATACACATTGGGTTTTGTACAACTTGACTTGATCTCACTAACCCTTGTAATTATATATGGTCGATTCATTTATTCATTGCAAATAGATTTAAGAAGCAAAAATTTTAACAAAAATCAATTAGTTTTTTAAAGTCTTACTCAAAGATATAAATATACTTTTGGAGAATATTTCTCCTACTCAATTATCTTTATACGAATTTAATTTCACACTGTTGTGTGCGTATTTGTAGGAGTGCTTATGTTTTTATTTAGTGTTATTACAATTGTACTTTTTTGCTTAAAAAGACCATAAAACAACAATAAAATGTTATTCTACAAATATTATGTAATTATTTTGTTTTAAGTGTTTAATTTTAAAGACATCGTAAATGCTTTTTGCTGTTTCTTTATTTAAGAGGAATTTCGGGTTTTTTGAAAGTTTGTTGTGTCCTAAAGACTTTGTATTAACGGAGTTTGACTGTATATATGTATGAATATATCATTAAAAGAGATAAAATATGATCTACTTGAAACTGTTAATTTGTCGTTTTTAAAACTGTCGTTGGATAAAACTGTATTATCAAAATGTGATGAACGCAGTGTAAGTGTTCTTGCGTATCGCTGAAAGCATCTCCATAGATGTGGCCCATGTACTCAGCAAGGTCTGCGTGATTTAGTGCACAAAATCAAAGATAAGGGTTGCACCTGTGATAAACCGCGCTCCGGACGGCCAAGAGTTTTTGAGGACATTGTAATGGAAGTGCATCAAACAGTAACTGCAGGACACAATTAAACCGCAAGAGGCACAGAGAATTGTGTAGAATATTTCGAAGATAACGGTTCTCAAGCTACTATTCTCTATACTCCACATGTTTCCTTACCGGTTCCAGATGCTGTAGATGGGGGATCTACAACTACGTCTGGACTTCGTAAATGAATTTTTTAATACGATATGATGCTGATAAAGACTCCCACTTCTCATGCTATGGATGGAAGAGGTGCACTTCACCTTAAATGGCAACATTTTCATCAAGACTTGTATGCACTGGACAGAGACGAATTCTCCTAAAAGTACCATTATTTGACACCATAATATCTTTGTAGTTCGGCATTACAGCCACATTTGTTTCGGCCACTTCTTTGAACAAGCAACACCAATGAGCCATATAACCTACTCTGTAACAAGATCTCAGTATACAGACATGCTACAAAATTATGCACTACCGGAATTCCGAAGTTGGAATGCACTCAATGACATCGTTTGGATGCACAATGATATGTTTTGGAGATCGCATAATCTCATGTCATTATTCTTTTTCGTCGCCTCTACGATCCCCCATCTAACACCTGTGGATTTCCGGTTTTAGAGATATCTCAAATCCGGAGTTTATCTGAGCAATCCATAAACTTTGTCAGATTTGAAGGATTTTGTACGCCATGAGATTGCAAACATCCCACATAAAATGTTACATTCAGCGGTATTGTCCAACATCTCCCACATTCAATGCGAATTTGCCTGTGATGACACCCATGTGGAAAAGGTTTAATCTAAATAAAGGTTTTCTTTAGTCCGATATGTGTTGTAATCAGCGATCGGTCTCTTGTCTCGATCATACTCAGTATTCCTCCGTGCGCCATTGAGAACTCTTTTAATGTATAATAGTTCCGTTTTTGGACATATTTGTACAGTTCCAACACTATTCGGGGTTTTTGCATGCACTAAACATTTTGTGACAAGAAAATGTATTGCCATTCGACATTTTCATGTTTATGTAACTGTAACCGTAACAGCGAGCACCACTGTGAAATCATTCACAAAATCTCGATCGCATACCTCTGAATAATTATATTTCACATCTTATCTCGACTCGTTAACCGGAATGAACGCTAGAAGTGTAGATGATGGCAAAGTTCCTTTATGACCACACTGTATTGGAATAAATAAATAAGTATATATATATATATATATATATATATATGTGTGTGTGTGTGTGTGTGTGTGTGTGTGTATATATATATATATATATATATATATATATATATATATATATATATATATATATATATATATATATATATATATATATATATATATATATATATATATATATATATATATATATATATATATATATATATATATATATATATATATATATATATATATATGTATATATGTATATATATATATATATATATATGTATATATATGTATATATATATATATGTATGTATATATATAGATAGATAGATAGATAGATACCCAGATAGCATGCATACTTGCGGCAAGTTTGACTTTTTCTGGATAATATCTTGTCATATCAAATTTTATATGACAAACTTGCAGCAAAACTGCTGCAGGTTAGACAGAACATAAAGTGACCACTCCTTTGCAACGCTATTTCTCTGCAAAACTGTGGCAACCTTTTCATGACAACCTTGAAGCAAGTGAGAATTCTTAGACTTCCTTTAATCTTGTTTCAAACTTGCAGACTTGCCATGATGAACTTGCTGCAAAGCTTGCCGGCTTGTAAAGCAAAATTGCTGCAAACTAAATTTGCTTTCTGGGTAGATAGATAGATATAGGAGTATGTCTTAGTTGGAAATTATTTAAAAACTTCTAAGCGTACCAAATTCAATCCCTCTTTTTAAAATATGAATTTTTTAAAGCCTTGATTTAAACGGAGTTTACTATTTGACTCTCTGTGATCCTTTACACTACAAAGTAATGCCTGGAGAAAATTTTTGAGAAAGGTTTTTCCTGGTAAGCACACATAGAAGACTCCCCATCTGCCGCTAAGAACGGAACAGGAAAAGAAAAGTTTTTTTTCACTACGTCTAATCAACCGTACTGTAACTCCACTCTCGATGCTTTAACCACGAAATATTCCAATTTTCTTTGCTCCAAATTTAGGATAGCCCTCCCCGCCTCTCGAACTTGAACCGGGGGATGCTTTTCTCTCTATCCCCCCCTAAGATTCTCTCCCGTGCCTCTGCAGTGCTCTTTCATCCGCGTTTAAATTATTATTCGCGTGATCTCTTTTACTCGGGCAGATCGTTCTTTGATTCTCATTAAGCATTCCGCCCGAGAGATGGGACGAAAATAAAAAAAGAAAGACGGAGTGAAAAAATGCAAATTAATTTAGCGACTTATTTATAGGAAAGAGGAAAGAGAGAGGGGGAGAGTATCGCAGGCGAAATTTAGCCACCGGTTATAACAGAGGGAGGGGTTTGTCTCCCCAGATTCATCAAAAAGTATCTTGGTAAACAAGTATCATCCAAGCAACGGCTGAATTTTAAATGGCATCTATATTCTATTGTA
>CM063508.1:83358842-83368842 GCA_032207245.1 Pardosa pseudoannulata | reverse complement strand
AATCTCTTGCTAAGGTGAATCCAAAAACATTGATTCTTGATTATTGTAATGAAGAAGTTGAACAAAAACAACCTTGATGTTTCATGAAATGCTATATAATCTTGAAAATCAGGATTTAATGTCAGTTTGAAAAAGGACTACCAGATTCGAGACACTAAAATTCGTATATTTGTTCATATCTATATGTATATGATATATGTATATATATGTATATATATATATGTATATATATATATATATATATATATATATATATATATATATATATATAATGAGACGGACTTCTCGATGGGGGTTTTCAGTCATGGCCATAAAAATGATACCTTTTCAGCTAAAGACCTTTATTAAGATAACGTTGACGGACGGGTTCCCACTTCATCATAGGGACAAACTGAAGGGTCAGCTAGAATGAAGTTCTATGTACAAGACACGTAACACCTGGGTCAACATCTGTGGGAAAAATCTCTACAAAAAATTTGTCTCCGACAGCGTGTATCTCCTTTTTATTTCGAAATTTTCTAAATTGTCCGCTAGGGCCATGTAGGTTTATAATTGGCCAGGCCCCTTCTCTGAGGGTGTAACCTGTAGTCCCAATGGTCAATTTAGGTTAGGGGTTAAAAAGGGGAATGGAAAATGATGCGGGAATTTTCACCCTTGATTTAAGTTTTGAAACCCCTGAGAATTTTCCTTGCATATATATATATATATATATATATATATATATATATATATATATATATATATATATATATATATATATATATATATATATACATATATATATATATATATATACATATATATACATGTATATATATATATACATATATATATATATATATATATATATATATATATATATATATATACATATATATATATACATATATATACATATATATATATATATATATATATATATATATATATATAGATATATGTATATATAGATATATGTATATATATATATGTATATATATATATATATATATATATATATATATATATATATGAACAAATATAAGGATTTTACTTTTAATTCATATATCGTTACAAACTCATTAACAAAATATGTGAACACCTTCTGTATTTAATCTAAATATAGATATCAACACAATGTATAACCCAATATAAACACAATTCTGTAAATAACAATTTTTTAATCTGCTTTACATTTTGGCCTCACGTACATTGTTTTAATAAGAATTTATTATTTCCTGAGGTTATAGAAGCATGTAATCATTCTAAGAAATTAAAGAGGTATATGAAGGGGAAAATATTATACTCTTCAATGAACTTCATAATTTACTATACAAAGAAAATGCCATGACATCGTTAATTGCCTGAATATTATAAATGCAGTAGAAATGTGTCCTGTAGCGTGAACAGGTATACATGCGTTCATAATTTGAGAATAAAATTCCGTAGGTTCTGCTCCAAAATCGTTCATCTCTTTAGCAATCAGTTATACCTGCCTCGGATAACGTTTCCTGTAGAAGTAATTATTTTTCAAGGCAGTCGCTACTCATCAAGTTTGAAAAATCCAGTTTTCACGAATTACTCATTTTATCATATTTATTACCATGGTGGAATCCATAGGAGGTTTGATCTCGCTTTCACCTTGCGAAAACGTAATAACACGAATTCCGAATTTTGTTGCGTAAACAGTATTCGCGCTATTCATAGCCTTTCATATTCATTCACGAAAGCGGAGAGAAATTTGAGAAATCGATTACATTCTGAAGTTATCATAACAAAGTTTAAGGAGCGTTGAAAGGGAGAAAGGGCGAATTTCATAAAAGACTTTAAAGCATGCTTCTTTCAGTAAAGTTTCTGCATTATATTGCATTTCAGGCGTGCGAATAACAGATTCCCGAGGTTAAGGTATGGAGGATAATAAACAATGCTATCAGTAACAAAACAGATTTACAGTCGATACCGGTTTCTCGATCTCAATATATGAGTTCAGTAAAAGTTCGTTGAAGAAAATAAATTATTTCTCTGAAGAAAACCTATTTACTCTAACTTTTCAAACTTTCTTTTTTATCTATAAAAAGAATACATCAGTGTTATGATATACTATTTAAAATAATTACGTAATTTATTACACTGTACATTAACATAAATTTCAAAAAATTTAATAAATTTATTTTTTGACCATTTTCCAAAATTTGCTTACATTTGTGGATCTAGAAGGAAAATGAAAAAAAATGAAGCTTAATTCAGTGCGTTTTATATAGTTTTTTACATTATTATCTTTAAATATTAATTACTAGTTAGTATGTAAAAAGCATTTATATTGTTTGATAATTAATAAAATATGCAAGCGACTTAATTTTTAAATGCTTTCATTTAAATGCAAATACATTATTTTCATTTACATGAAACAGTTGCGAAAACAGGGTATTGTATTATTACAGCAGACCAAAGGTTCATTAGAACTTCTTTTATATAAAATGAAGCTCAAAAGAATATATCATTGGTAAGATATCCCGTATATAATACTAGCCTAAGTTACCTATCCGTCTATCCTCTAATTTATGAAGTGGTTGGAGCTGGAATGGATAGAAACATCCATATTGTATTCTTGATGAGTTATGGTTTACAAAATTCAAAACGAGTAAAGTTTATCTTCTCCTAAACTATCGATTCGATTCTAAAATAAATTGGAATAAATATGCTTCATATAACAGCGGAAAATACAGTCGTGTTTAAAACGTTCAAAATCCCCCCCTTCTCCCTCTTTTCGAGTGTTTAATGCCATTTTGGTGTCCAGACTTCCCGACTCCATGGTGAGAAGCCGACTCTCACGCAACTCTACAACTCAACTCTAACTCGCTCGCAAAGTTTAAAAGACAAAGATTTCGATCCGTCGAATAAGGACGCACTCGACCAACACTCTCGCGCGTAATTCTACTTCTACATCTATTTAAGTGTGAATGAATAAATGTTTATAAATTAAATGGAGTCAGTCATCATTCACCTTACCATTATTTCAAGCCATATTTTCCTCGGTTAAGAGCAGGCGATTAAATTATCAATTCATCACATAAATAGATAAAAATAACATTTTTACTTGCATTATGACATCATACCTTTAACCACATCATTCAATCATTTCTTATTTTAAAATATTTAAATATTGTCTGCATTATTTTCATACGTTCCATCACTGAACTTAGATATTACGTAAATAATTGTCTTTTATATTTGGCTTAAATTATAGATTAAGTACATGTGTGATAATTTTAAATTTAATCATCGACTATTTTTTGTTGCAATGCAAATTTTATCACCGGTATTAACAACAAATTCTTTTCATAAAAAACTAGGAGACTATTTCAGGGACTAATAATTATCTAGCGTTTAAGTCATACATCTTTGATAATAAACGATGCTATCAGTAACAAAACAGATTTACAGTCGATACCGGTTTCTCGATCTCAATATATGAGTTCAGTGGAGTTCATTGAAGAAAATAAATTATTTCTCTGAAGAAAACCTATTTACTCTAACTTTTCAAACTTTCTTTTTTATCTATAACTAGCATATAGCCCGAATTATGACGGGATCAGTAAATATTTTAATTTTGCAGAATTGAAAAGTATCCTATGAGGTGGGTAAAAAAATGGTTTGTTTTTTGGTTGAGGATTATCTGGTACACGCTCAATAGTTTGTTTATCTTCCTACTCCTCAAGAGGCTCCCGATACTGTGAATGGAGTTAAGAATCACGCTGAATTCATTTAGTCATACTGTATGGTTATGTAAAAGAACAAACACACAAACGAACAAACTTCTTAATTTTCAAAGATATATAACTTAAACGTTAGATATTTATTAGTCCATGAAATAGACTCCTAGACTTTTATGAAAAGAATTTATGAAAAGAATTTCTTAATACCGGAGATAAGAGTTTCATCGCAGCAAAAAATAATCGAAGATTAAATTTAAAATTATCACATATGTACCTAATCTATTATTTAAGCCAAATATAAAAGAAAACTATATGCGTCATATGTAAGTTCAGTGATAAAACGTATGAAAATAATGCAGACGATATTTAAATAATTTAAAATAAGAAATTGTTAAATGAGATGGTTAAAGGAATGACGTCATAATGCTAGAAAAATATGCTATTTTCTTCTACTTATAATGTGATAAATTGGTGAATTTAATCGCCTGCCCTTAACTAGGAAAAATAGGGCTTGAAATAATGCCATTAAACGCTCGTAAAGGAGGTGAAGGGGTGATTTCGAACGTTTTAAAGACGAAAGTATTTTTCGATGTGATATGAAGCATACTTATACCAATTTATTTTAGAATCGGATCATTAGTTTAGAAGAAGATAAACTTTATTCGCTTTGAATTTTGCTAATCCTAACTCATCAAGAATCCAATATGGATACCTCTATCCCTTCTAGGTCCAACCGCTTCATAAATTCGAGGACAGACGGACAGATAACTTAAGCTGTTATCATATAGAGTATGAAACTCAAAAGAAAACATCAGTGTTATGATACACTAAAATATCCACATAATGTATTACGCTATAGATTAACATATATTTCAAGAAACTTAGTAAATTAATTTTGCGACCATTTTTCAAAATTTGCTTAAATTTGCGACGTTAGAAGGAAAGTGAAAATATGAAGTACAATTCAATGCGTTTAATATTATTATTTTACATTGTTATCTTTAAATATTAATTGCTGGTTAGTTTGTAAAAAACGCTTGCATTGTTTCATAATTAATAAAATATGCTAGTGACTTAATTTTTAAATGCTTTCATTTAAATGCAAATCCGTTGTTTGCTCCAATATTACAGGGTAAAGGATTGCGATAACAGGATATTATTTCCACTGACTAAAGGTTCATTCAAACTTTTTTTTACATGTAATGAAGCTTAAAAGAATACATCACTGGTACGAATTTAAAAAACTAATCCTATAATGTATTACATAGGATAAAATACATTTAAAAAATTAGTAAATTAATTTTAAATCCATTTTTAAATTTTATTTACATTTGTTAATCTAGAAAAAAAATGAGAAAAGATAAAGGATAAATCAATGTTTTTAAAGCTAAGTTTTTGCATTTTTATCTTTAAACATTAAGTGGTAATTACTTTGCTAAAACTGGCACTGTTAGATTTATAATAAATTATACAAGCCCCTTAATATTATAATGTTTTCATTTGAAAGTCTGCTCTGTTCCAATATTACATGTAGTGGATAGCAAAACAGGGAATTATTCAAGCAGACCAAAGGTTCATTTAAACTTTTTTTATCTATAATGAAGCTCAAAAGAATACATCACTCAAAATATATAACAAAATAATCATTCAATGTATTACAGAATAGGATAAAATAAATTTTAATAAATGAGTAAATTCATTTTAAGTCCATTTTTAAATTGTATTTACATTTGTTAATCCAGAAAGAAAATGAGAAAAGATAAAGCATAAATCAATGTTTTTAATGCTGATTTTTTACATTTTTATCTTTAAATATTGAATGATAATTACTTTGGGAAAACTGGCACTGTTAGATTTATAATAAATTATACAAGCCCCTTAATTTTATAATGCTTTCTTTTGATCGTCAACTCTGTTCCAATACTACATGTAGTGGATAGCAAAAAGAGGGAATTATTCAAACAGACCAAAGGTTCATTTAAATTTTTTTTTATCTATCATGAAGCTCAAAAGAATATAAATCACTCAAAGATATAACAAAATAATCATTCATGTATTACAGAATAGGATAAAATACATTTTAATAAATGAGTAAATTAATTTTAATCCCATTTTTAAATTTTATTTACATTTGCTATTCCAGAAAGAAAATGAGAAAAAAATAAATCATAAATCAAAGCTTTTAATGATGATTTTTTACATTTTTATCTTTAAACATTTATTTCTAATTGCTTTGGGAAAAATGGTATTGTTAGCATCATAATAAATTATACAAGCCCCTTAATTTTATAATGCTTTCTTTTGAACGTCAACTCTGTTCCAATACTACATGTAGTGGATAGCAAAACAGGGAATTATTCAAGCAGACCAAAGGTTCATTTAAACTTTTTTTATCTATAATGAAGCTCAAAAGAATACATCACTCAAAATATATAACAAAATAATCATTCAATGTATTACAAAATAGAATAAAATACATTTTAATAAATGAGTAAATTAATTTTAAGCCCATTTTTAAATTTTATTTACATTTGCTATTTGAGAAAGAAAATGAGAAAATATAAATTATAAATCAACGCTTTTAATGCTGATTTTTTGCATTTTTATCTTTAAATAATGATTGCTAATTATTTTCGGAAAACTGGCACTGTTAACTTTATAATAAATTATACAAGCCCCTTAATTTTATAATGCTTTCTTTTGAACGTCATCTCTGTTGCAATACTACATGTAGTGGATAGTAAAAACAGGGAATTATTCACGCAGACCAAAGGTTCATTTAAACTTTTTTATCTATAACGAATATCAAAATAATACATCACCTAAAAGATATAACAAAATAATCATTCAATGTATTACAGAATAGGATAAAATACATTTTAATAAATGAGTAAATTAATTTTAAGTCCATTTTTAAATTGTATTTACATTTGTTAATCCAGAAAGAAAATGAGAAAAGATAAAGCATAAATCAATGTTTTTAATGCTGTTTTTTAAATTTTTATCTTTAAACATGGATTGCTAATTTCTTTGGGAACACTGGTATTGTTAGCTTTATAATAAATTATACAAGTCCCTTACTTTTATAATGCTTTCAATTGAATGTCAAACCAATTCCAATATTACATGTAGTGGATAGCAAAAACAGGGAATTATTCAAGCAGACCAAAGATTCATTTAAACTTTTTTTATCTATAATGAAGCTCAAAAGAATACATCACTCAAAAGATATAACAAAATAATCATTCAATGTATTACAGAATAGGATAAAATACATTTTAATAAATGAGTAAATTAATTTTAAGACCATTTTTAAATTTTATTTACATTTGCTATTTGAGAAAGAAAATGAGAAAATATAAAGTATAAATCAAAGCTTTTAATGCTGATTTTATACATTTTTATCTTTAAATATTGATTGCTAATTATTTTCGGAAACCTGGCACTGGCTTTATAATAAATTATACAAGCCCATTAATTTTATAATGCTTTCTTTTGAACGTCAACTCTGTTCCAATACTACATGTAATGTAGCAAAAACAGAATTATTCACTCAGACCAAAGATTCATTTAAACTTTTTTTTATCTATAGTAAAGCTCAAAAAATACATCACTGGTAATACATAACAAAATAATCATAAAATGTATTACACTATAGGATGAAATACATTTAAAAAATTATTAAATTAATTTCATTCATTAATTATTAATTAAGTCCATTTTTAAATTTTACTTACATTTGCTATTTGAGAAAGAAAATGAGAAAATAATGTATAAATCAAAGCTTTTAATGCTGATTTTTTACATTTTTATCTTTATTGATTGCTAATTATTTTCGGAAACCTGGCACTGGCTTTTATTGTTTGCTGACTGATAAATTATACAAGAAACTTAATTTTATAATGCTTTCAAAGTCAGCCCTGCTCTTATATTACAGGTAACGAATTCCAAGAAAGGGGAATAATGCACTCAGACCAAAAACTGGACCGAAGCATCAAGTAAAAATATATTCCTCAACTACAAAAAGTTAGCTCCCAGACTTGCAGTACCCAAATAATTTTGTTACCGGGGCGTCAATGCCGCACGAACATCAAAACAAAGGAAATTTACTTAAAAATAATATGCGGCATTATTTCTTAACAAAATTTATTCTCAGGAATTTTATCCAGAGAAAGAAATAATACTGTTTATATCATACTGAGTCAGAGGGGGGGGGGCAATACGTATAGAGAAATGCGAAATTTTCCGCCAGCTAAAATAATTTGCTGGTAGAGAGGTTTTTCTCCTTCTCGCGTAATAATTCAATTTGAGAGATCGAATTTTCTATTTTTAGGTTGGGGGGACTAATGCTTCTTTTTCCCTCCTCTGTTAGAGATTTTTCTCTTTTACAATGTTTGGCAGATTAAACGGCGTGATCCGATAAATTTCTGTTGTCATCTAGAAAAATTAGCTTTCCCGAGTTTCCCGAGTTCAAAAATATTTGATCCAATAGACACGAGTCCAAGTTTAGAAATATTAGACAAGTAAGTATGAAAGGAAAATAAAAATTTTGCTTTATTTGTTCTCTGTTTGAATCATGACATGTTCTGAATTAAAAATTTATGTAAAGACAAATTCAAGATGGGTTCTAGGGATTTGGCTACTTATATAACATTATTATTTATCTACCTTGCTAAAAATGCCATTAGCTGGGGTTCCACAATGACACTTAACAACTTCAGCTCTGATTTTAAAACTTAAATTTAAAATATTAAATAGAGAAAGCAAACAACATCCCAAAGTGCAAATAATAATTATATTCAAATTAAATACGGATTAAAAGGTTACAAATGATTTTAATTAGCTAATAGCATTAAGTTAACAGTTATAAAATGTTCAATTCAAATTATGCTACATTTGATGACATAAAAAGGTAAATAAAAATTTAAAGAAACTTTAGCTTCATCAAACTTTTGAAGTTCAGTCCAAAAAATAAAAGAAATAAATCTGTTTTTATGTTTGGTTTTGTATAAAATGTTTTGTATTGATTTTATATTTAATTTTATTATTTTTTATATATTTTTTAATTTTATTTTTAAATTTAATTTAGCTTAGAGATAGAACTTTTTTATTTTTTAGAAATTTATTTTTTTTAATTTTTAGTTTTTTTTAAATTTTTTAAGTAATTTTTTTTTTTATTTCCTTTTTAATTTTTTATTTTTATTATTACATGAAATAATTTTTTTTTTGTTTTCATCTATTTTGTAATTTATTATTTTTTTTATTTGTCTGTTACAGTAAAATTAGTAGCAGCAGTTAGTTTTTGAAAAAATTTAGTCTAAGCAAGTTTTTTAATTCTCTGATCATATTTCAGTTCAAGATGATTTTGTTAGATGTTCTCTCTGTCTCATCAGCTTGTAGACACATAAGTCCAAATGACCACCATGCTAATGAAGGAGCTTTGCTGGAAACTATATTGACCAATCTTGAATCGGTTTCCAAGCAATCTGTTCCTTCCAGCAGCCATGATGCGACAGCAATTTCTTAATATTTTTTGTAAACTGTGTTTATTTTGTAACCGTGAAGCGCAGCGAAATCTGTAAAATTATGAATACAATAGTGTTCGCTGAGAGCGAGGGGATTAAATTGGCCATATATTCTGTTTTTTCTTGGTTTTCTTAAAAGTGGATGGTTTGGACGACGTTGGGAGTGAGAATAGTCAAAGTCCTTCTAAGTAAATGCTTTATTCTTTTTAATCATAAATCTTATTGGGTTGTCATTTTCTCAATGCTGATCCAATCCATATTCATTCCATTATATTTCATTGTGTTTAAGTATTTTGGTATCCCCCTCATTCACATTATTCGTATTTATAATACATTCCACTAAGTCTTAACATCTCACACAATCTTTTACTTTACATGCAGTATAAAATAGTAAGTACTGTAGCACGTATCAGACAAAGAATTTAGTGCAATAAATGAGATGAAACAGTTCGCGACAACGTGGATGAAATTGCTATGACAGTAATTTTAAAAGGGGGGACTATTCAAACTCATTCTGCAAAATGACTGCCTAAATCTTTGAAGAGATTGTATCGAAAGACAATCTCATGCAAGTACTATCATTTGGCTACATTGCATGTGGTAAATAAAACGTACACTTTCTATGGCAATATTTGTATACTTACTCTTTTATCATCCTTAGAATAATAATGAGCTAAAGGGTTAAATTAAAATATCAGTTACTTTTAAAGAAAATATATTTCCTCTAACAACAAACGATTTTAATTCGGTTAATACTTAAAATTCGTGATTTTAAAGATT
>CM063508.1:83273842-83353842 GCA_032207245.1 Pardosa pseudoannulata | reverse complement strand
TTTAAAAATCACAAATTAAGGTAACACGCACTATGGAGAAGATAGTGATTGTAAAGTGATTTTCTTTAAATATAAATTTTACTAGGAAATAACAAAAGTAATTTTAAATCCATTTCTACCAACGGATTGTAAAATTGTAGTATTAAACTGACATATTTAACAAATGCTTACATTAATTTTTAAAAATTTCATTTCTATCATTCATTTTTTTTGTTTCATTCTCCGCTTAATCGGCTTAGATCTCGCATTTAATTAGAAATTAGAATCACCTTTTCAAAAATACAGCTCATAGAAACAGTATTACGTTCATTTATATCTAAATACCTATGAAACATCTAAACATACATTTCTATCGTACAACAGGAAATGTCCACTTTTGCGTGGGAAGTAGTTCTATTTATAAGTAAAATCATTGCGCGGTACATGAAAAACCAAAGAGAAACGAATTCATGGAAACGGTTCTTCGTGGGAAATCACAAATCGATAAATTAGGAACATGAAGCAAACAGTGCAAATACATGCTTGTTTATTCGTTACGCTTAAATACATATATGGGGGGATGATAATTCAAATTTCCAAATGTCTACCATTAAATAACAGATGTTTAACAATATGTTATGTGATTGATTACATTTTACCCTAACAATATTTCTTCATTTTGATGGACATAATTTAATGGGGTATCTTAAAAATTACTTTTTTTACGGTAGTACTTTTGAAATAATTTTGGTCTGAAGATTGTATTTTTTTTTGTTAGGATCTTAAATTTATTATTGAATTTTAGTCAAACCAAAAATATAAATTAAACGAACAGTGATTCATTTTTTACAATACAACTGGCAATACAGATAGAAATATTTTTGCTAAACACCGAAGCCATACTATTAATCATTCAGCAGCACACAGGGAGCACTAGTATCAGTAGCATTAACCCAGCTGGATACTCGTAATTTAGAAGCAAGAACAAAGCAGGACGCCACTAGGATATTTTTATTTTTATTTACTTTTTTTAACCTTCAGGGGTAAATAGTCCTAAGAATTAGGCATAGAGATATTTACCACGTAATAGTTCACTCCTCAACAGTAAAACAAAATAAAGGAAAAAAGAAAACAATAAAGAGAGATTATACAAAAATGTCCAAAGTTCAAAATATATTGCTTCCTTTCCTTTTTAATCCCAGTATCTTATCAAATTATTAATTATGACCAATGAATTATAATCCTATGATTAATATTTTATAGGACCTCTTTATGCACGCATCATAAAAGGGGGACCCCCTTTTTAATGTGAGCATCAATCTCACGATCTTCTTAAATGCATAGACTCATTCTTTTTGAAATTACGATATACGTATATATATATATATATATATATATATATATATATATATATATATATATATATATATATATATATATATATATATATATATATATATATATATATATATATATATATTATATATATATATATATATATATATATATATATATATATATATATATATATATATATATATATATATATATATATATATATATATATATATATATATATATATATATATATATATATATATATATATATATATATATATATATACATATGTATATATATATATATATATGTGTGTGTGTATACATATATATACATATATATATATATATACATACATATACATATACATATTTACATATATATATACATATATATAATATATATTTATATATATATATATATATATATATATATATATATATATATATACATACATATATATACACATACATATATATACATATACATACATATATATTTATATATATACATATATATATATATTTATTTATACATATATATATATATATATATATATATATATATATATATATATATATATAGAGAGAGAGAGAGAGAGAGAGAGACGGAGACGCGTACCCAGGGGTGTGCAAAGGGACATATGCACCCCCTTTTCATTCTTTCATTCCATTTGTCATACTACGTTTAAATATTTTTGACAATCAGATACATATCGTGAATGTAGAATTAATTCAAGATAGTACACAATTTTTACATTTAAAAAGAGACACTTTCTTACATATTTATTACTCAAATGTCTACACATTTAATAACTTTGGTTTCTCTTTCGGATGAACAGAGTTGTTATTTAATCCAGGTTCATAGTAACTAGTTCAAGCATCTGATAATTCACTTCCACCAGTTTCATTGTATTGTTTCCCCCAAAATATTTTCTCTATCTAGTCATGCATGTAATTTTACTATTGTTTTGGAAATAATTCTTTACAAACGCGGATTTCATTTTTCTCATTATTTGTATATATCGGGGACGCATCTATAGTAAACACCTAAGCCTTTGCTAGAAAAATGTTGGAAATATTCTAATACATAGCATGCCCCATACGTATGACATGCACATGGCATTCTAGATGAAATTCTATTGATAAGGAGACAAAACTAATCACCCTCCCAAGCGATCTAATGGGCATTTGTCAGCCATTCTATAGTTTAACTATTGATTCTAAGAATTAAGCAATCGTAACAATAAAGCTGATAAGTCCTCATTCACCGAACTCTATGATTTTACTGAGAACAAATAATTAGTGTAAATCTATCAAAAATTTAATAGGAATATTAAATTGCAGCATTACTTCTATTCATGACCTCCGTTTGTGGAGGACCACCAGTTTTAAAGTACTGGGATACAAAAACCTGAGACCTATAAAGCTATTTTCCAAAAATTTATCTCGTGAAGAATTTGAATCTCGTCGAAACACTTCATGAAAAGAAAAGTTTTATCTCATTCCTCACGCTCCTCTCAATGTATTTATGAAAGGATTGCCTTCTTCCACCTATACAGGGTGTTTCATATTGAATGGGACAAAAAGAAAACATGATTGGGAACGTCATAATCAATATATTTAGAAAATTCAAATTTACCTCAAAACTACATTTATTCAAGTTTCTACAGGTGTTCAATATGTGCCTCTCCGGTGCATTATAAATGTCTACACGGTAATCAAGCTCTAGTTAGCTAATGTTACATGGACATTTTCTGTGCCCCAAAATCACAAATTATGACGATTAACTTTGCCACATAAGTGGAAAGTGAATTCATCGGTAAACACCAGTGTGTTCTCGAAACCATTCAAGTCGATCTTTTCTTGAAATTTTACACAGAAATTCTTACGCAACTGTTTGTCAGTAGGTTTTAAAGCCTGAACCATCTGATATCTATACGGCTTGAATTGGAGACGCTTCCATAAAACATGCCACACCGTTGTATGAGGGACAGCCAGTTTTACACCTGCACGTCGCGTTGATTTTGAGGAACTCCGTAAAAAATCTTTCCGAATTTTCCACGAATTCTTTCAACCACTTCGGGTTTTGTTTCTTTTCGTCCTGGGCTTTTGTTCTTGCATAACTAGACGGTATCCTGAAACTGCTTCACCCACCTGCTTAAGTTATGCCGATGCGGTGGTTCTTTACGAAATTGCGTGCGAAAATGTCTTTGCACAACAGTTACCGTGGAGGTTTTGTCCTATTCGAAAACGCAGTACGTTTTCTCCTGCATGGAGACATTTTGTTTAACATCGCCTCTATCGGCGAGTTCGTTATTCAATAATGTTTCCCTGTTGCCAAATAAAACTTGTATAATTGTAGTTGCAGAATAAATTTGTTTCGGCTGAATAAATCCATTACGGCAGTCACACTGCACTATTCTTTTTGTCCCATTCAATATGAAACACCCTGTATTTCCCACCTTGTGGCATTATTTCGTTCACGTAAAGTTATTGCAACGCACTGTTTCACCAAGTCATTGTATTTTTTAACAAAGTCTCAGTTCCTCAGTATTGGATTTCGCTTTCTCTAATAACTGCATGGATTCATTATGATTAGGAATTATTATTGCTTTGTAAGCCAATATGATTTAAGTAATATATGCTAATTATTTTGCTTAAGATTTAGGATCAGTGAAAGGTATTTACGATGGTTACCTATATACATACATATAGAATGAGATTTTTATTTCATCTCACAGGGAATTGCGCAGGTCATGCAGTCATGACGAATCGTAGACGAGTGATATTTGGAATAACAAAAAACATAGTTTACTGAGACAACTTCTAACATATACATCTCGTTTAAATAGTTGTCTGTGCCAACTGGTTCCTGGAACTACGCGAGGTTCCAGCAATTCCTTTTTCGAGCATGCCGAGTCACGGGGGTTCCGCGGGGTGGGCCAAAGTTCCGTTACAATGAATCTTTGAATGATGATCCCGAGGCCCAGGATTGCGAATGTCGACTCTCAAAATTTTCCTGTTTCTCTTTTCGGCCCCTTCAGTTTCCCGTCCTGTATGGTGCAACGAGCAAAATTCTCACTCACGTTTTTCTTCTTCTTTCTATTGGTTCGCTCAGCCATCATTAATTCTGGCGTTAGGAAGTCCGCTAAGCATCCAGTAGTGTTCCAAATTCCTTCCTCTCAGCAGTGTATGTCTTCTGCGTTAGCTCGCGGATAGCGCCTGCGGCGCGACGGGACCGGGTCAGGTGCTTTGAAGGGTTTAGTGTGGAGTGGGGTAGCCCAATACTTGCTATCTACCCACCGCTGCCAGCCAGGATCAAACTGGAGGGCCTCATGGCTATATGGGCCCGGTTGCCGCTTGATTGTCTGCCCCAACTAATCAGATTTTGATTACTAGTCACGTGGCTGAAGCCTATGAGGTAGTTTAAGCGTCAGGATTTAATCTAATTTATGTAACAGGAAGTTTGTGGGAGCGAAGTTGCCTAATGAAGAAGGAAAATAAAGACATTCACCAAGGTTGCTAGAAAAGGATAGAATCACCTGAAAATTATTTCAAGATAGACCTAATAACATAGGTTAATTTTTAGGACAAAAATATCATTACATATATACATATATGTGCATTGCATTTGTTTATTTAATTATAGTATAAATTTGAAGAGGGGTGTAGAAATATGGGTGCGTTGACCTACACTTTTTACTTCTTCTGTTCTGCAAAATGCTCGTTGATCGCTAACTTTGTAAATAAGGTTTATGTATATAAAGCTTCATGTAATTAAAATATATAATTGATGTGTAAGTTAATAAACAATTAAACAATTAACAAAAAATTTTAATTGTTTAATAAACAATTTAACAAAAATTAAATGAAAGAGAAATCATCATGCATTTTCAATTATAACTTATTGAAGAAAAACATTCGACTTTAAAATACTGCTACCACTTCTCTTTTCAATATAAGAAATATTTCTGAGTTTTTATTCATGTATATTTTATTCTCTGATTTGTTCACTGATTTTGTAAATAAGGTTTGTGTATATGGTGTCGGACGTGATTAAACAACCAGTACGTACGGAAGATAATAATCTTTTATTTGATAAACAACCTCTAATTACTTAAAATAATTTTACGTTAAAATTTAAAAAATAATAGTTAAATAGTCTAATTCACAGTATTCCTCCCATACATTTAATTTGAAAAGATTAAATTTCAAAAGTGAATGAGAGGGACGAATGAAAATCAGTACCAGACCCTGTTTTTCCTACCGGTGGTCTCACTTCAGTCGAGTAATATTTTTTATTTTATTTTATCTATTTAATGTCTTGTTTCATTTTCATAGCTAATGACTCAGCAGTAAGATTTATTCCGTTTGTAAAGCTCAAACAGAATTACTCCCAATTTAAAAAAAAAATTGTAATTTGCATAAGTAAATATGGTAGATTTTCTTAAATAAAAACTTTTGTATTCTGCATTCAATTAAAGTAATATTAAATAGAATTCTATTCACAAAAACAATAATTTCTTAATAGTATAGTTATAATTATCTATAGTGAGAAACATATCCCTGAACTAACATATTTGCAGATATATTATTGACAATGCATTTGCTTTTAACTAAATATTACTTTCTTAACAGATGTCTAATTCTCCACTGCGAGGCCATTAGCAGTCAGGGTGTCCCAAGACAGGATGGAGTCTAATGGCTTGTTTCATTCTTATAGCAAATGATTATACTCAGCAGTACGAATTATTCCGTTTGTAAAGCACAAACAGAACTTCTCCCAAAATATTTTGGAAAAAATGTGTAATTTTCACGCATAAATATGGTAGAGTTACTTAAATCAAAACTTGTATTCTGTATTCAATTAATGTAATAGGAAATATTATTGTATTCACAAAAACTAATTTCGTAAAAGCATACTTATAATTATCTCTAGTGAGAAACATATCCTTGAAGAAACGTATTTCCTGAAATAATTCATTGTTATCGTCAATGCATTTGCTTTTAATTGAATATTACTGTGTTAACGGATGTCTAATTCTCCACTGCAAGACCATTAGCAGTCAGGATGTCCCAAGACAGAATATAGTCTAATGGTTTGTTTCATTTATATAGAAAATAATTACACTCAACAGTAAGATTTATTTCGTTTGTAAAGCACAAACATAATTGCTCCTAAAATGATTTGAAAAAAATGTGTAATTTGCATGTATAATTATGGTAGAGTTACTTAAATAAAAACTTGTATTCTGTATTCAATTAAAGTAATAGGAAATATTACTGTATTCACAAAAACTAATTTCGTAAAAGTATACTTATAATTATCTATAGTGAGAAACATATCCCTGAAGGAACGAATTTACAGAAATAATTCATTGTTATCATCAATGCATTTGCTTTTAACTGAATATTACTGTATTAACGGATGTCTAATTCTCCACAATTAGACCATTAGCGGTGAGGATGTCCCAAGACAGAATGGAGTCTAATGGTTTGTTTCATTTTTATAGCAAATGATTACACTCAGCAGTACGATTTATTCCGTTTCTAAAGCACAAACAGAATTCTCCCAAAAGTTTTTGGAAAAAATGTGTAATTTGCATGTATAAGTATGGTAGAGTTACTTAAATCAAAACTTAAACTCTGTATTCAATTAAAGTAATAGGAAATATTACTGTATTCACAAAAACTAATTTCGTAAAAGTATACTTATAATTATCTATAGTGAGAAACATATCCCTGAAGGAACGAATTTACAGAAATAATTCATTGTTATCATCAATGCATTTGCTTTTAACTGAATATTACTGTATTAACGGATGTCTAATTCCCCACAATGAGACCATTAGCAGTGAGGATGTCCCAAGACAGATTCGAGTGTAATGACTTGTTTCATTTTTGTAGCAAATGATTACACTTAGCAGTAAGATTTATTCCGTTTGTAAAGCACAAACAAAGTTGCTCCCAAATTCTTTTGGAAAAAATGTGTAATTTGCATGTATAAGTATGGTAGAGTTACTTAAATCAAAACTTGTATTCTGTATTCAATTAAAGTAATAGGAAATATTACTGCATTCACAAAAACTTATTTCGTAAAAGCATACTTTTAATTATCTATAGTGAGAAACATATCCCTGAACTAACATATTTGCAGAAATATTATTGACAATGCATTTGCTTTTAACTAAATATCGCTTTCTTAACAGATGTTTAATTCTCCACTGCGAGACCATTAGCAGTCAGGATGTCCCAAGACAGAATGGAGTCTAATGGCTTGTTTCATTTTTATAGCAAATGATTACACTTAGCAGTAAGATTTATACAGTTTGTAAAGCCCAAACAGAATTGCTCCCAAATTTGTTTGGAAAAAATGTATAA
This sequence comes from Pardosa pseudoannulata, assembly GCA_032207245.1. NCBI lineage: Eukaryota > Metazoa > Arthropoda > Arachnida > Araneae > Lycosidae > Pardosa > Pardosa pseudoannulata. The sequence continues at coordinate 83,346,141 of CM063508.1, read as the reverse complement.
TTTGCAAGCATAATATATGGTAGATTTACTTAAATCAAAACTTGTATTCTCTATTCAATTAAAGTAATAGGAAATATTATTGTATTCACAAAAGCTAATTTCGTAAAAGCATACTTATAGTTATCCGTAGGGAGAAACATATCTCTGCATTAACACATTTACAGAAACATTATTGTCAATGTATTTGCTTTTAACTGAACATTACTGTTAACGGTTGTCTAATTCTCCACTATGAGACCATTAGCAGTCAGGATGTCCCAAAACAGGATGGCGTCTAATGTCTTGTTTCATTTTTATAGAAAGTGATTACACTCAAATGACTACAAATGATTACACGCCGTTTGTAAAGCACAAACAAAATTGATCCCAAATGTTTTTTTTAAAATGTGTAATTTTCACACATAAATATGTTAGAATTACTTAAATCAAAACTTGTATTATGAATTCAATTAAAGTAATAGAAAATATAATGGTAGTCACAAAAACTAATTTCGTAATAGTATACGTATAATTATCTATAGTGAGAAATATATCCCTGAACTAACATATTTGCATAAATATTATTGACAATGCATTTGCTTTTAACTGAATATTACTGTGTTAACGGATGTCAGGATGTCCCAAGACAGAATGGAGTCTAATGGCTTGTTTCATTTTTATAGCAAAGGATTACACTCAGCAGTAAGATTTATTACGTTTGTAAAGCACAAACAGAATTGCTCCCAAAAAGATTTTTGGAAAAAATGTGTAATTCGCACGCATAAGTATGGTAGAGTTACTTCAATCAAAACTTGTATTCTGTATTCAATTAAAGTAATAGGAAATATTACTGTATGCACAAAAACTAATTTCGTAAAAGCATACTTATAATTATCTATAGTGAGAAAAATATCCCTGAAGGAACGGATTTACAGAAATAATTCATTTTTATCGTCAATGCATTTGCGTTTAACTGAATATTACTGTGTTAGCGGATGTCTAATTCTCCACTGCGAGACCATTAGCAGTGAAGATGTCCCAAGACAGATTCGAGTGTAATGACTTGTTTCATTTTTGTAGCAAATTATTACACTTAGCAGTAAGATTTATTCCGTTTGTAAAGCACAAACAAAGTTGCTCCCAAATTCTTTTGGAAAAAATATGTAATTTGCACGCATAAGTATGGTAGAGTTATTTAAATCAAAACTTGTATTCTGTATTCAATTAAAGTAATAGGAAATATTATATTCACAAAAACTAATTTCGTAAAAGCATACTTATAATTATCTATAGTGAAAAACATATCCCTGCAGGAACATATTTACAGAAATATTATTGACAATGCATTTGCTTTTAATTGAATATTACTGTGTTAACGGATGTCTAATTCTCCACTGCGAAACCATTAGCAGTGAGGATGTCCCAAGACAGAATGCAGTGTAATGACTTGTTTCATTTTTGGGGCAAATGATTACACTTAGCAGTAAGATTTATTCCGTTTGTAAAGCACAAACAGAATTGCTCCCAAAATATTTTGGAAAAAATGTGTAATTTGCACGCATAAGTATGGTAGAGTTACTTAAATCAAAACTTGTATTCTGTATTCAATTAAAGTAATATGAAATATAACTGTATTCACAAAAACTGATTTCGTAATAGCATACATATGATTATCTATAGCGAGAAACATATCCCTGAAGGAAGATATTTACAGAAATATTATTGACAATGCATTTGCTTTTATCTGAATATTACTGTGTTAACTGATGTGTAATTCTCCACTGGGAGACCATTAGCAGTCAGGATGTCCCAAGACAGAATGGAGTCTAATGACTTGTTTCATTTTTATAGCAAATGGTTACACTCAGCAGTAATATTTATTCCGTTTGTAAAGCTCAAACAGAATTGCTTCCAAAAGTTTTTTTAAAGGCGTAATTTGCAAGCATAAATATGGTAGAGTTAATTAAATCAAAACTTCTATTCTGCATTCAATTAAAGTAATAGGAAATATTACTATATTAACAGAAACTAATTTCGTAAAAGCATACTTATAGTTATCTATAGGGAGAAACATATCTCTGCATTAACACATTTACAGAAACATTATTGTCAATGTATTTGCTTTTAACTGAACATTACTGTTAACGGTTGTCTAATTCTCCACTATGAGACCATTAGCAGTCAGGATGTCCCAAAACAGGATGGCGTCTAATGTCTTGTTTCATTTTTATAGAAAGTGATTACACTCAAATGACTACAAATGATTACACGCCGTTTGTAAAGCACAAACAAAATTGATCCCAAATGTTTTTTTTAAAATGTGTAATTTTCACACATAAATATGTTAGAATTACTTAAATCAAAACTTGTATTATGAATTCAATTAAAGTAATAGAAAATATAATGGTAGTCACAAAAACTAATTTCGTAAAAGAATACTTATAATTATCTATAGCGAGAAACATATCCCTGAAGGAACATATTTACAGAAATATTATTGACAATGCATTTGCTTTTATCTGAATATTACTGTGTTAACTGATGTCAGGATGTCCCAAGACAGAATGGAGTCTAATGACTTGTTTCATTTTTATAGCAAATGGTTACACTCAGCAGTAATATTTATTCCGTTTGTAAAGCACAAACAGAATTGCTCCCAAAATATTTTGGAAAAAATGTGTAATTTGCAAGCATAAGTATGGTACAGTTACTTAAATCAAAACTTGTATTCTGTATTCAATTAAAGTAATAGGAAATATTACTGTATGAACAAAAACTAATTTCGTAAAAGCATACTTATAATTATCTATAGTGAGAAACATATCCCTGAAGGAACGGATTTACAAATATAATTCATTTTTATCTTCAATGCATTTGCTTTTAACTGAACATTACTGTGTAAACGGATGTCTAATTCTCCACTGCGAGACCATTAGCAGTGAAGATGTCCCAAGACAGATTCGAGTGTAATGACTTGTTTCATTTTTGTAGCAAATGATTACACTTAGCAGTAAGATTTATTCCGTTTGTAAAGCACAAACAAAGTTGCTCCCAAATTCTTTTGGAAAAAATGTGTAATTTGCATGCATAAGTATGGTAGAGTTACTTAAATCAAAACTTGTATTCTAACATTCAATTAAAGTAATAGAAAATATAATTGTATTCACAAAAGCTAATTTCGTAAAAGCATACTTATAGTTACCTATAGGGATAAACATATCCCTGAATTAACATATTTACAGAAACATTACTGTCACTGTATATGCTTTTAACTGAACATTACTGTTAACGGTTGTCTAATTCTCCACTGTGAGACCATTAGCAGTCAGGATGTCCCAAGACATGATGGCGTCTAATGTCTTGTTTCATTTTTATAGAAAATGATTACACTCAAATGACTACAAATGATTACACGCCGTTTGTAAAGCACAAACAAAATTGATCCCAAATGTTTTTTAAAAAATATGTAATTTTCACACATAAATATGGTAGACTTACCTAAATCAAAACTTGTATTCTGTATTCAATTAAAGTAATAGAAAATATAATGGTAGTCACAAAAACTAATTTCGTAATAGTATACTTATAATTATCTATAGTGAGAAATATATCCCTGAACTAACATGTTTGCAGAAATATTATCGACAATTCATTTGCTTTTAACTGAATATTACTGTGTTAACGGATGTCAGGATGTCCCAAGACAGAATGGAGTCTAATGGCTTGTTTCATTTTTATAGAAAATGATTACACTCAGCAGTACGATTTATTACGTTTGTAAAGCACAAACAGAATTGCTCCCAAAATTTTTTGGAAAAAATGTGTAATTTGTACGCATACGTATGGTTGAGTTACTTAAATCAAAACTTGTATTCTGTATTCAATTAAAGTAATAGGAAATATTACTGTATTCACAAAAACTAATTTCGTAAAAGCATACTTATAATTATCTCTAGTGAGAAAAATATCCCTGAAAGAACATATTTACTGAAATATTGACAATGCATTTGGTTTTAATTGAATATTACTGTGTTAACAGATTTCTAATTGTCCACTTCGAGACCATTAGCAGTCAGGATGTCCCAAGACAGAATGAGTCTAATGGCTTGTTTCATTTTTATAGCAAATGATTACACTCAGCAGCACGAATTATTCCGTTTGTAAAGCACAAACCGAACTACTCCCAAAATATTTTGGAAACAATGTGTAATTTGCACGCATAAATATGGTAAATTTACTTAAATTAAAACTTGTATTCTGTATTCAATTAAAATAATAGGAAATATTACGGTATTCACAAAAACTAATTTCGTAAAAGCATACTTATAATTATCTATAGTGAGAAACATATCCCTGAAGGAACGGATTTACAGAAATAATTCATTGTTATCATCAATGCATTTGCTTTTAACTGAATATTACTGTATTAACGGATGTCTAATTTCCCACAATGAGACCATTAGCAGTCATGATGTCCCAAGACAGAATGTCGTCATTTGTAAATTACATGCGAGAGAAAATCTCATGACAGAATTTAATGCAACGGAAACTGTATTCAAAACACATTAATACTTATCGCTTAATTCTATAAATAATGGTATGTAAATCAAAGATTAATTTTTGTAACAGAGCTTTCATCCTTTCTTAGTCTTTAAACGTTCCTAGGGGGAATTAAACGCTGCGTTACAATGTAATTGTGTCTTATTTTCGACTTTCGATTACTTAATATATTATTGTTACAATCGATAACAATTTTTTAAGCAATGTAGAATATTTTTAAAATTAGCATTTTTCAAACTTATACTTTTCGTATTAAAATAAATACTAACAAGCTGCAACGACCCTCAAACACTAAAAACAGGGGAAAGTTCCGTGATTATAAACTGTGGATATGTATTCATAGTATACACTATATTTTCCAGTAAAAGAAATCCTTGACCCTTCCCAACTTTTGACTTAAAAGGAAAAGTGCAACCTGATTTCATCCTGGAATTACAGTAATTAATTTTTTAACCAATTCCGTAAAAGGGGCGAAAAATCTTTTATATATACATATATATATATATATGTATATATATATATGTATATATATATATGTATATATATATATATATATATATATATATATATATTATATATATATATATATATTATATATATATATATATATATATAGCCCATAATGACGGGTCACTTGAGAATTTAAACGTTGGTTCAATATGTAGATATGTACAGGGGTTATTATTCTGAAACATTTGGTGAGTGGAATGGTAAACGTCATATATTTCCACGCAGATGTAGTATTTCCTATTCCCTCTAGGAGACAGACAATATATTCAAGAAAAAATATTGTTACAGATAACCTTGATAAAATGGTTTTTTTAAAATGGTTTCAAATGTAACACCTGATAGGTTTATTGTTATAATCTGTGTTAACTTCTATGGAATAAAAAGCACACATATTTGAGAAAAAATTAAGATTTTTATACAATCAAACACAAATTTCACTAATCATCATGCTTATTTTGCATATTATCATCATGCTTATTTTGCTTATTTTGAGTTCTCAACATAAAATCCAAACGCATTGGTCTGTCGATACAGTGCAATATCTCTGCACAGAATACTCCAAAGTTCTTCCCATTTGTGACTGTTATTTGTCCCAGAGCGATTGAATCACATGATTTAGTTCCCATGAGGTTTAAGATTATTCAGCAATTTGGGTTTAAGATTATTCAGCAATTTTGGGAGCGGGAGTGAACTTTAACCATTTATGCTATCCCGAAAATGCACAGGAAACAGTCTAAATATTGAAGAAGCAATTACCATTTTTTTGGACAGCTGAAATGGTGGTCAGTGAGTATTAAACTAGCATTTATTCCAGCGTTAATTTTCAGACATGGGTAAAAAGAATTTAAGTAGGAGAACACTACTTTATCAATATACTGCTGGGAAATTAGGTATTAAAATATGAGGGGGAAAAAGAAGAATCTAAAAAGTATATTTTAGGGATAATAATTGTGATATAATATATATGTATGTGTGTATAACATATATATATGTGTGTGTGTGTGTGTGTGTGTGTGTGTGTGTGTGTGTGTGTATCTGTGTGTGTGTGTGTGTGTGTGTGTGTGTGTGTGTGTGTGCCCAGAGGCGTTGGGGTAAGCCTTCGAGCTCTCACGTCACAGATCCGAGGTTTGAGCATCGGGCTGGACAAGGTTGACTTAGCCTTACATCCCTTCAGTGGGTAAGATAATTCCTTACGCCGACCCATCCGAAGACATACAGCAGCTGACAAACTGAAGGCCAGTGATCACGACAGCAATAAAGTTGCAGCTGACTTACGTGAGATCCGACAGGATTCAATGATTAATTTGGTCAATCGCAGTAAGGAGCAAACTTTACAGAGGTAAGCTCAAGACTTCCAGGAAAGACACTAAAAATGATGACTCGGGTGCTCGTGACACCCGTATATGCCTAAAGGAGGTATACCTCTGAGGTTTTCTCTCAGGGGTTAGTATTATCCAGAGGACACGTACGGCTTGAGCTCGTGGCCACGAACGTGACAGATGTTATCCACGCCCCTTCAGTGGATTGATAATTTGAGGACAAAGAATGTTTGGAAACTACACACTGGGAGTACCGCATAAGGTTGACCACCTAACCAAAACATATGCTTCTCACCCCAGGGCTCTTAGTCTCGGCAAAGGCGATGGGAACAGCGGATCTGTCTCCCTAGGTTCTGTTGAGCATAGGAGTTTAGTTTTTAGAGTGTGTGTGTGCTTGTATTTAGAAAGAAAAACAGATAATACCGTCTGAATTTATGATCGTTTATGATATATCTTTTTGATTAAGTGCATGCTTGAATCTAGTAATTTAGGCTTAAAAATAAACGAAGATAAAACAAAATGTATGGAAACATCCTAGAGTACACCTAATCTAAAGTCATTTACAGTGGGAGGCTACACCTTTGAAATAGTTTCACAGTTCAAATATCTTGGAACAACCATCACCGTTAATAATGACTTGAACGTAGATATAAACAACAGGATTGCCATGTCAAATAAATGTTATCATGGCCTTAAAAAACTAATTTAAATCTCGAATTATAAGTTTAAAAACGAAAATTAACATCTATAAAACTCTACTTCGACCTATTCTGCTCTATGGAAGTGAATGCTGGGCAATAACCAAATTGCATGAAAATAAATTGCAGAGTTTTGAACGAAAAATTTTAAGAAAAATATTTGGTGCAGTTCAAGAGAATAATTTTTAGAGATCTTTATTCAATTTTGAAATTTATAAAAAACATAAGCAACCTCATGTTGTTAAAGTCATAAAAATCAATAGACTGCGATGGCTTGGACACTTATTCCGACTCGATGACATAAACCCAGTAAAACAGCTCACTTTCACTAATCCCATGGAGCAGAGGAAACGAGGAAGACCACCAATTAGGTGGCTTGACTCAGTAGAGAGGGACTTAACTACTGTCAAAAAGGGAAACTGGAGGAGTCTTGCAGCAGATAGGAACAGCTGGAAAAAACTGCTTGGATAGCCTTGGCCTGTAACAGGCTGTATTGGTTTAAAAGAAGAAGCATGCTTGAATAATTAGAGAAAGCCATTCTGCACTCCCCTAGATCTTTCTTTATATTTACTCTATAAAAAAGAAGTTTATTACCAACTATGCCATTTTCAACTAAAATAATAATGAAAAAGTAACACTAAAAACTTCATTTTTCAATATCTCGATACATTTTAGTTACTCATTTTCCGAATACTTGGGAATCTAAAAATAATATTGTCCTTAATATATAGAATTAGATAACGTATTCGTATTTATAAGAAACTTAAAATACGCAATAATCATGCTATGATGTATGATTATTAAATCACTTACAAGTGTCAAAACAGTTTTAAAGGGAGTATATTTTCGATGTAATTGCCGTAAAAATGATTCTATTTTTTACGAAACCCTGCTACCCCAGTACTAAATATGGTTTATCAGGGAAAGATCTTCCGGAACAGCGATTTCTGTAGAGCATCATAAGGTTATCGTGACACACAAATATGGTAATTTTGAGATCAATGCAGTAAAATGTCGAAGGAATAATGCTAATGACATTTTAATGATTCTTTGATGGATTTACGACATTCCGATACCTAAGGTCTTTTTCGATCATTTTTAGAACGGAAAGAATATGATGAGGACTTCGGCGTGTAGGATTCCGAGTTTTTTAATAAGTTTCACTAGTTTCTGCATTTATTTTTTTACACATTGTACTAGAACAGGAAATTCAATTAAAAACTAAAAAGAGTTATTGAAAGTTTAGAAGGAAATAACAAGGGCGAAAATATCTCTGAATATTTTTCTTAAAGATGGAGCTTTCACATCATACAGCTATAAAATATTTCTTAAGCTGTTTTAAATTTATATAGTCTAAAAGTTATGAGCCAAATCCGTAATAAATAACATTAAATAAGTGTACAAATTTAGAAAAAGTTAAAGCAGTTCCTCTTCCAGTCTCTAAGGTCTCTGCATTAAAAGAGTAGATTTGTAAAGTGAACACCTTTTTAAAGATATTTCTAAAATAAGCTTTTCTAAATTTTTTGACCCAACTATGAAAAAATAAGAAGTAAAGCCCACATTAATAAGAAATTAATTAAGAAAATTTAAAGTAAAGAGCTGTCAAGGAGAACTTAGGGGTCTGAGCAGATCTAAATTAAGTCAGTAAGCTAAGAAAAACTAATTAATTAGAGTTGTATTTATTGCTTTATTGTTTCATTTCCATACATTAATTGTATTTTCTTTATTATTTATTGTTAGTCAATACTCCTCTGTATCGTTGTGTATTAACATTCTAATGTTGATATTTATATTTGCTTAACTGTATGTCCACTTTTTCATTGTAAAATGTATATTTCCATGTCAGATATATCAATAAAGAGCTTTTAGCTCCTGGACATTCGTTTTCTTAACACAAGAAATATGGTTGCAAGGCAATCTGATCAGCGTATTACATTCACTTTAGTTGTTTGTTTCGTTGACTAGCTTTGCTGTCTTGACTACTTGTCCTCAACTTTCTGTGACCACGTCTGGAGCAAAAATAACTGTATGTCCACTTTTTCATTGTAAAATGTATATTTCCATGTCAGATATATCAATAAAGAGCTTTTAGCTCCTGGACATTCGTTTTCTTAACACAAGAAATATGGTTGCTAGGCAATCTGATCAGGGTATTGCATTCATTTTAGTTGTTTGATTCGTTGACTAGCTTTGCTGTCTTGACTACTTGTCCTCAACTTTCTGTGACCACGTCTGGAGCAAAAATAAGTTCATAATATTCCACTGACTGTAGTTCATATCTTGATTCTAGTTCTTTAATAAGGAAATAAATTAAGAAAATTTAAAGTAAAGAGCTGTCAAGGAAAACTTAGTGGTCTGAGCAGAACTAAACTAAGTCAATGAGCTGAGAAAAGCTTTTTAAGTAGTGTTATATTTATGGCTTTATTGTTTCACTTCTATACATTAATTGTATTTTTTTTCATTATTTTTTGTTAGTAAGCACTCCTCTTTGTAGTTTTGTATAAATTTTCTAATGTTGACATTTATGCCGTCTTAACTGTATGTCCACTTTTTCATTGTAAATTGTATATTTCCGAGTCAGAAATATCAATAAAGAGCTTTTAGCTCCTGGACATTCGTTTTCCGAACACAAGAAATACGGTTGCTAGGCAATCTGATCAGGGTATTGCATTCATTTTAGTTGTTTGATTCTTGTCTTCCTGAAAGTAGCTTTGCTGTCTTGACTACTTGTCCTCAACTTTCTGTGACAACGATAGAGCAAAAATATGTTTAAAATATACCATTGACTGTAGTTCTCCTTGTCATATCTTGCCTTTAGTTCTTTAATAAGGAAATAAATTAAGAAAATTTAAAGTAAAGAGCTATCAAGGAGAACTTAGTGGTCTGAGCAGAACTAAACTAAGTCAATGAGCAGAGGAAAGCTTATTAAGTAGTGTTATATTTATTGCTTTATTGTCTCACTTCTATACATTAATTGTACTTTTTTTCATTACTTTTTGTTAGTCATTACTCCTCTTTGTAGTTTTGTATAAATTTTAATGTTGACATTTGTGCCTTCTTAACTGTATGTCCACTTTTTCATTGTAAATTATATATTTCCGTGTCAGAAATATCAATAAAGAGCTTTTAGCTCCTAGACATTCGTTTTACGAACACAAGAAATACGGTTGCTAGGCAATCTCATCAGGGTATTGCATTCATTTTAGTTGTTTGATTCGTTGACTAGATTTGCTGTCTTGACTACTTGTCCTCAACTTTCTATGACCACGACTGGAGCAAAAATAAGTTTATAATATAATATTAACTGTAGTTCTCCTTGTCATATCTTGCCTTTAGTTCTTTAATAAGGAAATAAATTAAGAAAATTTAAAATATAGAGTTGTCAAGGAGAACTTAGTGGTCTGAGCAGATCTAAATTAAGTCAGTAAGTTAAGAAAAGTTTATTAAGTAGTGTTGTATTTATTGCTTTATTGTTTCATTTCCATACATTAATTGTATTTTCTTTATTATTTATTGTTAGTCAATACTCCTCTGTATCGTTGTGTATTAACATTCTAATGTTGATATTTATGCCTGCTTAACTATATGTCCACTTTTTCATTGTAAATTGTACTTTTCCTTGTCAGAAATATCAATAAAGAGATTTTAGCTCCTGAACATTCGTTTCCCGAACACAAAAAATATGGTTGCTAGGCAATCTGATCTATGTATTACATTCACTTTAGTTGTTTTATTCGTTGACTAGCTTTGCTGTCTTGACTACTTGTCCTCAACTTTCTGTGACCACAGCTGAAGCAAAAATAAATTTATAATACTCCATTGACTGTAATTCTCCTTGTCATATATTGCCTTTAGTTCTTTAAGAAGGAAATAAATTATGAAAACTTAAAGTAAAGAGCTGTCAAGGAGAACTTAGTGGTCTGAGCAGAACTAAACTAAGTCAGAGCTGAGAAAAGCTTTTTAAGTAGTGTTATATTTATGGCTTTATTGTTTCACTTCTATACATTAATTGCATTTTTTCATCATTTATTCTTAGTCAGTACTCATTTTTGTCGTTTCGTATAAATTTTCTAATTTTGACATTTATACGTGCTTAACTATGTCGACTATGCATTTTAAATAGCATATTTCAGTGTCAGAAATATCAATAAAGAACTTTTAGGTCTGGGATATTCGTTTTTCAAACACATTTGCTAGGCAATCTGATCAGGATATTACATTCATTTTAGTTGTTTGATTCGTCTCTTCCTCAGCTTTTCTGTCTTGCCTAATTGTCCTCAACTTTGTGAGACCATGGTTGGAGCAAAAATAAGTTTCTAATATACCGTTGACTGTAATTCTCCTTGTCATATCTTGCCTTTAGTTCTTTTTAAATAAGAATTTTACTTTTCCACAGCCATAAAGTGCTTAGATGTTAACTTTAAAGATTTAGAACTGATTATTTAGCAAGAAGATTCATCTGTCTTGCATTATTTTTATTTTTTATTTTACGGAAGGGGAAAAGATCTTAAGAATATCTTTGACATGTTATACAATAAATTTGCATTGCAACTACATAAAAGTGATTTTTAAAGTTGTAAAGAACGTGACTGCAGTGAAATTATCTTCAGATCATTATTTCTAAATTTCACTGCGGAGGAATTTTTCGGTTTAGATAAGTGCTTGTAACGTACATCTAAACTCAAGACGTGTGGATATTAATCTTATATGAAGCCCTTGACTTCCCCAGTCAGAATGAATGTAATATTTGAAAGATGTTCCGAATTTTATTGTAGAACAGAGCACGAACGGAAGTTCCCCTGTCATTACAAACTCAGATTTCGTTCCCGGTATCAAAGAGATTATGAAAAGAAGTCAGGGAAAAGTTATTTAGTTTATACCTGAGCACCGCCTTTTGTGTTGCTAAATGAAAATGTGAATAGATGCAATTGTAACAGTTAAATTGAAGAATAAATGGTTAAGTGGATTTGGTTTCGCTTCTCTGGAGCGAAGCGCTCAGTGATTTGCATTACGAGTGTTAAATTACACGAAGACGTATTATATGGAAGTCAAATCAGTACGACCACAAATAATTCAGACAGGAGCGGGATCATAATCACTGGACAATGGTACTGAATGATAATACTCTACAAATAGATCGAACTCTGTTCTATACTTAACATTATGTTTATTTTCTATAAGCAATTAAAACTTATCAAACGTCAATAAATATAGGTTGGAAAAAGTAACAAATTCAGTTTAGGATTCCTTTACGTAGTGAAGAGTGCATATATTCCTCGTATGATCACGAAAATACTTTAACTGATTAAAGGATTTTCATACATCAATCAAAATGTAAACAAATCCGTTAAAATAGTTTTGCTATCACGCATGAAATCTTCTCATTCTTTATTAGGAATAACTGATTCCTCTTTTTTCTTTTTGAAAGCATACATATTGAAGTCTGATAAGACCTTTCTTATTTCAAATCAAGCATTTGTATTTATCCCCTATATAATAATAGCCTAAGTTATCTGTCCATGTGTCCTCAAATTTATGAAGTCGTTGGACCTGCAATGGATACAGGCATCTATATTGGAATCTTGATGAGTTAGAGTTTGCACAATCAAAGCGAGTAAAGTTTATCTTCTCCTTATCGATCCGATTTTAAAATAAATCGGTATAACTATGCTTCATATCACAGCGAAAATACTGTCTTCTTTAAAAATTAAAAATCCAACCCTTCCCCCTTTTCGAGCGCTTAATGCCACTATTTTAAGCCTTTTTTCTCGGTTAGGAGCAGGCAATTAAGTTCATCAATTTATTACATAATAAATAGGTAAACAGAAGCAATTAACTTTTAATAGGCACTGAATGGCAACAGATGAAAAAAACTTTACCAAATGATAAAATTACTTAGGAAAAGTTTCCAATAGTGCCGATATCAATTGCATCTGTAGAACATTTATTTCTTGTATATAGGAATAAAAAATTATTTTAGAAACTCAGTATCAGAGGTAAAGTTTAAAAAAACGGATTGTTTAAATAGGTCTGTTAATTAAAAAAATATTAATTGTGAAGCAATCCCCTATATAATAATAGCCTAAGCTATCTGTACATCTGTCCTCGATTTTATGAAGCGGTTGGACCTGGAATGGAAAAGGCATCCATAGTTAGCAAAATTCAAAGAGAGTAATGTTTATCTTACTTCTAACTATCATTGGGGGGGGGGGGGGGGCGGGGGGGGGGGGGGGGTGGGGGGGGGGGGGGGGGGGGGGGGGGGGGGGGGGCGATTCTAAAATAATTTGGTATAAATAGGCTTCGTATCACAGCAAAAAATACTGCCTTCTTTAAAACGCTCGAAATCCACCCCTTCCCCTCATTTCGAGCCGAACGATGGCCGAATGGTTAGGGCACTGACCTTCGGAACCGGAGTTCGTGGATTCGAGTCCCACTAAGGCATGGATGTTCGTAGCCGTTCGGAATCGGCTTTAAACAGTAGGTCCCGGTCTCATTAGCCCTCGTGTAGCAAAAAGTAGACCGTAGTGCTCCCAACTAACCAATCCCCTCATTTCGAGCTTTTAATGCCAATTTCAACTCCTATTTTCCCTGGTTAAGAGCAGGTGATTCGGTTTATCAATTTATCTCATATCAATTTATCTCATTATTTTCATACGTTTTGTCTCTGAACTTAGATATTACGTAAATAATTTTCTTTTATACTTAATAATTGATTAGGTTTTTATACTTAATTATTGATTTACTTAATTATTAAGTATAAAACCTATATTATATTACTTAATAATTTTCTTTTATACTTAATAATTGATTAGATTTTTATACTTAATAATTGAGTTAAATAATTGATTAGGTACATAGTGATAATTTTAAATTTAATCATCCATTGTCTTTTGTTACAAAACAAATATCAGCCAAAAAACAAACACATTTTTTAACCTACCTCATATGATACTTCACAGCTCTGTAAAATTAAAAATTTCATTATTCCCGTCATATGACAGGCTATATGGTAGTTTGCTAAAAATGAAATATATAGCTCTAATACTAAAACAAAATAATTTTTTTTCAAACTAAAGTTATAAATTACCATATTGCATTTTTTTTTTGTGCTTGAAACTTGTTTTAAAGCTGGTGGTTGAAATAAGTAAAATCATTTCTTAATTGCCTTTAAACAAAGAAAACTAAAATTGAAAGTAATTGAACGTTTCAAATCGTTATCATAACTAATCAATCATATTTCATATTAAGTGAATTAATTAAGCAAAAATTCAGTTAATTTCGATGTTCAGTGACAATATAAAAGATAAATGGAAATTCATCACGGAAAAAGCTTATTTTCTCAAACTTTTAACCTTGTTATTCAATAAAATTATCAACATAATTAGAACTAAAACGGACACTTTAATTACATTCAAATGAACCAAATGTAATAATCAGCTCTCATTTTTTTAATAATAGATAACATAAATTGATTAGTTCTTCGAATCAATTAATCGGAAACCTTTTCGTCTAAATTAGTTATCCTGTAATTAACTTGGATCCATTTTTATATTCAATTAGTTGGTAGTTCATCAAAAAATGATTTATGTAATCATTAAAACTCTGGTTCGCAAAAGTAATTTGAAGGAATAATAATAATTACAAACTTACTTTAAATATGGAGTTACAGAGGGCTACACACGCTATTTGTAGTATCTTTGCATTATACTTTATATTCTGAACTAGAAAATCACTGAATTTGGTACGACTGGTGTGTGTTGCTCCGCTATACTGTAATGGGGCATAATTTTGGAAAGAACATAAATTACATTTAGTACGTTGATACGTTAGTGTTCTAATGGTATTCATAGAAGAAATGAATAATTTTTAAACTCAGGAATGAATATTTAATAATTTTCCAAGAACTTGCACGATTTTATCCAAGATATTACTTTTACGGTATTTACTATTCATATACTACGTGTTTTGTTTTATGTTGTAGTAGCAAATATAAAGTTGATATTTAAAAGCTCTAAAATATTTATATAACATTTAATCGTCCATGTATATGTAAACATGAAATTACGCTTTATTACTGGTTTGGTTTGGAGCGATATGGTCAACGTTTATGCAAGACGAGAGTTAATGTGAACGGGACCTACTGTTTAAAGCCTATTCAAAACATCTTCCCTCAACGGGTTTCAAACCCACACATTATAGTACCGAATATCAGTGCCCTAACATTCTGCCATCGTTCGGGTTATTGGAGCAAATTAAGGTATCCATCTACGTTCGAAGAAATTTTTTCTTTAATCTTAGGAACTAGTTCATGTTTTTACAATTTTAGATTTATTCTTTTATATTATCATAAAGAATTGCACTTAAAAAATTTATTCCTGGTGAAGTTTTTATAAAATTTCTAATAAATTAAGAAAATTTAGTAAATAAATCGGGTTTTTTTCAAAAGTACTATTTTTTAATAAATTAAATTATTTTAATATTTTTTGATGCAACACACTTCTTATACACTGGAATAGTGAGTCACTTAAAATATTTGCTTAATTTACTTTTGGTAAAAAATTTTGGTCCTTTAAAATCATACGCATTGAATTTTTAAAGAAATTTTCATTACCTTTATAGCTAACTATGAGTGAACCATCATTAAAAATAATCCAAATTTAAAGATTTTAGGTCATTCATTAGTAAATACTATCAAAAGCATTCATAATAATTTTCAACAAAATATTTTAAGACCTTTTTAAAAAATTACATTTCAAGTTTCAACATTTTATTAAAAATGCCGTTCTGAGAAAAACGCGATTGAAGTTTATGAAAGCAATTTTAACTATTAAAAAATTAAAATACATGTTTAAAATTCCCCACACTTTCTTGCTTCAAAACTTTCTTAATGCCAAGTTGCTAATTATTAAAAATACTAGAAAAATGTTTAAACTAATCATCATGAAAATTTAAAAACTTTTGTCAAAAAAAATGCTTTTTAAAGGCTTTAAATTCACAACTCGCTACTTCCGGTATGTTTTGATAGCTGTCACTGGTGTTGAAACAGCTGTAACTTTTCTTTAAAATGCCTTAGAGACAAAACAAAAACAGATTTAGAAGCCTAAAAGTTGAAATTTTACAATAGAGAAATAAAAAAATATGATTTTTGGCAAACAAAAATGACGTTTTTAACGTAGACGGATACCATAAGACGTTTAAAATATTTCTTGCTGCTACGGATTCATTACCCACTCCAGGTTACACCCCGTCTGACCTCCATTATTAACAAAATTCTAAATTTTCAAGCGCTAAATTATATACTAATCAGACAACCAATTATATAAATGAAAGCACAATACTGATTTTTATTATTGGATTTATTATTGAATATTATCGAATTACTACATTTTTGGTGGTGCGATCACCTGGAATCATTACCGGATCAGTAATCAAGGGTATTATATTAGTAATAGTTTGCGAATGTTCTTAAAGTTTCAGGAAGCACTTCCTCATGATGGCTTCTAGGAAAATTAATTCGAAGCAGTACGGTCAATATTTTGCTACTCAGTGTCTACTTAGACTAGAACCTAATGCATAAAGCCAATTTTAAACCTTACCGACACTAATTGAATTGCTCTAAAATATCGATTTTATAACAATTTTTAATTATTCTTAGCTTATTTGGCTATTTTAATTATATCCTCTCCACTCATTACTCTAAAGTGCACTTGTGCTAGTAACTCTGTACTCCAATTAAAAATAATTCTGCTATTTAAAAAAAAGCAACTATAATTAAGTTTGACATATTTAAATATTCAATTGGATTGTAATTCCTTAGAAAACTATTTATGTAATTATTCAAAGTCTAGAGTTCATAAAAATTAGGAGAAAATGCAATTAAAAACTAAATTTTAACTTGAAGTTAAATAGTATTAGACACGTGTTAAAATAATTTTACCTTGTCCTAGTGTTTGAGAAAGAAGAAATCCAAGCTCATTAATAAAAACATGGACAAATATATCTTGATTGAATGATTTTATACAATTAAATAAATGCCTAAGGAATACAATTGGAATTAACTAATCATTTGTAGATAGACTGCTCTCGAGTAGGCTTCGGCCCTAAAAAACAATATGGCAATGATTTTCCTCAAAAGGTCCATCCCGCAAGCCGCGGATTCCAGCAACGTTCACCATCTACTCTCCTCTGGTCGCAACCTTGCCGTCTCAAAAAAATCAGACTGCCCCTCGGAGAAAAAACAGGGGTCCACTCCAGAATGGCGGGGGTCAGAATCCTCCAAACCAATGGACCTTTCTATTGGAAGAAGTCAGAAGTTTCTTTTTAACACTCTAAGCGGTTCGCAAGTACAATTCCACCAAACCGATGATGTCTCCAAAACGTACAATTTTCGACCTTCAAAAACGCTTTAAAATGGATGTAATGTACACTTTTGCCAGTGCTTTCCCCCATGGAGTTTTGCGGTAGGAGGATCAGGTCGATTGTTTAGGAACTACACCCCTCTTTGACTGGTAGAGCGCTACTCTTCGGGACCGGAGTTCGCGGGTTCGAATCCCGCTACGGGCATGGATGTTTGTAGCCGTTCGGAGTCGGCTTTAAGCTGTAGGTCCCGGTCTCATTAGCACTCGTGTGCAAAACATTAGACCGTAGCGCTCCAAACCAAACCTCTTTGACTGATATGTATTGAGGGATGAACCCCTACTCCCTCAGGCACAAAGACGATGATAGCTTTTCATGGCTTTGTAAATCTCTATTTCGAAGTATTTCGTTCGCGGTAACAGATGTATCTCTAATTGCACCATTTAAATATCTTCGATGACTTTCGTAACAAAATATAAATAAATTTCTCAAAGAATATTTTATTTGTATTTTTAGAATCCAGTATTTCTTATGGGATGATCTTCTAGACTTGACGAGGTTTATGTGTATAAAAAAATTAACAATCTATAACATCTATTTATATATCTATTTATAACCGGAAGTAAAGGGACAGTAACGAGGGTGGGTTTCCCGTATTCCATTCTAGTCGACAAAGGGTGAAGGAAAAAATCATAGAACGTTTTGGCCACTGACACAGTAAACCTTTAGCGTATTTTTGGAGACTTTTTTTCCTCGATGTGTTCCACTCGGAGGGTTAATTCAAACAGGTCCTGTTCTGGTATGTCTTTGAGGATGATTCAAGAGGTTTAAAAAAAAGCTGAATCGAATGTAACTTAGTGTTACAACACATTATTTGTGTATTACTCCTTTTTTCAACATAGTGTCTTAAATGTTCTTAGACTACCTGAAAACACGTCCTCATGATCACTGCAAAGAAAATTGGTTGGAAGCACTACGTTTAACCCCTTAACAGTTTCATTTTTCTTACGGGTTCGATCCAAAAAATGTCACTTTTTTATTGCATATTTTCATTCATATTATATTTGTAAGCTGTAAAATGTTATTAAAAGTAAACTTTATTGAAAATTATTTATTTATTGTAAATTATTTATTTATTGTAAAATTATTTGAAGCAGATATAACAACTTTTTTACAGGAAATGAAATAATGTTTTTCCTGAAAGTTTTTCTCTCTCATGTACGCCAGACACGGAATTTACATTTAAGGTTGTGCATATAAAAATTACAAATATTTTCGATTACAATTACAATTATTTTCGAAGTACTACAAGTACATTTACTTAACCTGTTTTTTCAAATATCAGATTAACTGTAATAAATCTTGAAAGAGGGCAAGAGGCATAGTCTACTGTCACAGTACGGACAAAAATACCTAGTACCTTTTTTAATTTTTTTGCCGCTGACACATTTTTTCAGTGAACACACATAGCACTCGTTTGCAGGTCATAGTTTTTTTTTTTGTCTGCAGGGAGAATTGCCTATAAAAAGTCTCTCTCGGTCAATCTAACAAAATCTCAAGCCAAAAACTCAAAGAAAACAACTATCGGAGTAATTCAAAACCTATAAAAAAGACCACTCTTTTAAACCAAACAGAATGTACTTCAAAACCTAATATCTTGTGAACTTCTATAAGATTAGTTTGACATTAAAAATACAAAAGATACGGTCAAAACAGTGAGAACGACAAAGAAATATAATTGCCTGTAAGCCGTTATTAAATCACTAGCATATAGCCCGTCATATGACGGGATCAGTAAAATTAATTTTCCAGAATTGTAAAGTACCCTATAAGGAAAAAAAATGGTTTGTTTTTTGGCTGAGAATTATCTGGTACAGGCTCCGTAATTTGTTTATCTTCGTATTAAAATCTTCCGATACTGTGAATGCAGTTTAAAATCACGTTGAATTCATTTAGTAAGATAATTCAGAGTTTTCTTAGCTACGTCTAAATTATCGTCAAGTTCTTCCTAATTTTATGCCACAGTAATTAATGGAAGTAAAGCAATGAAACTATCATTTCCACTACACCCTGGAGGTAGATAGATTTTGTTGCTAATATATGTTATAAATTTTTCATTGCAACAAAAAATAATAGATGATTCAATTTAAAATTATCGCATATGTACCTAATCTATTATTTAAGCCAAATATAAAAGAAAATAATTTACGTAATATATAAGTTCAGTGATAAAACATATGAAGATAATGCAGACGATATTTAAATAATTTAAAGTAAGAAATGATTAAATGAAATGGTTAAAAAAATGACGTCATAATTCTTGAAAAATAAGTGTTATTTTTACCTATTTATTATGTGAAAAATTTGTAAATATTACCGCCTGCTCTTAACCAGGGAAGAAAGCCTTGAAATAATGGCATTAAATGATAGAAAAGGAAGGAAAGGGTGGATTTCGAACTTTGCTTATCCCAATTCATCAAGAATCTAAAATGGATGTCTGTATCTATTTCAGGTACAACCTCTTCACAAATTCGAGCACAGACGGACAGGTAACTTAGACTTTTATTATATAAGCGATTAAAGGCACGGCAACCGCGCTCGTACGCTGTACGTGAAAAGCAGGCAAGGGGCTAATATTGTGCTATTTGAGAACTAATTAAACCATAACCTACTGTATAATGCCAATTACGGTTCAGACAGACATCCATTCAATTCCTAACAAATACCAGTTTTCCAGTAATTTGAAATTATTATTTCTAGCTCATTTGGCTACCTTCAATATATATTCTTTGTTGATAGCCCATTCTTAACCACTTCCGGTATGATTTAATAATGAAAAACTGTGCATGAAATAACCATTTAATTTTTATTTAAAAAACATGTTTCATTTTACAATTCTTACATATTCTTAATTAAAATCCACTTTTTACATAGTGTTAAATAATATCAGAAACAGTAAAATTAAGAAAATATCAAAGCAAAACATTAATAAGGTATACAGATAATAGTTTTCAAGCTAGTGGTACTTTTCAAAACAAAATGCAAAGGAATTCTTAATTGTTTACACCGCCAAGTAGTCTCACTTTTAATTTGATTCTTGTAACACACACGGCATTTCTTAGTAGGTTTTCTTTTATTCTGACTCATTAATTTGTCAATGACTTGTACCAAGAAATTCTAAGTAAACAATATGCAATAGTGACTTGTGATTTTCACAAGTGATAAAAGTGTTGCCAAATTCAGTACACTAGAAATTTTAAACTAAATTAATTATGATATTTAACAGTAACTTTAATCGCATGACGAGTGTAGCTCGTCATTGTGCGGTATGGAATGAAAAACTAATGACGAGCTAGACTCGTCATTTTACCGGAAGGGGTTAAATGCAATTGTATTCTCAACCTTTAACTTCAACTAAAGATTCTTCTGTTATTAAAAAAAGCAACTGTAACTACCTTAGACTCATAAAAGTATTCAATTAGTTTTAGAAAAGGATTTATGTAATCACTCAAACTCTGTAATTCATAAAAGTAATTTTGAAAGAAGAATACAAATAAAAACTAACTTTCAATATGATGTTAAAAAGCGTTACACACGCAATTCGTGTTATCCGAGTATTATATCTTTGCTTTTGATTAGTCTTTTAAGGAAACTCGGTATCCTTATTATTGCGAAAATAAGGATACCGAGATAAGATTTCAAAATTTCTTGCTTGAAATATTCTTTGGCACATTTAGTATATTGTAGCAAAATTTTAAGACGATATAACTATTTAAAAATACATAAAAGCATTTTTATCATAAACTTGTCTCTTTAAATTGTTTGTTTACAACGTTTGCATTCTTTCATTTGTCGCAACGAGTTTTGAAAATGACTCTAAAAGAAGATAATGCAAAGTAGAAAGGAGACTGAATAAAATATGTAAGGATTTCCTTATACTGCTGAATAATTTTAAAATAAGATTCTTCTAAGATTCTTCTCTGTGAACATGAAACATATATTTGATGATATTGATAATCTATAAATTTTAACTACTAACTTTAAATTTCTTCCTTTACATGTTTTCTAATATCCTATAAATGCTAAAAGAATATTTTTGAATAAGTATTATGCATCGAAATGATGAAATATATAGTTTGGAATATATTTATTATTTATTCTCAAGAATTATGCTTTGCTTAAGTTTACAAAAATGTCAATAATTATAAAATGAGCTAAATTTGACAAACATAGTTGCTATTTTTGCTCAGTATAACATGATACTGAATGTTTTACTTTTACATTAACATGTTTTATTTTTTGAATTCTTTTAAATGTTATATCAATTTGAAACCTTTAAATTGATTTATCTGAGTTTGTGTTTCTTTCCAAATACGTGAATACAAAATGCTAAAACTCAATCACGCAAATATAAATAAAATGACTTGATTTTTCATTCATATTTACAAATAACTTTCTAAGAAAGTTAAGTATATATTTTATAATAAATTAATTTAAATAAATTTTGATGTTTTAATATAGAAGAACTCATGTTTTTAACGCAAATTTTACACCTAAATTGAAATCTTATTTTTTTCTTAAGAACAAATTAATTAGTTCAAAATTAAATCACTAAAGTTATTTAAAATAGTGTTGTCAATATAAAAAAAATGGTGATAAATAAAATATTAAAAATTAAGAAGAAAAAACTTTTCAACCTTTCTTTGCATGATTTTTTTTTATTTTTAGAAATAAATCAAGGTGATAGCTATTATGATTTATATTAAAGGAAAAATGATTAAAAAAACCTTATTATAAATATATAATACAAAATAATTAAAAAACAGTATGATGGAAATATCCATCTTCATCATTTGAATCGTGCTAAGCTATCTACAAAATAAATAAAAAAATAATACATCTTTGTATCATTTTTATTCCTGATGATAATGAAAAAACAATTATTATTCTTATTTAGACACAAATTAATGAGCCATATATCGAAACAACTGCATAGTGATGTAAATTTCTGTCACATGGTTTGGAAAAAATTATTTGGGGTTAATACCTCAAATAATCTTTATAAATAAATTACATAAAAATAACAGAATCCCCAAAAACAAACCTTTTTCCCATTAATTAGTGTTTTTATTAGAAATAATTAATAGATGGTTATAAAAAATAATTAAAAAATAGCATGTTTTTTTCAAATCACGACAAACAGTGGAATGAAAAATTCAAATCCTCTATACTGATGATGACAGTTAATTTATTTTTGACAGCTACGCTTCTTATTACGCAATATTCTTAGAAAAAATACCAGCAATTTACAGTACACCTGTTTTAAGTAAGTTTTTTGTTCACTAAATATTATGATGGAGATTTCCATCATTAAGGAAAAAAGGGCTAAATTTTCTAATTTTTCAATTTAAATTTTTTTAATAATTTTCAATTGAAATTTGTTTTCTTTCTTAGAATCCACGAAGGTAATAACAAAATTTTGGAATATGCAAAGCATCCCCTGTGCAATGATAACCTGAGTTATGTTTCAGTCTGTCCTCGAATTTATGAAGCGGTTGGACCTGGAATATGATAGAGGAATCCATATTGGAATTTTGAGGAGTTAGGGTTAACAACTTTCGAAATCTACCCCTTCCCCTCTTTTCTAGAATTAAATGCCATTATTTCAAACCCTATTTTCCCCGGTTAAGAGCAGGTGATTAAATTTATCAATTTAACATATAATAAATAGGTAAAAATAACATTTTTTCTAGCATTATGACATTATTCTTTTAATCCTCTTATTTAATCATTTCTTATTTTAATTTTTTAAATATCGTCTGCATTATTTTCATACGTTTTATCACTGAACTTAGATATTAAGTAAATAATTTTCTTTTATTATCTGCTTAAGTAATAGATTACGTACATATTTGATAGTTTTAAATTTAACCATAGATTATTTTTTGTTGCAATGAAAATTTTACCACCGGTATTAACAACAAATTATTTTCATAAAAGTCTAGGTTTGGTTTGGAGTGCTACGGTCTACTTTTTGCAACATGAGGGCTAATGAGACTGGGACCTACAGCTTAAAGCCGATTCCGAACGACTACGAACATCCATGCCACTGTGGGATTCGAACCCACGAACTCCGGTACCGAAGGCCAGCACCCTAACCAATCGTCCATCATTCGGCCCATAAAAGTCTAGGAGTCTATTTCACTGACAAATAAATATCCAGCTTTTAAATTATATATCTTTGAAAACCAAGAAGTTTGTTCGTTTGTGTGTTTGTTTGTTGTTGTGTTGTAGGAGTATGAAGATAAACGAATTATTGAGCGTGTACCAGATAATTATCAGCAGAAAAACAAACCATATTTTTACCTACCTCATAGGGTACTTTACAATGCTGGAAAATTAAAAATTATTCTTATCCCGTCATATGACAGGCTATATGCTAGTTATGTAATAAGACAACCTAAAATTAAAAAAAATGTCCAAATAGTATGGAGTCTCCTGAAATAATCTTAGAGTGTCAGGAAGCATTTAATCATAATGACTGCTAGAAAAATTAGTTGGAAGTACTAAGATTAATATTTTTTTACTCGAAGTATGATTAGATCTACTGCATAAATCCATTGACAAAGTTTGCAACCTTCTATTCAATGGCTCGAAAATACCAAGTTTCAAGCAATTTTTAATAATTATTTCTATCTCTTTCAGCTATTTTTAAAATATCCTCTCCGCTGATAGCCAAATCGGAAGAGTACTTGTATTCGCATATTTTTACTTTAGGTTTTACTCCACGTAAAAATCTTCCGCTTTTTAAAAAAGAGCAAATACATTAGGATGAGGTAATATAAGGAATGTTTGAAAAAAAGGTATAAAGGATAAATGAACGTTATATTAAATTATGCAAAACATTATTTCACATTGGTTTCTACATAAATCGATCTTTTTACTCATTCCATCCTTTTTTCTCTTGATTTCAGGAATTGGGTATTATATTTTTGAGAACAAACTCTATTTAGGTATTGCACATCTTCATCATTTTTCTAGTTATGATTTTGCGCTATACATTCTACCAAAACATTTACCGAACATATCGTTTAAAGTAAAATATGCAATATAATTAGTAGAGGAGTTGTAGAAGTTGCTTTTCTCTTGATGGCAGGAATTGAGTATTGTATTTTTGAGAACAAACTCTATTTAGGTATTGCACATGTTCATCATTTTTCTAGTTATGATTTTGAGCTATACATTCTACCAAAACATTTACCTAACATATCGTTTAAAGTAAAATATGCAATATAATTAGTAGAGGAATTGTAGAAAGATGACAGAAATTCTAGAATATATTACGTGGTATTGTGGAAATATTCCATGTTTCCATTCACTATTTATAGGGGGGTTACATCACCACCAAGAATCGATGATTCAAACCTAAAATGTGTTTCTATCTCTATGAAGGCATGGTTAAGGAACACTGATAAACATTTAATTTGTCCAAAAGAAGGAGAATTTAGTTTAATATTTTTCAGGCGGTAAATGAGTACTTATAGGCACTTCCAAAGCGATAAAAAAATCTTAATTACGTTATCATGGAAAACTTCTTTATTTTTTATGCCACCACACATTTTATAGGCAATTCCAAAAATAAAACCTAATGATTAAAAATATTGACACATAACATTAAAATCATTGTAGGATTATTTTACATCAGAATCCCCTGTATTGCTACAGAACATGGGACCTCTAAGTAAAATGCACCGAATTTACAATATTTGTTAGACCCCATGGTTAAATCTTATCTCTTGCAGTATCTCTTCCCCGAAGCGTCATTCCGGGACATTCCTAGTTTGTTTAAATACAGTGTTTTGTTTGTTTAGCAGGGTGGGGGCTTATCGTTTGTTTATCGCGGAGGTATTATTACTTTTGTCTCATGGCTGATTCGTTGTTTTTAAGTTGAATTAGGTTTTGTGGACCATTAAATACGCTAATTGTTTTATTTCCTTATACTTATGTTTGCTAAATTTAATATCTTAGTTTATGTCTTATGTTAGTAATAATTAAATTGAGTTGTACACTTTTAGACCATGTTTGTTTTTGTTGTCTTCTCGAGCCATTTTTATTTTCCATTGCATTTGAGTTAACATATTAGAGTTACTATCTCCCGGAGGTAACAATTTTCATAAATAGAGTAAAACATTACGCGCTATAGGATTAATAATAATAAATATGAATAAAAATTAGCCCTTTGATTGTATTACTGTGAAAAACGGATTTTTGCTAAATGTCGATAATCTCTGGTGAATTTTACCATACACATAGATGCATCGTGCATGCTCGAAATATTTCCTAAATATCTTTATTATAATTTTACTTAATCTTTCATTTTGATTATCTACCGTTAATAACATACTTAGATATTCCCTCTTATTAAGTTTAATCTTTTAAACCTCATAACGAAATATATTCCCTCTTTTATATTAGCGTAGTCTTGCGTCGTGCACATACCAAACAATTAATTAATAAATCTACATGTAATATGGATTCAAAGCTCCCAGAAACAATTTATTATATTAAATATTGCGGTTTTAAGGGTATTTCTTAAGCATAGTTTTAATTCATTCTGTTTTCTTACAGGATTTAATTTACCTTTAATGAACTTATTTTCTCTATTTATTCTATCGCCCGTTTCGTCGGCACAAAAATAAAGAAAAGAATATTTTTTCACTTTACCCTAAAGCGAAATAAATTCTTCTTCGCCTAATTAAGACGACGTGGTAACATTTGTGGTTTGTCACGTAACTAGTTAACACATCTTTCTCTGACTTTAATTAAAAGCTTCGGGAACTGCCTGTCATATCTTAAATTGGAGCTAACTTGAGGATTCCGACCAGTCCATAAGCTATTTATATATGCTTTACATAAAATAAAAGAAGTGCATACTCCAACAGCTGGTCATTACTTCATAATTAAGAAGTTAAATAACATTTACGTTTAAATTATGTCCTTTAAGTATGAATCTTAAAACTTTATAACATTTACTAAAAACTGAATTATTAAAAGTAGAACAAACTTTCAACAACGGAAAGCTCGGAAAAAATGATTTTTTTTTCAGATTTAATTAGTTGCGGTAATAATTAGGGGAATATTAATAATATCCTTATTCACATAAACTTGATTATCGGTTTGGTTTAAAGTGCTACGGTCTACTTTTCTCAACACGAGTTCTAATGAGACTGGGACCTACTGCTTAAAGATGATTCCGAATGGCTACGAAGGTCCGTGCTATAGTGGGATTTAAACCCATGAACTGCAGTACTGTGGTTCAGAGCCCTAATGTTCAGTCCACCGTTCGGCAAACGTTGATTATTGTATACTAAAAATATTGTGCATTCTGCTTACAGCCATGTAATAGGAAAATGTACACTTTGTACAAAAAAGACATCTTATAGTACCCTGTATGTTTTCTTTCAACGAAATTTCTGTATTAAATTATATTGAACATCCAATATGTTATTTTTTTACTCTCAATATTCATAATTAAATTTTGACTTCCATGCCTATTTCTTCTTCATCCTTAAGTTTCTTCAACAAGTATAATTTATATATAAATATAAAATGATAACGAGTATAATTGAATTAATTTGTGTTTTTTAGAACATTCTTTTACTTCCAAAAAGCTATCTTTGTATACTAAAATCATTAATATCCAATATCTGATGAGGTGTATCAAAAAAGTTGACTGCTACCAAGAAATGTTACAAAAAATGTGATTATTAATTACAAATGGTTAATTTGCAGCAAATGGATGTTCTAGAAAATACAAATTATATTTATACAAAGTCCTTTAATAGCTTTCTCATTTTATGAGCTAAACAGCATTTTGATAAATCTACCACAGATTTTGTTATTTAAAATATATTTTAAATTTGACTGCTACCAAGAAATGTTACAAAAAATGTGATTATTAATTACAAATGGTTAATTTGCAGCAAATGGATGTTCTAGAAAATACAAATTATATTTATACAAAGTCTTTTAATAGCTTTCTCATTTTATGAGCTAAACAGCATTTTGATAAATCTACCACAGATTTTGTTATTTAAAATATATTTTAATTATAAATGAAGTTTCAGTATAAGTTGCTCTATAGTCTAGGTTCAGAATTTGTAATAGCACAAAAAATGTAATTTTGCATATGTGCAGAAGATATTATTCCGTTATCTCAACAAGCTTTTAAGTATTAGTTTCAAAATTTTATTGCAAAATTATGGCTACAAATTGTCAAACAATCTCTAAATTTTATAAAATTTTGGTTAAAATTATGAATTGGATACACATCATCTAAAAATAGACATTTTTTAAATAGACTACTATTTTAGCTGTCTTCTGAAACTTTGTTTCCCCTTCTGAGACTTTGTTTCGTTCTCTCTACAAAGACATTTTTCAAGTTTTGACTCAAATTCCTCACATATGATTAATATTGGAATAATTTCGACGAAAGAGTAATTTTTTGTAATTGGTTTAGGGTTAACCAAATAGGTGCCTCAATGTGTACTGAGTTTTGATTTTATTTAATAATTTTTGAAATTTTTGAGAGTGTTATAGATTACATTATGTTGATTGTAGAAATTAGTTCTTGACTCCTTTAACACTTTAAACACACAAGACAACATATTAATGTTTTATAACAATATAAAGTTCCCTCTTCTTATGAGAATAGTTATACGAATCAAAATACGAATCTAATTCCAGTTCATTGCATTTTACAGACGGCAATTTCTCGGAAGATTACTTTAATACATTGAATAAAGGATTTCTTACCGCTTCCCCCTTTGCAATCTCATGTGCTTGAGGTAGGATGAAGAATGTACATTAAATGCCAGATACACAAATTCATTTTATTCTATTGTAAAAAAAGGAAAGGTTTCCTTTCATAAAGTTAAACTCTTCCATAGGTCTGAATAAAACTTCAAATGTTTATTAAAATTTCAAATAAAAATATTTCAAAATTTTAATCATATGTGATGCGAAATGAAAACACTATTATAAATACTGCTATTTAATGATTCTGTCATGTCCATACCACTCCACACCCCGCTCTTTTCCAAAATTATGCTTTCAACTTGTGTTTATGATGCAAAATTTTCTCATGAAAATGCATACAACAATTACGTGTGATAATATCCATATTTTGCGAACGTTCCAGATTATTCTCACTTTTATTGGTACATGCTGAACCAATTACAACTCTTTTATCCTTTACTTTTCTATTGGTTCCCTAAATGCACTATTGACTCATTTTCTAATAATGTGTGAGAAAATGTATTAAATTTCCAAACATTTTAAGAAGGAGGGATTAGTCACATTCATGTTAAGGATTTCTATATATAGGTATATGAGTGAATGTATATATGTGTGTGTATGTGTTTGCGTGTGTTTATATGTATACAAGCATGCCCATATTTACACATATATATATATATATATACATATATATATATATATATATATATATATATATATATATATATATATATATATATATATATATATATATATATATATATATATATATATATATATATATATATATATATATACATATATATATATATATATATATATATATATATATATATATATATATATATATATACATATAAATATATATATATATATATATATATATATATATATATATATATATATATATATATATATATATACATATATATATATATATATATATACATATATATATATATATATATATATATAATATAATATATATATATATATATATATATATACATATATATACATATATATATACATATATATACATAATATATATATACATATATATATATATATATATATATATATATATATATATATACATATACATATATATACATAAATATACATATATATATATATGCATAAATATATATACACATATACACATATATACATATATATACATAAATATATACATATATATATACATATATATATATATATATATATATATATATATATATATATATATATATATATATATATATTATATATATATATATATATATATACATATATATATATCCATTTTCTAAAATTAAGAGATGTAAAGATTTTGAAAAGTTTCTATAATCTAGATGACTTATAGTTAATATCCCATTTTATTATACATTTTATATATATATATATATATATATATATATATATATATATATATATATATATATATATATATATATATATATATATATATATATATATATATATTTTTATGTGTAAAGATTTATATATATATATATATATATATATATATATATATATATATATATATATATATATATATATATATATATATATTATATATATATATATATATATATATTAAAATTTCATTCAGTTTTATTTTCTCTAAATCGTATATGCAAAAAGAAACTGAAAAGAGCTCTTTTATTTTACTTAGCGAATTTTAAAGTTATGTAAGAATATTTTATCCCATTTCTTTTTCCTTTAAAAGTCTTGAATAAAATTATTTTCAGCTTCATCAAGATTAATTTGAACTGCTTAAGTTATCCTTTACCACGAATAAAAACAAACTACTCTTATTTATTTTATCTGTTCAACTTAACAAATCGTTGATGCTCTTCTTTTAAAAATTTTCTTCCAGCGTAACATAATAAAAGTGTTTTTCACTCGTATTGATTTTTTATGAAAACGGTTATATATCAGACATTTCCAAAATAACAGACTTTGCATGAAGAAAATCTTTATCCCAGCTTGTAATATAAATCCATACGTTTTGGGTTTCCTTTTACTTTTAGAAAGAATTTCTTTTTTCAATGCTTGGGATACTGAAACACGAATATTTATTTAATTTTTCTGTTCTACAATTGTCCTTTCAGGTGTTGTAAAAAAAACAATTTAATTACTTTATTACTAACATAGATATCGACTTAAAAAGTAACATTTTTCAAATACGTAAATAACACATGTAATTGCACTCTTTTGTGGGAGTTAGAAAAAATATTATGATAACTTCATATTAATATATTTATCATTTTTAAAAAACAATATTTTTCCAGACTCATTCAAATTCTTAAGTAACACTAAGTTTATTGTTTAATAATTTTATCCTAGATTCACAAATAGATTTTCTGTCATTTTTGTACTTTATTAATAAGATTAAATTCTATGTTTTTGAAAATGTTGTTTAAATCTTTAAACTGTAAACTTTTGATTACCAGAAAAACTTACTTTTACAAAATATTGGATTAAAATGAATATATGAAATAATGTAAAAATTTTATATTAATCCGTTAATAGCCGGCCATTTCTTGATATTTATTGATGAAAATCTTAATTCTAAATTATTACAGACTGCTCAGAGTAAAAAATATTTAAAATATTTTAATACAGCATGCATACAAGTGCAAAGCAAATAGAGAGAAAAAGTTCACAGACAGCTTTTTCGTTGCTTCAAGTCAGCAATATTCGCACTTCAAGAGCACTCGTAAATAGTTTACTAGTTACGAGTGTTCACTGCTCTGAGTTTACACTAGTGAACTTCTTTACTAGTGAAAGAAGATAGAGGGAAAAACTGAAAGCCAACAGCTTATATAGCCACTAGTGTCTCAACAAGTACACGTACACCGAACTAATGCACACAGACGAAAGATAAGTGGCAACCACTCGGAGCCAAAAAAGGTAAAACTGAATGAATGAAAGAGGATAATATTATGATAAGTAATTTAATTAGTTTTATTTTTATTTTATATAGTCTTGATATGAGCTAATCATCAGCTTATTGGAAACCTGTTGTGCCGTGTTCGAATTCGGCAGAGTAAACATCTTACACAGAAAACGAGCAGGTTAAATCTGTGTGTCAAGCTGTCCTCAGACTTGAAGGTTTTCAAGTGGAAGAGAGATACGAAATCAGAAGCAAAAGACTTCCCTCCTGAAGACGATTTAAATTGATGGAATCCCTGGTATGGCATAACAAAAGCCTTACACCGGTCTGAGTATAGATTGGTTCCCCATTTAGGAGGTGTAAGCATCTACGAATACAACAGCCAGTCCTTATTAGTGATCATCTGTTTTTTAAGCATCATAGGATACCTTTTTTAGATAAGATATATTGAGATAAAAGAAGACAATATATTGCTGACATGAAATTTATTTGGGATCACATGTACCTACAGTACTGAAGAGAGAAATTTTATAGTAACTAAATATATATGTCCTTATTTCTGTGAGCATACCACTAAAAGTAAAATTTATGGGCTAGCCTCTAAAACTCATAAAATGTCGATTCAAATGATAAAATTATATTTGAACTTTTGGAAGAGTCATTATAAAATTACAATTTACCTTCGTTGAAAAGAAACCTTAATACCAAGAAAATTCTAGAAATTATTTTAGCTGTAAAGGGACGCTATGAAATAATGAGGTCTACATTAATGGAATTAAATTCCTTTGATTCATTTTTACAGTAAGTCAGGCAGGTTTTTATACATTAAGTTATAAGTAAAATTTGTACATACTCGTATCATGCAACATTTACAGCTTCTCAGTAGAAGCTTTAAAACTTCCATGTTAAGCCATTTTTCTGCTCAAATTTATGTTCCTTTTCATCAACATCAATTGAAAATAATTGAAATTCTAATATCAATATATAATTTTATAAGAATATGTCATTCATCAAATTCTAAATGTCTTTAAAATTTTAATCCTAGTCAAAATAATTTAAAATACAGAAATTATTTTTAAATAACTACAGGAAATTTAAGAAAAAAATTGATAACGCGATCTTATAGTAGAGAAGAATTTATTGTTGGCAACGTATTTAGCGCTTTCTGATCCTGACAGTTTGTGATAACTTAGATTTAGCTTTGGTAAACTTGAATATCTAATATTTTTGAGGATATTGTAGATAAATATATTTGGAAATGTTACAAGAATAGAATTTAAAATTATTATTTATCTGTCTTTATAAACAAATTAATAGAATTATCATTTAATATTTTCCTACTAACCTGACTAACTATGCAACAAAATAATTAATTTATACTGAATTTTATACTGTTGCTGACAATACTGCTAATAATTTATTTGCTGTGGTGTAGTACATTGCATTGTTATTTCAAAATCATTGATAACCTAAAGTTGTTTTATATTGCTTTTAATTATAGTATAATACCACTGATCTAAATTACAATGTTCAAAATTAGAACAAACGACAAGAAAATATGTTATATATATATATATATATATATATATATATATATATATATATATATATATATATATATATATATATATATATATATATATATATATATATATATATATATATATATATATATATAATATATATATATATATATATATACATATATATATATACATATTTATATATATATATATATATATATATATATATATATATATATATATATATATATATATATATATATATAATATATATATATATATATATATATATATATATATATATATATATATAATTAAAAAGTAAAAGAAGCACTCCACGTGCTACGCCTCAAAAAAGTCCAAGAGAACGCTGCATTCTTTTCTTTCCTTCTTTCTCTCAGGCAACCCTATGCTTTTTCCATTATCCTGTGCTGATGGGTTCGTTGTTCCATTGTCCTTTTTACAATGCGTCCTTTCCCGGCTCTGCCCAGAAGGACCGAGACTCCAAGGATGGTCCTGAATCGCCTCCTGGAGACCAATCACAATTCTAAAAAACTTGGTGAAGTTTAAGTGCAATTATTTTCACTGGCCACACCACACGCTTCAGGAAGTTGCGAAAAAACTTGGGCATTCAACCCACAACGTGTGAGTGCGGCGAGTAAATCAGTTTCGCAAACCTAAACATAGCTGCACTCTCGCATTATTAACCTTATGATTCCTGATCATCACTTTGCATTAGCTCACGTAATCATAAATATTTAACATCTTTAATGCTATTAGAAATTAATGTACTTGTAAATGTTATAATAATGCAACAGAAAATCTTTTATTTAACTGCATTTGTGAATTAACTAATAAAATTACCATTTAATATTTCTTTGGCTAACCTGACTAACTGGGAAGCAAATTAATTATGTCATGCTGAAATTTGCATTGGAAGAAAATAATAGTGTTTCCATTCTGTAAATATGCAACATTAAGTTCGTATTGCATAAAAGTAAGCGAAGCTAAATTTAACCATTCAACATAATCGCCGAATTACATGAATAACAATCGAAATCTGATTTGAGGCTTCATACATAGCAGAGAACCAATCACATATGCGAATCTTTCCTGATTTATTCCACCAAATCGTGTAATCTGCTACGTTTACTCAAAGACTAGTTTAAATCTCAAAGTAGATAGAATTACTGACTTGTTAGTTTCCGAACATTCCTCGCTATATTGAATTTATTCTCGCAAATCTGTTTAGATTTAATACATGGAAAGTGAGAGTATTTCTGGAAAATAAATGCTGAACTTTTAATTTAATGCACCTTAAAGTAACTGTTTCTTAAAGGTACAAGAGAATAAATTGAAATATTTATGCAGCGATTCTATTTAAGCATTTTGTCAGAAATAAAAAAGCTTAACACCAAAAAAATGAAAGATTTAATAATAATCCTATGATGTAATTGCCAAGAATTTCTTTGCATTTATAGCATTTTATGCTAATAGGTTGTACTAAAACCCATTTCCTCAATAAAAGATCTCCAAAAAAAATTAATTGAATATTTTTCCGTCGACAATGTATTTGTACTCTCTGAAGGGAAGAAAAAAATGTGTGTTTTGATTTACTTTTCTGTTATGTTAAGGCGCATGCGAAGTACAACCAGAGCAGAAAGTTTGGACTCTATACAAAGGGATAAGAGGGGAAATTTTTAACGTTTTCTTTCGCTGTTTTCGTTTTTATTTTTCATTAAATAGCCGAAAGCCCCTGAAAAAAAATTATCCTTGTAATGTAAGTATGGTCTTTAAATTCCCCTGGAAATGTGCCAGCGTTGTTAAAAGAAACAGGCTAATGGGAAGAGCTAGCGATAGAAACACAAAGAAGAGTTGCAATTATGTCTGTAAGGAAACGCGCAAAAAGAAAACAAATTTTACAATCTGCTGGGAATAAATAAATTGTCTTTGCGACAATAAGAATTAATTAGCTCTTAATAAAATAAAATTGGAGCGATTGATTTTTAAAATATTTTCCGATGGTGGCTTTTCCGAAGATAAACGGGAAAGACGCTGAAAGGGTATTGGGATATTTTTAAAACTGCTTATTTCTTTTTTCTAGTTTTACGATAAAAGTAATCTATATATTCTAAGTAAAGTAAATGTTATTCTAGAAAATAGCTCAATTAAAAAAGCTTTAAAAGCGTGTGAAATAGCTTTAATGAACTAGAAATTTGTTAGTTGCTGGTTAAAAATAATTTGCTCTACTTAGAAAAATTTATAAACTAAAAAGCTCGCTAATAGATCTGAGAGATATTCGCTACCTGAAATATCACTTTCGCTTACGGTTCTTGAAAAATAGATAGAGAAAAAAATACTTAATTCCCGAGATAAAACACAACAAATTTTACAGTTCTTAGAGAAACATTCTACTGGTGTTCCTGAATTAAGCTAAAAACGTTGAGTTTTTTCTTTTCTCTTCCATCACTCTGAGTAACAGTAATTTATCTTTCTTTTTTATTATTGCTCTCATTCCGACAGCCAATCAGAAAGGGTTTATGGCCGAGCTGTGATGAGGCGATTTAGATCAATAATATAATTGATTAATTAATAAGAGAAGTAAAATGTTTGGGATCTAAATCTGACCTCTTCACATCTTTTGTAAAGGGGAGAGGACAATAAAAAATTATTTTAACGGTTTTTCGTCTTGTGCGGGATTCTGATCCCAGTCCCAGATTAGAATCACGACTCCGTACATGACACTAAATAAGAATATATCTTTGTACAATTTTTTATGAGGACCTAAGGGAGAGTACCCAATTTGAATGGATAAGGTTTTTCCACTTTTGCGGTTTCAAGGCGGGGTAAAAGAGACCAATTGGAGTAATACAATTCTCCTGATTGGACGAAGAGAGATAAGAATGTACACTGATGAAAAATACATAAAATGAAGAAAAGTAAAGAAAGGAAGGTGTTCGTGAGTCGAGCCGAATGGAGTAGAGTAGAGAAGTCAGAGAAGTCAGTGGCAGAGGTCAGAATTCGGAGAAGACGACTATGATAATAAGACTTCGGGAGTCAAAGGAGAATAGCCTTGAGTTCGACAGAGACTGCGGAAACATTTGGAACATCTCGCGGCTAACAGCAGTATTCCTGTGTCAAATATTACGGCCGCACCTCAAATACTCTGAAGGAAGCCCTGACCAGACAGACGGAAGATTGAAAATTGCGACCATACCTAAATAATCCTTGATATCTCCCAACCAGCAGTGTTCCTGGCACACAAAATAGATCCATAAAGATAATCATTTTTACACATATTTGAATTTGAAATTGGATCCTCTCTCTTCATTGTCTTTTATTTACCTAAATGTTAGAAAATTATTGTCAAATTTTAATTAGTGTGGCAAATAATTGAAAGTGTTAAAAAGCAAATTTTATGAAGCTTAAATTGTTTGTATATAGACATGTATATAGCATAATAATAAATTTGCTAATTTTTATGTTGACTATAAACCTTGTTTGCGTTTATTTTAAGAGTGTAATTTTTTATTTTAATAACTCTTAATTTAGATTATTAGTTTATATTTTATTTTAAGTCTGTAGTCTCTCAGAACCTGTGGTTGAATTTAGTACTTAAATATTTTACACAACTCAACGCAAATAATACTTAGTCTTTGTGACTAACCAAAATAAATACCACTATAAATTTGATCATAGGTATATACCTAAAAATAAAACGAGAGCTACACGACAAGTGCATGAGGTTAATGTGGGTGAAGAAAACATGCTTTCTTTAATAATTTGTCAAATTTACATAGACATATAAAAGTCTAAAGTTTCATAAAATTAGTACAATGTCTTATTGGTCTCCGAAACTGTCCGTATGGATCATTAGGTAGCCCCCTGAACTTTATATAGGAAAGTTGCAATTTTTGGGGTATACAAATAAAAAGAAAGGACAATAAAGAACTAGGTAAATATTGTGGAAGAATTGATAATAATAAATTTAACAGAAGAAAAATTACACTAAATTAAAGCAAAATTACGATATATTAAATCAGAATTATTCATTTATTTCCACAATTTATTTTTCTTTTATTAATTGATATTTAAGTATATGGAGTATTATGTATTTCTTTCTCTAAGGATAAAATGCATACATAAATTATTTTTAAAATACAATTTGTACATACCATATGTGTACTTTATGTAAAGGATATAATAATGATATAAAAAATACTATGATAATTATGGAAAATGTATAAAAATTAAGAAATAATTAAATATATGCTTGAAAACTGTAACAACAGTAAAATCTATTTTAGTTGATTTGAAATTGGATCTTTTGATGTAAGAATTCTTCAGAATGATACAATATTGCTTTAGTATCTACAAACAGAATAAATAATGTTCTAAATAAAGTTAGAATATGGATGTACTAGACCCTATGGCATTTGCAACCACAAACCCACTTTGGGGGTTGGTTGTGGTGATCAGTCAGTCAGTCAGTCTTATTTGTGAATTTGTTTGTATGTATCTTTTGACAACTTGAAGGTGTATGTTGTTTTTATATAATAACTGTATCTGTATGTTTTTTTAAAAATTACACTGGAGAGTATGTACGTGTATTTATCGCTGCTAGTAAAAATGAATGTATTAGAATTAAAAGATGAAGCTAGTTATGACTCCAATCCTGTAAAAGTGAAATCTATTGGAATATGTAATAATTTCTGCAGCCATATTAATACAGTATTATATATTTTGTGAGTGTACATGCTTACATATTTATATATATACTCAAGCATGTTTCAAAACCTTTCGATTTAGTATAAGTGTTATAATTATTTTTTTCTAGCTCATGCCCTGCCTGTTAACCGTGGTTTTCCTACTTAGTTAACCCTTTCATGGGCATTTATTTCTCACACAACTTTTTTAAACTTTCAAAACAGAAATGGTAATTATATTCAATTCATGAAACAATAGATGACAACGCAAAATTAAAGCTGAAATTAGTATTCACATCGTTATAATATCAAGGCCATTATATTATAATGGGTTTTGTGCTTTCACAGAAGTATTTTGTATGATCATGTAAGAAGGAAGTAATCTCCCCACGGACTTCGAAAGGGTTAACATGGTCACTACATCCCACCTTGGTTATGTAGGAACCCTGCGGGGGTGAATGGGGATTAGAATGTTTTCTTGTTTTGTCATGTTTTGCATAATTTCTTTCAACACAACGTAGGATGAACAATTGCCGAGTGAATACGTCGCTGCTCTTTGATTTCGAAATTCCTAGGTTCGAATACCAGTGCTAGCATGTTCGGAATCAGATTTAAGCAGTACGTTTCAGTATCATTAGCCCTCGTATACCAATACAGCAGACCACAAAGCTTCAACCGAAACAAAATCAAGTAAAGGAAATGTAAAAGCACAAAATAGGGTACAAAAGATTAGAGCAAATAGCAAAATAAACTTAATTCAAAACAAATCACAACTTCCAAGAGATCTCAAAAATAGAAAAAATACAAATCAAGACAATGCGCAGAGCACAATACAAAAGAGAAAATTCCTCAAAGACTAAAACTGTAAGCAGTGCAGAAACAGTTTTGAGATGAAGAAGAAGGGAGAAAAAACAATCAGTGGAAGCAAACAAAGTAAAACTAATTTATCTTTTAAATAACACAATCCTTAATCATCAAACAAGATTTATGCTGGGGTCTGCTCTAGAGGTGAATAACCCGCACATTAGTCTGGAGAGGCATTTTGGAAGTGAGTGGGAGAACATTATTGATAACTTTAAATGCTCAATTAATCGAAATTTATAAATATCAGTTTTTTTGCTAAATATTTACAGATAATTTTTATACTGCTTATATCTATAAGTAAAAATATTTATAATCCTTAATTCTAAGGAAAACTACGATTTGTTTAATTAAGTAACTAAAAATGATACACTAATATATTATACACATTTTGCTCTAGAACGAATGATGTCAGCATATATTTTTAAAGATTGATTTCACATTATTAAAAATTCCAGGGTTATTGAGAATTGGAGAGTGATTCTTTTTGTCTTTCTATAATAAGGATTATGTTAATGATTTATCATACATATAAAGTGCTACAAATAGAAATACAAATAGTATGCTGAGACTCAGTATCTGTAAAAACCTATACTCTTTTTCTGCTTATTCCAACAAAAAACCAGGGTGCCCTAATCCAAATATATAAAACATACCTTCATGTTTTATGGGCTTCAAATTCCATTTTAATCCTTACACAAACTGTAGATTCTAAGAATCAGAATAATATAAAACAATGACCAAATGCCATCATTTCTTGTAGGTGTTTTCTTTGAAACTATGCACTTAATTAATCTTTAAATTCTTTGAATGTATATTGTAAGATAAAACTATTTATATTTGTCGATTTCAACTCATTTAACTAGTTTACAACTAGGAGAGTTATCTTAACAGTACGTTATTGCAAGATGTTATGTAAGTTACAGATAAATTATTATTTAAAGCAAGCATTCCAAACTCAAAATTTAATATAATAGAAAGGGTCTGTGTGGATTTCAAAATAGGAAAATTTCATTCTTTATAGAAGTGACGGTTTTTTAGCAGTACAGTATAAATTATTATAGGACTCAAACTTACTGAAGTAATATTTAAGAGGAAATGAAACTGTATAGATTCTCCCCAATGAATTTATTTACCCTGAGTTATTAGTTTGTTTAAGAAGTAAACGATAGTATTAACAAGAACATAAAAATATATTTCAAAAATTGCTTTTATTAAACAAAAATGTGATAAAAAGTAAAAATTTTGATTGAAATTTTAGTTATGCCGCTTGCAAATAACTGGAGATACTAGTTTATAATCTCTGCATTTTAGAATCCGAGCACTCAGAACGGGTTTTACCATTTACCAAATTGATTTTGTTTTTTTCCTCCACTATAATCTTCTATGATTGAATATTGTATTGTCACCGAAATTGAAACTATGTGCAAAATTTAAGATCTCTATCTAGTCAGGGAGGTTGTTAAAAATTGATTTCAGACTACCAACTGACAAGCAAGTAAAGTTAAGTAAAAAGGATTTAAAACGAAAAATGAAAGAAAAATAAAAATATTAAATGACATAAGAGCAAAATAACACAATGAATAAATTTTTTCTTCCTGAAGCTTAGCCCATTTCCTCTATCACCATCTTTTAGAAGTTCGGAGGACAATGACAGAGAAAATATGTTATGTTTCTATTTTAGAAACATTGCCTATTGTCATTTTTTTTCTAAAAATTGATGTAAGATGACTCTTATTCTATATCTGATAGAAATCCTTTCATTTATAAGTATAAAAAAATTGCTCTACTGATAAATACTTTGTAAACATAGAACAAAATATATTTCCCGAATTTTCTTGTTGTATGGAACCTGGCTAACATTACTTGTAAAATTCAGGCATTATCACTTTGTCAGTGACCTTCTCTTAATACGAAGTTAATTCTTAATTATCTTTATATACGAATGTATCAGTTAGTATACATAGGAGACTAACTAGTCTATAACTGTAAAATTGAAGATCACAACGTTGAAAGAAAGTATACAATCTGTATTTAGGAAATATGTATTGATACATTGCTACATACTATTAAACTACGTGAGCCTCAATTATATTCGTTGAAGAATTTGTGGGACCAGCAGGTCTCGAGTTTGACACCTTTGATTTAGAGAGATGAAATCTGTGAGACTATACCACAGAACTTAATACACAGTATTTTTTTAAGGCCGGCCAAAAAAATAAATTTTTTATTGTAAAAAACACGATTTAGAACATTGTCTTACCAAACAAATTACAAAAGTACAAAAATAATCAAAATTTATATTGCAAATTTGAATTTTGAATACATTGCAGAAAATAGTCGAATATTGTAATATTACACGCACATCGACTATTTTTTATCTTTCCTTTCGATTTCCCATTTCAGAATAAACATTATTATCAGTAAAAATTATCTCGAATTATCTCGAGTGTGCATAGTTTGGCCAGTTTAGCGCGCTCGAGTTAACTCGAGCTTGCACGTTAAGGGGTTAAAGATTAATAAACTTTAACAATCCCTGTAATCCTATTTGGCTTACACAACTTCTCTACGCCTGTAACATGTACCTACGTACCTACTCAAGGACTCTCCTTAGTACAGTAAACTACCACTGTGAAATACAAATTATCCCGTGGAGCAAATATGAAAGAACCGCAAATAAGTATTAAACTCCGGGAGTCCATTCATGAACCATAAAAGTTCTAGGACAAAACAAAAAATAAAACACTAGACTGAAACAGCTAATTCCTATTAGTCTATCCAAATTAACTTTTTGTCTGGTGCCATCAGCTCTGAATATTTCCAACACAACAGATATGATAAACCCATTTATCTTCTCCAAACTTTTCAAACAGGGAAGTTTTACAGGAGCTTAGAACACTGGAATCGATTTTTCATGAAAATGGTAGTTGGGGGCTTGCAGAAATCAAAATAAACCTGTCTGGTTGTAACATCAGGGACTAAACGTCATGCTTTAAAGGAAATCGATTCTGACATAGAGTAATTTGTATACAGGGATCCTTCGTATAATGCTTGGTATTCAAAGATTAAGGTTAATAGAATGACCCTTTTTTTCTTCGACGATTCCTTACCTTTTATTTTCAGAAAGGCAAGAAACATTTTTCAAATACAATTTTCTTTTGACCCATGAAAGTCGAAAATATTTTTACCGAATATATAATGATAAATATCTTAGATATAACGTATTATGTACTCCTAAAGAGTAAAACGAAAATTCAACTTTGAAAACAACTTTGAAATTTAAATCTTGTTATTATTTCGGAATGGGTTGTAATTTCAAACATTACAGGAGGTCATTCATAAAAGAAAACTTTCGCAAACATTTATTTGATGTCTGAAGTCAACACAATTTTTGAAGCATCTTTTGAGATGAAAATTTACTTTAGAATAACCAATTTATGATTCATATAAATTTTTTTAAAAGCTGCTCTGCCTAGAGTAAAATTATCCTTACATCATTAATTATGTAAAAAAATATTTAGGTCTGTCGCACGAGAAATTCATTCAAAAAACATAAAATATGTACATCAAGAGAAAAAAAAATAATAATGCACTTACCAGCAAAATAATATGTGAAATGTATAAATTAAGAACTATTTTTATATCAGTTAGAAAGTAATTTTATTTGTGTTACCTCCATTATATAATAAAAGAGAGAATTTTATTTTTATAACATTATACTTATTGTTTCTTTTTAATTTCCAATTTCTTAGCACTTTATTTTTTTTTTACTTTTAAAGTATCGAAAACCTTTAAATAATTTTAGATTTACATAATTTAAAAGATAATTAGTTTCATTTAATATAAAAATTCAGCTCCTTGTATACATACTTTAAAAGTTGCCTCGCGGGAAAATGAATTTTGTTTTTTTTCCATTTGGTTTATATTTTTATGTTGTTTTTTTTTTAAATATGCTATATAAAGTGGCACAATATTTTTTTTAAATAAATGTTATTTTTAAATTATTAAAAAATGTTTCCTGTAAAATAAACGTTTTATTTTATGATGAATAGAAAAACGGCTATTATAATAAAGATTTTAATAATCTAAAGATAGTTTGTCTCTTTAATGTACCTGCTAGAAAATATATTCCTATTTGAGTCTGGAAAAGTAATAAAATATCAATCTTAAAGATAAAACTATAAATTATAGCAAATACTTCAAAAATTTTGAAGGATTGTTTATAGTGTTGACACCCACCTTCACTAAAAATGAGAAATCACTTCAGGAAACCATAAAAATTCTTCAATTTATTTTTAACTATCCTCAAATAAGGACGCTAGTCGTTATTTGGTTAAGTTTCATATAAATGAAGCAAGCTATCGTAAAATTTTATAAGAATTTTTTCTGGCATAAGAATATTTTATTACTTTTAGCCAACAAATTTTCTCGTCAAAAGGTAAATATATTACAAATAAAACTCCTCAGTGTTATGATACCACAAAATGTTTAAAATAAGTAAACTCAAAAACTGTGGTGTAAATACCAGGTCGTAAAGTTTTATACGTGTCACTTTCCTTATCGGTTCAGTGAATATTTACAGATTTTTACATAGTTGTATTTAGCGCTTTGAAATCTAAAATGGGAAAGTATTTATTAGTAAGACGTCCCTTAGCTTTAAAAACTTTACATTGGTTTACTGTCTATAATTTGATGGTTTTGGAATCATAATCTGGACCAATTAAGTTACCTAACTTGAGCAGAGTGTTTTTCAACTAGAACTGGGATTCTCAACTTTTTTAAGCTACCGATCCCTAAGGGGCCAAAATGTGTTCAACTCCCACCTTCGTAAAATCCCGTAATTGAAATTGTAGGGTAGGAGAAGAAGTCAAAGAGGCAAAATATTTAAGACTTTAAGAGGTAAAATTGTTAGAGAACATGGCAGATTCTTGCCCGGAAAATATCAGTAAGATATTTACTAATTTTTAGCTTGTTTTTAAAATACAGATTAAGTTCTAGCTTTGAAATCTAAAATGGAAAAGTATTTATTACTAAGATATTCCTTAGCTTTAAAAACTTTACATTGGTTTACTGCCTATACTTCGATGGTTTTGGAATAATAATCTGGTCCAATTAAGTTACCTAACTTGAGAAAAGTGTTTTTCAAATAGAACTGTGAATATCAACCTTTTATAAGCTACCACCCCCTAAGAAGCCGAAATGTGTTCAACTCCCCCTTCGTAAAATCTCTTAATTTAAAGTGTAGGGTAGGAGAAGAAGTCAAAGAGGCAAAATATTTAAGACTTTAAGAGGTAAAATTGTTAGAGAACATGGCAGATTCTTGCAAAGTTCTTCTTAAAGCTTTAAAATCTAAAATGGAAAAGTATTTATTAGTAAGATATTCCTTAGCTTTGAAAACTTTACATTGGTTTACTGCCTATACTTTGGTGGTTTTGGAATCATAATCTGGTCCAATTAAGTTACCTAACTTGAGAAAAGTGTTTTTCAAATAGAACTGTGAATATCAACCTTTTATAAGCTACCACCCCCTAAGGGGCCGAAATGTGTTCAACTCCCCCTTCGTAAAATCCCTTAATTTAAAGTGTAGGGTAGGAGAAGAAGTCAAAGAGGCAAAATATTTAAGACTTTAAGAGGTAAAATTGTTAGAGAACTTGGCAGATTCTTGCAAAGTTCTTCTTAGAGCTTTGAAATCTAAAATGGAAAAGTATTTATTAGTAAGATATTCTTTAGCTTTAAAAACTTTACATTGGTTTACTGCCTATACTTTGATGGTTTTGGTATCATAATCTGGTCCAATTAAGTTACCTAACTTGAGAAAAGTAGTTTTTTCAAATAGAACTGTGAATGTTAGCCTTTTATAAGCTACCGCCCCCTAAGGGCAGGAAATGTGTTCAACTTCCCTCTTCGTAAAATCCCGTAATTTAAAGAGTAATGTAGGAGAAAAACTCAATTATAA
This sequence comes from Pardosa pseudoannulata, assembly GCA_032207245.1. Taxonomy (NCBI): domain Eukaryota; kingdom Metazoa; phylum Arthropoda; class Arachnida; order Araneae; family Lycosidae; genus Pardosa; species Pardosa pseudoannulata. The sequence continues at coordinate 83,301,974 of CM063508.1, read as the reverse complement.
AAGACAAAATATTTAAGTAATTTTCTTCAGTCAAAATCAAATGCAAATCAAATTGTTACTAATAGACGCTGAAGCAACGCTCAAACGAATTCTATAACCGAATGGTTAGGAGTCTGGCCTTCGGTATCGGATTTCGTTGGTTCGAAACCTACTGGCAATAGATGCTCGTAGCCGTATGGAATCTTTAATTAGTAGGTCCCAGTCTCAATAGCCTTTTTGTTGCAAAAAAGTAGACAGTAAAGCTTTAAATCAATACAAATGGAAGTTGTTAACTACATTTATTTTTTCTGAATGTCGGCCCAATTTCACGCAGAACATAGGGAATGAAAATAACTGGTTCTGGTACATCCGCGTAAGTTTGTTTTATTCCTGGTAAAAATCATTTAAATTATATAATTAATAGAATAAATTTATTTGGTATTTTTCAAATTAATTTAAAAGCCAAAACCTGCTTACATCGCTGTCCCAAGTCCCGACACAAATTTACTGCCCACCAATATAGTCCGACCAACATCAAATTACTTCTAGTGAAACCAAAATGTTGCAATACATGTCGGAAGCAAAAAAAGAAGTTAAAAGGGAGTTTTAAAATTTTATGGGTCAATTATTCTGCTAATTGAAAATCCAAAAACCATACATTGTCTATAAGTATAAACTCATATATTGCTCGTATACACTTTTATAAACTATTACATAATTTTTAATTCTTATATATTTTCATATAAGCATTTCGCTGAGCGCTGGCCGAATGGTTAGGGTGCTGGCCTTTGGTACCGGTGTTCGTAGGTTCAAATCCCACTGTGGCATGGACGTTCGTAGCCGTTCGGAATCGGCTTTAAGCAGTAGGTCCCGGTCTCATTAGCCCTCGTGTTGCAAAAAAGTAGACCGTAGCACTCCAAACCAAACCATATAAGCATTTCGGAACATTTCGGATTTCAAACTTTGTGGTAATAAAAAAGTCTATTACAGCCTTACAAACTGAGATTGTGGACTTATTTTACCCAGAATGTATATATAAGAAGGCATATAATCATATTTTAACTTAATAAACTTATCATATGCTGAAATAAATTTCTAACGATTCTACACCTAAAATATCACACTTTGGAAAATATCTTTGTTTTTCTTTTAATTCTGGAAAACTGTGGCAACCACGAGAACACCAAGCTACCTTTTGCTTTGTTTAACTAATCTTATATAACGACTTTACGTCACTTAGTTCGGTTGATAGCGTGCACAAGTGATATACAGTTAATACCTTTGATTGCCTGGATTCCTTACGATCTATTGGAGCTGTACAAACTAATGTAAAAAGTTCTGAGGTAGAGCGCCAAAGACGAATTGTCACAATAAACTCAACATTTTGGCTTTCAAACTCTACTATTTATTCTTATGTTCTTTATCCAACATTTATATAACTCCAAAGTTTGTTGTGAATATAAATACTCATTACATATGTATACAGATGTATATGAGTACATATATATAGATATGTATATATACAATATATAATATATGAATATATGTATACATATATATACACATATATATATATATATATATATATATATATATATATATATATATATATATATATATATATATATATATATATATATATATATATATATAATATATATATATATATATATATATATAATATTTATTTATATGTATGCACATGTAATGAATGTTTTTTATCTACAAAATTAAAAGTTATATCCATGTTATATATATATATATATATATATATATATATATATATATATATATATATATATATATATATATATATATATATATACGTGTGTGTGTGGTATGTATGTATATATGTGTGTGTTTGTATATATGGATATATGTGTGATGTGTATGTATACATACATATGTGTGTATATATATCTATGTTTTTCTATATATGTATATAAGTGTGATGTGTATGTATATATACATATGTTTGTATATATATCTATGTTTTTCTATATATGTATATGTGTGTGTCTGCGTGTTATTTTAATGAGAATTTAATTTACATATTATCTATTTTTCATCTAGAATTTCTTTATGCATTTCCTATTTGGCGCATAAAAATTTATTAGTTTAAGATTTCGCTAACAAAACATTTTATGGCTTCTTATGAAATATTTTTATGCTATTTCATTTATCCAGTCCCTAGACCCCGCACAAAGTAGGTTTGCGTGCGCTTGTATTGTGAAGTTAGATACATGTTCACAAATAGCCCCTAAAATCTCTCCATTTCCACTCTTTCAACGTCGTGCGTGCCTTTAATAATGAGAAATCTTTTCCATTCAGCCTTTAACGCAAGGCGGTACCTAAATATTTCCTTTTAACGTTCGCATGTTTCCTCTGGCTCAATCTGTGTGCAACTCCACCTTAAGTGCAATCAACGTGCTACCCGAGCGCTTGGAGATTAACGACCCCGATTTGGCTGGAGGTTTTGGGCCGAGAGAAAAGGTCCGTTTTCCGTCGTCTCGGCGACATACGGCGTTACCATGGGTGACGGATTGGAAAACACTGCGACGCCAGCAACAAGTAGCCCCGCGACTGCCCGGAGACAGTGAAAGGCGAAGCTTCTGGTAAAGATCGCAAGGAATAGTCTCTCGAATGTAGGGCAGATCGCTGACACCCTTAGAGGTCATAAGTTAAGCCTGTAAAAGATAGATTTGTTGGTTTTCAAACACTCTGGGATTTCGTGGGATTTACCCTTAAGATCAGGCATGTGAATAAAAGCCTCATTTATATAAACGGGAAAAGCGATTTCATGGATCATTGTTGAAATATAATATGAGCAGAAATAAAATAAATATGATTAGAAGATAAAAAAAAAATCAGGGGGATTATGTGATAGCCTATAAAATAGCATCCAGTTTAAGTTATCAGTCGTATACATTGAAAAGACGATTCGTCGTTTCCGAAGGAAACGCATTTGATAACAGGAAAACGATGGATACAGGAAATGGATGTAGAAATTTGGTAAAATGTTAGACAGTTCAAAAATGAATATCAATTCTAATTATAAATATTTAACGTTTTATAAAATATAACAAGTTTTAAAATTATTCTTATCATTTTAATGTATTTTGTAATTGATAACTTCTTTTTATAAGTAGATCACCTGATTGAAAGAAAGTTACGGTTCTCTTGACACTATATCTGCAAATACACTATCATTGCCAGAATATTGCAGAATATGCAAAAATATCTGTCCTCTATGTCCTCTCCAGAAAAATTCAATACTGACATTGATATTTCTTTGTTGCTCTCATCCTTCTCGTGATATTACTTCTAGATTATGCGAGTTTTCTCCGCTGTTGTGACTCTTCTAGCTGTTAGGTTAATATAAGTTCCGCGTCAATCCTCAAAATTTTCCTCAAAACATTTACCCCAATCGTCATGGAACAAGTCATAACCTTCAGCAGAGGAAATTTGGTACTCGTGACTCGTTGTACTCGTTGTGTACTCGTTGTTTGGTTGGTTGATTTGGTTTTCTAAAGTCAGCTTAAACGAAATAGTTGTTATTTTCATTTCTGATTGTTAGCCGATTTAAAGCAATAAATGAGATTTAGATAAAGCAGGATCTCAGAATGCAGCAATGGAGTTTAAGAAGCAATTTTAAAGACAAAACGTAGTTTTGTTTTTGTTTAACCTTTTCATGGGGGCTCTCGGAAGAAATAATTCATCTGTTGGACATGTGCTATCCCGTTCCCTCTATAAAGGTTAAAAGTAAAGCAATACACTTGAAAAAAAACAAATTCCAAGTAAAGCAATATTAGAAAATAGATACGAGTAGTATCCAGAATAAAGGGCACGCTAGCCCAAGACCTAAAGCGGAAACTGACTGCAACAGCTAAACTCACCACAGTCAATATGTTATAAATGATTGTAAACGAGTGCAAATGGCTGTTTTTTGTAAATATCGCAGAGTTAAAAAAATGAGAAGTATTGTCTCTTTAAGGCATTTACATTTGAGTACAAATTACGTATAAGAGGCAATAAAGTAGAAGTATAAACATAAAATATTGTAAACAAGTTTAACCCCATCGGATTTTGCGATAAAAAGGTTGTGTTACATAAATGGCGTCATTTCTTTGTATTTTGTATTGGGAAAATCAAGCACATCTTCCAAATTACTAAGACCGACAAGTGAGGAATTTCCCATCAATCCTATTCTCCTAAATTCCACAAAAACACAAAGAGAACGGAATCCGAAGATATATATAGAAAAACGAATAATATTGAATCAATAAATATGGATAAAATAACATTGGTTCTGTGGGAAGAAATAAATCCAGCGATTAATGTGAGTACCATACATCCAGGTTTTACTGTAATATTAATCCCAAAATCTTATGATTTGCATTCCTGGGATTTCAATAAAACTTTTCTTTTATCTAAAACTAGAACAGTAAATAATCATCACTATGATATAAAAGTGAAAGAAATTTTAGGAATTCTTGACGTTAATAACCACATAGCGAAATGAAAAGAAATGTGTTTATTTGTGCTCAGATACATGTGATACAATTTACAACATAGAAAATAGACTTCTAGTTTCAGTTTGCAATCATATTAATCAGAATACTTATGCTTTTCTATTCATATTTAATTTTGCTACTGTGGAAGATTGGAACAAAAAATAATCATTTAACAGCTGTCATCCCAAAAATAAAAGTATTAATGAACTCTAAAGACGAATAATAACATTTTGCATGGAATAAAACAAAAGTACGAGGCGTATTTTTTAAGTAAGTACCTTTTTGATATTACGGTGTTGAAGTGATGCTGCAGGCATTACACCCATGCGCTCTGTGTACCTGCATGTATTAGAAAGGCTGAGACGTTAATACAGCAACACTCGCCAGTGATTGCGTGTGTTAGCAAGCATTTGAAATGGCAACGCCGATTGAGTGTCTCACAGACTGGGAAGTTCGGTCTGTTATTCATTTTCTGAGTGCAAAAAGCTTAGAAGTTATCGATATTCATCGTGAGATCTGTGCAGTTTACGGCTGTATCCCAGTGTACGGTACGCTATTTTGGCGATTTTTTTGGCGTATTTTTGGCGCCATTTCTCGGGCGATACTTATTTTCTCCTTGTCAACTTCACCCTTTCTCTCCCGTTAAAAGATGGTAACCTAGTTCTCTCCTTTGGTTTGTGTGCGTTATCGGATCCTCTTTGGAGTAACTTGCGCAATAAATGAGGTGATGTCATGATGATCTAATTCTTGTTTGATCCAATTATATTAAAAGTTGTAGGAGGTAAGTTTGAATTTCAACACTTTTTGCCGTTAATTTAATGGTTTTGCAGCTTGCTACATTTCAATCTGTTTTTCACCAGTGGAGTGGTTAAGTTCTGCATTCTCTTCAATCTTATTTATTTCAAAAATTTTATTTGTTCTAATTTTATAGTATTTAAATTCCTTAATTAGTATTTGTTTTTTAATTTTATAGTATTTAAATTTTTGTAATTCTTATTTGGCTTTAAATTTTAATTTCTGGTTTTTAAAATTTTAAGTATAATGGCTTTTTCGTCTTTGTCTGGATCGGAACAAGACCGAGTGAATTTGAGATTTTTTTTAATTGGAAAAGAAAGGTAAATTGGATGTTGTTAAATATTGTATGAGTGTAGGATCATGTTAGGTACTTGACGTGTGCTTCGCGGAGTCGTGTTTCGCCAATAGTCGCCAAAACAAGGAGCGTACCGTTCACTGGGAATTAACCCAGTTTACTGACATTAACATTATAAGCGATGGAATGATTAGGAAGTTGGTTAGAACATTTAAAGATGGCCATATTAAATGTATACGATGACGAATTGACTGGGCGACACTCAGTCATTATTAACGATTTGGTGCAGAAAGTTAACCAAACGGTGAGATTTCGCCGACGATTTTACGATTACGCCGTTATCTGATGACTTTGTTCAAGTTTGCCAAAGAGTTCTTTATTTAGTATTGACTGAAATATTAAATTGCCGAAAACTGCGCTCACGCTGGTCTCCTAAAATGTTGACAAAGGTGCACAAAACCAAACATATGGACAATGCCTTTATTTTCCTATCACGAAGGTAATGATTTTTTTAACCTAATTGTTACAGACAATGGAAAAAATCGATCAAACCTCCATACAGTTCCGATCTAGTATTCAGTGACTACCACGTGTTCCTGCATTTGAAGAAACATCTGGCTGGTAAGCGCCACGATGACAATGATATGTAAATAGCCTTGTTGCAGCGCCTGACAAATTAGGCGCCAAACTTCTATGACGATGGTATGCAAAAGCTCATTGTACGGTATAAATGCCTCAATATTGGTGAAACAAAGTACAGGTTTCATATAAAAATAAAACTGTTAAAAAATCTCTGTTTGTTTTTTATTTATTACAAAACGGTACTTACTTAAAAAAACACGCCTCTTACTTTCCCTTAGTGTCATTTAATATAAAAATTATAATAGGAACGCATCGTAATAGAATGTTATCTGTTTATAATTTTACATGTGTAGTTCAAAATTGTTTAAAAAATAAATTCATTTCAAATAATATGAAGTCGTAAAACAACAAAAAATGCTAATGTAAACTGAAAAGAAGCAAGAAAGTTTTTAAAAAGCTTTCTCTTAACACTATTCAAAATTATCTCAGCAGACTCAATATAACAGCATTATTTGCTGGGCAACATTAAAGATTACAAAATGAAAGAAATGTAAAAATTCAAGTTCATTGAGTATACAATGAATTATTTCAAAGAAATTTTAACTTTATGCAGAAGTTCAACTTTTTTAAACTTATTTCTTGCTGTAAATAGGATGCCGAAGTAAAAAAATTACTATGAAATCCATAATGGTAACATATACCCGTATAGTCTGTATACATTTTTCATTAAAACAGATTATATATTTGTACCTTTATAATGGTTGTGTTCAAAAAAAGTAATGGGAAAATAAGAAAAACCTAAAATATATTTATCTTGTCAGTACTGGAATAAACACTTCTAATATAATAACTTAAATGAATAAAAAACTTCAAGTTTAACATAATCTTGTAAATTCATAAAACAGTACATTTCAAGATAATTTTTTTTTCTTTCAAGAAGCTGAATTTCAAGATAAACAAATAAACTTCAATCAAATGGTATCAAATAAAAACACAGGGATTCTTCAAATTTAATGGGAAACTATTGAAAATTGTTGCTTTATCTAAACAAGGTATAAGAGTTCTAAACCAAATAGTTTCGGTTCTAATCATAGTTCGATTACTGGATACTTTTCTTTGAACTTTTCTTAGATACTGAAATAAAAACTCATTCAAAGAATAGAAAGACTAAAAAAGAACATACATCAGCTAAGTTTCACAAACAGAAAGTAAAGCAATAATTTTCTAAAATAATACTTAAAATATTTTTATCCGTTTATTTAGTAAAGAGTCAAAGTTATCACATTAAGCCTCTGAAATTCGTCAAATGGCACAATAGAAATATTTTATGCTGAAACATTATTAATTTCTTTCATTGGTATTTTACATCTCAAATATTTATTTTATTTTTTTTTATGCATTACCGATTTAACCGAATTATTTAAGTTAAATTCGTTGTTTACCTAAAACATACACTCATGTTCAAATTTAAGAGAAATGAATATTTTGTCAAATTTTATTAATAGAAGTGAACCTGCTTGGAAAGAAGGATGCACATTTTGTACGACAAATACGTAAGATTACGCCTATGTGTGGGAGAAGCCAGAAGAGGCACAGGCTGGAACTGAAGCGTACGTGAAAAAACTCTCATTTCGTTCGCTAGCCAAGCTCACTGAATTTGAGTTTTTCAGTTATTTGTTAAATACCAATTCTAACAACAAAAATCTGTAACCATTAATGTTTAGATGATTGAATAAGGTGGTAAATTATGGAGAGGCTAGAAGTAGGACAGTGTGGAGTTCAAACTTGTAGAGAATTCAATTTAACACCCAGAGACTTGTGTAACTTATGAAAACAGTTCCAAGATACTGGATCCATCGAGAAAAAGCTTGTGAAAGGTTTTCCAATATCCACGAAGGCAGAGAAGATCTCTATTTGTCCCCTGTAGCGAGGCGTAACAAGGATGCTATAGTTTCTCAGCTATCTCGTAACTTGTAAGCGGCCTCAGAAGCTCGAGTTTCAAGGGTGACTGTTTCCAACAGACTTCATAAGAAAGGGTTATTTGGAAGAAGACCTTCTATTTACGTCTTGCTCACTTCTACGAACAGGAGAGTGTGTTGAACATGGTGCAGAGAGCCTAGAGATTGAAGTGTGGATCAGTGGGCTACCGTTCTCTTCCCTGATGAGTTCCGATTCAGATTAACCACCTATTCTACCTGTTCGTTCATATGGAGAGAACCAGTTACCCTCTACCTGCTAATGAATCTGTGAAATCGACCATTATGGTGCCAAAAATTTCAGGGTGTGGTCAGTCATCATGTTGGAGGACAGCATTGCCCTCTATGTCTTTAAAAAAGACAATTGATTTTAGTGAGGTATATTGATGAGGACTTGAAGACCTGTGTTCGCCTAAGGATGCAATTGGCACTGGGTTCATTTTAATGGACAATAACTCGAAGCCAGGTAGAGATCTTCTGGTCGACAATTTTCTGGAAAGTGAGGATATTCGCCGATTAACCTTTTTTTTATGGTTTGTTCTGCAACCCTCTGTTTTATAACTTCCGACTCCAACGAATGATACGCATAATCATGCTTGTGAATTACGACTGTTGAATGATTATTCATTTTGTACCGTATCAGTGTATGTACATATCAAATTTCATTGAACTCATCCAATAGTTCTGGAGATAATAGACCAAAGCTAAAATTTTTCTTAATTTTGAACATCAGTGCCTTAGAAATGGAGTTCGATATGACTATTTCTTTCCCACTTTTATCTGCCTGTAAACGTTAATCAAGTACTTCGAGTGTGTGAAAAAAACCAAGAAATTTTGAAGCTGGTGTTTAAAAACTACTTTAAAAAAGGGTAGTGGTTACAGAATTATGCTTTACTATTGTATGCAATTTCTTTTGAAAATTTAAAACTTTGTATATATTATTATTTGGATATTATCTAAACATACAATAGGGATCAATGAGAATGAAAACTAATTCATCATCTATATAATCCAGGTGAAAATAAAAAAGAAAGTGTTTAGTTTGCTTTAATTTGTACTTTCTCGTATGTTTAATGGACAGGAACAGAAACAGTGATAGGCATGAAGAACCCTTCAGAAAGGAGCACTCTAGAATTAAAATTCACTCCATTTCTTTTCCACTATTAAGTATTACCAGACCTCCAGAGCTGCAAACCGGTCTTTCGAACATTTGAAGAAAACGCCGAAATCTTTTTACAGGCAATAAGTTAAAAGACTACTTCGAACAAGAGAAAAGGATGTTTATAGAATTGCGCTTTACTATTCTATACAACTGCCCCAGTAAATTTTATCTCTATCTTCAGGGATAGTTTTCTAAACATAGTAAAGAGAGCAATAAGAATTACAACTAATGCACCACTTATGTAATCAAGTTAATCTTTATGAAATAAAGAAAAAGTTTTTATCTCTCTTCACTCTGCGCTTTACCCGTGTTTAATGGGCAGGAACAGAAAAAGCGACAGGCATGCAGAGCATTTCAAGCAGAAGCACTTTAGAATTGGAATTTATGCCAGGAGTTTTCAATCCTCTGCTTCTCGTGTAAATAAAAGCAGCAGATATCCATCAGCGATTCACTGGTCGTCTTTTTGCACTTAAGAAAAGCTCTCACGCGGCCTTCATTTGCAATTAGCTTTCAGAGAGTGGTGCAAAAGTTTTAGATTCCCACTCGCGGTAGGGGAAAAAAACTCTTTAAATAGTGACTGACTCTCCAGAGTAAAGCGCGGGAGAGGGAAAGACTCGGAGTTTTCGATTCCTTTAAGTACACGTTCTGCAAAATCACGAGAAGCTCCGGGAGGAAGTTTTATCTTTCTTTCGTCCTCAGGGACACTTTCGGGTCGTAAAATGAGTCTCAGGCCCAGATGCCGTACTTTAATCGTAACTCTGTCCTTTACTCAAATGAAATCAAGCTAACGGTAGAGTTTCCAAAACAAAGTGGAGTAGATTCTATAAATGTACACATTTACAATCCCCAGTATCTGTTGATCATGTACGCTAGGGAATAGTTATCTTGAAAGCATGAGACCTCCTGCCCAGAGGCAAATTAAGATCAGTCGAGGTCCCGAAAGCAGAAAATTAGCCTTTAACCCTTTAAATAAATTAAGAATTAGAGGAATAAAGATACATATAGACCTCCTTTTTAAAAAAATAGATTTTCTTTCATTTATATAATAATGCAAATATTTTAATATACTATAAATGTATAACAATTTACTATAAAGTAAAATTGGAAAAATTTATTATTATTAAAATTTTTTTAGTTTTAAAATTTTATTAATTACTAGCATATAGCCCGTCATATGACGGGATCAGTAAAATTTTTAATTTTCCAAAATTGTATAGTACGCTATGAGGAAGGTAAAGAAAAAATGGTTTGTTTTTTGGCTGAGAATTATCTTGCAACAAAAAATAATCGATGATTCAATTTAAAGTTATCACAAATATACTTAATCTATTATTTAAGCCAAATGTAAAAGAAAATTATTGACGTCATGTCTAATTTCAATGATAAAACGTATGAAAATAAGGCATAATTTAAATAATTTAAAATAAGAAATGATTAAATGAGATGGTTAAAGGAATGACATCATAATGCTAGAAAAATGCTATTTTTACCTATTTATTATGGGATAAATTGATAAATTGAATCACCTGCTCTTAACCAGGGAAAATAGGAGTTGAAATTGGCATTAAAAGCTCGAAATGAGGGGAAGGGGTGGATTTCGAGCGTTTTAAAGAAGCCAGTATTTTTTGCTGTGATATGAAGCCTATTTATACCAATTTATTTTAGAATCGGATCGATAGTTTAGAAGAAGATAAACATTACTCTCTTTGAATTTTGCTAACTATGGATGCCTCTATCCATTCCAGGTCCAACCGCTTCATAAAATCGAGGACAGACGTACAGATAACTTAGGCTATTATCATATAGGGGATTGCTTCACAATTAATATTTTTTAATTAATAGCCCTATTTAAACAATCCGTTTTTTTTTTAACTTTTCCTCTGATACTGAGTTTCTAAAATAATTTTTTATTCCTATATACAAGAAATAAATGTTCTACAGATGCAATTGATATCGGCACTATTGAAAACTTTTCCCAAGTAATTTTATCATTTGGTAAAGTTTTTTTCATCTGTTGCCGTTCAGTGCCTATTAAAAATTGATTGCTTCTGTCTTTTACCCAAACTTTTTTACAACTTTCCCACTACTCTTTGAAATTGAATTGCTTAACATTAATTGAATGTAATTCAATTAATATTAATGGATGTTCTGGTTTGGGATTTCCTATAAGATATGGTAATTGCTTGGCATTACTTGATCTTTGGCTGTTAATGAAAATAAAAAAATTTAAATATACCATCTGGTTTAACTGCTCATTGAAAATATGAACATAATTACAAATAATATTAGAAAAATATGTGAATTTATATGTATAAATTTATTTGTTCTTGGGAATCGGGGACCCATCGCAACTTCTATTAAATTTTGTTCCTTTCAATGATCAGCCTTAAGCTTAGTAGCTGACTCGTGTTTTATTTTAAACATTTTGAAAGGCAATTAATACCTTTTCACCTGAATATTATGCATTATGATATTGTTACGAATTTCGCAAGTAGGCATGCATTTTTGCCGTATACAGTGTATTATAATGGGTAAATCATGTATTTGGCGAGATATTGGCTAGTAGGCGATGTTTTTGGCGACTAATTTTTGGCGCCAAGTTTGGCGATTTGTCTCCAAATTTGGCGACTTGGTGACTTTCATGGCGACCGTTTGTACCTAGTACTTTCTAGAATATTCTAGTTTCTCCCGAGGATATAAATACCGGGGGCCGATTCTGATCGAGGTTCAGTTAGCTGAGAAATTTTTAGAGGTAAAGACCTACGTTGTTTGGCCCGAAGAGTTTTAGTGAACTGTCGCCTGTGCTAGCCAGTTCTCGCGGTGTTGGCTGCTGTATTCGTGTTTTCCCTGCATTACGAATAAAGTGCTGTTATTTTTGCTGCCTTAATTCAAAGTCTACTCAATCCACGAACGCTACGCTTCATAAATTGGTAACAATATCTATTTTTTTTATTCAATACAAAATTACAAGTTCTGCTCTGTTTAGAACAAAACTTTTTCCTAGATAATTATTAAAAGTCGAAATTTATGAAAATATTCATTAATTTTATATAAATAAGTAAAAACTTGTTAAAAATTAAAAATATATATGTGATTAAATGATTAAAAATGAAATCTGCTTATTTATAAAATGAGTTTAATCCTGTAAATATTAATTTTATATATGTAAGCTATAAATTTTATGTTATATAGTATGATAAAGTCATGGGATATATGTAGAGATGAAAGTATCTATTCTCCGATAAGTTTATGTTTAAAATTTTCCAGTTTTAGTTTTTCCAATTTAAGGTTATGTTTGAAATTTTAAAACTATTTTCCAATTATACACCGATAAGTTGTCTTCATTTAAAATTCAAAATTTGAATTTTCATAAACTTTACACTATAAGTCTATTATAGTATCATTTCGCAACGGATGTTTGCCAATCCTTTATAAAAACTGTTTTTAAAATCAATAAAATATTTTATTAAAGCCTTGTGAGAAGACTCCAGAAAATATTTATTTCAAAGGAAATTTTCACATAAAACTGTAATTATTCAATAAACTGTGTGATACTGAAATAGAAAGCTATAAAAATAAACACGAAACAAAAAAAATAGTCATATAAATAGCTATATCCGGCTTTGAAAAAATCCTCTTAATTAACGTAATTTGACGCAAAATATTTTTATGAAGCTTCGTTATTTTGTGCCTCTTGCTTTCTACTTTATGTCTTTCACGATCAAAAAAAAAAGACGATAAACAGACATTAGCTTTTTAATATAAATTATAGAATATTATAGTAGGAATTAAAAGGTTGTAGAATGTTGAAAATTGATAATTTATATTGAACAAGATTTATAATATGCAATGAACTATACTTCTAATGATTTATAATAAATTTTATTAATCATTTGTGTATGCTTAAAAATATAACAAAAATAGGGAAAAACCAGCATCATAGTAATAAAACTAAGTGGAAACCGGCAGTATATAATAAGTTTATAAGTACAAACGAGCTAACTTACTTCGTGAGCTGACGGTTTAGGCTTAATTAATTGAAACAGAGGTAAACTTATGCAAACAATTCAAACATAATTCGTAAATTGTGCCGAAAATTGGGGAAATTGTGTAAAATTACTTATAAAGAATCTTTATTTAAAGGTAAAAAAATGCGTATTTGCAAAATATTGCAGTCGACCTAAAAATGGGCAAAATATTTGAGCACGTTCGATTGGGTAATAAACAGACTCATTTGACATAGGGAGCTAGGTTCGGTACAATTAACTGATGGGCTAATTGTTAAGCTAAGCCATCAAAAAAGGCGAATTATGACACAAAGACACCAATTGGATATGTTTCTCAAAGGAATAATTAATTAGAATCACAATTCGCAATGACTGCGTGACGTCAGAGACAGAGTTGTGCTAGAGAACTGGATTAAGAGCTCACAGACGCTACAAGAGTTCGAGTTTCGAGATAAACTTTACAAGAGACAAATCTGTATACCAGAAGACCAGGAATTTGCCTTTTTCTCAAATCTGTGCATAAATGCATTTTTTTGAAACTGGAGTTTGGAGCATCAATACTGGAGCTTGGTACAGTAAACCAACGTGATGTTCATTGACGAATACCGCTTTAGTCTGATTACGGATTTTCGTCAGTTAACGATATGAGAATTTGCCACATATTTTTATCTATTATATATCACGGAAAGACATCAGTTTTCAAGGGAAGTCACGTGGGGGGGGCAAACATTATGTTGGATGAAGGAACAGACCACCATATGTTTGTTATGTTGCTGCTGCAAGATACAGTGACGAAATACTTTTTTAAAATACGTTGTTAGAAATAATATTTGAATGTTTTGAGCTGTTATCAGTTTTGGATTCATATTCAGAGATGATAATGTGCCTTGTCACTATGCGGTCCTGGTAGACTACTTCGTTCAAAATCAGGATATCCATCGAATGCCCACTTACTCTTATGATTTTCATCCTTTCAACTATATGTGGGATATACTCGGAGTACAACATGCAGCTCTTTAGCACCCACCAAATTCCGTTCCAGAACTGAAACGAGTTCTTCATAATGCTTTAACTCCTTCTAGGTTCATTTTATTTCGGGATTATGGGTATAAAAAATTTTTTAATGTTTATTTGCATACATACATAGCTTTTTAAAAAATAATAGTATCATTCGCATGCAAAATTTCCTAAAAATTAATGTAAAAAAATCAATTTAAATAAATGAGTAATTTACCTTATAGTGGGCTTTACCTGTATAGCTGTGGCTTTACCTGTATAGCTGTGGGTCAGAAATCATTAGACTTTGGAGTTAATTAACACTAAGTATTAATATAAAGCTTAGAATACCTAGCTTTTATCTTGAATAAAATTTTATTTATATCCTTTGCATTTACACAAATGATTATTAAAATTTGATCGTGTATGATACAGTCGGAAACACGGCACTGCACAGAATCCAACATCGCAATATCGACCGTAGAACCTTGTTTATCTCCTTACCTTCTTCCCTCTGCTGTCTCTCTTTGAGCAGCAAATAATCTAGTAGCCAGAAAAGTAAACAAAAGCATTCAAAACCATAAAAAGCACATGTGAGATAATTCGGGAAAGACTGATTGCACAGTGTAAAATTTCATAGTGCCCGAACTACACTCGGAAAGAGCCAGGATGGTACATTTCGCCTGCCCGAGTTCAGCTCGGGTAAAACTGGGAAGGGGTTAAACTCTTTGAGACTCCAAGTCATTCAAAATATCATATCAAATATGGTAATCATTCTACTGCATGCCTGGTTTCCCAAAGAATCCCTTTGGTAGACCTTATTAATCTTCCAAATCACCCTTTTATTTTAATTTCTTTAATTCAAGTGTAAATTATGCGTCTGCACATTTTCCTTTCGGTGATATAGATTATTAATATCCTTCTTTTCCATTGTTTTCTTCTGTTCTTCTGTTATAGCTGTATTTCTCTGGCATACCACGTTTCCCTCGTGTTTTCTTAAATATTCACATAAATTTCAGTGATGCTTAATTTTTAGACACCTGTGTATGGCTCAGTTAAAATTAATATAAAATAACTTCTGTAATGAATATTAACACACTAGCAAATAACCTGACGGGATCAGTAAAATTTCTAATTTTCCAGAATTGCAAAGTATCCTATAAGGCAGGTAAAAAAATATTTTGTTTTGTGGCTGAGAATTATCTGGTGCACGCTCAAAAATTTGTTTATCTTCATACTCCTTGTAACAATAAGTTACATTCGGATCACCCCGTGGGTCTTCGGGGACATGCCGAGGCAGGACCGGTTTGAATGCAGAGCGACTTCGGACTTCTCTCAGCCAATAGAGGTGTCCATTCGTTTGGGGAATTTTGACCCCCCCCCCCGGCGTTTTGGGAGTGGACTCTTTTTTTGTCTCCGTGGACAGTAAAAATTGTTTTTGGAGCGGACAAGGTTGTTACGAGAAGAATCAGAGGTGAAAGGCTGGCATCCACGTTTTGTGGAAGAACCCTTGGCAAAGAAATTTTTGCCATTTTTCTTAGGATCGACGCCGACTTGAGAGCAGTCTTCGATCTACAAATGATAAGTTTATTCAACTATTTGTATTCCTTAGGCATTTATCTAACTATAAATAATTTAATCAAGACCTAATTTCTATGTGTTTCTTAATGGGTTTTAATTTCTTTCCCAAACACTAGGCCAGAGCATCATTATTATTATTTTTACATATTTTTCCAAAAAAAATTTTTACTGTCCGCGGAGACAAAAAAGGAGTCCACTCCCAAAACAGCGGGGGGGGTCAAAATTCCCCAAACGAATGGACACCTCTATTGGCTGGGAGAAGTCCGAAGTCGCTCTGCATTCAAACCAGTCCTGCCCCGGCATGTCCCCGAAGACCCATGGGGTGATCCGAATGTAACTCATTGTTACACTCCTCTAAAGTCCCCCGATACTGTGAATGCAATTTAGAATCACGTAGAATTCATTTAAAAGATAATTCAAAGCTTTCTTATCTAAATTGAAACTATCGTTAAGTTTTTAACAATTATTTTGACATAAAAACTGAATGAATTATGAATTTACTTTAAAAGTTTAGAATTATCTCGAAACGTTTTGGACATAGTAAAATACAAAATTAACATTAAATAAACTTTACTGATATATGTTAGTTGCCAACTTTAATTTATTTTGTCATATTACGTGATAGGATGAGCAGCAGAGGTTTTAATATAAACAGTGATTATTTGGCGGTATATGTGAAGGATATCGATTAGCGTATCGATTGCAAACCGTGTGGTGATGTATAAAAAACACACAAACGAACAAACTTCTTAATTTTCAGAAATATATTACTTAAACGTGAGATATTTATTAGTCCGCGAAATCGACTCCTAGACTTTTATGAAGATAATTTGTTGTTAATACCGATGATAACATTTTCATTACAACAAAGAATAATCGATGATTAAATTTAAAATTATCACATATGTACCTAATCTATTATTTAAGCCAATTATAAAAGAAAATTATTTACGTAATATCTAAGTTCAGTGATAAAACGTATGAAAATAATGTAGACGATATTTAAATAATTTAAAATAAGAAATGATTCAATGAGATGGTTAAAGGAATGACGTCATAATGCTAGAAAAATATGTTATTTTAAAATATTTATTACATGATAAATTAATAAATTTATTCTTCTTCTCTTAACCGGGAACAAAAGAGCTTGAAATAATGGAATTGAACGCTCAAAAAGGGGGTAAGGGGTATCTTTCGAATGTTTTCGAACTCGCTTTGAATTTGCTAACCCTAACTCATCAAAAATCCAATATGGATGCCTCTATCCGATCCAGGTCCAACCGCTTCATAAATTCGAGGACAGGCGAACAGATAACTTAGGATATTATTATATCGGGCATGATTGGGTAAATAATAATTCTGATATACGCCACTTTTTTAATTATTTCAAAGTAATGTTAGAGTTTTATTACTAATGATTTTTACGGACAACAAACTATCTTGCAAAAATATTACTGGAAAAATGGTTGTATTAAATGCATTATATGTGTTTTTGTTTTAATACTAAATGTATTTAATTTAGGGAAACATTAAATTTTAAACATGTTTTACTACAGAAAAGCTTTGTCAGCTGAAAAATAGTATTAAAACAAAGTTAGAACAAATTTGTACTTTAATTTATCATTTCAAAACAAAAGAGTATAATAAAGACTTAAGGGAAAGCCTGTACTAGTTTTAACTACTCTACCATTTCGGATTTTAAGTACTTTATAGAAAACTGATATGCCATTATAAAAGAGAATTTTCCCCTGAATTTCAGAACCTCTATTTTAATTGAAAAGCATAAAGAAAATACGCAGTTATAGTTTTAATTTTGATTTGTAAACTCCCTCACATGCGCTCTTAATATTCTCATTTCACAGCTGCCATTATGATAACGGGACAGAGCCCATTTAAATATTTACAAGCAGTAAGTACATTGTATTTCTCCAGGCGGTAAAAATCAGTGTATGTTTATTAAAGCTGAATATTTGCAGAAAAAGATTTGAATTATTCAGAGTAATTATGAAATATTCACTTGCAGAATAGCAGAGTGAGAATCAAGTCTTGAAAATCTGAAAAATTCAGCACAGGGAGGAATCATTTGTGAATTTTGTTTCATGTGGTACCCTAGGGAAACATAAACGTCCAAATTAGAAAAGTAGTTTCATAACAGGCTTATAGTGACAACTCTGAGTAAATGAATTTTGTTATGTCACATGGTCTAATAGCTTTTGCAAAGGTCGAGGTATTAATATTAAATAAAGCTGTTCATAATTTTTTATAATTATTTTAGAAGAAGTGGAAATTGTTTTTATGGTTTAATTCTTTTTAAATTTATTATCATGCGTGTCTCATTGTTTACCTATTTGCTAGCA
This sequence comes from Pardosa pseudoannulata, assembly GCA_032207245.1. Taxonomy (NCBI): domain Eukaryota; kingdom Metazoa; phylum Arthropoda; class Arachnida; order Araneae; family Lycosidae; genus Pardosa; species Pardosa pseudoannulata. The sequence continues at coordinate 83,283,730 of CM063508.1, read as the reverse complement.
ACTCTTTTCTTTATGAAACTAAATAAGAAAGTTATTGCAGCTCTGAAGCTTATCTGCTGTAAACATTTTTCTACAGTTGTGTAAATTAATACTGTTTAATTTTTATATGTTTCTTTTTAATAAAATAAAAGATTTCAGCTATGACCTCAAATCAGTGAAAGTTTAAAAGAAAAATGCTTTTTACAAACAAACCTTGTGTAAACATTTGACTTCTTTTGATTTGGGGAGTGTAACATTTCAAAACAGAAATTAGTTCTTTTAGCACTATTAACATAGAATACTTTATTCATTTCAGCAATTTTTGTTTTCATGAATAGAAAACGTTCCAGTTCTCACCAAATAATTCTCTCTTAACTTAAATTTTTTGCCACAAAGTTCTGTAGTGTTAATATACGAAATTCACGTGAACTTACACTTTATTCATTGTTGGATTGTGATTGGATATTGATTAAAAGGCACAAAAATAAAATAGTTTGTTTAACCCCTTCCAGATTCATTTTATTTCGGGATTATGGGTCAAAAAATGTCAATTCTTTATGCTTATATTCATACAAGCACAGTTTTTTTAAACATAATGGCATCATTCGCATACAAAATTTCCTAAAAATTAATGTAAAAAAATCAGTTTAAATAAATGAGTAATTTACCTGAATAGTTGGCTTTCTGTACGACAGAAATAATTAGACTTTGGAGTCAAATCACACTAACTGTAAATATAAAGCTTAGAATATTTAGCTTTTGAATTAAATTTTATTTATATCCTTTGCATTTACATAAATGATTAAGTAATTATTAATCAAAATTTGAACGTGTATGATACAATCAAAAACACGGTATTGCACAGAGTCCAACATCGCAATCTGGACAGTAGAACCTTGTTTCTCTCCTTACCTTCTTACCTCTACTTTCAGCAGCAAATAATCTAGCAACCAGAAAAGTAAACAAAATCATTCGAAACCATAAAAAGCACAGGGGAAATAATTCAGGAAAGACTGATTGCACAGCTCAAAATTTCACAATGCCCGGGCTACACTCGGGAGGATCAAGAATGGTAACATTTCGCCTGCCCGAGTTCAGCTCGGGAAAAACCGGGAAGGGTTTAAAGGAAATTTATTTTTACATATAAAATACAGTATAAACTTTTCTTTTTAAAATATGACAATTTTGTTGAAATAGTGTTTAAAAAAGATCAGGAAAATTTTAACTAAAGATAGTTTACACCAATAATAATTTTTATCAAAGAGTGTATGGTCTAAAATATCATGCAAACGAGCTAATGCATTTATAAATGACTGTTGTTAAAACTGTTATAAAATGATTTTTCTATAGAAATTCATTTAAAAAGAAAACAACGACATGTACGTATGTATGATGTTCTTTATATGTTCACTATGCATGGTGAGCATGTATACATCCTGCATACATGGATTCATTTCATGGTTTAGGTTTTCTATATATACGTATTTTTAAATTTTAAATATGATATATACGTATATATTTAAAAAACGCATTTTGGAAGTATGTACTGTTTTGAAACTTGGCAGCTGTAGCGTTGTATATGATGCCTTGAGAATGCACTTTGAGTACCTGCGTCTGTTGCTAACCATAGTAACCATTCCGGAATAATTCTACCGCCTTTAAGTATTATGAGTATATAAAATCTGCAATTAAATAAAAACCAAACAGGCAGTGAATTTTCTCTCATTCGTTTTCTCAATGAAAAACGTGATAAAAATCTGAAATTCCTTAGAAAATTACTGAAAGGTTTAGAGAAAATATTAGGATAAGTAATAATAAAAAATATGTTAGGGAATTTAAATATGAGCACAAGAAGGGACATATTTATAGGTGTAGTGAGCAGTTTTCTATCATTATTGAAGACTTAGTGCAGAGAAGTCATGGAAATGTTCGAAAGCCCCGATCCTTTGCGATTCCATATTTACTGAGTTTTAAACTGTGCACTGAGCTTCTTGAGTTTTGAACTGTGTTCTTTATTGAATAATGGTAATATTTAAATTATAGTAAATTTATATCACGCTAAGGACCGAAAATGTTAACGGGGTGCAGGCATAAAACCAAACTTTTACCCAGTGCATAGCCAGGAGGCAGATTTATTTGAGGGCTGAATTAGAAAGCTTGATAAGATGCCTTGATAAGAGTAGAAAATATGTTAAAATGTAGGTTAAAGTACAGGAAAGTGAAAATAAAATGGATTTGAAAAAACTATTTTCGTATATGTTCTTACAAAACGATAGTTATTTAAAAAAAAACAAGCCTCGTATTTTATAACACTTAACAAAACTTTTGGATATCCAAGATAACCAAGATTAGTGTTATTTTATCACACTAATCTTGGAAAGGATTTTATAAATCTCTCATTCTATTAAATTATTTTTATCCCAAAGATTACTTGCATATGTTGTCACAATTTTCATCTCGATTCTGTCAGACACAGCAGCAAATGTGAATGTCTCTTTTTTGATTCAAAATCTGAGTCGTCGATTAGCACTAAAATGCATATGCTATGAAAGTTTTGAAGATGTTTTGCAGAGAAATAATAAAGACGCATTTGCTTCTAAATATCTTCTCATTTTTCAGAAATCTAAAACAGCATATTTTTATAAAATGTTAAGCTTATTTATATACAGAAAGAGTTACACATTTTTGTAATGATTTTGACTTTTTCCTTGAAATTAAATTTAAATAAAAACGTGACTGGCATCAAATTGGAATGCAGAGCTATAATATTTCTTCACATAAAATAAGTAACACAATTAGTAAAAAAGGAAATATAAGTTTACATTTGACAAGGGGAAAAGACAAAAATGAATACCCAGCAAAATTACGTACACCTGATATTAAATCGAAATCGCATCTCACGTTTAAACCAACCTTCCAAAACACTATCGCTAAATTTTAAACTATCTTTGTAGGAGCTGTGAACAAAATTATAAAATCTAATTCCCCGCCTAACGCTGAAAAGCGTAAGACTATTGTAAAAATAATGTTAGGTTGGTCTAGTGTTTAAGAAATAAGAAAGTAAAACTTGTTAAGAAACACATGGAAAATAGGTCTGGATTAAATGATTTTATACAATTATATAAATGCCTAAGGAACACAACTGGAATCAGCTTATCATTTGTAGATATCGAAGACTGATATCGAGTTGGTGTCGGCCCTAAAAAACAATATGGCAAAAAATTTTCTCAAAAGGTTTTTTCCACAAGCCGCGGATGCCAGCCGGTCACCTTCTACTCTTCTAATAACAACTTTGTCCGCTCAAAAAATCCGACTGCCTCGCTCAGAAAAAACAGGGGTCCACTCCAGAACGCAAGGGGTCAAAATCCCCCAAACCAACGGACACTTCTATTGGTTGGGAGAAGTCCGAAGTTTCTTTCTAGTTCCAACCGGTCCTGTTCTGCTATGTCTTTGACGGTGACTCACGGGAAGAGGTAAAAAGAGCTGAACCGAATTTAACATATTGTTACAACTATGTGCTGATTGTTATTTGAAAATTATTTGGTAGGTAAAATATGTTAATATACACAGGGTGTCCCAAAAGGTCGTTTACAAACTTAACAGGCTGTTCTGTTATATCATAATGAACAAGATTTACATTATCTGAACTTGTATCTGAAAATGCAAACTGCGACCGCTAGAGTGCTGTGATCACTAGTGTGGAGCAGGAGAAAAAAAAATGATATCGACAGAAGTGTTAAGACACTTTTACTACAGATGAGGATTACATCACAGAAAATGCTCAAAATTGTTTCCCTTCTCCACAATGCACGTTTCACAACGTCGGCACATGGATTCACGAACCCGTTCAATTTGGCCAGGAGTGTCACGGACACGTGCTGCCGCTTCCGCGATCCTGGCGATAAGATCCATGTCCGATGTTAAGGGTGTCTCGTACACCATGGACTTCATGTGTCCCCACAAGTAGAAATCCAGGGGAGTCAGGTCGGGGTATCGCGGCGGTCCGCCTCTATACCGATCCAGAGATTTTCCTGCAATTATTGCCCTTTGGCGGTCACAGTTTGCATTTTCGGACACAACTTCCTATGTAAATCTTGTTCATCATGATATGACAGACCAGCATGTTAAGTTTGTAAACGAGCTTTTGGGACACCTGTAGATTCAATTGAAGACGCTTTGATTAAATTATCTGATTGTAATAGAAAAAGATCGATCCTACAAGGAGCAGTAAAAGAATTAACATATTAGTGCAGGGAATACAAGGACGGTTTTGTTAAAGTTTTTATGGTCATTGCTGGATTTTCTTATAACGAAAAACTTTAGGTGAAGAAAATGAGAAAATGTCAAAATAAACTTGGGTTGATATCAGAAATAAGTTTTAATACCTATTTTTTAAGAAGAAATTCCAACCCTTTGTTCAAAAAATCTTTATTGCTTCCTGCAGAATAAAGCTAAAATCTTTATCGCTAAATCTACTACTCTACTTTTGAAAGAAAATGAGACATGAAACCTAAATTGAAGCTATTAGTCATTAAAAAACTGATTTGTTGTACTATGGATTTCAATTTGAACTAAAACAAGCTTTTATAAATATCTTAAAACAGAACATCTATATATGAAGATGAAACATGAATATTTAAAAAAAAATCTGATTAAAAGCATGTAATATGGTTTTGATACGCTACGGTCACTTTTTGAACACGACTAATTAAAAACCTACTTCTTAAAATCTCAGAGTACGAATCATGCCATATTATTCGAACACACGAATGGTTAAGGCTTGTATAATGGATCGTTCGGCAAAATGTGATATGATAGTTCAACAAAAAAAAATACTATCAGAGTGATTTGGTTTGGTTTGGAGCGCTACGGTCTACTGTTTTGCACACGAGGGCTAACTACTATCCTGTGAATATATTAGAAAAATAAAATTCTTATCCTCTATAAGTCCTTAACATCCTCTATATATACATTTTACATAAAGATTGAACAAAAAATTTTAAAAGGAAAGCGGAACATAATGAAATATGTTAACTTGCCTTTGATAAGTATTTTATGTTTTCCCTAACTATATGTTTTTAAAAAAAATGTTTATAATAAATATAAAACTTCATATATATCTAGAATATTAAGTTTCTATTATTAAATTACTTTTAAACAAATTGCATATTTTTAATTTTATCTTTCCTTTAGATATAACATATGTAAAATATATTTTAAAATCACTCTATATAGAAAAAATTTAATGGTAATAAAATGCATATACCATGAAATTTATGAAGGCGCTTTTGCAAAGAAATAATAAAAAAAACATACTAATTCTTCTTATTTTAGTAAAAACTGAAAAACATAAGAATTTTATATTTTATATTCTTGTCCTATCTATATTTTTAAAAGAGCAACAAGCATAATGAAATATTAAATAATTATGAAGTCATATTTTCTTTGAAAGTGTTTTTATAAGATTTACGAAGCTAAATAAAATAAAATGTTATGATATTTTATTTTAACCAAAAAAATACTATAAGATTTTTTTTTAAAATCATAATTTCATATTAAATATTTTTAAAATAAATTTTTTATCATATTATGTTAATATAAATATTATTTTCAAATAAATATTTTATAAAAAAAAAACATTAAGGAAAAATAATGAAATTTCAGTTAATATATGCAATAAATTTTAGAAGGATAATTAGAATTTTAAATAATCCTTTCTTAGATATAAATTTTTCTTTTATAACATTATTTTATTTTTAAATGAAAATAAAGATAAAAATATTTTAAAAGAATTTTTTTTCTTTATTTATTTTTTATTTAAAACAACATACTTTTATGTTTTTCTGAAGTTTTTTAAAGAATTTTAAAATTTAAATTTATTTTTAAATTCTTATATTATATAAAATTATAAATAATTTTATATTAGAGCTGTTCAAAAAAATGTAAAAAAAAAAAAAAAAAACATAGAAAAAAAATATGTTAAAAAAAAAAAAAAACTTTTTAGAAAATAAAGATAATAGAAATAAAAAAAAATGCAAATAAAAAAAAAAAAAAGCCTAAAAAAAAAAAAAAAAATAAAAATAAAATTCAAAAAATAAAACAAAAAAAAAGTAAATAGAAACTAAAATAAAAAAAAAAGTATAAAAAAAAATTATCCATATGCAAAAAAATGTTATAGAGGAGAACGAAATCGAATAAAAAGGAATTCGCTGTCGATTAAAAAAAAAAACTGTATTTAAAAAAATTATCAAAATACATTTTTATTTAGCTCATAAAAATCAAAAGTAATAGATAAAAAATATTCAAAAATGTTTGTCTTTCAGAAAGATAATTGTTAATAGACTTAAATTTATCCACACATCCAAACAGTTGTTGTTGTTGTTATTGCCTTATGCTACTTGGTTGAACCAAGCTAGGCTGTTCGATTTAGCCCCTTCCCCGTTTTGTCAGTGAGCCGTACGGGCACAACTTTCGTGCCTTTACTGATTTGCCCGTACGGCGTATGGGCAACCTGATTTCTATTTCGCTTGCACTATTTCGAACGTGTTTTTCCAATTTTAGTAACAAATTATTCGTATAGATGCCGATAGTTGTCCAGTAAATGATAGTTTGCAGTTTATTGTATTTTCTACTCTGATTGGTTCAAAAGCTCAGGTTTTTTCGCATGTTTTGAATCAGAAGACGAATTGTTATCTTTCAGTGTATAGCTTTCTGGTTATTTTACTAACCGCCTGATAATTTTACTGATGTAAGAGTTGAATAATATATTTTTACTTTTAAGTAATGAATAATTCAGAGCTTATGGAGTTAATTTCTTGTGATTCGAACTGTGACTCGGAATCAGAAACTGAATTATCTGTAAATGATAGTAGCGAAAGTTTACTAGATGACCTGGATAGTAGTGACTCTGATAGTAGTACAGATGGAATCAGTCAAGCAAGACAATTTTTTTAAATTAATTGTGATAATCCTTCGGATCCGCCTCCTAGATTTTCTTTCACTGGAATTCCAAAAATTAACTTGGATATCGATGAGACTAAAGGTAAACTTCAGTTTTATGATGCTTTCATAGAAAGAAAAAAAGGTGTAATAAATACTTAAAAATATTAGAAATGGTAATTTTAATAACATATCTTCACTTAAAAAATGTAAAATGAACAAAAAGATGCAATAAAAAAATGTGACATTTTTTGACCGAATTCTGGGAAAAAAATGAAACTGTCAAAGGGTTAAAAATAAGAGGTACGGCTTTCGTTGCTATGAGCATTTCAAGGGTGAAAATGCGACTTATGCTCGAGTAGGTGCTCATAATTTTGCAGCAGGGTACAAGCAGAAGACCAATAGTCTTGGAGTGCCACCTCCAGATGTATTGATTGAGAACATGGAAGACATTGTGACCACAAACATATTTTAAGTTACCCAATCACTTTTAATGAATAGAGCGGATCTTAGGACGTCTGGAGCTCCGAACCCTCGAACCTCCAGTTACGAGTGAGTTGCCTTTGCCGACTGAGCTACAGCGACTCTTAGAACAGATCATAGTGAAATTATATTTAACTGCTTTTCAACATATTTTTAACGTCTTTTGGAAAAATAAAATGTCAATATTGGATGCATTAAAATTTCAACAGTATAATGCATACTTGCATAAGTATTGTTACGAATTTCGCAAGTTGGCATGTATTTTTGCCGTATACTGTGTATTATAATGGGTAAATCATGTATTTGGCGAGATATTGGCTCGTAGGCGATGTTTTTATCGACTAATTTTTGGCGCCATGTTTGGCGATTTATCGAAAAATTTGGCGACTTGGCGACATTCTTGGCGACCGTTTGTAACTAGTACTTTCTAGAATATTCCAGTTTCTCCCGAGAATATAAATACCGGGGGCCGATCCTGGTCGAGGTTCAGTTAGCTGAGAAATTTGTAGAGGTAAAGACCTACGTTGTTTGGCGCTAAGAGTTTTAGTGAACTATCGCCTGTGCTAGCCAGTTCTCGCGGTGTTGGCTGCTGTATTCGTGTTTTCCCTGAATTACGAATAAAGTGCTGTTGTTTTTGCTGTCTTAATTCAAATTCTACTCAATCCACGAACGCTACGCTTCATAAATTGGTAACAGTATAAATAAACAGTATAATGCATACTTGCGGTAAGGCAGTCCAAAAAAATAATAAAATTTATCTGCCAAATACTTTACTCTTTTCTGTTGGATGAACGTGGCTAAAGTTTTTTTTTTCTATATTACGCTGAGTAACTGGAGTAAAAATGCATACCATCGTCGACAAAACCTAAAAAGCGTTGGTAGAGAGTATAAATAATTCAAAATCTAAAATTTCAACCGAAAGCTGAATATTGTAAAACTTCAGTAAAAACTTACCCGTTTATTAAACGGGTGAAAATGACATTATAAGCGAAACTTTGTTGGACAAATTCTATCGCAATAGATTCTCCATTTTAAAGTATTCTTCCTCATACGCAATCGAAGTTAAACTACCTATTCGTACCATTTCCATGGCTGAACCCAAATTATGAAATCACGATCTAGAATATATCAGGCTTTTTTAAACATTTTATAGGGGCATGAAGTGAATCGAAGCTGGAAAACTATATATATCATGGATCATTCAAATATCACTCTATAGACTTGAGTTCGTTTCCCCTTTCTGACAAATGACAGTTTGAGTGAGGCTCTAACACCATAAAGAGGTGGAACTTTTGATAAAAATTATGACATAAATTTATAGTGGAAAAAATTCAGTGTCCGGAAAATGGAAAAAAGCAGTATGAAATATACATAACCTTAAATCGAGACTACTGGTTCGACAGATTTGGTTTTGATAGCCATGAGAAAATTATTTACCACAGTTAATGCTTTTAAATATCTTGCTCATGTAAACTTTATATAAGGCTTCTAATTTAAGGACAGAATACTTTGAATGTGTTCTAAATATCAAAACTGCTTTAATACTTTAAATTGTTTCTCTAATATTTCTACTCAAGCATGCAAAATTTGAAATTTTCATATTTATAAAGTTATTTTCGTGTGCGTTTAAATTTTTAGGGCGTTTTTATAATAAATGAATTTCAAATCTTTGACAGACCAAATAAATCTGTATTAAATACCTCCAGAATATCATTTAATTTAGCTTTACTGAAGTCATAAGCAATCTCAATAACAGAACGTTTTATTTTGGAATAAGGTTTATTAAAAGTATTTAATTGTTTCAAGCGTTTTCCCTTCTGTTATTTGTTACAATATTTATCTATTAGTCTTAAATGTTGCCTAAATAGGGCATTTGTTATATTAACGTCATATTAACCCCTTCCCTGTTTTGCCCGTACTCCTACGAATACAGCTTTCGGGCCTTTACTGATTTGCCCGTACGGCGTACGGGCAATCTGATTTCTATTTCGCTTGCACTGTTTCGGCCGTATTTTTTCCAATTTTAGTAACAAATTATTCGTATAGATGACGATAGTTGTCCAGTAAATGATAGTTTGCAGTTTATTGTATTTTCTACTCTGATTGGTTCAAAAGCGCGGGTTTTTTCGCATGTTTTGTATCAGAAGACGAATTGTTATCTTTCAGTGTATAGCTTTCTGGTTATATTTTACTAACCGCCTGATAATTTTATTGATGTAAGAGTTGAATAATATATTTTTACTTTTAAATAATGGATAATTCAGAGCGTATGGAGCTAATTTCTTGTGATTCGAACTGTGACTCGGAATCAGAAACTGAATTATCTGTAAATGATAGTAGCGAAAGTTTACTAGATGACCTGGATAGTAGTGACTCTGATAGTAGTACAGATGGAATCAGTCAAGCAAGACAATTTTTTTTAAATTAATTGTGATAATCCTTCGGATCCGCCTCCTAGATTTGCTTTCACTGGAATTCCAAAAATTA
>CM063508.1:83233842-83268842 GCA_032207245.1 Pardosa pseudoannulata | reverse complement strand
CGTTATAGGGATATTGCTTCCGGAAAAAATGGTCTTTTTTGGATAGGCAAATATGTGGCACATTGCCCAGAGCTATTAGTGTGGGCTGTTTCTGCCTTGAGACTGGACATGATTTTCTTCAGGCCCATCTGTGCAAAGTTGGTCTTGCTGGTTCACCGAACTGTGCCGTTCGTGCTTCAGCCGAACGCTCGCCGATTGGTTAGGGCGCTGATCGTCGATACCGGAGTTCGTGGGTTCGAATCCCACTATGGCATGGATATTCGTAGCCGTTCGGAATCGGCTTTAAGCAGTAGGTCCCTGTCTCATTAGCCCTCGTGTGCAAAACAGTAGACCGTAGCTCTCCAAACCAAACCAAACCTTTGTGCTTCAGCCCCAATGCATGGAGATCGACTTTCTTCTTGTCCTGCCCTACATGATGTTATTTCTTCGGGTTCCTTTTCGACTCTCCCATCTAATGGGGCAATCTCTAGTCTGTATTGGACTGAAAGGTGTCGTATGCTCGAAAGAGTTCAAACGGGCTTCATATAAAAAAATGTCGACGTGGGGTAACGATGTTACATTCAAGGTGTTTTGGAGTGACTACAACTATCTTGCATGCTGATTTCAGCCTTATGAGTTAACGTGGTGATATAGTGCCGTTATCAATTGTGATTCATGTGGCGTATTAATAAATTGTTATTGTTTTTGTTTTAGCCAAAGTCTATTCAATCATCGAACTTCGAAGATTGAATAACTTCGAATCATCGAACTTCGAGAATTCACAACAATATATAAGATTTTCTGGCTGAAAGTATTAAAGAAATGGCTTAGCATTACAGAACAATTCATTAGAATAGAAAGCCGAGTACAATACTCTCAGGGAGATGTTATCGAGCTTTAAGCTATGATATTTTCCGGTAAATGGATTAAAGGAGAGGGTCCAGCTGCAATGTCTCTGGATTTAATACCGTGAGACTTTTATCCTAAGGATTTATAAAATGCATTGTGAATCAACAAAAAATTGAGACTATGATAAGTAGAAGAAGCAAATAATTCAAGCCCTTTCTCCCATGCTTTAAAACACTGTATGGAATCTTATTACCTTTTAGGCCTTTGTCCGGCTACAAAAGGTGCTCACATCGAAATTTATTGATATTAAAACTTAATTAAATCTTTTACCCTATTTAAACAACTTTTAAAAAACAACACAGCGTAGTTTCGTAAATACAAGCCTTATATGTTTTATACTTTTAGCCCGAAATATTACGTTTACAGAATATCACGTGAAAATTTATTTTAAGTGACTGCCAATTATTATGCACTCTCTGTGAAAAGTCCCACTTACACCTGACCAACACGCAACATTTTTTAATTATATACCCACCGCATTCTCACTGACTACATATTTAACCTTATTCATTATACACCTCCCTGATAATAAATAGCCTCGACAACAATAAATGTAAGCATGATTAAAACTAATTTGCCTCCTTATTAAAATGAATTTATTGATTTCATAATTAGACGGATTATTCAGTTGCAAAATTGGTCGCTTTTGTTTCGCTAATTAGATTTCTTGAGTTCAATAATTATTTTGTGCCGCTAATAAATTCCTTTTTTTTTAATTTTATTCATTATGATTTTTAAGAACCTTTATTTAAATAATTAAATTTTAATGTTTTATTTGAGCACTTCTGCTTCATTTTTCACAATGTTTCATTTCGGATGTTTGTATATAATTAGCTATTAGAATTCTGCTTTTAAGACGTATATTTAATCGATTTTTACTACCACATGAAATCCGGAGTAAACTGTATGAATGAGTATTTGAATTTAAAATAATAATCAGTAGAGAACTTTAAACCCGGACATAAAAAGTTCATAATGTCTCCAAATCAGCACATTTTTTGAACTGTCATCTCTCTCTATCTCTCTCTCTTTCTCTCTCTGGTCTCCCTTTCTTTTTATATATCTCTCTGCTATCTTCCCTTGTCCCTCCCTCTCGCTTTCTGGTCTTCCTTTTAAGTTCTCTCTATATATATTTCTGGTCTCCCTTTCAATCTCTCATTATCTCTGGTCTCTCTATCTCACTCTCTCACTCTGGTCTCGCTTTCTATCTCCCGCATTTTCTCTTTCTCTCTGGTCTCCCTTTCTATCTCTCTCTCTGGTCTCTCCTTCTATCTCGTGCTTTTTCTGTGTCTCTCTCTATCTCCCTTTCTATCTCGCTCTCTTTCTCAAATTTGAGCTATCCCATAGCAACAGTCATCTCCTCGGACTCAGAGGTAGCCCTTGGAGAACTATTGATGGTCAGGAGTTTCCTATTTTCTATCTCTCCCACAATTTTATTTAGCACCAATTTGTGCCTGATCCCATTTTGGCATGAATAAAATTATCGTGTAACTGTATTTTGGTAAGATATGGGACTGCATTTTTGTATTGCTTGCTCCTGAATATTGTCTCTTTATCAGATTTTGGAATGTTAGTTAAGGGATGTGGAGTCACCCAATTTTATGGAAATAAAACTAGTTAATGTATCCTTTTTGTGTTGCTGATTTTTCAATGACATTTCCTCATTCTTTGAATAAATTAATAAGGCCTAGGACTGAATTTTCGCACTAGCTATCATTTTTGAACTGGGCTTATCAAAATAAGCCCTAAAATAATCACCTTTTTGTTATGACAATATCTATGCCACATAAACATGATTTTTATAATATATATGATTTTGTATGTTATAATTTACATTTTTTTAAACCGTATCAACAGGTACTCTTTTAACGGGTTTTGAAACCAAAGTTTTCCTTACTTCAATTTCTTGCACCCGAAATTAGTTGTAGAAATAAAATCAGAAAAATAGAGGGTAAGTACAAGGGAGCATTCTAGCAAGAATCTGATAGAAACCAATTGGTTAAAAATTAATATAATAGTTATTGCAAGACCGAACCCACAATGACGTTTTCTCATCTTTATTCTTGTTCTTATGATTGCAAAGTTAAGTATCTACTTAGAGATGCAAAAAAATTTTGAACTTGACATGTGCACAAGATCATGGAGTGTTAGAGGCAGGAAGGATTTTAGTATCACTTTTTTCTATATGAGAAAATATTCGCAAAGTGTCACAAATCCGGCAAAATCCAAAATTCTGTATAGCCAAAGTCCGGACTATTCAGGATTTGAAACTATCTACTGTGTTAACTACATGAAGCAGTTCTTGTAACGCAGCTTCACTTCTAGTATTCATCAGACGCTACAAAAAGTAAAAAAGGAAGTGAAAGAAATATAAATTGGGATTAGAAAGTAATGGGGCACATACAGTATATTTACAGTGCACTGCAATTTTCGAAAAGCAAACCTGCTGAAGGCCTATCCTGTTCAGTTGAATAAATCTTTGTAAATAGTTATTTTTTTCTAACTTTCATTAAGTCTTCAGTAAAGCTACGGATTATTTTTATTTTTCTGCTTTCATACTGCGTTACACCAAAAGTGCCGACTTTGAGATATTACGTACAGTTTTCGACGATGCTTTCATATCTGATTCTGATTCCTAACGATGTTCTCAACCTCCCCTCCCAATGTCTCTCTAAAGTTTTCTGGTCCACTGTATAGACATATAAGCATTAATTTTCGCGAAGATGTATTAAAATAGTATTCTTTGGTGGTTATCTAGCATAGACTGGCAAGGAAAATATCTGTTAGTGGGGATCATCATTACTCTCATCATTTTTTTCATGGCCAGTGACTTATAAGATATTAAGTTTAGCGTCTCATCCTCTCCCTGCCCTCCGCAACTTCCTTCCACTCAACCCATCTCAACCATCCCTCTCTGTGTCTCTCTTTGACCATCTTTCATCGCCATGTTAGTCGAGGGCTACCACACCGATGTCTGTCCTCGGGTGCTAGTTCAGGGCAACACTGGATATTTCCTTAGAGTCCATTAGTAAAACATGGCCACCGAAACTCCATCTCCTTAATTTGATGTTTTGATTTATTCTTTTTTAGTTATCTGTAAAAGCTCATCATTAGTTCTTGCGTGGAGTCAAAAAAATTCATGATTATTCTTAAACAATTATTTTCAAAAGCATTTAGTTATCTTGTTTGGACTACGGTTAACGTTCAGTTTTAACCCTAAGTGGGAATACCACGTGTCTAAACGGAAAGAGCAGATTTTAATGTGAAACCTTTTATTTTTACATTTTCATTTTAGGTATTTATTTTTGTTTTATATGTTTATTCGTATATGTATTTTGGTTTCAATTTGGAGTGCTACTGTTTTCTTTTTTGCAACAGAAATGCTAATGAGACCGGGACCTATTGCTTAAAGTCGATTCCGAATTGTTACGAGCATGCATGCTATAGTGGGATTCGAACCCACGAAAAATTGGTACCGAATATCGGCACCCTAACATTCGACCATCGTTGGACGGTACATATATTTTATTTTGTCATTTTGAAAGAATTTCTGTAAAAAAAGTGGTAAGTCCAAGAACATTAGATTGGATTTATATAAAAAAAACTACTATCCGCATATGTATACAAATATGCAATCACTTCTGTAGATATACAGACTTTAAATTAAAATGCATACTTATTATGAAAAAAATTGCATATCACAGCTGTAATTTTAAAATACTACAAATTCAAAAACAAATATTACATCTTAAATAATTCATCTATTTAAAAGATAGTCTTTACTATCCATTCTAATAATACAATTTCAATTCATAACAACAGGTGTTTAAAAAACCCAAAGTCAGTCGAGTTTCACTATTTGCAGAATATTAAGTCGCAATCATACAGGTGTATAACATGTATAAAACATTTTATGAACTTTAAATAATGTTACCTTGCAGTAATGAGAAAATTATTTCATAGTAATCACTATAAAGGAATTAGAATAATGGTACATGATTTGTAAAATTTAATGTTAATTCCTTGTTTGGAAACCCATCAAAAAAACGGCCTAATCAAAATACTATGTAGGAAATAGACAGAACATATGAGCATTATACATTCTGTTAATTTTACTTTCTTATGACTATGTTTTATTACATGGGCACTCGTGAGATCCTGAGATGCTACTTAAAATCAATTATGAAAGTCTGAGGCATCCATGCAACGGCTTATAACTTGCGGACTCTAGTATTTAAAGACATTACCCTTCAATTTAGGCTTCCAAGCTGATTAACCATTTCTCTTATTATATATCTTTTATTTTATCTGATATTTATCGTATTATAGTACCCATGTAATCATGTTATTTTATACCAAGAAGCTCTTTTTATTTTCAGGGTTCATTATTTTTCAAAGTAGTTCTTTTCTAGTGAGTGATTTTAAATTTAGTTTCCTGACTATCATTTCTTTCATTCATGAACAACTATATATCTTATTTCGCAATAGCTGTGGGTATCTCTGAAAGTTTTAGGGTCTTTTAAACATTTTGGACTTCAACCAAACCATAATTTTTTCTATTCCTCTGTCAGTATATATCGGTGATCAATTTTATCACTTCATTTTATCTTTTGACATAAAAAGGCTCTAAAAAATCTGACGTTTTCATTCATACCACCTCACTCTTGATGCAGTTATTAAAGTCTTTTGACGTGACTGTGTTAACATATAGAGATTACTGAATTTTTCCAGGTCATATCTATATAAAGAGTGATTTGATTTTTAAATTATCTCAACCTTAAAGGAGAATTTCTTACTATCCCAAAACTATATCGTTAATATGTGTAACATCTTCTTTGTATCTTATATAAGTATGACAATTCCTGATTTGAAGGGTGAATGATAATAAATTGAGACTCACTATTATCATTGATTTCCTTTGTGTACAACTATATACTATATCATTCTATTACTATGTTTATCCATCAAGGCCCTTTAAGTATTTTGAATTACTAAACTATAATTTCTTTCATACATTTGTCTGTACAAATCAACAATTAATTTTAAATCTTAGATTTTATCTGAATGCATGAAAGGATCCAAAATAAATCTAAGGATTTTATTCATATCACCTTACTTACGATTCTATTATTAAGACCTCTTTTTCACAATTGTGTTATCATACTTTTAATAGGAGGGGGGAAACATTTGTCTTTATAATTTTCGATCCCATTTTACATTATTTATTATAAGAGCATGATATAGGCCAATCCTGTTCCCCTTAAAAAAACACAAACGAGAGCCAACTCTTACGTGGCATTTCTACTCTTATCCACCAGGGTGGCACGCTGACTCTCGAATCCCTATGCTGGCCGGGCAGCGTATTAACGTATACAGATTACTAAATTTTTCAAACATTTAGTGGGTTGATATTAAATATATATATATATATATATATATATATATATATATATATATATATATATATGTCTCAATAGAGGACTACTATGCTGTTAAAACTATATTGTTCAGGCTAATAGTTTTAGATTTATGCGAGATACATACATGCGTACTTACTTCACGATGCAACTAGTCAAAATGTGTTGCGTTATGCTCAAAAGAAGGGATTAACCCATATTGTACCACACCAACTAAATATTTCTGAAAATTTTTAAAACTTTATCCATAACATTAATATGGTGTAACTAAGCATATAAAACCAAAATTTAAAAATAAATTTTAATTTTTTAAGAAATTAGTTATCCTATAATTAAGCCAACGGTCCAATATACTACTAAAATTTAACAAATATCACTTACATTGCATTAGGCTGATTCATAGGTGAAATTTGGGAAAACATTCAAAGCAAAGTTTAACATTACATTTTAAGCACATTGTTGCTTTTATTTTGCAGTTCCTGAACTGGCATTTTTGTTAAGGGGTAATAGAAAAAGGATATCCGTTGTAGGATTCTAATACCCAAAATTTTTATCCAAATTTTACAGGGTTTTTTTTTCATAAACATCTTGGAACTGTGCCTTTCAAAATATTTCACCATTCTTTTCATCGATGGTGAGATTTTCAGAAAATATACCAAATTGCTTCAAGGTTATGCTGATTTTGTCATAAAAAGGACGAATTTTATAATAATGATCTTGTGGATCAATTGAAAAATCATCGTTAAAATGGATGAAGTGTTTGGTGTCATAATCTGGACCTAGCGTTTATCACTAATGTAGTGCCAATATCAGGAGAACTACAAGTAACCTCCACTATGTTTGAAAAAAAAATAATAATAAATATAAAATTAAAGATTAAAAAATGACAATTTTTAAGGGGTTGCCAAAAATAAATTTTACAATACATTTTGATTTCTCAGTTTTTTGTCTTACTATGCTAAAATGTGCCTATTTTAAAGGTCTTAAAATAAAATCCACTCAGAAAATATTTATAACTTTATTATTAAATGGAATTCTATTTGCTGTCCTGTTTATAGGACAGCGGTCCAATATGGTTTAAAGTTTCATTGCACGTTTGTACAGACGTAGTTTTGAAACTTGTCATTGAACACTACACACTGTCTGAATGTGATTTTGGCTGAAACCAGAGAACAAAATTTTTTGTAGTTACAATCAATACTCTCCTCACTCTGTACGAAAAAATAAAAATCGTGTTGATATTCAAGAACATGATAAAATTATTGTTCCAAAAAAGAAGTTTACGTTTCTGTAATTTCACATACTGAAAACATACATGTTTTTTAAAAATTACATCATTATGTCATATTTACATCGGCAGCATAGTTTTTTTCTTCTTTATAAAGAGAGAAAATAAACAAAAACAATCCTTGAAGAATAAATTTATTTAAATGTCATCACTTTTGTTCCCTAAATAATATAATTTACACTTCCTTAGATACCACTTATAATTTTAAATAAATTACTATCACAAGAAAAAACTTTGTTTAACTGAATGTAACCTAAATAAATACAAAATTAAAAAAAAAAAGCCTAAAGGCCTTGCCACACATCGACATATGCGTGTTGAAAAAGCAGGAGATTTAATTTAGGTTTCTTTTTTCCGTTGACGAATAAGCGGCTATTTCTTGTGATAGCAAAGGATTTTCAACATAATTAGGGCCTTATCACAAATTGACATGAACTAAAATACATCGGTTGAAATTTTTTCGCTGTGGCACAATTTGTGCATTCATTACCAGTAAAACGAATCATAAACTAACAAGTTTATACAAATGATAGGCTTTAAAATGAAAATTTGTTTTAAGGAAAAATATTGAAGGACATAAACATAGCAATGGAGTCCAATTAATTTTCTTATCTAGACATAATGTTGTTTACTAGACACTCCTATCCTTTAATTTCGTAGAATAATTGGCAACATCAATAGGGTTGTCCTGGTGGAATTTGAAGAGCTTTTCCCTTTATTGAAGACACTTATTTTTGATCTTATCAATCTCCTTTAAAGCTAGATAAGAGTGATTCTAGAGTGAAACACTTTTCTCAACAACCTTGCCCAGATATCAAGGCATGTTTAATATATATCCAACTCAGGAACTTAGATTAGGTAAAAGTAACCTTTCAGCTTTCAGTGGCTAGCAGCAGCTAATCAAGAATTTTCTCTGTGATCTGTTCGTAAACTGTATTAGGTTTAATTACACAGAACAGATAAAAAATACTAATAAGTGGAACTATTTAATAGTAATGTACCAATAATGATGAACATTAAAAACTAAACAGAAAGAGTTTTGTTATAGTACCATTTAAATTTATGTCAAAATAATTACAATGTTTTTTCATTTACAGCCTAATATGAAAAGTTTGAAGGATAAATACTGAATTGTAGAAACAGAAATAAATTAAATTTAATCTTATAACCTGAAAAACATATTTCTGACTACAGATTCCTATCCTCCAACTCCAAATAATGATTCGCTACCATAGTAGGGTCCTCCTCATGGAATAAGAGCTTTTTCTTTATAAAAATCATATATATTGTATATTTTTGTTCTCCTTCCATGCCAGAAGTGACTAACACACCACTCTATACACGCTTTACAAGACATTTTAGCCCATTTAATACTACATGCAGTGATTATGGAAATATCGGCCTAGAACTCAGAACATCTTGTCAAGTTACTACAGACTCCTAATTAAGGATTATCTCTATAGTCTATACCTAAATTGTTTTAACCCTTTATATTCTGAATTAATTTACCCTCTACTTTCTTACTGCATTTACTGCTCTTTTAATATGACATTTTAATGTCTCAAATCTCTTTTGTTTCATCATCAGAATTAAGTTGCATTTTTACGTTATCTCTTTGTTTTTGATATTCTAGAATTAGCAAAAGAATCATTTTATACTTATATGGAATAAAACTTAAAATAAGCTTAAAATTTTTAAATTGTAATTTCTTATAGTAATATATCGTTAGTATAAGAAATTATAATTTAAAAATTAAGCTTATTTTAAGTTTTATTGATATAATATATCTTTATATCACGGTATAAAGCTGGTGCTGTACCCCGAAAGATTTGTAACGTCGCTCAGTCCTATCTGCTACTATATCTGCTGAAATCATGTCTGCCTGTCATTTCCTGCAAGGCAACCTAGTCTACCAAAACAACATAACAATCTTCTATAATCCTCATTTAAAGACTTAATCAAATCTTCACTTTAATGTCCGCATAAGATAATTTACTTGCAAAGCCGGAGAATGGTGTTGTAAAATCTTATTGGACACCTGCAAGCATTTGTTTCTGCAATTCTTTTAAACAACTCGCGCAAAAAAATAATACGATATTTCGAATGGAAAAAACCGTTTTTCGTATTCTCTCGTGACGTCTAATCCCCGTCGTTTTGCATTATTCGTGGAGACAGAAATTGCATAGCAAATGGAGAAAAGGATTATGTTTAATAGAATATGGAGACTCACCCCCGCTTTGTATTCTGTCGAGAGGACGAACATTTGCAAAAAAACGAGAGCCACGCCGAGGGATGTCTTCGAGTTCGAATCGTGACGTCATTTGTTGCGCTTACTAGCTGAAACGGGAGAGAGCTTAGCATTTCCCACATTTTTCTATCAAAATGTCAAAATCTAACGTTCGACGTCAAACATGGTTATTCAAACGAGTGAAACAACTGGGATTCGTGAATTGATACGTACGTGGATGAATTTCTCAGCAGAGAACTCAATGTCTGTTTATCTCTTATATTTACATTCAGTCAAGACACATTATTTATTAATTTTTTATTTAGTCTTCTACTTCGTAAAACTCATGAAACTTGTTTGGCAAGTTAAGGTTAATTTTATAAAACACGAGGGCTAGAGAGAGGGTGCTTGACTGTTTAAGAAAAAACTATTTGGTTATCGCGAATTCATTTATTAATATATTTGATTTTCAGAAGTCCCTAAAAACCAAATGCGGAACAATTGTTTTTCATTTTTGGATCTCATTAGTATAAAAGGCGGAAGATAATTGTGTGTTTGGTCAGTTATTGAACGTAGTAGTTATGTTCATTTAAACATTTTTTTCTATCTTTAAATATTAAAAGTTCACATTGCCAACAGTGTTGAAAGCATCCAAGTACTGTTTAGAACAAGATATGAAAGTTGATATAAATGTGATAATTAACAAGGAGACTATTTTAAAAGCCAAGTAGCTTAAATTATTGTAAGTAATGTAAATCACGTATTATTTACAAAATTTGGTAATGTTTATTCCCTACACTTTAAGCAAAATTTCAGATTGTATCCCCTAGACAAATTCTCTAATAACGAAGGTATGGACATCCAAAAATGCATGAAGCAAAATTCTCTGATATTGAAAGTATGGACATCCAAAAATGCATGAAGCAATTATCTGATAATGAAAGTATGGACATTCAAAAATGCATAGAACAATATTCTCTGGTGAAGGTATGGACATCAAAAAATGCATGAAAGAAAATTCTCTTATATCGAAGTATGTATCCAAATGCACTGAACAAAATTATATATCGAAAGTTTGGACATCAATAAATGCATACAAGTAAGTGTCTCTGATAACGAAGGTAGGGACATCCAAAAATGTATACAAAACT
Organism: Pardosa pseudoannulata; assembly: GCA_032207245.1. Lineage (NCBI taxonomy): Eukaryota > Metazoa > Arthropoda > Arachnida > Araneae > Lycosidae > Pardosa > Pardosa pseudoannulata. The sequence continues at coordinate 83,257,871 of CM063508.1, read as the reverse complement.
CTCTGATTACGAAGACATGGACTTTCAAAAATGCATGAAACAAAATTCTCTGAATACAAAGGCATGGACATCCTAAAATACATGAAACAAAATTCTGTGATTACGAAGGCATGGATTTCCAATAATGCATGAAACAAAATTCTCTGAATACAAAGGCATGGACATCCTAAAATACATGAAACAAAATTCTGTGATTACGAAGGCATGGATTTCCAATAATGCATGAAACAAAATTCTCTTATTACGAAGGTATGAACATCTAAAAATGCATGAAGCAAAATTCTCTGATATTGAAAGTATGGACATACAAAAATCCATGAAACAAAACTCTCAGATAACGAAGGTGTGGATATCCAAAAATGCATGAAACAAAGTTCTCTGATTACAAAGGCATGGACATACAAAAATGCATGAAACAAAATTCTCTGATAACGAAGATATGGACATCCAAAAATGCATGAAACAAAATTCTCTGATTATGAAGGCATGGATTTCCAAAAATGCATGAAACAATATTATCTGATAACGAAGGTATGGACATTAAAAAATGCATGAAACAAAATTCTCTGATTATGAAGGCATGGACTTCCAAAAATGCATGAAATAATTCCTTGTGACTAACACTGCCGTTTTGATCGCCAAATGATCTTTCTCTTTACTAGAAAAATTCTCTGATAACAAAGGCTGGGTCATCCAAAAATGCATCATTTAATCCCCCGTGAGTTAACCATGTACATATTGCTAAAATACGCTTAAAACACTGACATATATTTATAGTTCTGTATCTATAAGGGAAATGTATTCCCCTTCGGTCAGATAAAAGGACCTGACTGCCCTCATAAATCCCTGCTCTCTAAAAATATTATTGATGCATATACATTTAAAGTGTTCCGCCCCTCGTAATAAAATTGAAGTAGATGAGGAAAAATCCTACTGAACCAAAACAAATATTTTGTTTCATTACCCGATAAATATTTCCCAAAAAACAATAAATATTCTGGCACGCTTTTGAAGAGGAAATTTAGTGCTATGATGCACTTTTGCTCAAGAGCTTATACTTAAAGGAAAATTTTTTGAATATTTTTTTATTAAATGTTTAAGTATTTTAAAGTTCCGCCGCATAAAAAAGTTCTTAAACAATTCTTATTTCAAGCAGACTTATTTAAATTCCCGATAAAATAGCACACGTAATAAAAACAGCACTTTTGCATATTTGGCAGAGAATGAGTAAGAGTGGAATAAAAGACTAAAAGCTTATTTTGACGCTGAAATAAAATTCTGATCGAAGAATTCTTAAAATCAAAGTAAAAATATAAAATGACTGTACTTGAAAATAAAATATTTAGAATGTCATAAAATCTTTACTATAAATCTCTATATAATAATATATTATCTTGGTAAAGACCAAAATAATATATTATTATATAGAGATTTATAGTAAAGATTTATTGATGCAGTACAACATGTGTAAAACGAAGCTGTCTATAACGTTAAGCCTGCCTATAAGGGTATTTTCTTTTGGTCTTAAGGAATTCTTTGTTTATTCAATGGATTCCATACTCAATACAAAGAATTCATAAAATAATGTGTAAAACGATACTGTCTAAGACATTAAAACTAACTATAAAGGTATTTTATACTTTGGTCTTGTGGAATTTTTTATTTATTCAAAGTATTCTTTATTTATTTAATACAAAGAAAAGAGATAAACCTGTGTATAACGTAACTATGACACTAAGTCTGTCATAATGTTTTTTTTCTATGATTAGGGGATATTATTTTTTCAATGTCTTCCTTATTTACTTAATACAAAGAATACATATAAACCTCTGTATAAGGATGCTATAACAGTAATTCTGTCTGTAATGGTATTTTCTTTCATATTTTGGAATCCTTTGTTACTTAGTGTATTTCTTTTGTATTCAGTACATAGAATACAGAGAAACCCCTGTATACCAATACTGTCTATAAATTTAAGTCTGTCTATAACGGCTTTTTCTTTGATCTAGCGAAATTCTTTGTTTACTTCAGTACAAATAATACACAGAATGTATGAATTGTTATACAAATAATACTCAGAAACCTGTATCTAATGATACTGTCTATGATATTAAACCTATGTATAACAATATTTCCTTTCGTCTTACGAAATTCATTGTTTATTCGATGTGTTACTTGTTTATTTAATGCAAAGAAAATAGAGAAGCACAGAAATCTGTATCTAATGATACTATGATATTAAACCTATGTATAACAATATTTTCTTTCGTCTTACGAAATTCATTGTTTATTGAATGTGTTACTTGTTTATTTAATGCAAAGAATATAGAGAAGCACAGAAATCTGTATCTAATGATACTGTCTATGATATTAAACCTACCTATAATAATATTTTCTTTGGTCCTACGGAATTCATTGTTTATTCAATGTGTTACTTGTTTATTTAATGCAAAGAATATAGAGAAGCACAGAAACCTGTATCTAATGATACTGTCTATGATATTAAACCTATGTATAACAATATTTCCTTTCGTCTTACAGAATTCATTGTTTATTCAATCTGTTACTTGTTTATTTAATGCAAAGAATATAGAAAAGCACAGAAACCTGTATTTAATGATACTGTCTATGATATTAAACCTATGTATAACAATATTTTCTTTCGTCTTACGAAATTCATTGTTTATTGAATGTGTTACTTGTTTATTTAATGCAAAGAATATAGAGAAGCACAGAAACTTGTATCTAATGATACTGTCTATGATATTAAATCTACCTATAACGATATTTTCTTTGGTCTTATGAAATTCATTGTTTATTGAATGTGTTACTTGTCTATTTTATGCAAAGAATATAGAGAAGCACAGAAACTTATATCTTTAATTATACTGTCTATGATATTAAACCTACCTATAATGATATTTTCTTTGGTCTTACGGAATTCATTGCTTATTGAATGTGTTACTTGTTTATTTAATGCAAAGAATATAGAGAAGCACAGAAGCTTATATCTAACGATACTGTCTATGATATTAAACCTACCTATAACAATATTTTCTTTGGTCCTACGGATTCATTGTTTATTCAATGAGTTACTTGTTTATTTAATGCAAAGAAGATAAAGAAACTTGTGTATAATGATTCTGATATATTAAATCTGTCTAGAGGGGTATTTCATTTGGACTAGCAGAATTCTTCCTTTATTTAATGTGTTACTTATTTACCTAATACAAAATAACTAGCCAATAATAATTTAGTTCTAACTGTTTACATTCTTAAATTTTTTTAAATAAAGTTAAAATATATCTTTAAAAACAATTCAAAATATTATATGCATACTACATACATAAACTTTCAATACGCAGATGATCAGTACTGTCTGTTAATGATTATGACTGAATTCAGATACATTAAGTAAATTATGTAGTTAAAAAAAATTATGATGGAAGTAAGTAACGGAAGCGAGTGTCACGTGACGTGGAAGAAGTGTTAATAATGTAACCAAGATTTTCATCAAATCATCGAATTCGGATAGAAAATTAAATAAATTTATTGGTGTAAAATAAAGGAATAAAATTGCGTATTTGAATGTCTGTTACACTTTTTAGTTCACTCTATTTAAAGGCACATAGTACCTTTCGAGACATAACACCTTCATTATAACAGCCTTTTCCGATTCATTATAAAATAAGTTCTGCCTTTTTCAAAATGAATTTTACAAGTTTAAAAGTTTATACAAGTTTTTAATTACACAAAAGTTATCTTGCTTTACCATTTGAAATAGTACACGTTTTTAAAATAACTTATAAAATATACACGGAATGAAAAGAAATCATTTACCCAAAAATAACTTTAAAAATATGTATATTAGAAGCCAAACTTTATATCAAATTGAAGTAAAATATCAGTTTTAATCTATAAAGCGGGTATGTGACATTTTAGTTGAAAAATTTTGAATAACTCTTGGGAAAATAACTATTAAAAATAATCTTTATCATCCTACAAAATAAAATATTATACTTGTATTATGTTAATTGAACTTTATAAAATAATACTTATACTTGCTTTGTAAATAGCGTAAAAATTAGCTTCTAATTAGCAAATTGAAAATTATTTTCTTGGAAAATGGATTTCTATTTTGCTTGTGTGGTCTATATATTTTATGTTTGTTTGAAAATGCACCTCTTCATATAACAAAATTTAATAATTTTCAAAAAGTAGACTCTACTTATATAAAAACTATTTCATTCTAAACGGAGGAAAATTTATTATTTTATATCCATTTAGATAAAGTATATTTTAATAAAGAGTTTTCATCTCGAAAGATACTATGTTCTTTAAAAAGCACATAGTAGTTTCATAAAATAAAGAACATAGTTTATAAAGGACTGAAAATGCCCACGGCTGTGACATCCTCCAAGGAGGTTAAGGCTAAGGCAGCAGGAGAAAAATCCGATAGACTTTATTTTTCAAAACCGAAAGTTAAAACATTATTAGAGCTCATAGGCTGAAAAATAAAAGGCAGATAAACATTGAAATACAAATAATAAATATAAAAATACAAGCAACTTATCAGGTAAAATGTATTGTGTTTCTTTCCAGCAGATGCAATATTCTACAGTGTACATAAAACTTTAAAAAATAAAATGTAAGCTGTTACAAATTTTAAAAAAATTGTACATAGCATTGTGGAAAAATAAAAATCTTAAAACCTAGAAAGAATGAATGAAAGATTCATTCAGCTGATTATAAATTAACTCTAACAATTTCTGTCAATACTGTGAAGACTCCCCTTTGTCCGAACACGCGCCAAAACACCTGACCGGAGTACACCTGTGTACGGAGTACAATAGCGTGGCGTCGCAGAGTCTGGGATCTTGACAATCGGACTGAATAGACGAATACGCCCCTGATGGATCTCGTTAATGAATGATCGGAAATTCCGTAAAGGGACAGCCAGCGAATGAGAATTCAGCTAAAAAGTATAACTATAACTTTAGCTGGAGTTCTCAAGTAATTGGGATCTTAATTGACCCAAAAAACATTGACTAACCGTTAACTGCCCCCCAGTATAAAAAGCCTACAATTTTGTGACTCGAGGCTTTTCGTCATTTTTTTCGTAGGTGTGTTGACCTCGTGGAGACTTTCGCCATTTTTATAGACAGCTTTCTAGTTCAGATTCGTAAAGTCCGCTCATATAGGGAGCGGAAAAAGTCTCGGATACCAAACGGGGGATAAATTGGGTTTAATTGCACCCTGAAAAGCCTCACTTGTAAGAGATTATTAAATCTCTTGTTTTTCTTTCGACTGTGATCGTCGTGAGGAAGTTTTACCGGCAACCATCCTTTGCAGTTCTACATGATTTGGGAATTAACATTCCTTTGTAAATAGCCGTAGTTAATCAACAATAAAAGTAAATTTCCAATTTTATCTTTGACTGTGATTCACATTACCTCTCATTTGAGAATATTGAAGGCGTCAAAATATGTTTATAGTAATTATCCCAGGTCTCCACAGAACATTTTTAATATGTATGAATGCAATATATCAACATTATTTAGCTTTAATATTTCCTTAAAAACCTCTTCTCTCCCATTCTAACTCCTTAAAATATTTTTCCTAGCCTCTAAATGTCTTAATCAAAGGAGCTTTCTTAGCTTAAAATTCTTTCGATACATTTCCCAAAGCGTTCTATCCTATAGATGTAAATTTTCTGTCTATTCAACACGTTTCCCAGCTGTGCCCTGCAAACGATTTCCGGATTGTTCTCATCTTAATACTTAAATTCACTGAGTAAGTGAGAAAATTCTTTCTATCTTCGCTCTTGGGTGCACCTCTGTTCGATCAGAGTGATTTTTGTGTCTTTCCTTTGTCTGTCGTTGGCTAGTAAAGATGTCCGTTTTAGCAGCTCTAAAATAAAGTTTTAATTATACTTGTGCCATACTCTTCAATGTAGTTAGCATCGTTCGTTATTACTTTTAGCTGATTATTCTCCTTGCCCAGTAATCCGGGCAAGTAAAAATAGGGGCTTCATAATTTTTTTGACTAGAGGGAAATATTTGTTACATAATTATGTATTTTAATATACTGAAAAATTGCAGCTCTATGATGCATAGTGACCAGGGTCTCTTAGGAAACGGGAAGAGCAAAGAGAAGTAAATTTTTCAGTTTTATGAAGAAAGGTTAAAAACCTCCTAGGCCGGTGAGAATTGATGCTAATTCATGTACTTGTAACCTTGTTTAAACCTTGTAACTATACAGAGTATAATAGAGAAAAAATCAGCAAGGGGGAGGTTGCATGGAAATTGCATCTCCAAGTGTGCTGCATACATTTATAATAACTTGCCTTAAATAGTATTTTTAGTCAATACAATATATTTATAGAGATGTTTTACTGTAGTTTGACAGATATATATTGTTAGATAGATTAGAACTTCATAAAACAAAGGACATAGTATATTCATAAAACAAAGGAAGTGGCACTTTCATAAAGGACATAGACCTTTTTTGCACAGAGTATAGAGCAAAAATCCTCGCGGAGGAAGAAGGTGACTGGAGTTTGACTCCTGCTGAAACCTACAGCACACAGTTATAATAACTTGCCTGAAATAATGTTTTTATTCAATACAGTATAGCTATAGAGGTGTTTTGCTATGGTTAGATAGCTCAGCTAAATTACATAAATTCTATTTCTGGTTAAAACGAATATCTCGATTTTTATTAAAATCCCAGCCACGTCGATTTCAATTTATAAACGTTTTAAATTTATATAATGGATTCAAGAGTAAACAATAATCAGTGAAAATTGCATCTTTTAGTAATTACTAAGCGTTGAAATTTCATCGTTTATTGGTAGTGACTACATACTAGTTTATTGGTAGTGCCGGAAAGATTTATGTTCCTTGCGACTTGCGGTGTCCTCATTTCAATTTCCGACACTAATCCCCTGATGATGCTCACAAAATAAATGAGTTAATGGAACGATCGGGATGATTGAGAAATCTTTAAAAGGAGATGAATCTTTATCGATTTTTCTCAAATCTTTGTCATTCACACCTTCCATTTCCGCTTTTATGTGCATGGAGTATTTTAACGATTTTTTTTATTTATATACTAGCAGCCTCGCACCCAAACTTTGGTCGGCGTATGCATAACAATATCTCGTGTCATTCCGTAAACACTATGGACTATTATCTACTTCAAAAGGATAAACCTTAACGGACTATTTTTTTCTGATAAATTATTGCATATCACACCTTCCATTTCCGCTTTTATGTGCATGGAGAGTTTTAACGACTTTCTTTTATTTATATACTATCCGCTGATCACCCTAACTTTGGTCTGAGTATGCATAACTAATAATTCTCGTGTCATTCCGTAAACACTATGGACTATTATCTACTTTAAAAGGATAAACCTTTATGGGATATTTTTTCTAATAAATTATTGCATAATAAATTATTGCATATCACACCTTCCATTTCTGCTTTTATGTGCATGGAGAGTTTTAACGACTTTTTTTATTTATATACTAGCCGCTGATCACCAAAACTTTGGTCTGAGTATGCATAACTAATAATTCTCGTGTCATTCCGTAAACACTATGGACTATTATCTACTTTAAAAGGATAAACCTTTATGGGATATTTTTTCTAATAAATTATTGCATATTAAATTATTGCATATCACACCTTCCATTTCCGCTTTTATGTACATGGAGAGTTTTAACGACTTTTTTTATTTATATACTATCCGCTGATCACCCAAACTTCGGTCTGGGTTTACGTAACTCATAGTATTACTTGTCATTCCGTAAACACTTTATGGACTGTTATCTACTTTAAAAAGATAAACCTTTATGGACTATTTTTTTCTGATAAATTATTGCATATTAAATTATTGCATATCACACCTTCCATTTCTACTTTTATGTGCATGGAGTATTTTAACTACTTTTTTTTATTTATATACTAGCCGCTGATCACCCAAACTTTGGTCTGAGTTTCCGTAACTAATAATATCTCGTGTCATTCCGTAAATACTATGGACTATTATCTACTTTCAAATGATAAACTTTAATGGACTATTTTTTCTGATAAATTATTGCATATCACACCTTCCATTTCTACTTTTATGTGCATGGAGTATTTTAACTATTTTTTTTATTTATATACTAGCCGCTGATCACCCAAACTTTGGTCTGAGTTTCCGTAACTAATAATATCTCGTGTCATTCCGTAAATACTATGGACTATTATCTACTTTCAAATGATAAACTTTTATGAACTATTTTTTCTGATAAATTATTGCATATCACACCTTCTATTTCTACTTTTATGTGCATGGAGAATTTTAACGACTTTTTTCTATTTATATACTAGCTGCTGATCACTCAAACTTTGATCTGAGTATGCGTAACTAATAATGTCACGTGTCATTCCGTAAACACGTTGTAAACTGTTATCTACTTTAAAAAGATAAACTTTTATGGACTATTTTTTTCTGATAAATTATTGCATATTAAATTAAGATAAATAATTATTATTAGTAGCAAACTAAAACTTTTTACAATTTACAGTTAGAGAAGTCCTTCAGTACATATGTGAGACCTGGAATTAACTAAACGAGCGGTCGGCAAACTTTAGACCTTCAATGCGTACTACACATAAAATATTTACTTGATAGACCACCAATATGAATTTAAAATAAAATAAGCATTAAATATATTTATAGAATATTAATGAGAAACTTTTATTTTATTGATACAAAATTGACATATTAAAAGTAAATAAGTTGTATAATTTTTTAAAAAAAACTTCGCTTATGAATTACACATTTTTATTGTGTATATCTTCTTGCTTACCGATCACCACTCCATATGAGGAGTTTTCGTATTAAACAACGTCACTGCAAGACGGAGAGCTGTGTTTATTTCAAGCCAAGAGTGATATCTTGTTTTAATTGCTATGACAGATGAAAATATTTTTAGCACAAACATGTTGTTCAGAATTGAATTACAATTTTCAATGACTTCTCGGCCAGTTATGGGTATTCATTTTTTATAGGTCGAACTATGATCGAATGATAGAGCGCTGCTCTTTGGTACCGGAGTTCTCTAGTTCGAATCCCGATACTGACATAGATGTTCGTAACCATTCGGAATCAGCTTTAAACAGTAAGTCATTAACTGATATCATTAGCCCTCGTCAGCGACAGTAGATTGTAGCTCTCCAAACCAAATCAAACTATTTTTATAGAAAACCCAAAATGCGATCATAACAAGGAAAACGGAAATGTAGCTTTAAGATTTAAATTGCAAGATGTTCGATTAGGTTTTCTTTTTTCTTCATGCTTGATTCGCTTTCTTCCATGTTAGCTACAAATGAATCTATTATTTACATATTTACAAGCCTAGGATTTCGTTTGAATAATAAACATTAAAAAAAATCTGTCAGTGATTGTAAATGCTGTTGAATAATGGATACCACCTGCCGGTTGATATCCTTCTCTCTGATATAGTCATCAAGATTGATATATATTTGGAGATCGTAAGCCAACCGCATTTGCCATCGTGATATTTTCTTGGAAAAGTATCTATTTTTGTTAATTGTGTTGCAGATTACAATAAACAATCATCTGTTTTTTTCTGTGAACCATTAAAAGTTTCCCATCTGAGGACTTATGAACTAAACAACAAGAAAACAAACTCAATACTTTCCAGACTAGATGCCTTAAAATTTTTTTTTTAAATCTACTGATCTAATAAAATATCAAATAGTGAAAAATACAAACAATTTAAATGCAAAACCCCAAAAAACAATGAGACGAAACCGCAAATAACAGTGGGCAGAACAAAAATATAAACAGCTATATATATACTGTAAAATTTTGGTTTTAATAAAATAATTATAAATTATTAACTTAAATTATAGAAAAAAAGATAAAAGCAATTGAAATAATCTTAGATCTTTTATCATGATTATTGTCAAGTTCTCTACAAAGACTGTATGAAATAACAAATTAAAATATTTGACAGATGTTATTAAATTCTATTCGCATTCGAATTCTATTCTTTTAGAAAACATATTGATAAAATGTCTTGGCTTGTTCCTCCGGTACATTCTTGGTACCGTGCCGATTACCCTGGTGGATCCCTCGCAATAAACCACCTCAGGTGCATCATGGCAGCTCTTTCCCACTTTCTTAGCGGCCATCTAAGAGGCCTTGTCTTCCAGGTTAATCAAAAAACGAATATTTCCATCGGACCCAACAGGCTCCTGATAGGAAAAGGTAAAGAGGTCTACCTAAATACACCTTGATGAAGATGATCATCATTGAACGGAATTTTCTTCACGATAAAGCTGTTGAAAAGCCAGTACTGCTGCACTGAACAAGCGGAGATAGAGTTACACGCTGGAGGCTTCATGCGCCACAAACCGTAAAGATAAATAAGAAGAAGAAATTAAAATAAACATTTAAAGTGAGTAGATCTGAAAATCACTTTTTGTGTTTAGGATTTCATAGCTCCGAAATTTCATAAACTGATAAAAATTTCATGATATATTTTAGAAATTTCCGAATATAACTAAAAGATAATTTCCTTAGGTTTAGTATGTTCCTTAGATTTAGATTGTATCATTCATCGATATATACCAATGCAGGAAATATCGCAAAAATGATCTGAAAAACTAATTCCAACTTCAAGAAAATGGATAGTTGATCACAGTGCTTTTAGAGAGATATTAAATATATCGTATCTATGTTCGATTTAGAAATAAATAATCATTTTAAAATGATCGATGCGATTGATATTACAGTATCAGGACTTATGAACTTAGTTTATATTATTATCATCGAAATCCTTCCCATCATTTGATATTACCTAAACAGTTTCCAGCCTGTAAATCGGTTAAATATCTATAGTAAAAAAACCAATTAGAACTTAGAGAAAAATAACAGCCAAAGTTGATTACAGAATTATTACAAATGTTTTTAACATAACAATACATGCTCTGGTTTTCACGTGATGGCTGCACAGTCAGAAAATGATAGCTCTGAAAAATTGATTCGAACTTCTAGAAAATGGATAGTTGATCACAGTACTTTAATAGAGATATTAAATAATTCTCTATATATTCAGTATATGTAAATCAAAAGAATCATTTTACTTAAATTAATTATATATTTATCATCGAAAACCTTCCCATCCTTTTGTATTACCTAAACAGTTTCTAGCCTGAAAATCGGTTAAATATCGATGGCAAAAAAACGAATTTGAACTTTGAGAAAAATAACAGCCCAAGTTGATTAAAGAATTATTACAAATGTTTTTTAACATGCTAATACATTCACTAGTCTTCACGTGTGGCTGCACAGTCAGGAAATAATAGCTCTAAAAATTGATTCGAACTTCTAGAAAATGGATAGTTGATCACAGTACTTTAATAGAGATTTTATATATTCTTCTATATGTTCAGTAGCTTCTATGTAAATAGAGTGTAGACACACTCTAAATAATCATTTTATTTAAATTGATTATATAATTATCATCGAAAACCTTCCCATCATTTTGTATTACCTAAACAGTTTCTAGCCTGAAATATCAGTTAAATATCGATGACAAAAAAAACTAATTCTAACTTAGAGAAAAATAACAGCCAAAGTTGATTACAGAATCATTACAAATGTTTCTTAACATGCTAATACATTCACTAGTTTTCACGTGATGGCTGCACAGTCAAAAAAGGATAGCTCTGAAAAAGTAATTCGAACTTCAAGAAAATGGATAGTTGATCACAGTACTTTAATAGAGATATTAAATATTTATCTATATATTCAGTATTTTCTATATAAATCGAGTGTAGATATGCTCTAAATAATCATTTTATTTAAATTGATTATATATTTATCATCGAAAACCTTCCCATCATTTTGTATTACCTAAACAGTTTCTAGCCTGAAAATCGGTTAAATATCGATGACAAAAAAAACTAATTCGAATTTAGAGGAAAATAACAGCCAAAGTTGATTACAGAATTATTACAAATGTATTTTTAATATGCTAATACATTCACTAGTTTTCACGTGATGGCTGCACAGTCAGAAAATGATAGCTCTGAAAAATTAATTCGAACTTCAAGAAAATGGATAGTTGATCACAGTACTTTAATAGAGATATTAAATATTTATCTATATATTCAGTATTTTCTATATAAATCGAGTGTAGATATGCTCTAAATAATCATTTTATTTAAATTGATTATATATTTATCATCGAAAACCTTCCCATCATTTTGTATTACCTAAACAGTTTCTAGCATGAAAATCGGTTAAATATCGATGGCAAAAAAACTAATTCGAACTTAGAGAAATATAACAGCCAAAGTTGGTTACAGAATTATTACAAATGTTTTTTAATATGCTAATACATTCACTAGTTTTCACGTGATGGCTGCACAGTCAGAAAATGATAGCTCTGAAAAATTAATTCGAACTTCAAGAAAATGGATAGTTGATCACAGTACTTTAATAGAGATATTAAATATTTATCTATATGTTCAGTAGTTTCTATATAAATCGAGTGTAGATATGCTCTAAATAATCATTTTATTTAAATTGATTATAATTTATCATCGAAAACCTTCCCATCATTTTGTATTACCTAAACAGTTACTAGCCTGAAAATCGGTTAAATATCGATGGCAAAAAAACTAATTCGAACTTAGAGAAAAATAACAGCCAAAGTTGGTTACAGAATTATTACAAATGTATTTTTAATATGCTAATACATTCACTAGTTTTCACGTGATGGCTGCACAGTCAGAAAATGATAGCTCTGAAACATTATTTCGAACTTCAAGAAAATGGATAGTTGATCACAGTACTTTAATAGAGATATTAAATATTTATCTATATGTTCAGTAGTTTCTATATAAATCGAGTGTAGATATGCTCTAAATAATCATTTTATTTAAATTGATTATATAATTTTCATCGAAAACCTTCCCATCATTTTGTATTACCTAAACAGTTACTAGCCTGAAAATCGGTTAAATATCGATGGCAAAAAAACTAATTCGAACTTAGAGAAATATAACAGCCAAAGTTGGTTACAGAATTATTACAAATGTATTTTTAATATGCTAATACATTCACTAGTTTTCACGTGATGGCTGCACAGTCAGAAAATGATAGCTCTGAAACATTATTTCGAACTTCAAGAAAATGGATGGTTGATCACAGTACTTTAATAGAGATATTAAATATTTATCTATATATTCAGTAGTTCTATATAAATCGAGTGTAGATATGCTCTAAATAATCATTTTATTTAAATTGATTATATATTTATCATCGAAAATCTTCCCATCATTTTGTATTACCTAAACAGTTACTAGCCTGAAAATCGGTTAAATATCGATGGCAAAAAAACTAATTCGAACTTAGAGAAATATAACAGCCAAAGTTGGTTACAGAATTATTACAAATGTATTTTTAATATGCTAATACATTCACTAGTTTTCACGTGATGGCTGCACAGTCAGAAAATGATAGCTCTGAAACATTATTTGGAACTTCAAGAAAATGGATAGTTGATCACAGTACTTTAATAGAGATATTAAATATTTATCTATATGTTCAGTAGTTTCTATATAAATCGAGTGTAGATATGCTCTAAATAATCATTTTATTTAAATTGATTATATAATTTTCATTGAAAACCTTCCCATCATTTTGTATTACCTAAACAGTTACTAGCCTGAAAATCGGTTAAATATCGATGGCAAAAAAACTAATTCGAACTTAGAGAAATATAACAGCCAAAGTTGGTTACAGAATTATTACAAATGTATTTTTAATATGCTAATACATTCACTAGTTTTCACGTGATGGCTGCACAGTCAGAAAATGATAGCTCTGAAACATTATTTCGAACTTCAAGAAAATGGATAGTTGATCACAGTACTTTAATAGAGATATTAAATATTTATCTATATGTTCAGTAGTTTCTATATAAATCGAGTGTAGATATGCTCTAAATAATCATTTTATTTAAATTGATTATATAATTTTCTTTGAAAACCTTCCCATCATTTTGTATTACCTAAACAGTTACTAGCATGAAAATCGGTTAAATATCGATGGCAAAAAAACTAATTCGAACTTAGAGAAATATAACAGCCAAAGTTGGTTACAGAATTATTACAAATGTATTTTTAATATGCTAATACATTCACTAGTTTTCACGTGATGGCTGCACAGTCAGAAAATGATAGCTCTGAAACATTAATTCGAACTTCAAGAAAATGGATAGTTGATCACAGTACTTTAATAGAGATATTAAATATTTATCTATATGTTCAGTGTTTTCTATGTAAATAGAGTGTAGACACATTCTAAATTATCATTTTGTTTAAATTGATTATACATTTATCATCGAAAATCTTCCCATCATTTTGTATTACCTAAACAGTTACTAGCCTGAAAATCGGTTAAATATCGATGGCAAAAAAACTAATTCGAACTTATAGAAAAATAACAGCCAAAGTTGATTACAGAATTATTACAAATGTTTTTAATATGCTAATACATTCACTAGTTTTCACGTGATGGCTGCACAGTCAGAAAATGATAGCTCTGAAACATTATTTCGAACTTCAAGAAAATGGATAGTTGATCACAGTACTTTAATAGAGATATTAAATATTTATCTATATGTTCAGTAGTTTCTATATAAATCGAGTGTAGATATGCTCTAAATAATCATTTTATTTAAATTGATTATATAATTTTCATTGAAAACCTTCCCATCATTTTGTATTACCTAAACAGTTACTAGCATGAAAATCGGTTAAATATCGATGGCAAAAAAACTAATTCGAACTTAGAGAAATATAACAGCCAAAGTTGGTTACAGAATTATTACAAATGTATTTTTAATATGCTAATACATTCACTAGTTTTCACGTGATGGCTGCACAGTCAGAAAATGATAGCTCTGAAACATTATTTCGAACTTCAAGAAAATGGATAGTTGATCACAGTACTTTAATAGAGATATTAAATATTTATCTATATGTTCAGTAGTTTCTATATAAATCGAGTGTAGATATGCTCTAAATAATCATTTTATTT
Organism: Pardosa pseudoannulata; assembly: GCA_032207245.1. Taxonomy (NCBI): domain Eukaryota; kingdom Metazoa; phylum Arthropoda; class Arachnida; order Araneae; family Lycosidae; genus Pardosa; species Pardosa pseudoannulata. The sequence continues at coordinate 83,242,736 of CM063508.1, read as the reverse complement.
AAATTGATTATATAATTTTCATCGAAAACCTTCCCATCATTTTGTATTACCTAAACAGTTACTAGCCTGAAAATCGGTTAAATATCGATGGCAAAAAAACTAATTCGAACTTAGAGAAATATAACAGCCAAAGTTGGTTACAGAATTATTACAAATGTATTTTTAATATGCTAATACATTCACTAGTTTTCACGTGATGGCTGCACAGTCAGAAAATGATAGCTCTGAAACATTATTTCGAACTTCAAGAAAATGGATAGTTGATCACAGTACTTTAATAGAGATATTAAATATTTATCTATATGTTCAGTAGTTTCTATATAAATCGAGTGTAGATATGCTCTAAATAATCATTTTATTTAAATTGATTATATAATTTTCATCGAAAACCTTCCCATCATTTTGTATTACCTAAACAGTTACTAGCCTGAAAATCGGTTAAATATCGATGGCAAAAAAACTAATTCGAACTTAGAGAAATATAACAGCCAAAGTTGGTTACAGAATTATTACAAATGTATTTTTAATATGCTAATACATTCACTAGTTTTCACGTGATGGCTGCACAGTCAGAAAATGATAGCTCTGAAACATTATTTGGAACTTCAAGAAAATGGATAGTTGATCACAGTACTTTAATAGAGATATTAAATATTTATCTATATGTTCAGTAGTTTCTATATAAATCGAGTGTAGATATGCTCTAAATAATCATTTTATTTAAATTGATTATATAATTTTCATCGAAAACCTTCCCATCATTTTGTATTACCTAAACAGTTACTAGCCTGAAAATCGGTTAAATATCGATGGCAAAAAAACTAATTCGAACTTAGAGAAATATAACAGCCAAAGTTGGTTACAGAATTATTACAAATGTATTTTTAATATGCTAATACATTCACTAGTTTTCACGTGATGGCTGCACAGTCAGAAAATGATAGCTCTGAAACATTATTTCGAACTTCAAGAAAATGGATAGTTGATCACAGTACTTTAATAGAGATATTAAATATTTATCTATATGTTCAGTAGTTTCTATATAAATCGAGTGTAGATATGCTCTAAATAATCATTTTATTTAAATTAATTATAAATTTATCATCGAAAATTTCCCATTCTTTTGTATTACCTAAACAGTTACTAGCCTGAAAATCGGTTAAATATCGATGGCAAAAAAACTAATTCGAACTTATAGAAAAATAACAGCCAAAGTTGATTACAGAATTATTACAAATGTTTTTAATATGCTAATACATTCACTAGTTTTCACGTGATGGCTGCACAGTCAGAAAATGATAGCTCTGAAACATTATTTGGAACTTCAAGAAAATGGATAGTTGATCACAGTACTTTAATAGAGATATTAAATATTTATCTATATGTTCAGTAGTTTCTATATAAATCGAGTGTAGATATGCTCTAAATAATCATTTTATTTAAATTGATTATATAATTTTCATCGAAAACCTTCCCATCATTTTGTATTACCTAAACAGTTACTAGCCTGAAAATCGGTTAAATATCGATGGCAAAAAAACTAATTCGAACTTAGAGAAATATAACAGCCAAAGTTGGTTACAGAATTATTACAAATGTTTCTTAACATGCCAATACATTCACTAGTTTTCACGTGATCTGCACAGTCAGAAAATGATAGCTCTGAAACATTATTTCGAACTTCAAGAAAATGGATGGTTGATCACAGTACTTTAATAGAGATATTAAATATTTATCTATATGTTCAGTAGTTTCTATATAAATCGAGTGTAGATATGCTCTAAATAATCATTTTATTTAAATTGATTATATAATTTTCATCGAAAACCTTCCCATCATTTTGTATTACCTAAACAGTTACTAGCCTGAAAATCGGTTAAATATCGATGGCAAAAAAACTAATTCGAACTTAGAGAAATATAACAGCCAAAGTTGGTTACAGAATTATTACAAATGTATTTTTAATATGCTAATACATTCACTAGTTTTCACGTGATGGCTGCACAGTCAGAAAATGATAGCTCTGAAACATTATTTCGAACTTCAAGAAAATGGATAGTTGATCACAGTACTTTAATAGAGATATTAAATATTTATCTATATGTTCAGTACTTTCTATGTAAATCGAGTGTAGATATGCTCTAAATAATCATTTTATTTAAATTGATTATATATTTTCATAGAAAACCTTCCCATCATTTTGTATTACCTAAACAGTTACTAGCCTGAAAATCGGTTAAATATCGATGGCAAAAAAACTAATTCGAACTTAGAGAAATATAACAGCCAAAGTTGGTTACAGAATTATTACAAATGTATTTTTAATATGCTAATACATTCACTAGTTTTCACGTGATGGCTGCACAGTCAGAAAATGATAGCTCTGAAACATTATTTCGAACTTCAAGAAAATGGATAGTTGATCACAGTACTTTAATAGAGATATTAAATATTTATCTATATGTTCAGTAGTTTCTATATAAATCGAGTGTAGATATGCTCTAAATAATCATTTTATTTAAATTGATTATATAATTTTCATCGAAAACCTTCCCATCATTTTGTATTACCTAAACAGTTACTAGCCTGAAAATCGGTTAAATATCGATGGCAAAAAAACTAATTCGAACTTAGAGAAATATAACAGCCAAAGTTGGTTACAGAATTATTACAAATGTATTTTTAATATGCTAATACATTCACTAGTTTTCACGTGATGGCTGCACAGTCAGAAAATGATAGCTCTGAAACATTATTTCGAACTTCAAGAAAATGGATAGTTGATCACAGTACTTTAATAGAGATATTAAATATTTATCTATATGTTCAGTAGTTTCTATATAAATCGAGTGTAGATATGCTCTAAATAATCATTTTATTTAAATTGATTATATAATTTTCATCGAAAACCTTCCCATCATTTTGTATTACCTAAACAGTTACTAGCCTGAAAATCGGTTAAATATCGATGGCAAAAAACTAATTCGAACTTAGAGAAATATAACAGCCAAAGTTGGTTACAGAATTATTACAAATGTATTTTTAATATGCTAATACATTCACTAGTTTTCACGTGATGGCTGCACAGTCAGAAAATGATAGCTCTGAAACATTATTTCGAACTTCAAGAAAATGGATGGTTGATCACAGTACTTTAATAGAGATATTAAATATTTATCTATATATTCAGTAGTTTCTATATAAATCGAGTGTAGATATGCTCTAAATAATCATTTTATTTAAATTGATTATATAATTTTCATCGAAAACCTTCCCATCATTTTGTATTACCTAAACAGTTACTAGCCTGAAAATCGGTTAAATATCGATGGCAAAAAAACTAATTCGAACTTAGAGAAATATAACAGCCAAAGTTGGTTACAGAATTATTACAAATGTATTTTTAATATGCTAATACATTCACTAGTTTTCACGTGATGGCTGCACAGTCAGAAAATGATAGCTCTGAAACATTATTTCGAACTTCAAGAAAATGGATAGTTGATCACAGTACTTTAATAGAGATATTAAATATTTATCTATATATTCAGTAGTTTCTATATAAATCGAGTGTAGATATGCTCTAAATAATCATTTTATTTAAATTGATTATATATTTATCATCGAAAACCTTCCCATCATTTTGTATTACCTAAACAGTTTCTAGCATGAAAATCGGTTAAATATCGATGGCAAAAAAACTAATTCGAACTTAGAAAAAATAACAGCCAAAGTTTGTTACAGAATTATTACAAATGTATTTTTAATATGCTAATACATTCACTAGTTTTCACGTGATGGCTGCACAGTCAGAAAATGATAGCTCTGAAACATTATTTGGAACTTCAAGAAAATGGATAGTTGATCACAGTACTTTAATAGAGATATTAAATATTTATCTATATGTTCAGTAGTTTCTATATAAATCGAGTGTAGATATGCTCTAAATAATCATTTTATTTAAATTGATTATATATTTATCATCGAAAACCTTCCCATCATTTTGTATTACCTAAACAGTTTCTAGCCTGAAAATCGGTTAAATATCGATGGCAAAAAAACTAATTCGAACTTAGAGAAAAATAACAGCCAAAGTTGATTACAGAATTATTACAAATGTTTTTAATATGCTAATACATTCACTAGTTTTCACGTGATGGCTGCACAGTCAGAAAATGATAGCTCTGAAAAATTATTTCGAACTTCAAGAAAATGGATAGTTGATCACAGTACTTTAATAGAGATATTAAATATTTATCTATATTCAGTAGTTTCTATATAAATCGAGTGTAGATATGCTCTAAATAATCATTTTATTTAAATTGATTATATAATTTTCATCGAAAACCTTCCCATCATTTTGTATTACCTAAACAGTTACTAGCCTGAAAATCGGTTAAATATCGATGGCAAAAAAACTAATTCGAACTTAGAGAAATATAACAGCCAAAGTTGGTTACAGAATTATTACAAATGTATTTTTAATATGCTAATACATTCACTAGTTTTCACGTGATGGCTGCACAGTCAGAAAATGATAGCTCTGAAACATTATTTGGAACTTCAAGAAAATGGATAGTTGATCACAGTACTTTAATAGAGATATTAAATATTTATCTATATGTTCAGTAGTTTCTATATAAATCGAGTGTAGATATGCTCTAAATAATCATTTTATTTAAATTGATTATATAATTTTCATCGAAAACCTTCCCATCATTTTGTATTACCTAAACAGTTACTAGCCTGAAAATCGGTTAAATATCGATGGCAAAAAAACTAATTCGAACTTAGAGAAATATAACAGCCAAAGTTGGTTACAGAATTATTACAAATGTATTTTTAATATGCTAATACATTCACTAGTTTTCACGTGATGGCTGCACAGTCAGAAAATGATAGCTCTGAAACATTATTTCGAACTTCAAGAAAATGGATGGTTGATCACAGTACTTTAATAGAGATATTAAATATTTATCTATATATTCAGTAGTTTCTATATAAATCGAGTGTAGATATGCTCTAAATAATCATTTTATTTAAATTGATTATATATTTTCATAGAAAACCTTCCCATCATTTTGTATTACCTAAACAGTTACTAGCCTGAAAATCGGTTAAATATCGATGGCAAAAAAACTAATTCGAACTTAGAGAAATATAACAGCCAAAGTTGGTTACAGAATTATTACAAATGTATTTTTAATATGCTAATACATTCACTAGTTTTCACGTGATGGCTGCACAGTCAGAAAATGATAGCTCTGAAACATTATTTCGAACTTCAAGAAAATGGATAGTTGATCACAGTACTTTAATAGAGATATTAAATATTTATCTATATATTCAGTAGTTTCTATATAAATCGAGTGTAGATATGCTCTAAATAATCATTTTATTTAAATTGATTATATATTTATCATCGAAAACCTTCCCATCATTTTGTATTACCTAAACAGTTTCTAGCATGAAAATCGGTTAAATATCGATGGCAAAAAAACTAATTCGAACTTAGAGAAATATAACAGCCAAAGTTGGTTACAGAATTATTACAAATGTATTTTTAATATGCTAATACATTCACTAGTTTTCACGTGATGGCTGCACAGTCAGAAAATGATAGCTCTGAAACATTATTTCGAACTTCAAGAAAATGGATGGTTGATCACAGTACTTTAATAGAGATATTAAATATTTATCTATATATTCAGTAGTTTCTATATAAATCGAGTGTAGATAGATATGCTCTAAATAATCATTTTATTTAAATTGATTATATAATTTTCATCGAAAACCTTCCCATCATTTTGTATTACCTAAACAGTTACTAGCATGAAAATCGGTTAAATATCGATGGCAAAAAAACTAATTCGAACTTAGAGAAATATAACAGCCAAAGTTGGTTACAGAATTATTACAAATGTATTTTTAATATGCTAATACATTCACTAGTTTTCACGTGATGGCTGCACAGTCAGAAAATGATAGCTCTGAAAAATTGATTCGAACTTCTAGAAAATGGATAGTTGATCACAGTACTTTAATAGAGATATTAAATATATACTTATATGTTCAGTACTTTCTATGTAAATCGAGTGTAGACACACTCTAAATAATCATTTTGTTTAAATTGATTATATATTTATCATCGAAAATCTTCCCATCATTTTGTATTACCTAAACAGTTACTAGCCTGAAAATCGGTTAAATATCGATGGCAAAAAAACTAATTCGAACTTAGAGAAATATAACAGCCAAAGTTGGTTACAGAATTATTACAAATGTATTTTTAATATGCTAATACATTCACTAGTTTTCACGTGATGGCTGCACAGTCAGAAAATGATAGCTCTGAAACATTATTTCGAACTTCAAGAAAATGGATAGTTGATCACAGTACTTTAATAGAGATATTAAATATTTATCTATATATTCAGTAGTTTCTATATAAATCGAGTGTAGATATGCTCTAAATAATCATTTTATTTAAATTGATTATAAATTTATCATCAAAAATTTCCCATTCTTTTGTATTACCTAAACAGATTTCCAGCCTGAAAATCGGTTAAATATCGATGGTAAAAAAACTAATTCGAACTTAGAGGAAAATAACAGCCAAAGTTGGTTACAGAATTATTACAAATGTATTTTTAATATGCTAATACATTCACTAGTTTTCACGTGATGGCTGCACAGTCAGAAAATGATAGCTCTGAAACATTATTTCGAACTTCAAGAAAATGGATAGTTGATCACAGTACTTTAATAGAGATATTAAATATTTATCTATATATTCAGTAGTTTCTATATAAATCGAGTGTAGATATGCTCTAAATAATCATTTTATTTAAATTGATTATAAATTTATCATCAAAAATTTCCCATTCTTTTGTATTACCTAAACAGATTTCCAGCCTGAAAATCGGTTAAATATCGATGGTAAAAAAACTAATTCGAATTTAGAGGAAAATAACAGCCAAAGTTGATTACAGAATTATTACAAATGTTTTTAATATGCTAATACATTCACTAGTTTTCACGTGATGGCTGCACAGTCAGAAAATGATAGCTCTGAAAAATTAATTCGAACTTCAAGAAAATGGATAGTTGATCACAGTACTTTAATAGAGATATTAAATATTTATCTATATGTTCAGTAGTTTCTATATAAATCGAGTGTAGATATGCTCTAAATAATCATTTTATTTAAATTGATTATATAATTTTCATCGAAAACCTTCCCATCATTTTGTATTACCTAAACAGTTACTAGCCTGAAAATCGGTTAAATATCGATGGCAAAAAAACTAATTCGAACTTATAGAAATATAACAGCCAAAGTTGGTTACAGAATTATTACAAATGTATTTTTAATATGCTAATACATTCACTAGTTTTCACGTGATGGCTGCACAGTCAGAAAATGATAGCTCTGAAACATTATTTCGAACTTCAAGAAAATGGATGGTTGATCACAGTACTTTAATAGAGATATTAAATATTTATCTATATATTCAGTAGTTTCTATATAAATCGAGTGTAGATATGCTCTAAATAATCATTTTATTTAAATTGATTATATAATTTTCATCGAAAACCTTCCCATCATTTTGTATTACCTAAACAGTTACTAGCCTGAAAATCGGTTAAATATCGATGGCAAAAAAACTAATTCGAACTTAGAGAAATATAACAGCCAAAGTTGGTTACAGAATTATTACAAATGTATTTTTAATATGCTAATACATTCACTAGTTTTCACGTGATGGCTGCACAGTCAGAAAATGATAGCTCTGAAACATTATTTCGAACTTCAAGAAAATGGATGGTTGATCACAGTACTTTAATAGAGATATTAAATATTTATCTATATATTCAGTAGTTTCTATATAAATCGAGTGTAGATATGCTCTAAATAATCATTTTATTTAAATTGATTATATAATTTTCATCGAAAACCTTCCCATCATTTTGTATTACCTAAACAGTTACTAGCCTGAAAATCGGTTAAATATCGATGGCAAAAAAACTAATTCGAACTTAGAGAAATATAACAGCCAAAGTTGGTTACAGAATTATTACAAATGTATTTTTAATATGCTAATACATTCACTAGTTTTCACGTGATGGCTGCACAGTCAGAAAATGATAGCTCTGAAACATTATTTCGAACTTCAAGAAAATGGATGGTTGATCACAGTACTTTAATAGAGATATTAAATATTTATCTATATATTCAGTAGTTTCTATATAAATCGAGTGTAGATATGCTCTAAATAATCATTTTATTTAAATTGATTATATAATTTTCATCGAAAACCTTCCCATCATTTTGTATTACCTAAACAGTTACTAGCCTGAAAATCGGTTAAATATCGATGGCAAAAAAACTAATTCGAACTTAGAGAAATATAACAGCCAAAGTTGGTTACAGAATTATTACAAATGTATTTTTAATATGCTAATACATTCACTAGTTTTCACGTGATGGCTGCACAGTCAGAAAATGATAGCTCTGAAACATTATTTCGAACTTCAAGAAAATGGATAGTTGATCACAGTACTTTAATAGAGATATTAAATATTTATCTATATATTCAGTAGTTTCTATATAAATCGAGTGTAGATATGCTCTAAATAATCATTTTATTTAAATTGATTATAAATTTATCATCAAAAATTTCCCATTCTTTTGTATTACCTAAACAGATTTCCAGCCTGAAAATCGGTTAAATATCGATGGTAAAAAAACTAATTCGAATTTAGAGGAAAATAACAGCCAAAGTTGATTACAGAATTATTACAAATGTTTTTAATATGCTAATACATTCACTAGTTTTCACGTGATGGCTGCACAGTCAGAAAATGATAGCTCTGAAAAATTAATTCGAACT
>CM063508.1:83186342-83226342 GCA_032207245.1 Pardosa pseudoannulata | reverse complement strand
CATTCCTGTAGTTTTTTTTTTCTTGTCTCACATTGTAAATTTACGGATACACGTTTGTGATTTTCTCAATTGACACACTGTATGCGTTACACGTACTAGTACGTTTTCTGACGATTGATACTGGAGCTCGGGTCACATACTAGTACGGGTTAGTGTAACAACATGGTTTGTTTGTGGGTACAAAAATAGCGGTATATACAGGAAAACGAATTAGAAAGTTCTTGTCTACTACATAGGTTCTGGAAAAATTTAGATGTCGTATACAATTCCACAATGACGTAAAAAATTAAATGTAAAAAATTTTATATGATGTGGCATTGAAATGGGTAACTGATCAATTACTTGAAACTAACATTCCAGATCCAGGGCTGCCCACATCTAGTACACAAATTGAACTTAAATATGACACTCCTCGAAGATTATCATTGGATATGAGGAAACATACTTTAGAGAAAATTGTTATGACTGAGAAGAAGAAAAAGCCGCAAAGACTATGTCGTATGTGTGCTGTGAAAAAAGTGAGGAGTGGTTTGGTTTGGTTTGGAGTGCTACAGCCTACCTTTTGCAACACGAGGGCTAATGAGACCGGGACCTACTGCTTAAAGCCGATTCCAAACGGCTACGAACATCCATGCCACTATGGAATTCGAACCCACGAACTCCGGTACCGAAGGCCAGCACCCTAGCCAATCGGCTATCGTTCGAAAAAAGTGCGGAGTGAAACAACCTACATAAGGAAGTTTTGCCTTGTACCTCTTCAAATGCTTTGAACGTTACCGCACTGTAAAACATTATTAGTTTTATGATTGCTCTTTTCATTTTTTATAATGTAAAAATATTTATATATAACACAATTCGAAAAATTTAAAACTAAGTACTACTATTTCTATTTGATTTTTCATATTTGCGATACTATTATAAATTTATCCACTAAAAAATATATTTTTTGTTTACAAAATTCTTATGATTGCTATTTATATTTTTCTATTATATATTTGTTTATATATTTCAATATAAAATACGAAAAGTTGATTAAAAAATTAAATAATTTTCGACCTATTGTGATTTAACTGAATAACTAAATTTACTGGAAAAACGCCCTCTCCCGGTACAATTCCGCTGCAAAATGTACCCGCACGCAATGTGTTAAGCTAATGTTTTCCGAAGAAAGAGCTGTTCTGTACTCATATGCTGAATTACCACTGTCTTAAATATTTTAGTTGATATCAGTCTTTTTTATTGTAAACTTTACTAGAAGCCTATAAGAAAGCTATGCATATGAATCCTAAATATGAGCTTTGGGATTGTATACTACTTATTTATTATTTTATTTATTTGTTTTGTAATCATAAATAAAAATTCTAGATTTTAGTTATGTTTGTTGCCCTACAAAAGGGAAAATTAAAACCAGGGATGGTAATTACATGGCATGCGTGCAAAGTTTGGTACGCCAGAAAACTTTCCTCCTTGAAATATCAGTAGACAATTAAAGACTAAATACAAATTTAGACAATTAAAGACTAGTTTTTACATTATTGGTTTTATGATTGCTCTTTTCATTTTTTTTATATTGTAAAAATATTTATATATACCATAAGTCGAAAAAATTAAAACTATATACAACTATTTCTATTTGATTTTTTTATATTTACGATACTATTATAAATTTATCCACTAAAAAATATATTTTTTGTTTACAAAATTCTTATGGTTGCTATTTATATTTTTCTATTTATATATTTGTTTATATATTTCAATATAAAATACGAAAAGTTGATTAAAAAATTAAATATTTTTCGATCTATTGAGATTTAACTGAATAACTAAATTTACGAGAAAAACGCCCTCTCCCGGTACAATCCCGCTGCGATATGTACCTGCACACAATGTGTTAAGCTAATGTTTTCCGAAGAAAGAGCTGTTCTGTACTCATATGCTGAATTATCTTGGTTACTTGATCTCGTTTTTTTTTTGTATCCTCCGTGGTTTTTTCCTTCAGTATGTAAATAGTTTTAAAGCTTACGAAATCAAGAAGTATAAAAGGGAGCACTTTACGTGCAAATTTTGCCTGTTGTGTTTGCTTTTGTTATTGCCTGGTGATGACTGTTGCTCGTCGTGCTTTTGCTCCAATATAGTTTTTTTCCCATCAGGTAAATTACATAATGCCACACTTGCCAGAATGTTGAATTTGCAGCTTTAGTTTAGTATTATCTGCGAGCTGTTTTGAATGTTTCGTTTAACTGTTTTATTTACGTTGTTTTTGAGAAAGGAAAAATAAACTTTGATGTTTTTATATTTTTTGTGTAACTTCTTTAAAGAAACTCAGTCTTCAGTTAGGCCATGATAGTTCTGTGGAAACCTGCTGATCGTTCCTTTCAAACGCAATGTGTTAAGATCTATTTGCGATGCCCTGCTCCGTTGCGTTTTTGTTTGTCTTAACCCTTTAAATGTCACGATTAAAAATTCTTTCAGATTTAACAGCATTAAGTTATAAACGTTGTCTGTGAACTTTATAAATATGAAACAAATTTTACATTCCTTTGATAGCTGGGATTTTTTTTTTTTTTGATGGGGGAAGAAGTAATTATCAAACCCTTCCCCCGTACAGCATAGAAACAAGATTTTCTTAAAATTAATTATATTATAAGAACATTGTATAATTATCATAAAATAGATATAAATAGATAACTACAAAATTTTTCATTGTTGCTTTGGGTAGGTGTTTTTATTTGAAGTCATAAGGAAAAAATTCAAATTCGAGATTTTTCATGTAAAGCAATTTTAAACTAATGTATTTCAAAAAGAAAAATAAACTATGCAAAATTCTATTATCTATTGCTACATCAAAGAGTCAATAACAGAAAATCAAAAAAAAAACCTTCCTATATTTTTAAAAAGAAGAGAAAAAGTATTAACAGGTGGTTTTGCTTCGAAACTACTACCCGTTAAAGGGTTAATGAGTCCTATTATTCCTTTAAGTTTGTTGAAGGATTTCGGATACACCCTGTATATACTTTAGATTCAAAGAAACTAAGACTGAGTAACACAATAAATTGGCAAAAACGCTTTTAGCCACAGTCCAGCAGTTAACTGGAGTACTAAATAATTCCAGAAATCTTTACAATCATATTTCATGCAAATGTGCGCAACTGATAATATCCCTTTTAATATAAAAACTAGTAATTTGTAAATGTAATAAATTTTATGTTTTGACAATTTTTAGTTAAAACCTCGTTATCGTAACTTTGCAAATTTAACTGACAGGGTTAGTTTTCTTCCGCAAACATCACTCAAGCCGGCTCCTATCAAAGCAAGAAGGCTTTATGCACACAGGTTTGCAAGCAAATGTGTGCATTTACTTGAGGCAGGAGAATTAAAGTTCTACATCACGTCAACACGGTCAGTTAACCGACTTTAATATGAGGCGGTACGTGAGGCAGCCGTTGGCGTGTTTCTGACTGTTTACTTACCCGGCCGAAAACGAGTGTCCATTTCTCAGCCTCGAAATTGCCGAAACGATTAAAGGGCGAGCGGGTCCATTTATTTTCGAATTAGAAATGAGGTGGGGGCGGGTTGCTGGCACTTCCCAACGAACAAAGTACCTTTACTATTTCATCCTTTCTCTTTCCTTTTTTTATTTTACCTTTTGCTCTGTTCTTGGGAGTCACGTGACTTTGCGTTTTCGCGTGCCGCTAACAAACGGGGGGAAACCCGAATCGATGCAAGTCGTCACAGATTTCGCGGACTTCGGAACAAAATGCCGGGCGGCACCCGATAGCATGGACGATATATTTTTTTTTTTTGTCATTATTATTTGGTTCGCCCAGTACCGAACAAAAATGTCACGTCTGCCTCGAACGAGATTTTTTTTCCTTTTTTTTCCACTGCCTATGAGGCTGACACATGTCGGAGAGGGGTGTGGGCTGGCGAACCGGAGAGATTTGGGAGGGGTGCGCTGGAGCGTGCAAATAGAATTACGCAATGAGCGCGCTGAAATGAAGTGGAAATAACAAGCGATTTGAAACTGCGGGTCGCTTTGCAAGCAATATATATTTTGGAGTGTCATAAAAATTGAAATCTTATGAAAATCTCATGGCAGACATGAAGCGCATAAAGAAAATAGCTGGGATATTTGCATTCGAAAAAAAATATCCAGACGCCTTGTTTTCTTTTTGCTTTAAGGAGAAAATTCCATGAATATGTATAAAACTGACGTATTACTCCTTTGGCGAATTTTAAGGAAATGTCAGAAAGAAACTGAGTATTCTGTGTTTTCTGGCAGATATTAAAGGATGTATATTTCAATTTTTTTCTTTCGATTTATTTAATTTTATCCTGGAAAAGACAGACTTCAATTCTATGACAAATTAGTTTTATTGTACGAATTTATCCGGCGTATTAATGCAAATGCCTTAAAGAGTATTTTGTGTCGCTTAAATAAAGCTTGATAAAAGTGATTTTCCTGGATGTGTCATGCCAGTTGAAATACAAATCTTATAACGTTACACAGAAAGTGTAAATATCAACGCGTTTCTTTACTCGATTTTCTCGTCCTCTAAAATACAGTCTTCGATTCTACAACAAATTTGTTTTATTGTACGTATTAATCCGGCATATTAATGTAAATTTATTAAAGAGTATTTTGTGTGACTTAAATAAAGCTTAAAATAGAAGTGATTTTTCTTGAAGCGCCATGCCAGTTGAAGCATAAATCTTATATTATTACACAGAACGTGTGAATATCAACGCGTTTCTAAACATTCTCGATTTTCTCTTCCTGTAAAAAACAGTCTTTTACGACAAATTTTCCTCCTGTAAGAAACAATCTTCGATCTCCGACAAATTAGTTATTTTTTTGTACGTATTAATTCCGCATATTAATGTAAATCTATTAAAGAGTATTTTGTGTCACTTAAATGAGGCTTGAAATAGAAGTGATTTTTCTTGAAGCGCCATACCAGTTGAAACATAAATCTTATATTGTTACACAGAAAGTGTAAATATCAACGCGTTTCTTTACTCGATTTTCTCGTCCTCTAAAATACAGTCTTCGATTCTACAACAAATTTGTTTTATTGTACGTATTAATCCGGCATATTAATGTAAATTTATTAAAGAGTATTTTGTGTGACTTAAATAAAGCTTAAAATAGAAGTGATTTTTCTTGAAGCGCCATGCCAGTTGAAGCATAAATCTTATATTATTACACAGAACGTGTGAATATCAACGCGTTTCTAAACATTCTCGATTTTCTCTTCCTGTAAAAAACAGTCTTCGATTCTACGACAAATTAGTTTTATTGTACGTATTAATCCGGCATATTAATGTAAATCTATTAAAGAGTATTTTGTGTCACTTAAATGAGGCTCGAAATAAAAGTGATTTTTCTTGAAGCGCCATGCCAGTTGAAGCATAAATCTTATATTATTACACAGAACGTGTGAATATCAACGCGTTTCTAAACATTCTCGATTTTCTCTTCCTGTAAAAAACAGTCTTCGATTCTACGACAAATTAGTTTTATTGTACGTATTAATCCGGCATATTAATGTAAATCTATTAAAGAGTATTTTGTGTCACTTAAATGAGGCTCGAAATAAAAGTGATTTTTCTTGAAGCGCCATACCAGTTGAAACATAAATCTTATATTGTTACACAGAAAGTGTGAATATCAAAGTGTTTCTAAACTTATCAGACCCAAAAGACAGTCTTCAATTCTCTAACAAATTAATTTTATTTTAGATATGTAACTGACATATCTATGTAAATATGTTAAAGAATATTTTGAGTCTTCAAAATAAAGTTTCAGTATGAAGTGATCCTCCTGGGTGCTTCATTCCTGTTCATTGAAACATTAATATGATAATACAAGTATTACATCGAAACTGTAAACATCAACTCGTTTCTAAACTTATTGAATTTCAGTCTGCAAAAGACAATCTTCATTTCTGTGACATATTAATTTTATCGTAGATATATATTCGACATATTAATATAAATTTATTAAAATGTATTTTACGTCATTAAATAAAGCTGTAGATAAGAATTATTTTGCAAAATTTGTCATGTCTACCCATTATAATATCAATCTGATAATGTTATATCAAAACTGTGGAAATTAATGTTTTCTTAATTTATTCCTCATTTTTTTGCTAAAAATGTGATAATAAATTACCATTAAAAATTTACTGTATTCTTATTTTCTTTACAGTTTTAAAGTTACATTTCAGTAGAAACTGGAAGATAAGACTGGAAGCTGAAATTAAGTGCAGTCTTTATTTTCTTCACTTTTTTTTAAAGTTGCATTTCAGTGGAGACTACAACGTAAGTTGCAGAGGTTGCTCAATTTAGTAGCTGCTTTAGTTGCTGAACTCAGTCCTGTCTCTCTTTTTATTTTGACTTTTTTTTAAGAAACATTTTAATGGAGACTACAATTCTCTTGTTCCTGAAGTGATTGATTTTATCCATCAATGTATTTAATATTTTAACTGCGTAACATACTTTAAAGACTTGAAAATAAAAACAAGTTTTTTACTAATAGATTTAATGTTGTATTGGTATCAGTACGAAATAATATTTTGCTACACCAAAGTTTATAACACTGGAACTTGCCGCTTAAAGCCTATTCCTGATATATATATATATATATATATATATATATATATATATATATATATATATATATATATATATATATATATATATATATATATATATTATCCTCAGGTATGTATATATGTACAGAACTGAAACGTCCTATCTAGATCATATCATCTGGTCTTGTTTATTTAGATAGCATTATCTGGTGTACTGTTTTATCTCCTTTAAACTGTTGAGTCACACTTTAATTCATAACTTTGAATATCAGTTAAAGATATATGTATATATATATGTATGTAATGTATGTATGTATATATATATAAATATGTATATATATATGTATATATATAAATATTATATATCATATATGTATATATATAAATATATATATATATATATATATATATATATATATATATATGTATATATATATATATGTATATATATATATATATATATATATATATATATATATATATATATATATATATATATATATATATATATATATATATATATATATATATGTATATATATATATATGTATATATATATATATATACATATATATATATATATATATATATATATTTATATATATATATATATATATATATATATATATATATATATATATATATATATATATATATATATATATATATATATATATATATATATATATATATATATATATATATATATATATATATATATATATATATATATATATATATATATATATATATATATATATATATATATATATACATATATATATATATATATATTATATATATATATATATATATATATATATATATATATATATATACATATATATATATATATATACATATATATATATATATATACATATATATATATATATATATATATATATATATATATATATATATATATATATATATATATATATATATATATATATATATATATATATATATATATATATATATATATATATATATATATATATATATATATATATATATATATATATATATATATATATATATATATATATATATATATATATATATATATATATACATATATATATATATATATATATATATATATACATATATATATACATATATATATATACATATATATATATAATATATATATATATATATATATATATATATATATATATATATATATATATATATATATATATATATATATATTATATATATATATAAAGCTGTCTCAGGCAGAAAAGGGGAAGAGAAATTCCATTGGTTTATAAATCACTTATCAATTACTCAGGTATTTATTTTGTAGACTTCAGTTCCAAAGAATACATTTATTTTTTTTTCTCAGTTGGCTATTTATTTTTTCCTACTCACAGATTCATGTCTATTTATGTCTTTGATTCTTATATATTTCCTGAAACAAATTTTTCAGTGTCTATTTATTTTTTTCTATTTTAACTGAGAATTTGTCTTGTTTTATTTTTTTCTGTCTTCTATTTTGCTCGAACTTTTCCTTTTGACTATTTATCTGAATTCTAATTTTTAAACAAAAAGGTATCTCAGTGTTATTTTTTCTTTCTATTTTTTTAAATATAGAATATTTCCAAAATTTATTTAAGGGAAAAGTCTCGATATACAAGTTTTTTATTAAAATGTATTTTTTTTTTAAAAAATTTAATAATTTTTGAATTTACTGCGAAATAGTTAAGTTCACTGTATTTTTTATTATTCAATGTATTTTTTTTTAACTAATTGAATAGTTTCACATTTAGTTTTTTACTAAGCGAATATAGTTAGCGTTCACTGTATTTTTTAATCTGATTCAATTGCTTAACCTCCTAATTGCCGGTCAGGTAAAGTAGTATTGATAGCCATTTCTCTGAAACAAAAGTAAATTGTTTCCAGAATCAGACTTACATTTTGTTTAGTCGTCCTGATTGCCGTGTTGTCATCTTAATGATGAGTCTAGCTCGTCATTGTTTTTCATTAGCACAATGACGAGCTACTCGTCCGATTAGTTTTAGTCATTCAGTGTACTGAATTTGGCACACTTTTATCACTTGTCAGTCACTATTGTACTGTAAATAGATATTCTTGTCAAGTCATTTGGCAACACTTATTTTGAAAATAATAAAAACCTATTGTTTAGAATTGTAATAGACAAAAATGGTGTTGGCTAAGAAAAGCCTTTACAAGAATCAATTAAAAGTGAGACTATTACTTGGCTATTACTACTTTGTTTTGAAAAGTCTTATTACTGTTCTTATTAATGTTTTGTTTTTTTTTTGTTTTGTTTCTGATATTTTCTGTGTGGGATTTTAATTAAGATTTCATGGTTTTTTAATGTTTTTGGGGGGGGGTAAGAGGCACGGCACGGAAAATATGTTCTTGGTGATATGGTCCTGGAAAATATTATCCTGGTCCTCCAAGCTTCCAAACAAGAACTCTGCGGGTGGCAGGTCAAGCCTTGTGATCTTCCGCTTGGTCACTGCTTCTAAATTACGAAGACTCACTTTGAACAAAGCCGTTTGTTAATCACCGAGTGGTATCCATGTACCAGAGCGTTGTCTTGTCACACCGTAGTCGTTTCGGTATGACATAGCGCAGATTCAGATGAATAATGCAGACTTGATGAAGAAGAAATAAGACGTCCATTAATGCTTTAAATATTTAAACTGATTTTTTTTACAAAAACATAATGGCAATCACGTTGTAGATGTTACTTTCATCCAGTACAAAAAATAAAGGGGTAAACCACTCCGGCACAGTCGGAAGATATCTCTCAAAGAAGTCTGCTGTTTTGCACAAGAGGGCTAATAAGACCGAGAACTACTGCTTAAAGCGGATTCCGAACGGCTACGAACATCCATACCTTAGTGGGATTTGACCCCACGAACTCCAGTACCGCCGATCAGCGCCCTAACCAATCGGCCAGCATTCGGCTATCTCTGAAAGAGAAACTACCTATTCATCTCAGAGTTTAGACAAGAGTATTTAACTCTTTTTCTTTGCCCACCAGGAAACTTCGGTTTTAGAGGCGATCATTCTCCCAGGTCCCTTTTTGACCTTTCCCTGGGGTTTCCGAAGAGCCCTTGGCACCGGTCTCAGAAAGCTTCTTTCCATTCTTTGTCGGTACTTTCACAAACACCCTGCTTGATACACTCCAAAAGTTCGGGTATCAAGAACACCATTACTGAAATATAATGACGTTTTTAATTCATCAGCGTTTTACAATGCCTTATAGTTCGCTTTTTAAAGAACTCGTCTTAAACACCGACAGAGACGGACGCGACACTTACATCGTTCTTTCACCCTAGCGGTGCTCTTCTTAAAACGAAACGAGTGCCCTTTGAATTTATTCGATTAGCCTATGGCTCACGTCCTTAGTTTGTCCAAGAGGCATAAATAACTATAACGACAAGACTTATTTTTCTACAACTATGATTTAAAAGCAATATATATCAATATATTTGAATCCATATATTTTCATAGCTAATTTATGGCCTTTACTTCGCAGCAATGTCATCATACACACCTGATATCTAATACCGATTAAAACAGTAGAATAAACGTTGAAGCCTTCATCTTCCTGTTTTAGCATGGGACTGGGCACTGGAAAAACAAACCTAGCACAAATACACACTAAGTTCTGGCGTGTGATAGTTTGTACGTAAGTAACAGCACTTCAAGCGTTCCCGGGAGATCGGAACACGAACATATTAAGGATATAACACCAGTTTATTCGTCCCTTGAAATGTGGGCAATTTAATTTACCCTTACTATCACTTAAACTGCATAATTGTATCAATGTCTGAGAAATATTGATATTTTATGTAAAAAACTACTTTGAAACTAGAATTAGGCACAGTAGATTCATTTCAAATCAGCAATAACTTAATAATAATATAATAAGATTTAAATGAATAATAATAAATTTTTAACAGACAATAATATAGTTTATATAAATAATAACATAATTTATTAAAAAATATTTATTATTAGTAGTAATATTAATAGTTATTATTTATTTACACAAGTGAATCATAGTTAATAATAATTAGTATTAGTACAAAAATAATAACTTATATAAATTAATAATATTTAATTTATGTACACAAATTAAATTTTTTACATAAATAATATTATTATTTATATCAAAAATAAAATTTAATAATAGTAAATAATTTGTAATAACAGACAAAAAATAATTCCATCCTCAACGCATTTATGCTTATCAAGCAGTAGTTCTATGAACACCAGCATTTGGTTATATTGCTGATGGTATTTCATATAGAAAAGAAAATTAAATTAAATTAAACGAATATTAAACATTTTTATGCTTAGCAAATATCAGTTTCATGAAAGAATTTGAACCTCTGGCATAAATTTATTATGTGGTTAAACTGTTGATTCACAGTATGATATAGTTTTGAGTATCAGTTCAAGATAGCCGTTCCCAAAATACTGAGTAAGATAACATCAATGGGTTTTTAAACAAGACAGCTATTACTCAAACATTTTCTTCTGTAGACTTGAATTCCCAAGAATTAATGTGTAAGTTGTTGCTGGTTTTTGTGAAATGGCCATTTATTTTTTTCCTTCTTGAAACAACATTTGATTCATGTCTTGTCATTTTAAAATGTCTTTGAACTGCTTTTTAAGAACTATTTTATTTCTAGAAGACGAAAAATTTTCCAAAGAATATAACTGAGTTTTTATTTTTCCCGTATATCTCTTGTGCTCGAGACTTCAAAGAAGCTTGTATAAATAGAGTATAGATAAAAATCGAAAAGGGAAAACTTTCTGTAGTTTTTCGGGGCAAGAAATTTTGTTGGCTATCTTATTGGCGAAATTCTTTTACAAACGAAAACTGCAACCGACCGTCCTTTTTCATATACTTCATATAAAACCTGTATTAAACGGTAAAACCGTAAATTGTATGTTTAATACAGTATTACCTTTATTAATCACGTTACCTTTTTTAATAAGAGCAATTAATTTTTAACTTCATAAATACAGTTCTTATTGGCGAAATTCTTTTACAAACGAAAACTGCAACCGACTGTCCTTTTTTTAAATACTTCATATAAAACCTGTATTAAACGGTAAAACCGTAAATTGTATGTTTAATACAGTATTACCTTTATTAATCACGTTACCTTTTTTAATAAGAGCAATTAATTTTTAACTTCATAAATACAGTTCTTATTGGCGAAATTCTTTTACAAACGAAAACTGCAACCGACTGTCCTTTTTTTAAATACTTCATATAAAACCTGTATTAAACGGTAAAACCGTAAATTGTATGTGTTAAATAATTATTTGTAGAAAACACTTTGAAGGATGTTAATGTGTATCCAAGTTTGACATCAGCATGCTTGCAATTCAATATTGATCACTTGCTTAGCAAAGAATATTTAGTCATTGTTGAATTTTGATGTTAAATAATCATTGAAGAATAATGGTTGTAGATTTATCGATGTATTATTAATGTTGTAGATGACTATTCCATATTTTCACTTAGCCGCAATAACCTTTGATCGGTTCTTTCGTGGAACAAAATGGCGGCAGATACACTTCACTGTCTTCATATTGAATGCTCCAAAACTTTATGACAAAGGAAAATGCAAACTGAAGAAGACAAAAATAGTCCAATTACTAAATAGCTATAAGGAGTCTTTATTTATGACCATTAATTGAAGACTTTGTCAAAAAATACTCGTCCCTCGACATGCATAAAAATCAAAGAAAAAGGAGCAAAAATGGCTCAAAAGAAATATTTTTTCCTCATAAAATGATGCGGGTGAACTCTCCCCCGATTTCGGCCAGAATGATCTCCATTCAACCCCGCGAATGGCGAGGTCAGTGGAAAAAATCCCGCCAGCGGGAACCCAAGACGATCGCCAAACGTAGCTTGAATAGGAACAACAGCCTAGGAAACTTAGGGCGCCAAGCAGCGCTCAAGCTGGACAAAAGATGAAAGATGGGGAGAGCAAAACGGCAACCCACGGATGGTCAGCGCGGGAAAATTGAAGGTGACTCGGACATGGACAAGCCCCATTCCATAAAATAAGGGGTCAGGAGGCCGGCAATTCCTGGCATTCCCTTTTACATAGAATGTGGCTATACCACAGTATGTTTAATACAGTATTACTTTTATTAATCACGTTACCTTTTTTAATAAGAGCAATTAGTTTTTAACTTCATAAATACAGTTTTTAATGGCAAATTCTTTTACAAACGAAAACTGCATCCGACTGTCCTTTTTTTTAATACTTCATATAAAACCTGTATTAAACGACAAAACCGTAAATTGTATGTTTTAATACAGTATTACCTTTATTAATCAAGTTACCTTTTTTAATAAGAGCAATTAATTTTTAACACCTTAAATATAGTTCTTATTGGCGAAATTCTTTTACAAACGAAAAGTGCAACCGACTGTCCTTTTTTAAAATACTTCATATAAAACCTGTATTAAACGGTAAAACCGTAAATTGTATGTTTAATTCAGTATTACCTTTATTAATCACCTTACCTTTTTTAATAAAAGCAATTCATTTTTAACTTCATAAATACAGTTTTTAATGGCAAATTCTTTTACAAACGAAAACTGCATCCGACTGTCCTTTTTTTTAATACTTCATATAAAACCTGTATTAAGCGGTAAAACCGTAAATTGTACGTGTTAAATAATTATTTGTAGAAAACACTTTGAAGGATGTTAATGTGTATCCAAGTTTGACATCAGCATGCTTGCAATTCAAAAGAACACTAAGAATCGCTTGAGTAGCGTATGCATTATTGATCACTTGCTTAGCAAAGAATATTTAGTCATTGTTGAATTTTGATGTTAAATAATCATTGAAGAATAATGGTTGTAGATTTATCGATGTATTATTAATGTTGTAGATGACTATTCCATATTTTCACTTAGCCGCAATAACCTTTGATCGGTTCTTTCGTGGAACAAAATGGCGGCAGATACACTTCACTGTCTTCATATTGAATGCTCCAAAACTTTATGACAAAGGAAAATGCAAACTGAAGAAAACAAAAATAGTCCAATTACTAAATAGCTATAAGGAGTCTTTATTTATGACCATTAATTGAAGACTTTGTCAAAAAATACTCGTCCCTCGACATGCATAAAAATCAAAGAAAAAGGAGCAAAAATCGCTCAAAAGAAATATTTTTTCCTCATAAAATGATGCGGGTGAACTCTCCCCCGATTTCGGCCAGAATGATCTCCATTCAACCCCGCGAATGGCGAGGTCAGTGGAAAAATCCCGCCAGCGGGAACCCAAGACGATCGCCAAACGTAGCTTGAATAGGAACAACAGCCTAGGAAACTTAGGGCGCCAAGCAGCGCTCAAGCTGGACAAAAGATGAAAGATGGGGAGAGCAAAACGGCAACCCACGGATGGTCAGCGCGGGAAAATTGAAGGTGACTCGGACATGGACAAGCCCCATTCCATAAAATAAGGGGTCAGGAGGCCGGCAATTCCTGGCATTCCCTTTTACATAGAATGTGGCTATACCACAGTATGTTTAATTCAGTATTACCTTTATTAATCACCTTACCTTTTTTAATAAAAGCAATTCATTTTTAACTTCATAAATACAGTTCTTATTGGCGAAATTCTTTTACAAACGAAAAGTGCAACCGACTGTCTTTTTTTTAATACTTCATATAAAACTGTATTAAACGACAAAACCGTAAATTGTATGTTTAATACAGTATTACCTTTATTAATCAAGTTACCTTTTTTAATAAAAGCAATTAATTTTTAACTTTATAAATACAGTTCTTATTGGCGAAATTCTTTTACAAACGAAAAGTGCAACCGACTGTCCTTTTTTAAAATACTTCATATAAAACCTGTATTAAACGATAAAACCGTAAATTGTATGTTTAATTCAGTATTACCTTTATTAATCACCTTACCTTTTTTAATAAGAGCAATTAATTTTTAACTTCATGAATACAGTTCTTATTGTCGAAATTCTTTTACAAGCGAAAACTGCAACCGACTGTCTTTTTTTTTAAAATACTTCATATAAAACCTGTATTAAACGGTAAAACCGTAAATTGTACGTGTTAAATAATTATTTGTAGAAAACACTTTGAAGGATGTTAATGTGTATCCAAGTTTGACATCAGCATGCTTGCAATTCAAAAGAACACTAAGAATCGCTTGAGTAGCGTATGCCTTATTGATCACTTGCTTAGCAAAGAATATTTAGTCATTGTTGGATTTTGATGTTAAATAATCATTGAAGAATAATGGTTGTAGATTTATCGATGTATTATTAATGTTGTAGATGACTATTCCATTATTTTCACTTAGCCGCAATAACCTTTTGATCGGTTCTTTCGTGGAACAAAATGGCGGCAGATACACTTCACTGTCTTCATATTGAATGTTCCAAAAACTTTATGACAAAGGAAAATGCAAACTGAAGTAATCAAAAATAGTCCAATTACTAAATAGCTATAAGGAGTCTTTATTTATGACTATTAATTGAAGACTTTGTCAAAAAAATACTCGTCCCTCGACATGCATAAAAATCAAAGAAAAAAAGGAGCAAAAATGGCTCAAAAAAATATTTTCTCCTCATAAAATGATGCGGGTGAACTCTCCCCCGATTTCGGCCAGAATCATCTCCCTTCAACCCCGCGTATGGCGAGGTCAGTGGAAAAATCCGCCAGCGGGAACCCAAGACGATCGCCACACGTAGCTTGAATAGGAACAACAGCCTAGGAAACTTAGGGCGCCAAGCAGCGCTCAAGCTGGACAAAAGATGAAAGATGGGGAGAGCAAAACGGCAACCCACGGATGGTCAGCGCGGGAAAATTGAAGGTGACTCGGACATGGACAAGCCCCATTCCAAAAATAAGGGGTCAGGAGGCCGGCAATTCCTGGCATTCCCTTTTACATAGAATGTGGCTATACCACAGTATGTTTAATTCAGTATTACCTTTATTAATCATGTTACCTTTTTTAATAAAAGCAATTAATTTTTATCTTTATAAATACAGTTCTTATTGGCGAAATTCTTTTACAAACGAAAAGTGCAACCGACTGTCCTTTTTTAAAATACTTCATATAAAACCTGTATTAAACGGTAAAACCGTAAATTGTATGTTTTAATACAGTATTACCTTTATTAATCATGTTACCTTTTTTAATAAAAGCAATTAATTTTTAACTTTATAAATACAGTTCTTATTGGCGAAATTCTTTTACAAACGAAAAGTGCAACCGACTGTCCTTTTTTAAAATACTTCATATAAAACCTGTATTAAACGATAAAACCGTAAATTGTATGTTTAATTCAGTATTACCTTTATTAATCACCTTACCTTTTTTAATAAAAGCAATTCATTTTTAACTTCATAAATACAGTTCTTATTGGCGAAATTCTTTTTCAAGCGAAAACTGCAACCGACTGTCTTTTTTTTTAAATACTTCATATAAAACCTGTATTAAACGGTAAAACCGTAAATTGTATGTGTTAAATAATTATTTGTAGAAAACACTTTGAAGGATGTTAATGTGTATCCAAGTTTGACATCAGCATGCTTGCAATTCAAAAGAACACTAAGAATCGCTTGAGTAGCGTATGCCTTATTGATCACTTGCTTAGCAAAGAATATTTAGTCATTGTTGGATTTTGATGTTAAATAATCATTGAAGAATAATGGTTGTAGATTTATCGATGTATTATTAATGTTGTAGATGACTATTCCATATTTTCACTTAGCCGCAATAACCTTTGATCGGTTCTTTTCGTGGAACAAAATGGCGGCATATACACTTCACTGTCTTCATATTGAATGCTCCAAAACTTTATGACAAAGGAAAATGCAAAACTGAAGTAATCAAAAATAGTCCAATTACTAAATAGCTATAAGGAGTCTTTATTTATGACCAGTAATTGAAGACTTTGTCAAAAAATACTCGTCCCTCGACATGCATAAAAATCAAAGAAAAAAGGAGCAAAAAATGGCTCAAAAAAATATTTTTTCCTCATAAAATGATGCGGGTGAACTCTCCCCGATTTCGGCCAGAATGATCTCCATTCAACCCCGCGTATGGCGAGGTCAGTGGAAAAATCCCGCCAGCGGGAAACCCAAGACGATCGCCAAACGTAGCTTGAATAGGAACAACAGCCTAGGAAACTTAGGGCGCCAAGCAGCGCTCAAGCTGGACAAAAGATGAAAGATGGGGAGAGCAAAACGGCAACCCACGGATGGTCAGCGCGGGAAAATTGAAGGTGACTCGGACATGGACAAGCCCCATTCCATAAAATAAGGGGTCAGGAGGCCGGCAATTCCTGGCATTCCCTTTTACATAGAATGTGGCTATACCACATCCACACCTAGAGCCAGAAAAAAAAAATTTTTTTTTGTAAACCAGAAGAAACAAGAAAAAAATTTTTTTTTTTTTTTTTTTTTTTTTAAATCAGTCGAGGAACGGTAAAAGTACAATGTAGTTAAGTGTGGCAGAGGAAAAATACAAAAAAAATCCTGCCTCACAAACAATGATCATGATCACTTTAGTTGAATCCAGAACAAATTCATTCACAATAGATAATTTTTAAACTGAAAAAAAATTAAAGTTAAGATTTTCAATGATGTACTAAGTGGGTAATAATTGGCACCAAATGTTAAATAATTATTTGTAGAAAACACTTTGAAGGATGTTAATGTGTATCCAAGTTTGACATCAGCATGCTTGCAATTCAAAAGAACACTAAGAATCGCTTGAGTAGCGTATGCATTATTGATCACTTGCTTAGCAAAGAATATTTAGTCATTGTTGAATTTTGATGTTAAATAATCATTGAAGAATAATGGTTGTAGATTTATCGATGTATTATTAATGTTGTAGATGAATATTCCATATTTTCACTTAGCCGCAATAACCTTTGATCGGTTCTTTCGTGGAACAAAATGGCGGCAGATACACTTCACTGTCTTCATATTGAATGCTCCAAAACTTTATGACAAAGGAAAATGCAAACTGAAGAAAACAAAAATAGTCCAATTACTAAATAGCTATAAGGAGTCTTTATTTATGACCATTAATTGAAGACTTTGTCAAAAAATACTCGTCCCTCGACATGCATAAAAATCAAAGAAAAAAGAAGCAAAAATGGCTCAAAAAAAAATATTTTTTTCCTCATAAAATGATGCGGGTGAACTCTCCCCCGATTTCGGCCAGAATGATCTCCATTCAACCCCGCGAATGGCGAGGTCAGTGGAAAAATCCCGCCAGCGGGAACCCAAGACGATCGCCAAACGTAGCTTGAATAGGAACAACAGCCTAGGAAACTTAGGGCGCCAAGCAGCGCTCAAGCTGGACAAAAGATGAAAGATGGGGAGAGCAAAACGGCAACCCACGGATGGTCAGCGCGGGAAAAATTGAAGGTGACTCGGACATGGACAAGCCCCATTCCATAAAATAAGGGGTCAGGAGGCCGGCAATTCCTGGCATTCCCTTTTACATAGAATGTGGCTATACCACAGTTTGTTTAATTCAGTATTACCTTTATTAATCACCTTACCTTTTTTAATAAAAGCAATTCATTTTTAACTTCATAAATACAGTTCTTATTGGCGAAATTCTTTTACAAACGAAAAGTGCAACCGACTGTCTTTTTTTTAATACTTCATATAAAACTGTATTAAACGACAAAACCGTAAATTGTATGTTTAATACAGTATTACCTTTATTAATCATGTTACCTTTTTTAATAAAAGCAATTAATTTTTAACTTTATAAATACAGTTCTTATTGGCGAAATTCTTTTACAAACGAAAAGTGCAACCGACTGTCCTTTTTTAAAATACTTCATATAAAACCTGTATTAAACGATAAAACCGTAAATTGTATGTTTAATTCAGTATTACCTTTATTAATCACCTTACCTTTTTTAATAAAAGCAATTCATTTTTAACTTCATAAATACAGTTCTTATTGGCGAAATTCTTTTTCAAGCGAAAACTGCAACCGACTGTCTTTTTTTTTAAATACTTCATATAAAACCTGTATTAAACGGTAAAACCGTAAATTGTAAGTTTAATACAGTATTACCTTTATTAATCACGTTAACTGTTTTAATAAGTGCAATTAATTTTTAACTTCATAAATACAGTTCTTATTGGCGAAATTCTTTTACAAACGAAAACTGCAACCGACTGTCTTTTTTTTAATACTTCATATAAAACCTGTATTAAACGGTAAAACCGTAAATTGTAAGTTTAATACAGTATTACCTTTATTAATCACGTTAACTGTTTTAATAAGTGCAATTAATTTTTAACTTCATAAATACAGTTGATGACTCTTTTAAAAAAAGTTATTACTTTACTAATCTATTTAGTATTTTTGTACTGCTTCATTTTATTTAATAGCTTAAATACATACTACGAGTTAATTCGATTCTGTAATATATTTACTATCCCCTTTTTCTCCAACACATACCCTAGATCCGGGATGGACAAACCTTTTGGGCCGCGGTCCAAAAATCGAAAGAAAATAAATTTGGCGGGCCAAGATGAATTTTTCTAAAATTTTAAGAACAATATACAAGTATCTAACGGTTTAAATACGTTAATGAAATTGCGATTTCATTTTTAAAAGTTCCTTATACTGAGGTTCAAAGTGAGATGTACTGATTTTAAGGAACGATGCTAAATGCTCATCTGTCAGTGTACTTCTGTAATTACACTTTCTAAGGTTCAAAGTTAAAAACTCTAGCTCACATATAAGAAGCAAATATACTACTGATCTTCTGGACGTGAGAAAATAAATTTGGGATATAATATTTAAGCAAAGTAGAAAAAGAGATGGATATATAATGTATAAATATATATTTCTTTTAATTTTCCTCGGACCGGCAACTTAAAATTCTATCCGCGGGCCGGAAAAAACCTTCCGGCGGGCCTTAGTTTGCCCATCCCTGCCATAGACAAACATAACTCTAACAGATTCCCAAAATATTGAACCTTACTGGAAAAAATAATTTTGTAATAGAATTAGACCCAGGGGATTCTTTTAAAAGCAGCAATAAAAATGGAAAATTATTGGCAGACAATTATAAAAATAATTCGGTTTTTAATGGGATAAACTGGTGCATCACTTTAATTTACAATTTGGGGTATTGATTCAAGATAGCTCTTTCGAAATTAAAAGAGTAACAGAAAATCAATAGGTTTGTAAATTAGGCAGCACTTACTTAACCATTTTCTGTTGTATATTTGAATTCCTAAGAATTCATGCTCAGACCTCATTTTTTAAACCCAGCTGGCTATTTATCTTTTTCTACTTTCTGAAACAAGATTTCATTCACTCCTTGCCATTTTAAGATGTCTTTGAACTGCTTTTGAAGAAATATTTATTTTTTAGACGACAAGAATTTTTCCAAAGAAATAAAACTCAGTTTTTATTTTTTCTGTATATCTCTTGTGCGCTCGAAAGTTCAGCGAAACTTGTTAAAATTAAGTATAGATAAAACCGAAGAGGGGAAACTTTTTGAAACTTTTAGGGCATACTAAAATGTCTCCGCTATCTCTTTGGCGAATTTTTTTTTTACAACTGGAAGGTGCGTAGAAACATCTCTTTTTAAGTTATTGCATGTAAAACCTTGCAAAAATTTAGGAAATGGTGAAAACACAGAATGAATGTAGTGCTACTATGTTTATGCAAAGTTTCAGTTTACATCTTTACTCCTATGTACGTTAAATACTAAAATTTAATAATGAAAGTTGTAACTTTCCTTGTGGATATGTATGCACAGAGTCAAAATATTAGTTTTCTGGTTTTCAAGAATACAAGTGGTCATGAGGAGGGGGGGGGGGGTTCAATCCCCAGAAAATTTTCAGACTTATATTTTATTATGATTGCATAAGATATTTGCGTTCTCTAAAAATAGATTTGTTTGACATTTATTAATGATCAGATTTTTTTTACCATTGAATTTAAGTGTCTATCTCCTTTGCAGTCCTTTTTAAAATTGCAAAACTTTTAAAAGTAGAAATACATTTTGTTTAGTCTTCAGAAAACACTTACTATTTTAATTTTAATTTTTTAATAATTCATAATAGTTGCTTCAATTTTTAATTCTGTATATTGCTTGTAGTTTCTGTTCTGTTTTTTCTAGACAACAGATGGCATCACCATGTGACTTTTTTTTTATTCTTAGTTTTTGGTAAAATGGCTAGTAATTTATTATTCTTTTGCGATGCATATTTATTACTAAATTGTGTAAAGCAGGAATTCAAGGATTACTATGCTGAATGCGGTTCTTTTTTGTTTTCTATTTTCAACTAACTGCTTGTGAATTCAATAGTTATGTAAAAGTAAGTAAAAGTAATTGTTAAATCTTAGGTAAGCCGTTCCATTATTATTGTTTGCTTGATGGTTTCTTACAGTTCACTAAATTATAAATCATATTAATGAAATAACTGACCCCACAAATTTATTTGAGGAAAAGATCTTCATAGAACTAGTATGGATATAATTTATGTATTAAAGCTAAAAGCAATAGAATTCAATAAAAAAAAATTTAAACGCCTTTTCATTGCTATTCGTCTTTCACTCGACAAAAATTTTCTTACAAAAAACTAAATTAAAAAATAAATGAAAATAAAAATAAAATATCTTACGTGTTTGTTACGAACAAGCTTTCTTGCTCAACCTTCGATCTTGGTATGCATAATTAGTGATAAAACATAATCTTTTGAAAAACCATTTTACTGTCTAACTTAATTTTAAATAAGCTATAATGTTTAACCCTCTAAGAGGTTCGCACGTAAAATTCCGCCAAACCGATGGTGTTTTCAAAACGTACAATTTTCGACCTCCAAAAACGCTCTGAAAATGGATGTAATGTACATTTCTGAAAGTGCTTTCTCTCATGGAGTTTTGCGGTAGAAGGATCAAGTCGATTGTTTAGGAACTGTACCCCTCTTTGACTGACATTTATTGAGGTATGCAACAATACCCTCTGAGGCACAAAGACGCTGATATCTTTTCACGACATCGTAAATCTCTATTTCGAATTATTTCGTTTTCGGTGCAGATGTATCTCTAATTGCACCACTTAAATATTTTGGAACAACTTTCGTAAAAAAAAATAAATAAGTCTCTCAAAAATTTTTTTATTTGTACTTTTAGAATCCATTATTTCTTAAGGGTTGATCTTCGAGACTTGACAAGCTTTATGTGAATTAAAAATGACCAATCTACAATATATATTTATATATCTGTCTGATATAGTCTAGTAGTATCAAAGTGTGTATATTCAAAATTTAGTGTGTCTGTGACAATTCGAGTTTTCTAAAAGACACAAATAGACACTCTCTTATACATAGGTTGAATATTTAAATGCAGAGCCACGATAGTTTAAGATCATCAAACTCTTTCCCAAACAATTCTAGGTTCAAGGCTCGAGTATACCAAAGCCCGTAACGTTAACTAATGGCGGTGTTGGCGCCGAAGTTTAGTATCCAAAACGAAAGTCAAAAAACATAATAGCAGATGAACGAGAACGCACTGTATCTTAATCATATTTATTGCAAAACAAACTAAAGTCAATACTTCATAGATCAGAAGCATAATTAAATCCCAATGAGTGAGTTTTCACAATAGCAGGTTCAGATCTCCATAGCACCGAATGTCTGCTCTAGGTGACGACCGACTAGCAACTACACCTACTGGTGACAATTTTCGCCAGATGGCGCTCATAAATACAAACAAGAGCTTGCAAAGCAAGGGATCGAACAGGCGGCATGGTCATGTAAAATAGTTTCGATGTTGCAAAATCCTCCATATTCAAACTGTACTTTAAACGATTGGAAGGCTATATCTGGGGGTCTTCTGTTTGGTTCCTATTTCTAAATTACGAAGACTCAGTAGGGCAAAGTTATTTGCTCCCGTTGCATACGTCCTTAAGCTACATGAGATACCCGGTGTTACTAAATGAGTAACAGCTTTGCAGCCGAGATTGAAAGTTTCTGCATTTGATCTCTATATCACAAAAGGCTAATTGTCTATTCCTCCTGAAAAAAAATTTTTTTTAATGGTATAGGGGGTATATTAAAAAATAGTGACACAGAAACCTAAAACTTAACCCTTAAATTTTTTCCTGAATACGAATATATAAACGAATTCTTATGAACCTTCCGTCGTTTGAATTCCTTCGAAACTATGTATCTATATATGCATTTATGTATGTATGTATATATGTATGTGTGTAATTTAAAAAATTAAATATTTAATCTCAGAATTAAAATTACTAACTATAATATTAAAAAACCACCAAGTCCACGATTTTCTCTTTCTAGTAGCCTCTTGGAGTTAAATTCTCTGTAATACATAAATCTCTTTTCTCTTAATGACACTAACTCTCCAACCGACTTTCGCTGAACAAAGATTTCTAAAATACTCAAAACATTCTTAAGGCCGCATGCCTAACTTACGTGTGAGTTGACTGTTGGAGATGACCAAATAAAGCTGATGCTAATTTTCCTTTGAAGAATATCGTCATTCTCGCGACCTCCACGACATTATTTCAGTCCCGACTACTGAGCTCCACGGCTGAACCATAGCGTATTTACCGCTGTTTCATATATATATATATATATATATATATATATATATATATATATATATATATATATATATATATATATATATATATATATATATATATATATATATATATATATATATATATATATATATATATATATATATATATATATATATATATATATATATATATATATATATATATATATATATATATATATATATATATATATATATATATATATATATATATATATATATATATATATATATATATATATATGTATATATATATATATATATATATATATATATATATATATATATATATATATATATATATATATATATATATATATATATATATATATATATATATATATATATACATATATATATATATATATATATATATATATGTATATGTATATATATATATATATACATATATATATATATATATATATATATATATATATATATATATATATATACATATATATATGTATATATATATATATATATATATATATATATATATATATATACATATATATATATATATATATATATATATATATATATATATATATATATATATATATATATATATATATATATATATATATACATACATATATATATATATATATATATATATATATATATATATATATATATATATATATATATATATATATATATATATATATATATATATATATATCTGTGTATGTATACATAATTCAAAATAATAATGTCATTTAGTTATATCCTATATGCAGTCATCAACTTTCATATAAAAGGTCTTTTACCCTTTCATTAGTCTTGAGAAGATTGTTTCACCTACATGATCTTGCAAAATACACTTACGGGAAGCGGAAAAACCACTAAAGTCTACCTACCATGTCGTATTGTATTAAATCGTTAACTAGTAGATGGTTTTTTATCAAGTAAAAGGAAAAATCTTCCTGCGAGCTTTCAAACAAAGAAGTGTTCGATACCAGATGATGTATGCTCAGTCAGTACTGGAAATCATAAGTCAAAGTGTGTTACCAACTGTACGTAATGTAGGAATCCAAGTAAAGAGCAGAGAGATACAAGTAAAGAGTACTCGCTATATGTGTAACATTGGGCATTGCAACATACTTTTCGTCTTTCCATGGCAAAAAATTCACATTAAATATAATTAATTGTGTGACTGTAAATTTTTCCAAGATAAATATATTTCGCATGCCTAGAATTTAGATGTAAGCGTAAATGTCGACAAAGTAAATTGCATTTCAGTAAATGCTTTCGTGGTTAATTTATAATAAGACATAAAAAACTGGGCGGAACTCAAAAGAGAAATAAATGGCCCACAAATTGGTTAAAAATATACCAAATGTTGTTCTACAGTACAAAAGAATTTTATGTGACAAAAAAAATATTTTTTGATTTTTAACAAATGAAATGGTAACCCAAATTAACTCATCTATTCTTATTTTGTTCTATTGTAAGGCTGTAATCTTTCGCAGTTTAAGGTAATTATTTCAGCAAGTGAAGATGTATTTTAAGATTTTATTGCAATTTTAAACTTAAATGTACATTAAATGCTTGAACAGTTAAATTTTTATATGAACTACTTAATAGTGTAAGAAGAAAACACTAAAAGCTGAATATAGAACAGAAGACATAAAAATGAAAGACTTCAATTTGTAACCATGAAAGACTGTAATGAAATATTCTATCAACAGTTCAGACATATTTTATGAAAGTCCAGACTTGTTTATATACGTTGTGAAACACTCCTACTTAACAACAATCAGCTTGTTATTCAAAGCCTGGTTTTGTTTACATTCATGTCTGGGATTTCAACTTCGTATAAATGTAGGATGTAATTCCTTTTAATTTGTGATACTTTACACCCATTTATTTGTTTCTTTTAGTATGTGTGGAATAATATCTTGGCGAACACTTTTTCAGTCTTCTTTTCATGTTCAAAGGAATAAAAATAGGATGTAATGAATGATATTATCTACCTCTTATAAAATTTCTAATGGAGTTAGACAGGGGGATGGTTTGGCATGTCTTCTGTTTAACATAGCTCTGGAAAAAGTAATTAGAGATGCTAACTTAGATACTTCAGGAACTATATTTGGTAAATCAGTACATATTTTGGCATATGCCGATGACGTGGACATTATGGCAAGATCTAAGACAGAACTGGGTGAAAGTCTCTTGGCACTGGAGAGATCAGCTAGAAAAATGAATCTTAGAGTGAATGTGGAGAAAACAAAATATATGTATTGTGGTAAGATAGAAACCATCCCCAAATTCTTTGAAATAGATTCTTTTAAATTTGAATCTGTACAAAATTTTACCTACCTAGGATCAGAAATAAACTGCCAAAATGACATAAACCCTGAAATTAGAAAAAGAATTACTGCAGCCAATCGCTGTTGTTGTTTTTTTTTTTTTTTTTGGTTTAAGATCACCACTGAAATCCTACTTGATAAAAATAAACGCAAAGATATTACTGTATAAGGTATTGATCAAGTCAGTTTTAACTTATGCCTCGGAGACTTGGACCCTAACAAGAAAAGAAGAGAGGATGTTGGCAACCTTCGAAAGGAAGATCCTGCGAACCATCTTTGGTGCTGTCTTTGAAAATAACTACTGGAGAAAAAGGTATAATTTTGAATTATATAAGATCTTTAACAGTGATGATGTTATCAAATCTATAAAGCTGAATAGAATGAGATGGGCAGGACATGTAATGAGAATGAGCCCAGAACGAACAACTTTGAGGGTTTTTAATGCACTCCCTTCCAATAAAAGACCAAAAGGAAGGCCTAAGAAACGATGGAAAGACTGTGTGAATGAAGATTTTGCCATCTTAAAGGTAAAGAACTGGAGATCAATTGCTGGGAGAAGGGCAGATTGGGAAAAGCTTCTAAGGAAGGCCCAGGCCCACAAAGGGCTGTCGTGCCAATGCTGATGAATGAATGATATTTGTCTGACTAGAAATAAATCAGTAATGCCAATTTATGAGAATACGCGCATAACAAGACCAGATTGAAATATTGAATAAAGAAATGAAAAAATATACTTAATAATGCAAGTATAAAGAAATCAGTCTGTTTTAATAATTGTAGAAGTTCATGGTAAAATAGTGACTTTAAGAATTTGAGCATAAAAAGCTAAAAATTATTAACGTGGAATATTAAAGTGTACTACTTTACTGTTACAAGTTAGTACTTACATTACATTAGTATTAGTCTACAGGGTGTTTCATATTGAATGGGACAAAAAGAATAGAGCAGTGACTGCCGTAATGAATTTATTCAGCCGAAACAAATTTATTCTGCAACTACAATTATATAAGTTTTATTTGGCAACAGGGAAAAATTATCGAATGATGAACTCGCCGCTAGAGGAGCTGTTAAACAAAATGTCGTCAACGCAGGCGAAAGCGTAGTGCGTTTTCGAATATGCCAAAACCTCCTCGGTAACTGTTGTGCAAAGACATTTTCGCACGAAATTTCGTAAAAAACCACCGCATCGGCATAACATAAGCAGGTGGGTGAAGCAGTTCCAGGATACCGGCTGCTTATGCAAGAACAAAAGCCCAGGACGAAAAGAAACATAACCCGAAGTGGTTGAAAGAACTCGTGATTCATTTTTACGGAGCCCCTCAAATTCAAGACAGGCTTTCTAAGTGGTTGCTCCCCCAGCTGGAGAAAGCTGTTCCTGATTTCATTTTGCAGCAAGATGATGTTCCCCCACATTGGAATAAATACGTATGTGAGTTCCTGAACTACCCCATTGCTGGATTGGCCGTGCTGGACCACAGGATTTGACATGCCTTAATTGGCCAACGAGATCACCAGATCTAAAGCCCTGTGATATTTTTCTCTGGGGTTTCGTTGAAGATAAGGTTTTATTGCATCCACTTTCTCGGGACTTATAGAAACTGAAGCAGCGTATAACTGAAGTGTTGAACTCCATCACAGGAGATATGCTATCACGAGTGTGGCAGGAGCTTGATTACCGTGTAGACATTTGTCGTGTCACCGGAGGGGCACATATTGAACACCTGTAGAAACTTGAATAAATGTAGTTTTGAGGTAGATTTGAATTTTCTAAATATATTAATTACAACGTTCGCAATCATGTCTTCTTTTTGTCCTATTCAATATGAAACACCTTGTATGTATTAAACCTTCTCTCTACATTCCTTTAAAATATCAAAAGAAGTGCTCAGAGTATAATATTATAAAACTCGTCTTACGAATAGAACACTGACCTTACGCCTGTGAGACGTTTTGTAGTTAAAATCAGGGCTTCGAACCGTAATTTTTTTTTGTTCCGGTTTTCAATCCGGTTCAACTAAAAAATTAATATCGGTTCAGTTCCGGTTTTCGCTCCGCCAAAAATAACGGTTTTCGGTTCAGTTCCGGTTTTCGCTCCGCCAAAAATAACTGTTTTCGTTTCAGTTCCAAATGAATAATTTCATTTTATGTATATTCTTATTTGTACTAAAAATATAATTCTATCATAAACAAAAAATGTAATTCTATCAAAATTTAGAAGATTTTATTCTTTTTTTAATTGGTACACTATGTGAATTGATACAAACAGCAGGCCTAATGAAATACACTATTACGAAACATTTGAATCGCCTCCATTACCAAACACCCATTTGATGCGCAGAAGATTTGATAGATGCTTCATGCTACGTTACTTAGGGCCTCTCCTGTCTATTTACTCCTCCCTGATCTAAACAGTCTATACAAACATCCGTGGATGATCGCATGCTGAGATGTGAAAAATAAAATATAACTCGATATTTTTCTTAAAAAATCATCTATACTTCTAGTTTAATCAACTGAATTAAATATGTCTTCTACAAGTAGTTTCATGCGAAACTGAAACAGAAAAATACTAGTGAATATCAAAATAGGAAATCGAGAAGCAGTATACATGTAATGATAATTATAAAGTTGAACGTTAAATTAGAAAATATTGATAAGTTGGTAACAGTAACAAAATGACTGAAAGATATATCGAACCGAAATAAACCGATATTTTTTTCGGTTCAGTTCCGGTTTTCGTTCCGACCAAAATAACGGTTTTTTTCCGGTTTTCGGTTTTCGGTTCAGTTCCGGTTCGAAGCCCTGGTTAAAATATTACATTGTTAGCTCTTTGCGTTCCAAAATTAACTTTCCTCATTCCAAGTAATTTAGTTTAAATAAATTTTGAATTTATATCAATTGTATGGCCTACCTAGCAGTTTTAATTGAGTTGGGTATGAGTTAAATAAGTATGAACAGTAATTCCTAAATATAAAAACCTTATAGAACTATACTCAAAGTTGTACTTTGATGGCTATGATAGATGATGTCATACTAAACTTTCCATTGGATCACAAAGGGTAAAATGCTAAAAAAAATTAATATGTAGTAAATCTCCTTCATAAATAAAAGAGTACATATTCCTTGCCTTTCTGTAAAATAAATTTTTAAAAAAGTTCTCTTTCTAGCTTAGCAATAGTAACAATGATCACCAAGGACAGGATAGTGTTCTAGGATTAAACCCATTAATTTTCAAATTTTCGTTACATTTTGTCCTTCCGATAGTATATTTCATCATGTAATATTATATAACTAGGATATAGCCCGTTATATGACACGATCAGTAAAATTATTAATTTTCCAGAATTGTAAAGTACCCTATAAGACAGATAAAAAAAATGTTTTGTGTTTTGAGTTTGTTGCTGAGAATTATCTGGTACACGATCAATAATTATTTATTGTTTATTTTCATACTCCTCTAAATTTTCCCGGTACTGTGAATACAGTTTAGAATCATGTTGAATTCATTTAGAAAGGTAATTCAAAGTTTTCTTAGATAAGTCGAAATTTTCGTTAAATTCTTCCCATTTTTTTTGCCACAGTAATTAATGGAAGTAAAAGAATGAAAACATCATTTCCACTACACCCTGGAGGTAGATACAATTTGTTGTTAATACTAGTAATAAACTTTTCATTGCAACAAAAATAATCTATGATTAAATTTAAAATTATCACATGTGTAAGTAATATATTATTTACACAAAAAATAAACGAAACGTATTTACGTAATATCTAAGTTCAGTGTTAAAGAGTATCAAAACAATACCGACAATATTTAAATAATTTAAAATAAAAAATGATTAAATGAGATGGTTAAAGGAATGACGCCATAATGCTAGAAAAAATGTTATTTTTACCTCTTTATTATGTGATAAATTGATAGATTTAATCGCCTGCTCTTATCAGAGAAAATAGTGCTTGAAATAATGGTATTAAATGCTAGAAAATAGGGGAAGGGGTGAATTTCGAACGTTGCTAGCCCTAACTCAACAAAAATCCAATATGCGTTATCCACTATATGGATGACTCTATCCATTCCGAGTACAACCGCTTCATAAATTAAAGGACAGACAGATAAATAACTTAGGCTATTAATATATAGGGATAAATAAGTAATATAGTATACGTTATTTATGTTTGAAATATAAAAATACAA
Source organism: Pardosa pseudoannulata (assembly GCA_032207245.1). Classification (NCBI taxonomy): domain Eukaryota; kingdom Metazoa; phylum Arthropoda; class Arachnida; order Araneae; family Lycosidae; genus Pardosa; species Pardosa pseudoannulata. The sequence continues at coordinate 83,196,581 of CM063508.1, read as the reverse complement.
TCTAGGGAGTAAAATCTAAAAGCTAAAAGTATATGCTCTCATGGGTTCACGAATAACTAACAGCCAGTTGATGTTTTCATTAAATGGGTAATTTCCTAAAAGCCCTACAAAATTGGCTGCTTTGTATCAACGGAAATGAGAATATTTCTGCGTAAATGACTACGATTAGTAGTTAAAATCTCAAAGTAGTGCATTAAAGACTATTTGGCAAAGAGACCTGCCTGCCCAACACTCTACCGTTAAAGATTGCTTCACTCTACGAGTATTTATCAATTCTACTCGCTTTAACCTTTCAAAACATAATACGGGGCATTATTCCAGCCATGCTTTCTGTCTTTGTGCGATGCCAATCACTCGTTGGGTTAATTTAAGGTAGAATGTTCGACGGTATGCAAGAATGGTGTGCATCCATTCTGACTAGGAGAGCATTCGGAAATCGGGAGGGAAATTAGATTTCTTCCTCCTCCTCTCTCTCTCTCTCTCTCCTATGATGATCGTAGTGAACCATTCCAGAACACTCCCTCAAACAGCGCATGAAATCGTTCTTTAATGAAGCGGGTGAGATATTTTGAGAGCCCGTTCCTTTTTCGCGCTGTTTAAAACGCAGTCATTATCCAGAGGGTGGTAAAGGGGAGGGAGGGAAATTTTCGATTAAAGCGTCACCACCTCCGCCCCCTCATTTTCCCGTTTTGCTTGCTAGTGATGACGAACGACTTCGCGTGTTTTGCGGGGAAGACTTACGAAACGGCCTTCTTTTAGACTATTCTGAGAACAGGAATTATTCGAATTCACATTTCCGGAAGACTTCTTCCTGGTTATTTGCGGAAACGTGAGGTAAATGATTCAGGAGGTATTTAAGCTTTTAAGTTTACACTTCCAGTACTTTGGTTTTATTCCAGCGTATAAGTTATTTACCGGAAAGAGAAAGAAGCATTGTTTATAAATACCACCGTCTTAAGATTTTTTTTCCTCCGTTGTTTTAAGTCTAGAAGCATTTTACATTTTATTGACTAAAATGATTTAATTCGCTCTCTTTATACATGCGGGTCTTGAAGTTTTAACAACGGCACTTGCATTAGGATTAAGCATATTAAATAATAAATTAGCGACTACTTTTAAACTAATTAACTTAAATGTCTTTATCAACGAGAGTGATATTTCACAGAACTGTTACTGCGGATAATTTCCACTGAATAATTGTTTTACGGAAGAATTTTAAAGATCTTTCGGAAGATCTTCTTTCATACTGTTCTGAGAACACGAATTAATCAAATTCGCATTTCCAGAAGACTTCTTCCTTGTTATTTGAGAGAAAAGAAAGTAAATGTTTAGGTTGTATTTAAGATTTTGAGTTTATACTTCAAGCACTTTTGTGCTAAAGAACTAAAGATTCATCATCTTTTCCAGCATCACAAAGTTATTTATTAGAAAGAAAAGCTAAATTTTTTATGTTTTCAAAATTAAACAAAAAGTTTTTGATGTTTCCAAAGTTCGGAGAGCTTCGGTCTATAGTTTTGCTACACGATGGCTAATAAAATCGGGTTTTTGTTTGGTTTGGTTTGGAGCGCTACGGTCTACTGCTTTGCACACGAGGGCTAATGAGACCGGAACCTACTGCTTAAAGCCGATTCCGAACGGCTACGAACATCCATGCCATAGTGGGATTCGAACCCACGAACTCCGGTACCGATGACCATCACCCTAACCAATCGTCCAGCGTTCTGCTAATGAAATCGGGACCTACTGCTTAAAGCCGATTCCGAACGGCTACGAACATCCATGCCATAGTGGGATTCGAACCCACGAACTCCGGTACCGATGACCATCACCCTAACCAATCGTCCAGCGTTCTGCTAATGAAATCGGGACCTACTGCTTAAAGCCGATTCCAAATGGCTACGAACATCCATGACCGAACTCCGATAGCGAAGAGCAGCTTCCTACCATTCGATATTTCCACAGTGTTAATATTTTAGTTGTATTATTTTAAATATATGATCATTTTATTTTTTATTTTTTATTGTGAAAATTACTTTAAGGTATTCGGTTATTACATGCACTTTTTTAAATGTAGAAGCATTTTATTCTTTTATTTTCTGTTGTGAAAAAAAAAATTTAAAGCATTTCACATGCGGTTGTTGCAGTTTTAACAAGAAATCCTTTTACTATTATATTAATAAATAAACGATTAGTAACTAGTTATGAAATAATTAACTTAACAATTACCGGCAGGAATGCTATTTTATAGTTTAGCTTAGTTTGGTTTGGAGTGCTACAGTCTACTTTTTACAACACGAGGGCTGATGAGACCGGGACCTACAGCTTAAAGCCGATGCCGAACGGCTCTACGAACATCCATGCCACCGTAGGATTCGAACCCACAAACTCCGGTACCGAAGGCCAGCACCCTAACCAATCAGTCGCTATTCGGCTGCTATTTTATAGAATTATTACTGTATACAGTGAATATTTTTTGGGGGGTTAGTCTAATGAAAAGAACTTTAGTAAAGCTATTCTGAGTACATGAATTATTTCAATTCATTTTTATAGATGACTACTTTCTAATATTATGCGAAAATGGGAGGTGAATGATTCAGGTGGAATGGAAGTTTTTTTATGCTACTTCGAAGATTTTTATTTCCTACTAGGGTATACATTATTTACCAGAAAAGAAAACAACATTGTTTATAGTATTAACTTATTGAGATTATCTCTACATTGTTCTGAATAAAGAAGCGTTTTATTATTTTATTGCTCCTATAAAAAATAGTTTAATCGATTCGATTTTTACACAAGGCTGTTGACATTTTAACAACACCTGTTGAACAATTATCTATAATAAATAATATAACAGCAAACATTTTTGTACTAATTAACATTTTTTGCAAACGTAGTGTCATTTTACAAAAGTTTTATTATGGAGAAATCCTGGTGAATAACTGTTTTATGGAGAAGACTATTGAAAACAGCTTTTTTCAGAGTATTTTAAAAATACGTATTCACATTTCTAGAAGGTTGTTTCCTGGTTATTTTTAGAGACAGAAATTATGTGATTTAGATGGTATTAAAGCTTTACAGTTAACACTCTCATAGTCTAAAAAGTGTTAATTAAAGTCACAAAACTTTAGAATGAACTAGAACTTCGTTTTTTGATAGTTCCTTCGTCGCTTAGTTTTTTTATCTAGAACGAGAGTCACAAAAATCTTGAATAGGAAACTAAAAATTCATTTCTTATTGCAGTATCTCAAAACTATTTATAGAAAAGAAAAAATAATATTGTTCATAATGCCAACATGATACAATTCTTACCCTTTCTTTTAAGGTATCCGTCTAAGTTAAAGACGTCATTTTTTGGCAAAAATCACAATTTTTTTTTAAATTTCTCTGTTGTATAATTTCAACTTTTAGGCTTCTAAATCTGTTTTTGTTTTGTCTCTACGGCATTTTAAAGAAAAGTTACAGCTGTTTAAACATCAGTGGCAGCTGTCAGAACAAAACGGAAGTAACGATTTCGGAACCGGAAGTTGTGAATTTAAAGCCTTTTAAAGAGCATTTTTTGGGCAAAACTTTTTAAATTTTCATGAAGATACAAGGGTCTTCTCTCTGTCTACTTTGAAAATACAAATCTTTCAAATTCACATTTCCAGAAGACCTTTTACTGCTTATTAGCGAAAACGTGAGGTAAAGGATTTATATTATATATAAGCTTTTAAGTTTACACGTTAGAAATTTGTAACCATGAAATTGATGATTCATTTCTTATTCCAATGTCATAAAGTTATTTACTACTTTCTAGTAAATAACTTTTAATTTTAGACAGTTAACTTTTATTTAAGGCAATTTTTACAGTGTCAACCTGATAGTTTTTTCTACGTTCTTGTAGCAATAAAGTAGGATAATTTATTTTACTAAAACAAAATTCAATTCATTCGGTTTTTATGTAATTCTATATAAGTTTTAACAAGAACACATATTTATGATTACACATAATTGAATACAGTTGGAGCCATTTTAGAGCTCACTGCCATAAATTTCTTCATCAATGGTTATGGCAATTTAGTGAACTGTTACTGTGGATAATTCCCAGAGAATAATTGTCCTTAGATGTATATATGGGATTATTAACTTTCGAGAAATCATTGCTCATGTTTGAATATTTATAGATATTTACTAGAATATTTATAGGGATTTACTAGCCACATGAGAATATTTATAATTAATTATTATCCGTTTGGGGATGCTGATTGAAAATGATTGTCTTCATGTGAATATTCGCATAGGGACAATTATTCACTATGAGTTATCCACAGAAACCATACAATCTAATGGCTTTCTTTGCAGTGAAGAGTTATTAATTAGATCGTAGCTAGTAGCTAGCCTTTTTTTTTTAGGGAAATAACGGAAACAATTTTATTTTGGTATCTTAATGTATTCGTTGATTCGTTCTTTCAAATAACGAGTTACGGCATTATCTCTAATTAAATCGCTGTAAACGAAAATTTCTTTATGTTTGGTTAAGGCAAAAGCGCTATATCCTTCATTACAATTGTTAAGAAAATCTAATTTAAATGATTGAAAATATCTTTTAAGCCTAATTTAATCGAAGTCCTCAAAATGCTACTGTGTCCATCCATTCTGAAAATAGAAATAGAAGCATTACTTGTTTTTATATTTTCTTACCTTCTGCTCAAAGATTTTATATATGCTTAGAAATATTAATAATGTTTGATTTGGTTAGGATAGCTACGATAAATTTTCAACGATATGAAAGCTGATTGATACAGTAAATAATCGGTAAGAAATCTGAATGAAATAGATTCCTAATACTATTCATGAAAACTAAGTATATTTGTTTTACAAAAACTATAATAAGGCTTTATTAATATTTAATGTGACACATTCATCACTTAAGGCAGTCATAACCTCTGCAGGTTATCTCATATCAAACCAATAAAGGCTGAATGATGGACGATTGGTTAGGGTGCTGGCCTTCGGTACCGGAGTTCGTGGGTTCGATTCCCACTGTGACATTGTTGTTCGTAGCCGTTCGAAACCGGCTTTAAGCTGTACGTCGCGGTCTCATTAGCACTCATGTTGCAAAATAGTAGACCGTAGCACTCCAAACCAGCCAATACAGAGGTATCTTTAGAAAGATGTGCTTGATACATGTTTAAATTGGCTTTTTTTCAAACCAGAGTATTATTTTGAAATGCAGAAAAAAGTTTTGTTTCATTCAGTAAGTTTGAAACTACTGAGTTTTTTGCACTGCTCTAAATATCATAATTCTTACGCTGTTCAATGTAATCCCCATTGCCCTAAAAAATATTTTGCTAAAAAACAGTAGTATTACGCAGAGCCAATTTTGAGAAAATCTTACAAATTAAATATTATTGAAATATATTTGTAATTCAATAATTTATTACCTTATATTGCGAAGCATATGTCTTCCCGTTCCACAATACCCAGGGAAAAATATTTTTCAAAATATAATTTAGTAAGCAAGAGTTTTTACTTCACGTAAAAACACAATGTAGAAGCATAATGTATTTTTAATATTTTTCAGATAAAAACTATAAAAAGCACTTCGAATTATACTCTTTAAAGTGTCTTGTAAAGTGAAAATTAAATGTCTTATAAATTACTCCATGGCAAAAAACAAACAAAAATCATTTCATGTATAAAATATTCGTTTAAATTAGTTTTAGAAGGAAAAACTGATGACGAAATTAATGGTTTGCTATATAAGATTTGAATTTTTTTACTTCGGAAAATGAATTTGAGCATGAACAAATAATGAAATGAAAAATTGTTCAGAAATAAATCCTTTAAGACACTCAGGAAAATAAATAAAAAAAGCTTAATAACCACCCAGGATCAGTTGTTAGGGAAAAAAAAGAAGCTCATCGATATCTGATAGCCGATTTCCAGTTACTAAATTCCATTCCTTCTTTCCAAATGGGGGATGGTATGGCTGTTATGCTGGCAAAGAAATTCCTATAACGTTTGTTTAAAAGAGGGGAAGAAATAGCACAGACATTTATGTCAATGCATCCTCTGATTTAAATCTATGAGGTGATAAGATAAGGATTCTTAACATTCCAAAACATTGCTGTTGAAATCGCTAAGAAAATGCCCTTTCAACAAAAAGTGAAAACATCAGAAAACTTTTCTTGGGATTCTCTAGAAAGAATTTGGGAAAAAAGGAAATTTTATATAGAGAGAGGGAAATATGGAGAAGGGAAGAGATAATTTTGCTGCACAAAATAATAGGACGAACTGATCTCGCCACCTGAGAAACAAATATAAAAAGTAGTTCCCTATGAAACAATCATAGAAATATATTTGGTAAAGTAAATAATATTGGGTTGTTCGGAAGGTAATTTCGTTTTATTTTTTTTTTTTTTTTTTTTTCAAATGAAAGTACATCTCAAAAATAATAATATAATCTTGCCATTTTTCACACACTAACACTACATCCAAACTTTCTTTATGTCAGCTTTATTCAGCATTTTACGCGATGTTTTCTATAATAGTAAACTCTCAATGCTTAAAATCCATATTTTGGTGGTCTTCGTTTGCGTTTACAAAACTTTGAAAAGTCAATAATAAACAAATTTTATTAAATTAAATAATCTTCTGGAAAAATTTTTGCCATCTTTCTGGTAGTAAATAATTTATAAAAATTTTGGTATTTGTCAAAACATTTTATCAGCTTCAAATGAAGTTATCTTCGACATAAATTGAATTGAAATTAGAGAACCATTTCTTATTGACGTACTGTAAAAAACATTTCCATAAAATCGGTCAATTTTTTCTGGCTTGAACAGCATTTTTACCCTTTAAATAGTAAAAGAGTAAGATAGTCGAAAATTCTTATCGCTGTCCATATTTAAAAAGGTACAACCAAAAACTACTCAGTAAATTAAAATTTTTAACACAATTGCTATATGAATGTCAAAGCTTTAAAAATTATACGGCTTAAATGTGAATTTGGGTGCAAAAAATACAATTAAATCTGTAAAAAAGAAAATTAATCTGAACAACCCAAAATAATAAAAAGTTTATAATGTATTCGGAGATAGACTGTTTGGAAATACTAAAGATTACGGTTGATTTTTTTTCCTATCCAAGGGTTACCAAATTAGGGCTTATTGCTTATATTACAGACAGGCATATTTTGTCTCCATATGACTTTGTCTAGGAAACCATTTGTATTTATAAAATATTTTTCCTTCCTTGACAATTTCAAATCAGTGGTCTTAACAATGCAAAATTTCTAATAAAAGAGGTGTACCAGAAACGCTAGTTTGGCTTATTTTAGAGTAAACCTAAAATTTTGGAAAAATTTAATAGGTATTTAATAGGTAAAAAACTTTAGTGTTCATGGACAAGCTTAAAAAAACCTTTACTATTCATAGACAGGAAAATAAAACCCAGGGAACGTACTGAATTCCTGAAAGTTCAATGCATTTTTTAAATACATTATCTTATTTATATTTATTAGCATTGCTAAAATGACTATAAAGTGCAAATTTATGTAGTTACAATTAATAAAAGAGGTGTACTAGAAATGCTAGTTTGGTTTACTTTAGAGTAAATCTAAAATTTTGAAAAAATTAACAAAAAGGTATTTAATAGTTTAAAAAACAGGCTTAAAAAAACTTTACTAGTCATAGACAGGAAAATAAAACCCTGTAAACTTACTGAATTCCTGAAAGTTCAATGCATTTTTTAAATACATTATCATATTTATATTTATTATCATTACCAAAATGACTATAAAGTGCAAATTTATGTAGTTACAATTAATAAAAGAGGTGTACCAGAAATGCTAGTTTGGTTTACTTTAGAGTAAATCTAAAATTTTGAAAAAATTAACGAAAAGGTATTTAATAGTCAAAAAAACTTTAGTGTCATGGACAGACTTAAAAAAAACTTTTGCTAGTCATACACAGGAAAATAAAATACAGTGAACGTGCTGAATTCCTGAAAGTTCAATGCATTTTTTAAATGCATTATCATATTTATATTTATTATCATTACTAAAATGACTATAAAATGCAAATTTATATAGTCACAATTAATAAAAGAGGTGTACCAGAAATGCTAGTTTGGTTTACTTTAGAGTAAATCTAAAATTTTGAAAAAATTAACAAAAAGGTATTTAATAGTTTAAAAAAATTTAGTGGTCATGGACAGGCTTAAAAAAAACTTTACTAGTCATAGACAGGAAAATAAAACCCATTGAACGTACTGAATTCCTGAAAGCTCAATGCATTTTTTAAATGCATCATCATATTTATACTTATTAGCATTACTAAAATGACTATAAAGTGCAAATTTATGTAAGTACTGATATTTGTTGTTGTGGTGGTGTATTATTCCTTAAGATCTATCCTGGGATTAGAGAAACTCCTGGAAATCATATATCTTAATAAAACATGATATGACGGGATATTTTCTAGATCTTTCTCTTGTAGAGTACCATACAATTCACGAGAACACTAGAAGAGATCTGCACAAACTAAATTAGGTACATTTTTAAAAGGACTTTGGTCTCCCTTCAAAAATAAGTCTTTAACAAGTCCAAAAACTAGTCTAGATATGGTGGTCTAGATATCTCTATAGCCTTTGATGCCAAGGTGTAGATAATTAATTTTAAAGTATGCCAGAAGTAAAATGGAGAGGTTTTCCATCATTTCTAGTTTCAAATCCCCCTTTTTTAAAATATTTTCAAGCTGCGTTAGAGTGACATCTGTAATTGGTGAACCACAAGAACCTTCTTTGGCCACAATATCAACTATTTCAATACTTTATAGCCAGCCCTATATGAGAAGGGATCTACTGAAAATAAATTTTATGGTTCATTATATTCATAGTATTCATGTGGTATTTTCTCAGTTCATAAAGACCCCAATAGTTTGATGTGAATTTTATTGGTAAAAAAAGAAAAAAAGCCACTTGAGGGCGGAAAGAACAATGACGTGTTTGCAATTTGTTTTTTTTTCCTTGAAACAACTATCGGAACTAAAGTATGTAACATCTAAGGTAGCAGGTCTGTTCACCGTACATTGCATTGTATCACAAGAGGTGAAACCAAATTCACTTCTATCTAAAGAATAGAAATGTCTAACTGGGGGTGTTATATAATCTTATTACAAGGTCTTTCATTATTTCACAATCATTAAACATGCAGAAAACTAAAATCACCCTCTGAAAGTCAACAGGGCCGGATTATGATAACATAGAGGCTCTAAGCATTTAAGATTTTAGTATCCCCATATACATGCAATTAAACAGTAATCAATAATTAACCGCTAAATAATATTTAATGTTTCAAAATTAAACAAAATTTATAATTAAACAAAATTTATAATTTATACTTATCTTTGTTCAAAGATAAGTATAAATTGTAAATTTTGTTTAATTATTATATTTGTTTAATTATTATTTTTACATTCCACTTTATTCACATTGGGTAATTATTTTTCAATTTTTCTCTGATTAGATTCTCAAAACTAATCTTAAGTACCTAATGCACCTGATTTTGCATTTAATAAAGATAATTAGTTAAAAGCTATTGATAGTTTCACAAAAATGAAACAGGATATTTATAGTATTTAATGCTCACATACCTACAATATCACTAAAAATAATTAAAACCCCAATAAGATTTTTAATGGATTATTTGTTATACATCGGACATCAGGATTTAGTAACTGCAATATCCTGCCCAAAAAACAACGAAGTAAAGTTTAAGATTTAAGTTCATAAGATTTTGAGCATATGTTTCTAGAAAACTCAACTACGTCATATTATAACCCAGGTTTTAAATTAGCCTTCGAAATTCCGTAAATACAATAATTATGATAGGCAATTTTGAGTGGCTATGAATATTCATTTTCTTTTTGAAGGTTCCTTTCATCCATTTTCCTCGAAATCCATATTTTTCCTTTCCTATATCCTTTCCAATCATTGACTGTTTACAAAATTCTAATTAGAAAAGATTAAGCAACTTCGGTAGAGAATAAGAATTTTAGCTCAAGTCTTAATGTTAAACAATTCTTTACGTATGACAAACCAAAAGGAGTAATAAGACAAAGCTAAGCCTTAGCATTCATATCAAGGATTAGAAACACTCACATGAGAAAGTAATTAATCGCAGTAGGAATAAGTAATGAGAAATTTCATTTGGTAGGTCTAAAGAATTGGGTTTTATGAATAGTTTGTTTGTTGACT
>CM063508.1:83173842-83181342 GCA_032207245.1 Pardosa pseudoannulata | reverse complement strand
GGACCTCCGCAACAGACGTCTGGTTAATGCACATGTGCTGACTGCTGTTCATCGGCGACGAAGGCTGAAAATTTGCACACCACTGGACTTCACTAAGAAGTCACTAAGTACTGCAACTGGACTTCCACTAAGTGGACACAGGTGGCTTTTTCTGATGAATCACGTTTTATGCTCCATCGGACAAATGCACTTGACGTATACGGCTTGAAACGTCTGAAAGCAAACACCCTGCAACAACTGCCGAAAGGGTGGAGAGAGCATACTAGTATAGAGTATGTTTTCATGGTGTTCACTGGGTTGACTTATCATTGCGGAGGAATGATGGATCAACACATGTATTCATTTATCTTTGTTGGACCATGTTTACCCTTAAAAGTGAATTATTTTTCCTCCGGATGATGGCATCTATCAGCAGGATAATGAGAAGTGTCAAAGAAGATGGCAGTGTACGTTCGTGGCTTAAAGAGCACCAGGATGAGTTTACCGTACTCTCTTTGCCAGCAAATTCTCCGGATTTGAACCCAATCGAGAATGTGTGAGACTACCTCGATCAGGTTGTTCGCACCATGGATTCTTACCCGCGTAACCTACTGCAATTGGCCACGGCACTAGAGTCGGCATGACTCAACATCCTAGTAAACACTTTCAGGAACCTAATTGAATCTCTTCTTGCACGTCTCACAACAGTCCACACTGAGCTAGGTGGTTATTCTAGATTTTGACAGTTGGTCACATTAATGTGTCTGGACTATGTATTAGGCAAAAATGTTTAAACTCAGCAAAGAAAATTGTAAAAGCCTACATAATACCTTCCTAACTTAGAAAAAAACAAACTTTTAATGGAAGATACTTCCTCCTCTTGTTTCCCAGTTCAATAGAAACGTGAATGAGATACTTAAAAATTGATGATATATATATATATATATATATATATATATATATATATATATATATATATATATATATATATATATATATATATAAGTGTGTGCATTTGTAGGTCCAAGTACAAGCATATATATAGAGAGAGAAATTGAACACAGACATACACAGATATAGATGTATATATCTCTAAGGTATAAGAAATATAATTCAATCATGGTTTAACTAGAAAAATAATTGAAGTAAAGTTTTAAACAAATATTTAACAGCATCAAGGATTTAAATTTTAGGGCAAAGTCTTTTGCTTAAAACAATTAATTTACATTTATTGTCGAATTGTTCAGTCAAGTTTTTAGGTAATTTGGATTTTGTTGGCTCGTCCTGCCCATCTAGAAGTCATAAGGCTACGCATGGAAAGACGGATGCCAATGCTTCGAGAGGATGAACTTGACAGTCCTCGTAATTTGGAATCAGGAATTCACCTTAGTGTGCTACCTGCGTCTACTGCAGAAGTATCATCAGAAGTTATAGGAAATTTAGACCACAAACCTATATTACGTGCTTCAGCTGGCCTCAGTAAATATAGCGATCTTTGCTGACTTGAGCCTCGAACTCCCATTTCTTTGACTATGAGCTAACTGCTCTTCCCAATCGAGCTGTTATAACTCCTTAACTCTTTGCTAACCAAATTAATTTTCTCATTCTCAGTAGTCTGATTTAGATTAATGTTTCAATTATATCAATTTATTCCCTATCTAGTAATCCATGTCAGCACCGTCTTTACTGCAAAAGTAAGATGAATGTCGAGTCAGACTCGCCATTGCAAAGCAAAGAGTTAAGTTTACTTTAATTGTAATTCTTCATTTCTATGTAGAACACGTAAATTAATCTCACCAGTACTTAAAGACCAAGAAAATATTTCTCTTATCTATTTACATCACGATATAAAAAAAATTTGTTCTTCGGGAAAAGCATCATCATTTAAAATCTATTATTTAGACAAAGAAATTTATTTTTCATCTTAAATCTTTCAATGAAGTCTTACAGTAAATTTTACAGCAACAGTTTTTTAAGAAATACAAAATAATCTCATATTAAATCCTTTCACCGAACCTATACATCTCCGCTTGAAACGGGACATTATTTACTCTCAAACGTAAAAGGAGCACTATCTAGAACAATCTAGCAACATCATTAATCATGCCTCTGTATCGATAAAGCACCGTCAAAAATTTTGCAATATCAATCCTTTCAGTTGACAAAAGAGAACTTTATTATCTGTCGCTATATGATAGCGTAAATTTTATTTTGTCTTATCCTCACTCTCTTTTAAAGATTATTCCCCGGTGAAAGATAAGTGTTTCGAGACTTCATATTCATATAACTGTAGAGCACTTTTAGTACTTTATTTATTTAAAACAAGAACAAAAGTGTTAAACATGGTGATAAGTATTTCAAGTTATCTCTTTTTTCTTCTGTTAAATAATTATTAGTCCGAATACTAGCATATGCAGAGGATTTTCATATTGGTATTTCCGAACTCGTTGTTATCGAGACGTTTGTTTCTTTTCAGGCTGAGGCTTAAAAACTAAGCTTAGACATTAATGAAAAGTAAACAATATTAATGATTGTGACCAGCCTAAAGACTCATAATAATTTTTGGTAAATGGTCACACCTACGAAAAAGTTACTGACTTTAAATATGTTGGAATAACTATCACCAAATAAGAATGAAATGATATTGAAACTAATTTTCTGATTAATTTTGGAAAAAAGATGCTACATTAGGTTAAGAAATCAATTAAGGTTCCTACTCTGCAGTACAGATAAAACTATTCTGTATGAAACGTGATTTCGACCAGTAGAATTAATGAAATGAATGTTGAGACTGATTGCCACTTGATGCTGATAAAAAGATGCTACATTAGGTTAAGAAATCAATTAAGGTTCCTACTCTGCAGTAGAGATAAAACTATTCTGTATTGAACGTGATTTCGACCAGTAGAATTAGTGAAATGAATGTTGAAACTGATTGCCGCTTGATGCTGCTTAAAAGATGCTACATTAGATTAAGAAATCAATTAAGGTCCCTACTCAGCAATAGAGCTAAAACTATTCTGTATAAAACACTCATTCGACCAGTAAAATTAGTGAAATGAATGTTGAAACTGATTGCCGCTTGATGCTGGCAAAAAGATGCTACATTAGATTAAGAAATCAATTATAAGTCCCGAGTCAGATATAAAGCTAAAACTATTCTGTATTGAACGTGATTTCGACCAGTAGAATTAGTGAAATGAATGTTGAAACTGATTGCCGCTTGATGCTGCTTAAAAGATGCTACATTAGATTAAGAAATCATTTAAGGTCCCGAGTCAGATATAAAGCTAAAACTATTCTATATAAAACACTAATTCGTCCTGTAGAATTAGTGAAATGAATGTTGAAACTAACTGCCGCTTGATGCTGGCAAAAAGATGCTACATTAGATTAAGAAATCAATTAAGGTCCCTACTCAGCAATAGAGCTAAAACTATTCTACATGAAAAAATAATTCAACCAGTAATCCTGTATGGCAGCAAAAGCTAGACATTGAATTAGCATATACAAAACAGACTACTAATTTTTGAAAGAAAAATACTACGAAATATTTTCAATTCTGTCCAAGAAAATAGCGTCTTTACAATCATGAAATTTATGCTCTTGTTACTCATTCCTTTGGTGTAAGAGAGCCTACACCAGGACAAACAGATCATGTCACAATATGCAACTAATCCATGGCTAAGGGTAATATACAGCTTCACTTTGAGCAAGAAACCAGGAGAGCTGAAGACTGACAACCTCAAGAATGGCTCCTGTAATTTAAAAGCAGGTAATAAGCACAAGACCCTCGCCTAAGCTTGGAATGCCATCTACAAAGATATCGGTTGAGAACTTGGGAAGGCAATGTGACTATGAACCTGTTTTACGTGCCCCTGGCTCCATTAATAAACTCGTTCGAGCTTCGGTCCCGTTACTCTCCAATTATGAGATCGCTGCTTTTACAAACTGAGCTACAGCGATTCATGAAATTTATAATCGATATAAACAGCCAGACATTATTAAAGTTATCAAATAAAGTTGAATATTATACCTTAGACACTTATTTCGATCAGAAGACAACAATTCCACTAAGCTATTAACTCTCAATAAGCCTTGAGGTCCTAGGAAACGAAGACCTCCACGCAGATAGCTTTATGATATTGAAGAATATTTAAAGACCTTAAAGGTTACTAACTGGAAACGCATAGCATCTGTTAGACTTCAATGGAAAGCTCGTAGAGATGGACCTGACTTCTGCTTTAGACTTAGTATCAAGAAGAAGAAGAAATAATTAATATTGCATTTATTTATTGAAGGAAAGGGTTATCATTCATTACATAAAAATTATTGTTTATAATCCTATCAAAGCATTAATGCCAGAGTCATTTTTGAAAAATTTAAATTGATGAATATTATAAATATTTTTATGGATTAGACAGAGTAAAACAAATAGGAATAGGAAATATCTTAATATTACAAGCTTTTCTCATTAGTGATCAGTCCTCATTGATGATTAAAATCACAGATCAACCTATAATAAATTTAAGATATTCATCAGTACATATTCGGCAGAAATGAACCGGATGTTAATGGGTTTATCATTCATAGCTGACCTATGAACCCTTATTTTCTCAATAATTTCAAATGAACAGCAGTATGGCATTAATTTGAATACTTACATTTTAACTGTATGCTTTCAAAAAATTACCTCAAAAAATTTATTCTTAAATAACTAAAGTTAAAGAAACCTTTCTGTTTGAAAGTAGCATTTTTGAAAAGGTTAACTGCATTACTTTGTTATGGAACTATATATATCTATCTCATTTAAAGTTCGTTCGAAACGTCTTAAATTGACTTGTAAATTATTCAGTGGTAAAGAAAGAGAACTGAATGATTTTAAGTTCTTTCGGTTGTTATTAGCTTTAAAGTACTTTTTTTCCTACTTACTCAGAATGTATGTAATTTTTCATTTGCTGTAATTATTTTTGTACTTTCTTTCATATTGTACTATGCATTTCTTTTATGTTTTTTTTCTGTTCCTGAAAAAAGAGCTCTTTAAGAAGTGCATTATAGATTTTCGGTAGTGCTTTAAAATAATTGCTCTTACTTATTCATTTATGTTTCCAATGGTTTTAATCCTCTTATTAAATTATACTTCACGTTCCTCTTAGACTGAAACCAAATTTTTATTGATTGCATCTGTTTTTCATTTTCTTGGGTTTAAGAGTTAGAATGCGTTTATTGATTTATTCCCCCTTAAATAAGTTTACCTTTAAGAGAACAAATGGCATAAACCTGTTTCATGAAAACTTAAAGCTATGCTTTTACTAAGTTACATTCATGTGTTCTGACTCTAAATATCACAGTGGACTTTTAGCTCAGAAAAATTTGACAGAAAATTTGATATTTCTATCTCGCCAAAATAAAATTAACCCTGTGCATGCTTGTTATCAGACTTCCTCATATTAAAATATAGCCTACCGTTACAAAATTTTACACAAGAATAAATCTTTTCCAGATAAACTCATCCTATGATTGTGTATGAATGTCATCAAATTTTTGCCCATAAAAGAGTAGTCTACAGTCACCAAATTTGTCAGTAGATAAATCTTTACCCGATAAACTAATCAAATGACCATGTACATGTTTGTAATTCAAATTTTTCAAATAAAGAAGTGGCCTATAGACACCGAATTTTGTGCAAAGATAGATCTTTACCGGATCTACTCGGGTATAAATATTTTACTTTGATATTACTTTTCAATAATGAAAGATAAAAATTTAAATGTGGGTTGACTGAAAATCAGTATATTATATTAAAGCGCAATATCATTTTAAAGTTGTTTTGTACAAGTTATACGAAGATTTACTCTGAAATTTTTAGATACCCGCAGAAGAGAATTTACAAAATAAAAACAACTGTTTAATTTTAAAATACAAAGTATTTTAACACAGCAGACGATTATTTACTGACTTACTTCAACTTGTTTAGATTAGAATAAATTTTAAACAGAAGAGAAAATGGAGTTTGTGAGAGTGCAGCTGTGTTTGACATAAGGTTTGCGAAACTGATTTGCTGGCCGCACTCACACGTTGTGGGTTGAATGCTCAAGTTTTTTTCGTGACTCTAGAAAGCGTGTGGTGTGGCCAGTGAAAATAATTGCACTTAAACTTCACCAAGTTTTGGAGAATTGTGATTGGTCTCCAGGAGGCGATTCAGGACCATCCTTAGAGTCCCGGTACTTCTGGGCAAAGCCGGGAAAGGACGCATTGTAAAAAGGACAATGGAACAACGAACACATCAGCACAGGATAATGGAAAAAGTATAGGGTTGCCTGAGAGAAAGAAGGAATGAAAAGAATGCAGCGTTCTCTTGGACTTTAGCAATTTATTTTTGAGGCGTAGCACGTGGAGTGCTTCTTTTACTTTTTAATTATATATATATATATATATATATATATATATATATATATATATATATATATATATATATATATATATATATATATATATATATATATATATATATATATATATATATATATATATATATATATATATATATATATATTTGCATATTTCCTTGTAATTTGTTCTATATTTGACCATTGTAATATATATCAGTGGTGTTATACTATAATTAAAGACGATATAAAGCAACTTTGGGTTATAAATGACTTTGAAATAACAACAGAACATACTACACAAAAACAGAGTTGACGCAAGAAAAGTTTCGAGCTATGATTTTCTATAATTTTAAAGCAGAATTAAATCAAGAAGAATGCTTTCAATGGTTGCAGTTGACATTTGGTGATGAATCTCCAGCTCGTGCTACTGTATTCAGATGGTTTAAATAATTTAACAGAAGTCGCAATTCTCTTCAGGATGAAGAACACATAGGAATACCTCCATCGGCAGTAATCCCGGATAATGTGTCTGTCATACGAAAAATGTTAATGGAAGATAATTGCTCAACCTATCAAATTATACAGAAGAAACTTAACATTTGAACCGCAGCCATACACAAAATTATTAATGAAGAATTACATATGAAAAAAGTAGTTTACCCATTGGGTTCCCCATAATCTAACTGAGCACCAAAAAGGGGAGCTTGTCAGAATCAGTAAAGAAACTCTTAAATTGCTAAATGATGTCAGCCACCACATCATTTCTGAAATTGTAACTGATGATGAAACGTGCATACCGTTTTTTGACGTTTCAATACTTCAAGAAAGCAAAGTATGGGTCCTTCAAGATGATCCCACGCCGACAATGGTGAAAAGACAATGCACACTGAAAAAAGGGATGTATACGGTTTTCTTCAGAAGTACGGGATTGGTCAAAGACATCAAGTTGCAAGGACAGATGATAGTAACAGCAAACTGGTATACCACTAAATGTCTTCCTCAAATTCTACAAGAAGTGAATGTTAGGGGACTAATGCTTCACCATGACAATGCATCTTCACATAGAGCCGGATTAACAGTTGAGTTTCTTAAACAAAAACAAATTAACCCCTACCCGGTTTTTCCCGAG
>CM063508.1:83141342-83163842 GCA_032207245.1 Pardosa pseudoannulata | reverse complement strand
CTGATAATTGCCAAGGGTACCACGCCTACATATATGTATTAAGTGTATGTGTATATATATATATATATATATATATATATATATATATATATATATATATATATATATATATATATATATATATATATATATATATATATATATATATATATATATATATATATATACGTGTGTGTGTGTGTGTGTGTGTGTAACGCCTTAAGTGGTAGGTGTGTGGAGAACACTTTTTTAATCTAAATTTTTATTAGGGATATACTCAGAAGATATAAAAACTTTGAAGGTATGTAATGTTTTATTATAAAAAAATTAAAAACTAACAAGAAATTGAAATTTTTTAAATATTGGCATTTATTATGCTACTAAATGAAATATATTTCTTCTATTAATATAAGTTTAGTTCATAACATAAAAATGATAGTCGATGTATATTTGATATAAAAACTGGATAAGGATTCTTATTCTTCAAACATTAGACCAATAGCATGGTGATCACTCAGATATCTGAAAAACTATGGAAACTCAAGTACAACATTACTGGAAATTTTTCCAATAATTACACAATTAATGACTTAAGTGGGTGTAAACAGAAAAATAGTTGATATTAAAACTTGTGTATGGTCTATTCCCCAATTTTATGATTGTGCAACATACCCAGAAAATTTTAAATCATTGAACCTGAAAATTTTGAGTTATACTGTTTTGCGTAAGTCGCAAATTTAAAAACAAAATCCTCCCATAATATATTAAGACTAGCATAAAGCCCGTCATATGTAAAATCATCGTAAATTTTTCAATTTTCCAGAATTGTAAAGTAACCTATGAGGCAGGTAAAAAATGGCTTGTTTTTTGGCTGAGAATTATCTTCCAACAAAAAATAATCGATGATTACATTTAAAATGATCACATATGTGCCTAATCTATTATTTAAGCCAAATATAAAAGAAAATTATTGACGTAATATCTAAGTTCAGAGATAAAACGTAGGAAAGTAATGCAGGCGTTGTTTAAATAATTTAAAATAAGAAATGTTTAAATGAGATAATTAAAGGAATGACGTCATAATACTAGAAAAAATGTTATTTTTTCCTATTTATTATGTGATAAATCGATAAATTTAATTGACTGTTCTTAACCGGGGAAAATAGGGCTTAAAATAATGACATTAAATGCTAGAAAAGGGTTGAATGGGTGGATTTCGAACGTTGCTAACCCTAACTCATCAAGAATCCAATATGGATGTCTCTATCCCTTCCAGGTCCAACCGCTTCATAAATTCGAGGACAGACTGACAGATAACTTAGGCTATTGTTATTTAGGATTTTTTCTTTGTATTGCTTTTTATACTTTGCTTTACTGTAGTGTTAGAAAGTCGTTTAACCCATCCACCGACTTCCCTCCCCACCTTTTTCTCGTTCAAAACAGTCACCCTTTTCGTAAATTCCAGACGGAACTTACCGTATCATACTAGAGTTGCCGGTTTAAAAGTTGTCAGGCTACTTTTAAGTTATTTTCCCTGCAAGGTAAAGGAGTTCCGTTACGCAAAATTAGTTTCTTTCATTTATTATTGCTTTGCAATATTTTTTTCCCTCAAAAGTGTGTTATACGAGTGCGAACGAGAAGGGGTCGACAGGTCCGTTTTCGAACAGGAATTCGCTGTCGAACCCCCATCGACGCGTCCGTTCAGTGGGTTAAAATCGTAAATAAAGCTAGATTCTAAACTTTATTATGTTTTTGTTGTAAAAATCTCAGCATTGATGCTCATATTTTCTGTAACTTTTCAGCATCATTGTTAGTAAGTATCAATGAGCACTACAGCTTTGTATACCCCAAATTTTATCGATTTTAGACAAAATTCTACTATTTGGTAATTTTCATACATATGCCTGATTTACTATATACCGACATTTACGCAGTAGTAGTAGTTATGTGTTTTATTGTGTAAATATTTCTTTAGATAATCCATAGAGCAAATTTAGTGTAAATGAACTTTATTACATTAAATATCTCAGTTTGGGATTTTACTATACATTTCTTTTGAAGTAACTCTCAATTAAATAGTACTTTGATAGTAAAACCATCTGTTCCTATTGAGAATTTTTTCATGTATGGGTTTTTTTTAATTTTGAAGCACAGTTGAACTTTCCGCTGCAACTGATGTATATTACCAGTAATACCATGTCAAAAAATCCATAATTTTTTAGTTCTTCAATCTAATAAATATAAATATATCTGTTTAGAAAATTAAATTCCCACGTACGGTTTTAAGTTATATTTTCAAAAAAAATATTAAACTTTTATTTAATTACAGTATCAAGTTTCATATCAACATTAAAAGAAAAAAAATTAGTATGTAAAGATTTTTATTAACTGTTGATGTTAAAGTTCCTATGTGGAACAATAAATAAATAATCTCAATTCGAGGTCTAAATTACATACAATTAAACATTATTAAAAGAAAAACTTTATTTTGTAGATCAAAATATTAAAAAAATAGCATTTTGATCAAAATTTCCATTTTTAAGATGGATGGTTAACTAATCTAATAAATACAAAATAATATCTGCTCAGAAAATTAAATTTGTACTATATAATTTTAAGTTATATTTTAAAAAAAATATTAAACTTTTATTTAGTTACAGTAACAAGTATTATATCAAGATTAAAAGGAAAAAATCATTATATAAAGACTTTTATTAACTTCGTATGTCAAAGTTCCTATGTAGAACAATAAATAAACAATCACAATTCGAGGTCTAAATTATATACAATTAAACATTACTAAAAGAAAAACTTTATTTTATAGAACAAAATATTAAAAAAAATAGTATTTTGATTAAAATTCCCATTTTTAAGAAGGGCGGTTAACTAATATAATAAATACAAAATATATCTGCTCAGAAAATTAAATTTGCCAGATATAGTTTTAAGTCATATAGTCAAAAAATATTAAACTTTTATTTAGTTAAAGTATCAAGTTTAATATCAAAATTAAAAGAAAAAATATCTGTATATAAAGATTTTTATTAACTTCTGATGTCAAAGTTCATATGTGGAACAATAAATAAATGATTGCAATTCAAGATCTAAATTACATACAATCAAACATTATCAAAAGAAAAACTTTATTTTGTAGATCAAAATATTAAAAAAATAGTATTTTGATTAAAATTCCCATTTTTAAGACAGGCAGTACCCTTAAATTGACTAAACAGTACAACTTTGGCAAGGTTTATTCTATATCCTATTTAATATCTAATGTCCTACCTTTAATAACTTGAATTCAAAAGATGTAATAAAATTACATTATATGTGTACAATTCTGATTTTAATAATTTGAATTTAAAAAACTAATAAGAATTATAATAAATAACATATATGAACTGTTAAATACATGAGAAATAAAGTCATTAAAATAATATTGTTCTATAAAGTACTTTTACAGGAGTTGTAAGCTATTATCTTTCAATACTTCCCGCAATGTTTTTAGAATTCATCGTATAATCCCAAAGTATTGAACCAAGCCATGTTTTACAAACGGGTCATCATTAGAGATTCATTCTTCTTCATTTACTGTTAAAGTAATATACGACAATGCACTTGTTGATGCATTATAAATAATCTGTTAAGATCCTTTTATTCTTGAACTTCAATTCTTTTAAACCTCACTCTACACCTAAATATTTTGCTGGTAAGTTATTAGAGTAAATTTTGGTTAGTGTAGAATAGAAATATTTTCTTGCGCATTTAAAAAATGCATAGAAATTAGTAATATAAGGAAACAGTATGTTTCAAGAGAAAATATCTTTATTAAAATAATTGATTTTAATTCAATATAAAATAAAATGATGTACACTGCTTAGAATGAATTAGTGTTCCTATATTATGAATTATGGTTTAACTTCGTAAAAAACATTTAGTTTTGTTAAATGAAACAATAATTTTTTAAGAAACTAAAAATATATACATCAAATGAAAAAAATCTAATCTATAAAATAACTTTTGAGATTTGTAAATTAAAGTTCATACAAACCCCATTAAGGGGATACGGTACGTTTCGAGATTTAAAATCGCAATTATAACAGCTTATTTCGGTTTATCATAAAATTCCTTCTAAATTGAACCTAAATTTTGTTTTATAAAAAATCAAAAATGAACTGTTTTAATGAGTAGGTTTTATGTCCCCTTGAGATCTTTTTATTCTTGAACTTCATTTGTTTTAGATATTAACATACATCTAAACATTTATCCAAAGAAAATTTATCCTTTGCAGCAGTTTTTGACTTTTGTAGATCGGAAAAATTCTTAGTATGTGCATTTGCAAAAAATAAATATGTAATATCGATTCCTTTTATTTAGAATAATTAGATTTTTTTAATTCATAATTAATATACTTTTAAGTCCTCGGATCATATCTTTTATTGCAAATTTTTCTGTTTGTTAAAGTTCTATAAATCGTGCTCTATCAGTGGAGTAGTTGAAGAAAATACTTTTGGAACTTTTAAAGTAAAACTAATGTTTTAAATCAATTAGAAGCTATTTACCATTTTTACTCTATGAAACTCAATTATATTAATACGAGCACTATATTTTATTTTATAACATTACTATGACATAAAATAAAATATAGTATAATCTATTATTAATGTAATTGACGTATAAAGACTAATTTTCGTATAATAAAAATTAAATTTTATTATTTCACATTAAAATGAATTTTCTTAAATTTTTAATTTCTTAACAATTTTTAATAGATTTTAGTAAATTTCATAATGCCAGATAGTTTTGCTTAGTAGAATAAATCAGATATTTTAATTTGATTTCATATACAAATTTATTTTCTAAAATATATATTTCAAAAGTTATTTTGCGGGAATGTGAACTTGAATTTTTCAGTCTGGTATATATTTTTATGTTATTTAAAAATATATTGGTAAAGCTAGAACGTTACTAAAGAACTTACTAAAAGCTCTTTATTAAAAAAAGCTGAATATTTTATTTTATAATAAATTTAATAGATGCTATTATAATGTAGGTTTTAAGTATCAAAATGTACTATGCTTCCTTAAGCTCTAAATATTTCTTTTCTGGTGACAATTAATCTGAGCATTTCTTAATCTAGTAGTCATTGGGAAATGAAGAAAGTTTTTCGTATGGGCATTTAAAACAAATAATGCATTTTGACATTATTATAAAAAGGAAAAACACAATTATCTTAATGTGACATCAATAGTACTGATATTTTTTTCAAATTTCTGGGCACATTTATTTT
This sequence comes from Pardosa pseudoannulata, assembly GCA_032207245.1. NCBI lineage: Eukaryota > Metazoa > Arthropoda > Arachnida > Araneae > Lycosidae > Pardosa > Pardosa pseudoannulata. The sequence continues at coordinate 83,158,573 of CM063508.1, read as the reverse complement.
ATTAAAACTTTTATGTTTCAAAATTTCTATCAAATTACTGGAGTTATATTCCATTATTGCAATGACTTAAAAAAATTATGTTGGTATATATTATAGGATTTCTTACGGTTTTATGAGATATTTGTGCTCTATCAGTCCAGCAATTGAAGAAAATACTTTTGGAACTTTTAAATTAAAACTAATATTCTAAATCATTTAGAAGCTATTTACCATTTTTATTCTATGAAACTCAATTATATTAATGCGAGCACTATATTTTATTTTATAACATTATTATGATATAAATTAAAATATAGTATAATCTCTGATTAATGTAATTGACGTATAAAGACTAATTTTCGTATAATAAAAATTATATTTAATTATTTTACATTAAAATGAATTATCTTAAATTTTTAATTTATTAACGATTTTTAATTTATTTTATTAAATTTCATAATGCCAGATAGTTTTTTCCTTAGAATAAAACAGATGCTTTAATTTGATGTGATACAAAAATTTACTTTCTAAAGTATGAATTTCAAAAGTTTTGAAGAACTTGAAATTAATTTTTTTCCAGTCTGGTATACATTTTTATGCGATTTAAAAATATATAAACTACTTTAAACGACAAAATTAAATAATTTGCAAATCTATAACGTTACTACAGAACTTGTCAAAGATTATTTTTAAAAGAAGCTGAATATTTTTATTTTATAATGAATTTAATAAAGGCTATTAATGAAGGTTTTATATCGAAGGTTTTTAATAACAAAAGGTACTATGTTTCCTTAAGCTCTAAATATTTCTTTTCTGGTGACAATTAATCTATTTGAGTATTTCTTAATGTAGTTGTCATTCAGAAATGAAGAAAATTTTTGGTATGGACATTTAAAACAAATAATGCATTTTGACATCATTATAAAAAACACAATTATCTTAATGTGACTTCAAGAACACTGATATTATTTTTCAAATTTCCGGGGACCTTTATTTTATTAAAAGTTTTATATTTCAAAATTTCTATCAAATTACTGGAGTTATATTCCATTATTGCAGTGATTTAAAAAAAAATTGTGGTGGTATATATTATAGAATTTCTTACGGTTTTATGAGATATTTCTTTTCATTTTGAAAAAGATTTTTCTGATAAGCATTAATCTATTTGAGCACCTCTTGGTATATTTGTTATTGTAGGTTGTTGAAAGTTTTTGGATTTGGCATTTTCAAAAGGTAATGCTTCTTAACGATTCCATTTTGATAAAAGAAATTGAAATTTCTGAAATTCGTTTTTAGTCACATTGATATATTTCACAAAGATTTGCAATTCTTTGTTTAGTCCTTTAAAGGCCCTTTTTTTTCTAGTAATGTTGCTTTAAAATATTTTTGATAGTGAGATTAATTTAAAAAATGAAATTCATTTAGCTTATTATCTAAAATAAATTTCATTTTGAAGACCATTTTTTTGGTGAGAAGTATATTTAGTAATAGAGGGAAAAATAGCTTCCCATTGACACTTAAAAATTAATGAAATTGGTGAGAAGTATACTTCTCATGGCTTTATAAAGGGTTAAGGGAATATTTTAGACTAGTAATGATCTATTAAATTACTTATGTAAAGGTGTTATCGGCCTGGTTAGCTCTTGTGTGAAAAACAGTAGTCCGTAGTGATCTAAACCAAACCAAATCAATGATGTTATATTTTAAGAAATATTTTGGGATACAAATAATGAAATTTGATGATCAAAACAATGTATCTTAACGATTTCATTTTGATAAAAGAAATTGCAATTACTGAAATTGATTTTCAGTCATATTGACATATTTTACAAATAATTGCAATTCTTTGTTGAAGAAAATATTTCAGATTTACAAAAAAAAAATTAATTACTTATATTACTTTCTAGTGGTGTTATAACTTAAGAAATATTTTGGGATATAATTAATGAAATTTCTTAAGGAGTCAAAGAAAATTTAAAATAATAGATCTTGAACCAAATCAAACGTTATTGTTGTTTTCTAAATATGTTAAATTATGTATGTACTTCAAAATGGAATAAAATTATTCTAAATGAATGCTTATTTTACTTGTAAAACCCTGTTTTTTAATGCATTCTTATTTTATAATTTCTAAATTATTTTTGAAACGTTAAACTTTATATTCACAAGTAATAAAAATATTATATTAACAGAGCTATTGGAAAGAGGTAAAACACAATTATCTTAATGTGACATAAACAACACTCATATATATTTTCAAATTTCTGGGCTCATTTATTCTATTAAAAATTTTATACTTAAAAATTGCTATCAAATTACTGGACTTATATTCCATTAGCGCAATAGTTATAAAAAAGATTGTGGTGGTACAAGTTATGGAATTTCTTACGGCTTTATAAGACATTTCATTTCCTCTTAAAAACGATTTTTCTAATAAGCATTAATCTATTTGAGCACCTCTTGGTATATTTGTTATTTCAAGTTGCTGAAAGTTTTTGGATTTGGCCATTTCAAAAGATAATGCATCTTAACGATTTCATTTTGATAAAAGAAATTGCAATTTCTGAAATTGATTTTCAGTCATATTGATATACTTTTGATTGATATACTCCTACAAAGAGTTGAAATTCTTTGTAGGAGAGACTATTTTAGAGTTGCAAAAATCTTTTAAATTACTTAAATTACTTTCTAGTTGTGTTATAATTTAAGAGCTATTTGGGGATAGAATTAATGAAATGTCTTAAGGGGTCAAATAGCATTTAAAAGAATAGAACTTGAACCACATCAAAGGTTTATTCTTGTTTTTCTAAATATGTTAAACTGTGTTTATGCTTCAAAATGAAATAATATTCTTCTAAGTGAATGCTTATTTTACTTCTAAAACCCTGTTTTTTAATGCATTCTTATTTTATAATTTCTAAATTATTTTTGAAGAGTTAAACTTTATATTCACAAGTAATAAAAAGGTTATATTAACTAGAGGAAAGTGGTAAAACACAATTATCTTAATGTGACATCAATAACACTCATATATATTTTCAAATTCCCGGGCTCATTTATTTTATTAAAAATTTTATATTTCAAAATTGCTATCAAATTACTGGAGTTATACTTCCACTAGTTCAATGGTTTATAAAAAAGATTTGGTGTTAGAAATTATGAAATTTTTTCTGGTTTTATGACATATTTCATTTCATCTTGAAAACGATTTTTCTAGTAAGCGTTAATCTATTTGAGCACCTCTTGGTGTATTTGTAATTGCATGTTGCTGAAAGTTCTTGGATTTCGCATTTTCAAAAAATAATGCTTTTTAACGATTTCCTTTTGATAAAAGAAATTGCAATTTCTGAAATTGATTTTCAGTCATATTGACATATTTTACAAAGAGTTGCAATTCATTGTTGAAGAGAATATTTTAGATTTGCAAAAAATTTTTAAATCACTTAAATTACTTTCCAGTGGTGTTATAATTAAAGAAATATTTTGGGATATAATTAATGAAATTTCTTAAGGGGTCAAAGAACATTTAAAATAATAGAACTTGAAACAAATCAAACGTTTATTGTTGTTTTTCTAAAAATGTAAAAGCTATGTATATGTTTCAAAATAAAAAAAAATCTTCTAAGTGTATGCTTTTTTACTTGCAAAACCCTCTTTTTAATGCATTCTTATTTTATAATTTCTAAATTATTTTTGAAAAGTTAAACTTTATATTCACAAGTAATAAAAAGATTATATTACCAACAGGAAAGAGGTAAAACACAATTATCTTAATATGACATCAATAACACTCATATATTTTCAAATTTCCAGACTCAATTATTTTTTAAAAATCTTATATTTCAAAATCGCTATCAAATCACTGGAGTTATATTCCATTAGTGCAATGATTATAAAAAATATTGTGGTAGTATAAATTGTGGAATTTCTTGCGGTTTTATGATATATTTCATTTCATCTTGAAAACGATTTTTCCAGTAATCGTTAATCTATTTGAGCACCTCTTGGTGTATTTCTTATTGCATGTTACTGAAAGTTTTTGGATTTGTCTTTTTCAAAAGATAATGTATCTTAAAGATTTCATTTTGATAAAAGAAATTGCAATTTCTAAAATTATATTCAGTCATATTGATATATTTTACAAAGAGTTACAATTCTTTGTTGGAGAGAATATTTTAGATTTCCAAAAATTTGTTAAATTACTTAAATTACTTTCCAGTGGTGTTATAATTTAAGAATTATTTAATATATAACTAATGAAATTTCTTAAGGGGTTAAAAAAAACCTTTAAAGTAAAAGAACTTGAACCAAATCAAACATTTATTGTTGTTTTTCTAAAAATGTTAAACTATGTATATGCTTCAAAATGAAATAAAATTCTTCTAAATGAATGTTTATTTTACTTGTAAAACCCTTGTAATTCTTATTTTATAATTTCTAAATTATTTTTGAAAAGTTATACTTTATATTCACAAGTAATAAAAAGATTGTATTAACTAAAGGAAAGAGGTAAAACACAATTATCTTAATGTGACATCAATAAAATTCATATATATTTTCAAATTTCCTTTCTCATTTATTTTATTAAAAATTTTATATTTCAAAATTACTATCAAATTGCTGGAGTTATATTCCATTAATACAATGGTTATAAAAAAGTGTAGTGGTATAAGTTATGGAATTTCTTGTTGTTTTATGAGATATTTCATTTCATCTTGAAAGCGATTTTTCTAGTAAGCGTTAATCTATTTGAGCACCTCTTGGTGTATAAGTTATTACATGTTGCTGAAAGTTTTTGTATTTGGCATTTTCAAAAGATAATGCATCTTAACAGTTTCATTTTGATAAAAGAAATTTCCATTTCTGAAATTGATTTTCAGTCATATTGATATATTTTACAAAGACTTGCAATTCTTTATTGGTGAGAATATTTTAGATTGCAAAAATCTTTTAAATTACTTAAATTACTTTCCAGTAGTGTTATAATTTAAGAAATATATTTGAATATAATTAACAAAATTTTTAAGGGGTCAAAGAACACTTAAAATTATAGAACTTGAACCAAATCAAAGGTTTATTGTTGTTTTTCTAAAAATGTTAAACTATGTATATGCTTCAAAATAAAAAACAAATTCTCCTAAGTGTATGCTTATTTTACTTGTAAAATTTTGTTTTTAATGCATTCTTATTTTATAATTTCTAAATTATTTTGAAAAGTGAAACTTTATATTCACAAGTAATAAAAAGATTATATTAAGTAGAGGAAAGTCGTAAAACACAATTATCTTAATGTGACATCAATAACACTCATATATATTTTCAAATTTCCGGGCTCATTTTATTAAAAATTTTATATTTCAAAATTGTTATCAAATTACTGGAGTTATATTCTATTAGTGCAATTGTTTATAAAAAAGATTGTGGTGTTACAAATTATGAAATTTTTTACGGTTTCATGAGATATTTCATTTCATCTTGAAAACGATTTTTCTAATAAGCGTTAATGTATTTGAGCACCTCTTGGTGTATAAGTTATTACATGTTGCTGAAAGTTTTTGTATTTGGAATTTTCAAAAGATAATGCATCTTAACAGTTTCATTTTGATAAAAGAAATTTCAATTTCTGAAATTGATTTTCTGTCATATTGATATATTTTACAAAGAGCTGCAATTCTTTGTTGGAGAGAACATTTTAGATTTGCAAAAATCTTTTAAATTACTTAAATTACTTTCCAGTACTGTTATAATTTAAGAAATATTTTGGGATATAATTAACGACATTTTTTAAGGGGTCAAAGAACATTTAAAATAATAGATCTTGAACGAAATCAAACGTTTATTGTTGTTTTTCTAAATATGTTAAACTATGTATATGCTACAAAATTAAATAAAATTCCTCTAAATAAATTCTTATTTTACTTGTAAAACCTTGTTTTTTAAAGCCCATTCTTATTTTATAATGTCTAAATTATTTTTGAAAAGTTAAACTTTTTATATACAAGTAATATAAAAATTATATTAAAATTCATTTTCAGAAATATTTTTATACTGCATAATATTTTTTTTCTTAATTCAGGTAATCTTTTAGACTTGCAATAATTTATTTAATTACTTAAATTACTTCCTTTACATATATAATTTTAAAAATGTTTATTGATACAACTAAAAAAAATTTTTAAAAACAAAAGGTCTGTAAATGTTGAAATTCGACTAGAGATAAAACATATGTTATTATTATTGATGTATTTCTGTAAAAGCTAATCTATGCATTCATTTCCAATGGAATGAAATTTTTTCAGCGTTAATATTTATTTTACTTTGCTATGTTCTATTTTTGATGTACAAACTTATTTAATTGAATCTCAATTTTTTATCATAAATTTATATCCACAAATAATACAATCAAATTTCACAATAGTAATCAGCATATAGTAAAATTTTATTATAACTTGTACCAATATAATATGTAATTAACTATTTAAAAAAGCTTTCTTTTAAAAAACTTTTAAATTTTAAATTAATTATGAGTAAGAAGCTTTTATTTATGGGATTATAAAAACTGTCAATAAAATTTTAAAAATCGTTATAACATTATGTTAAAATGCGTTCCGATAAGTTGTTAAATAAGAAAATGTTAAATCTTACGATACACGTTACGATTTTGAAATACTATGTTTCTTAATTCTTATATTTAGTTTTACATCAATACTAAATAATTCCCTTAAATTAATAATTGAATTAAGACAAAATATTAACTATTACAATGCGTATTACGTCTTTTATCACCATTACTAAGTGTTATTTCCTTTAATAAGTTTTACATTAATACTAAATAATTCCCTCAAGCTAAATAAGTTAATAATTGAATTGAGACAAAATATTAAATATTACAATACTTATTACGACTTTTATCACTATTACAAAATACCATTTCCTTTAATCAGTTTTACATCAATACGAATTAAATAAAGACAAAATGTTAAATATAATAATGCACATTAAGCCTTAGATAACCATTATTAAATATTTTTTCTATTTTCAGTTTTACATCAAAGCTGAATTGAATTAATATAAAATGTTAAATATTACGAAATATATTACGATGTAGATGACCGGTACTAATTGTTACTTCTTGCATTCAGTTTTACATCAATACTGAATCGAATTAAGACAAAATGTTAAATATAATAATACACATTACTCCTTATATAGCCATTATTTAATGTTCTTTTCTACTTTCAGTTTTAACATCAATGCTGAATTGAATTAGGATAAAATGTTAAATATTACGAAACGTAGTACGACGTAGATGACCGGTACTAGTTATTATTTCTTACATTCAGTTTTACATCAATACTGAAAAGAATTAGCGCAAAATGTTGAATATTAAAATAAGCATTAAGATTTAAATGACCATTGCTGAATGTTACATCTCGCATTCAGTTTTAACATCAATGCTGAATTGAATTTATGTAAAATGTTAAATATTACGAAACATATTACGACGTAGAGGACAGGTACTAATTGTCACTTCTTGCATTCAGTTTTACATCAATACTGAATCGAATTAAGACAAAATGTTAAATATAATAACGCACATTACGCCTTAGATGGCCATTATTAAATGTTCTTTTATACTTTCAGTTTTACATCAATGCTGAATTGAATTAGGATAAAATGTTAAATATTACGAAACGTAGTACGACGTAGATGACCGGTACTAGTTATTATTTCTTACATTCAGTTTTACATCAATACTGAAAAGAATTAGCGCAAAATGTTGAATATTAAAATAAGCATTAAGATTTAAATGACCATTGCTGAATGTTACATCTCGCATTCAGTTTTACATCAATGCTGAATTGAATTTATATAAAATGTTAAATATTACGAAACGTATTACGACGTAGAGGACAGGTACTAATTGTCACTTCTTGCATTCAGTTTTACATCAATACTGAATCGAATTAAGACAAAATGTTAAATATAATAACGCACATTACGTCTTAGATGGCCATTATTAAATGTTCTTTTATACTTTCAGTTTTACATCAATGCTGAATTGAATTAGGATAAAATGTTAAATATTACGAAACGTAGTACGACTTAGATGACCGGTACTAGTTATTATTTCTTACATTCAGTTTTACATCAATACTGAAAAGAATTAGCGCAAAATGTTGAATATTAAAATAAGCATTAAGATTTAAATGACCATTGCTGAATGTTACATCTCGCATTCAGTTTTACATCAATGCTGAATTGAATTTATATAAAATGTTAAATATTACGAAACGTATTACGACGTAGAGGACAGGTACTAATTGTCACTTCTTGCATTCAGTTTTACATCAATACTGAATCGAATTAAGACAAAATGTTAAATATAATAATGCATATTACGCCTCAGATGTCCATTATTAAATGTTTTTTTTCTACTGTTATTTTTAAATCAATGCTAAATTAAGATAAAATGTTATATATTACGAAACGTATTACGACTTAGATGACCGGTACTAATTGTTATTTCTTACATTCCGTTTCACATCAATACTGAAATGAATTAACGCAAAATGTTAAATATTAAAAATATGCAATAAGATTTAATTGACCATTACTGAATGTTACATATCGCATTCAGTTTAACATCCATACAGAATCGAATTAAGACAAAATGTTAAATATAATAATGCATATTACGCCTCAGATGTCCATTATTAAATGTTTTCTTTTCTACTTTCATTTTTACATCAATGCTAAATTAAGATAAAATGTTAAATATAATAATGCACATTACGCCTTAGATAACCATTTTTAAATGTTCTTTTCTACTTTAAATTTTACATAAATGCTGAACTGAATTAAGCTAAAATGTTAAATATTACGAAACGTATTACGACTTAGATGACCGTTACTAATTGTTATTTCTTACATTCAGTTTCACATCAATACTGAAATGAATTAACGCAAAATGTTAAATATGAAAATATACATTAAGATTTAAATGACCATTACTGAATGTTACATCTCACATTCAGTTTTACATTAATACTGAATCGAATTAAGACACAATGCTAAATATAATAATGCACATTACGCCTTAGATGACCATTATTAAATGTTCTTTTCTACTTTCAATTTTACATCAATGCTGAATTGAATTAAGGTAAAATGATATATGTAATACGAAACGCGTTACGACTTCGATGACCGGTACTAATTGTTATTTCTTACATTGCGGTTTACATCAATACTGAATAGAATTTAAACAAAATGTTAAATATAATGATGTGTATTGCATCATTATATTTAACATTTTGTATGTGCTTAGATTACCATTATCAAATGTTCTTTTCTACATTCAGTTTTACATCAATGCTAAAGTGAATTAAGACAAAATATCAAGCATTAAAATATACATTAAGATTTAAATAAACATTACTAAATGTTACATCTCGCATTCACGTTTACATCAATTCTGAATTAAAACAAATTATTAAAATTACGATATGCATTACAACTTAGGTGAGCAGTACTAATTGCTGTTTCCTATATTCAAATTTACATCAATGTTAATATAAATTTGGTTTTAAAATCCCAATTTCCTATTTTATGTTCTTGAAATCGTATTAATAGCTTCAAAATATTCTAGATTATTACTTTTTACAAGCTTTTTCAATTTGGGGACATTGTCCATTAATGTGTTTTTACTGGGTATGCTTTCTTTAAAAGTAAAGCATTATGTCCTGTTACATAAGGGTTAAATACCGTTAAAAGAGACGGAAAATGCTAAAACATAGCATAATTTGAAATAAATACTTAATATAAACTGTATCTGACGTAAAGGAAAATCGATTTCCAGTTTTCTTTATGTATAAATACTAAACATATATTAAACAAAGGAAAATAATTGGTAAATATGCAATGCAGTAAGAATCATTTTAATAAAGGCTATTGAACGATTAAATTTTCATGAAAACGTTTTGCATTTTAAACAATTTTCTTTTAATGAATTACTCAGTTTTATATGATTTTTACAACGTAACTATTCATGCATATAATATGAATAAATTTATAGCATCGAAATTTTAAAAAATCTCATGCCTTAGTATGTCTTTACTAAAATGCTTTATTTAATCTCAACTATGTTTGATAAGTTAAACTTTATATCTACAAAAACTATAAAGTTATATTAAGCGAGCATAGTTTATTTTATTTGAAAAGTCTTCATTATCGCAGCCTATTTTAGATTCAATATACCATTAAAAATTCTGTTCTATTTAGAAAAAAATTCTTAAAGCTTTAATAAAGCTTTAGTTTAATAAAAAATATTTAGTTTTGTTAAATGAAGCAACACTTTTAAAAATATAATATATGTACACCGAGTGACAAAAGTAAAAAATTCCCTTACGAACAAAATAACTTTTGAAATTTGTAAATTAGTGATTTACTTTTTATTCCAAAATATAACAAGCAAGTTATCTTTTTTTTTCAGTGAACCTATGATGATATCTATATGAGCAATATATTTTATAGCATGATGAAAGCTAATTTTTTAGTTTTCAATTTCTTAAAATATTTTAGCACTATTTAAATTTTAAAACATTAGATACTTTTAATATTTTAGATTTACAGAATAAAACAAACAATTTACTTCAGTCTCATATAAAAGTTTAGTTGTTATATTAAATATTTCAAAAGTTTCCTTGCAAGTAAGAAAATTTCATTTTTTTTCATTTGCTGAGTATTTTTTACGTTATTCAAAAATTATTCCACTTGAAATGGAAAAACTAAATAATATTTTCAAAGCTAGAGGGTTATGAAAAATTTGAAGTACATTCATTCTAAAAGCAACAAAAGTTTTGTTTGATAATGAATCCAAAATCGGCAGTTGTAAAGAATATTTTAAACCTCGAAAAGTACTATGTTCCATACTATACGTATATACCCTACTGTATGTTAGCTACTATATTACGTATGGTTTAAACTAAATTAAAATATAATGTGCATAAACTGTCTACAAAACAGATATTTCTAAAGTCACTTATGAATATTAAATCAATTATAAGTAAAAAAACCTCTATTTGCGGGGTTATAAACGTCTCCAGTAAAACTCCAAAACGATTTTTAACTATTTATGCTAAAATGTGTTGTTATAAATTGAGAGTTTTAAACAGTATGACAATCGTAACTACCAATGCTAATCGTTATTTCTCATATTCATTTTTACATCAATATTAAATTAACTCAACAATAATATTAAACCAATCGTGCAAAAATGCAGTTTTTTCTACAAGAGGTTAAAAAACCTTTACATGTAAGGATTGTTTCTGAATACACTTTCAAAATAGCTGTAACATCTTATGAATTTCTTCTTTTGAAGATTATCTTATCACCTTTCTACAGATAATAGGTTTCCGTATCATCTTATTCCATTAAATTGTAAAAAACATATTTCTATAATCAATTTCAATTTTTGACCTGACATTTAACAAACTATTTTTATTATAAGAATGTATGTATGTATGTATGTATGCATGCTTGTTTATGTACATGAGTAAATATAAAATGTATATGCATGAACATGTATGTGTATATACGTATATATGTGTGTATATAAATATGTATACATATAAATATGCATATATATACATATATATGTATACATGCGTGTAAATGTACATGCGTAAATATAAAATATTTATGCATGTACATGTTGTGTATATACATATATATGGGTACATATATGTGTGTATATAAATATGTATACATACAAATATGTATATATATATACATATATATATATGCATATGTATATATATATATATGTGTGTGTGTGTATGTATGTATGTATATATATATATATATATATATATATATATATATATATATATATATATATATATATATACTTACTAACATGTGTTACAAAAAGTAGTAGTAAATGAAGTAAAGGTCAAATAAACGTAAAAAAATGGTCTATGAAAACGGCGTGATCCATTTGCGTGATTTACGATTTACTAATGTACATTCGAAAAAGAAATAGAACTCCTACGATAAAAATGCTGTGGCATTACTTCCATTCTAAGTTCAACGTTTCCGGAAAGTAGACAAACGCACTTAAGGATAATTTTCTATTTCGAAAACTACTTCTAAGTGCTTTTAATATTACTTTTTCCCTACCATATTTTTTTCTTCTCCCCTGTTTTCCTGACCCAGTTTTCTTTCGGGGGCGGCGTGTGGGGGTGGTCATGAAACAAAAAACACACTATGGTCGGAGACAGGGAGTGGGAGTGATGTAGGGGGATTTGTATTTCCCCTTAAGACCTTACCTGCCTGATAAAAGCGTATTCCGATAGACGTGGGACGTAGTCAATCAACATCTGCTCCCTGTCCGATGAAAGTTTTTTTTTTTTTTTACATAAATTTTTTTTGTTTTGTTCTTCTTTAATTTTTTTTATCGCAACGGAGACACACCGCAAGTGAGACACACGTTAGACCATGAGACACGTTAAACTCCACACACCATAAGACACACTTTTGCAACACTCTTACGACTCGGCGCTCAAAAAACTCCACGCACGGCGCTTTGGGGCGCGTTTGAGAAGACGTTTGGGGCGCTGGTAGATCCACACTCCGGTGTTGGGAGGGGGCGGAAGGGACCGAAGCACGTTGGTCGGAAGGGGCGCCACCTGACGGGGAATTAGAGAACTGCTTCTCTCGGTGCACACTACTTCTTCGGTGTCCAAATTATGCGTGAGGGGGAACAGCTGTGTTTACGGAAGATTTTACGGAATGAAACCGAAGTCTCTTGCGGTCTCATCTGCATTACAATAAATCCATTCATCTTCGTTAAAGTTACTGTTCAAGTGACGTTATTCCTATCTGGGTTGACTTCGGATTGTGCTAACATGTGGGACAAATCATTTCTATCGTTTTCCTATACTTTTCTTTAAGCTTTCCTTTGCAAATTATGCACCTCACATTTATAAAAATTATCATGACATGATATTATAAGATTGTAAATATTTGTAAGAAAAATTGTAAATAATTTTGGCAATTAATACTAAAAATTTTTATGTACAGTTATCGTGTATTACTAAGATATTAAATTAATTATACACTTAGTTTGAGCTATATTTATATTCTTATCCCTTAATCAGGATATAATCCAATTAAAAGAAGCGAAACATTTTCCAGTCTTCTTAAAACAACTTTTTATTCCATATATATTTTATAAAAACTTTATAGGAAAACCAAAACTTTCAAAAAAAAACAAACTGCAAACGATTTTTAAACTAAAAATAAATCATTGAGTCTGTGCTACCATACAGTCCTCACATGTGTTCTATGTTGAACGCTTGGTTACACGAACTACATCAATGCGATAATCCAGTTTCTGGCAGACTGTATTTAACTTGGTACAGGGTGTTTCAAAAATGACCGGTATATTTGAAAAATCAGTAAAAATTAAACGGGTAGTGATAGAAATTTACAGCTTGTTGCAATATGCTTGGGACAATAGTAAATTTTCAGGTAGACAAACTTTAAAATTAGTTACAATATTCCACAACAGATGGCGGAAAAATCTAAACTGCGATATTTGTCTGTGGGGACTCTTGTACCCGGTGTACCGCCACTATTCAGAAACAGTTGAATAACTGGAACAGTACATCTGTTCTGCATAAGAAGCCATCCCGCCTGAGACGCTTACATGGGTTTCTGATAATTTCATTCTGAGAATTCGCCATATTATTTCTGCACATGATGAATATCTGGAAAGTATCGTAGTTTAGATTTTTCTAGACTGCAGCGTCATCTGTTGTGGAACATTGTAAATAATTTTGAAAGTTTGTCTGCCTAAAAATCTAATATTGTCCCAAGCATATTTCAAGTGACTGTGTATTTCTATCAGCGTCCGTTTAGTTTTTATTGATTTTTTTCAAATATACCGGTCATTTTTGAAACCCCCTGTACTAACAATGGAATTCATAGCAAATAGCGTGGAAAAGTTTTTTCTATAAATTCTCAAGAGAAAAAAATCACACAAGATAAAATACGGAGAACCTGGGGTCCGTGACAAAATGTCTATGACATATTTGGAAGCTTACCTAAACTAAATTAGACCGAATGATAAATGAATAGGTAGACCGATGGATTAATGGGTATTAGATTTCATTGATTCAAATCCTGCTGATGACATGTATGTTCGTAACAGCCAGGAACCAGCTTTAAGGAGTAAGTCCCGGTTGCATTAGTCCTTGTGTAACAGAAGAGCGGGTAGAGTGCCAAACCAAAACCAAACCAATATAAATCAATAGTATAAAAACCTTAATTAAAAACTTGTCTTCTAGTAACAACTGTTCCTATAAAAAACTTGAATCGTTTCTGTGATTAAAGCAAAGTTTGTTTCTACCATGTTCGTCTTAGATTTTTTTCCAGTAGTGTTTTGAAACACTGGGTGAAATTTTGAATAGCCCTATATATACAGCGTGTTCCAAAACGATCGCATAAACTCTGCACAGCTAGATTCCCCGTACAAAAAAAGAGAGTACATAAAACTGCAAAAATAAGTTGTCCTGTACAATCCATAGTTTGCCGAACGCTGGCCGATTGGTTAGGGCGCTGATCGTCGGTACTGGAGTTCGTGGGTTCGAATCCCACTATGGCATGGATGTTCGTAGCCGTTCGGAATCGGCTTTAAGCAGTAGGTCCCGGTCTCATTAGCCCTCGTGTGCAAAACAGTAGACCGTAGCACTCCAAACCAAACCAAACCAATCTATAGTTTACGATAAAAATATGAAAAACAAAGTATGACGTCACTGCCGGTGCAAGAATAAAAAACACTTTTTTGGACATATCAACAACAGTATTTGCATATCTTTCCAGACGATTAAAATGTTCCCCTCTCATATCGCGTCATGGAATGACGTTAAGCCACCGTTCAACTGGTACTTAAAAGGCTGCATCTTGCAGCTACCTGTAGTCTTCGTGTAGTGGCCACGTATTCCTTTCGTGACTACTGCGACATGTACGTGATGTACGGCCTATGTAATGGAAATGCCTTACGAACTATTAGGGAGTACTCCCGTACATATACTGCCGTTTATATGTTCAATAAAGTGTATTTTCTTGCACCGGAAGTGACGTAAAACTTTGTTTTTCGTATTTTTCTCATAAACTGTAGATCGTAAAGGAACGCTCATTTGGGCAGTTTTTATGTACTCCCAACGAGGAATCTAGCTTTGCAGAGTTTATGAGGTCGTTTTGGGACACCCTGTATATATAAAATGCTATTGGTAAGTTCCCAAACAACTGTTACTGCATCTTTCTGTGAAACTTTGGGATCAATAGAAGGTAAAAGACTCAACAACACTCAGTTACTCATACTTTTTTACAAGTTTCTTAACCTTATATTTCTCACTACGTTGCGATTTTTTCATAGTCAGAAAAACTGAACATTATATAGAGTCAAATTTTGTGTGTAGTTCAGTAAATCTGCAAACTTAAACTCTTAAAATAATTTATACGATTTCTATGGGATTGGTTTGGTTTGGAGTGCTACGGTCTACTTTTTGCAACACGAGGGCTAATGAGACCGGGACCTACAACTTAAAGCCGATTCCGAACGGCTACGAACATTCATGCCACTGTAGGATTCGAACCCACGAACTCCGGTACCGAAGGCCAGCACCCTAACCAATCGGCCATCGTTCGGCTATTTCTATGGGAAGAAAGTTTCAATTGAAGAACGGCTTTTATATTGGCTATTACCGTTCAAAGCTGGTCATCATTCATTTGGTGGTATCAAGCGTTCAGTGCGACTAAGCATTAGGAAAACAGATAAGTATCAGGAAAAATTGGAAAGCTAATGTAAAACTGTTTATCCCACCTAATTATATAGTTAATTCTGACATCTACAATGAGGCATTAAGTCGTTATGTATGCTAATAAAATTGCCCGAACCTTAGCATGATGAGGACTGGCTATTAACTCCGACAATGCACCAGACCACACCTACAAAAAGACAAAACAGTTTTAAGTTCATAAAAGTTTGTTGTTATTCCACAGCCGCCTTGTACATCTGATCTAGCATTTGGTGATTTTGAATTTTCCAAGAAAACTGTGATTCAACGATAATTGCAGAAGGTCCTTGACAATTTTCGAGAGAAGGGATTCGGGAGTGCTTTAAAGGTCTGAAATTGATAGGATCAGCTTATATACACTGTCTACCAAAAAGTATTGAAACACCTGTGATAGAACAGAAAAACTAACTTTATTCAGAATCAATAATTGGTAGAACCTCCACGAGAGGCAATTACAGCGTGAACCCTCAGGGGCATACTTTCCACAAGTTTTTGTATTACAGCTAATGTTATTGTCTTCAACTCTGCTTGGAGTAGACATACAAGATCCATCACTGATTTTGGACGGATAGTGCATCCCTTAATTCGGCAATCCAACTCGTCTCAGAGGTTCTCGATAGGGTTCAGGTCTGGGCTCTGGACAGTTCATTCGATGAACTCCATTAGTCACCATACCAAGCCTTGGTTAACCTCGAAACATGACAACAGGCATTGTCGTCCTGAAAGTAACAGGGGTCCAACCGTAAAACTGCACAACGTAGGAAGCACATTGTCATCCAAAATATTACAGTAGGCATCAGCGTTGAGCTTACTATGAATGGTGACCAAGGGTCCCAATCCATACCAGGAGAAACAAGAAACACCCCCAGACCAGAAAGCCACCTCCGCTGAACTTGTCTGTAGGCACAATGCATTCTGGCAGGAGACGTTCTCCAGACAGACGCCAGACGCTGCCTTCCGAACGGTAAAGGGTGAAACTTGATTCGTCGCTCCAAAGAACCCATTTCCACTGATTTACTGTCCAATTTTGATGTGCTTTGCACCACATTAACAGAGCAGTGCTGTTGGACTTTAGGATCAAAGGCTTATGGACATCAGTACGACTATGTAAAACCAAGCAGATGTGATTCCTTGCGGATGATATTCATTGAAACAATACTCCCGGATACCTGTTGAAACTCCTCGCGAATGAGGGTCATCGGTTGTGTGCGGTTCTTCTGAATTTTTCTGGACAGCACTCATCGGTCTCTATCTCCCAGTTTCGTTGGTCTGCCGACTTTGGGCATATTCCGATAATCACCGCTGACCTTCCACTTCTTAATCACATAAGCCACTGTCGATTTTGGGTACTTCAGATAACTAGATATGTCCCTTAAGGATTAGTCA
>CM063508.1:83116342-83136342 GCA_032207245.1 Pardosa pseudoannulata | reverse complement strand
TATCCATATCATTAATATGGTGTAACTAAGCATATAAAGGCAAAATTTTCAAAAAATATTTTTAATTCTGTAAGTAATTAGCTGTCCTATAAATAGGACAACGGTCCAATATACTACTAAAATTTAACAAATATCACTTGCATTAGGCTGATTCATAGGAGAAATTTAGGGAAACAGTCGAAGCAAAGTCAAACATTGCATTTTAAGGACACTGTTGTTGATTTGAACTGGCATCTTTGGTAAAAGATAATAGAAAAAGGATATCCGTTGTAGGATGCTAACATCCATAATTTTTGTCCAAATTTTGCAGGTTTATTTTTCATGAACATCTTGCAACTGTGGCTACCAAAATATTTTATCATTCTTTCATCGATGGTGAAATTTTCCGAAAATATACTAAAATGCTTCAAGGTTATGTTGAGTTTATCATCAAATGATTAAGTTTTATAATAACAATCTTTTGGATCAACTGAAGAATTATCGTTATCGTTTTTGAATAAAGTGCTTGGTGTCATAAAACCGTTTTCTTTATATAGCGTTACTCACTAATGTAATGCCAGTGTCTACAGCATTTTCCCAGTACATTTTTTCTCGTGGTAAAATAATACCCGCGAAAGAAAAGACACCTAGAAATTACATAAGTTCTGTTTCTATAATGCTCAAAGAATGTTTTTAACAATCGGGATAAATAATCGGATTGGACCGTTGTCCTAATTTTAGGACACCTTTTTTGTACTTACAAAGCACACGTGCAAAATAATTTTTTAACAAAAACTTTCAACTACATTATCAGCTCTGTTTTTAAACTACAAGTAACGACCACAATGTTTGAAAAAAGGAATAATAATAAATATAAAATTAAAGAATAAAATTGAAAATTTTAAAAATAAATTTTACAATATAGTATAATTCGACTTATCGGTTATTTTTGCTACTATGCTAAAGTGTGTCTATTTTAAAGGTATTAAAATAAAACACACTCCAAAAATATTAATAACTTTATTATTAAATGGAATTTTATTTACTGTCCTGTTTATAGGACAGCGGTCCAATATGGGTTAAGACACCGTTACAAAATCATTTATTACTTTCTCTGAACCTTGTTCTTTTTTAAGTATAAATTTCAATCTTCTCGAACTTTTTTGATCTTTAGATGAACTGCCAGTGTTATCAATAAGTCCACGTGAAATAGTTATAAACACATATATCTTCAAATTACTAAAAGTAGAATTTTATTTATTTATTTATTTATTTATTTTTTGCTATGTAACACATTTTTACAAAATAGCATGATCTCGCATTGTCACTACCAGATTATATATATCTGTGTGTGTGTTAGTTATATTTTTATGTGGGTGCTATTGTGTATAAAAAGTAAATATTTTGTATCACTGTGGTGTGTACTTGCTATAAACATAGGAAAATGTGAAACGCGATGCTAATTGCTGTAAAAAGTCTTCGATCATAATTTCCCTACAATAATGGTCACCAAGTTATTAAAAGCGAAGTATAGGAAGTTTCTTTTCGATACAGTGGTCAATGATTAATTCCGTTCATTGGCGAGATTTTGCAAGTTGGCTATATTTTCAGATACTTAACTTATGTCAGTAAGTTGATTATATTCTTCATATGCTGCAAAATTCTCACTACCCTTGTAAGATTACTAACTTTCTACAATACTCTCAGGATTTCTCGTAGTTCTCTCTATGTAGCGAGACAATTACAGGATAAAGCTCGCCCAATTAACACTAGATTGCCCGAGATTTCTTGCATACCTATATTGCCCAGAAACAGTCAAAATGACTGCATTGTGAAAAAATTACAAATATGTAAAGAAATTTGTTTTAAATTAATTTTTAATATTATATAATAAAGGAGGGCGGAAGTTACTACAATTATTCATAAACCCATTTATATGTTATAGAAAAAGGCACCCAATTCTAAGAAATTGTGTCATTATATTTCATAATTGTTTTTCTAATTGAAATTAAAAAAAAATAGTCAAAATGACTGCCATGGGCAATCTAGTGTTATTTAGCTTTAGTTGTTGACAGGCATCTATGCGAATACTTAGTCTTGTAAATCTTAGTATTTTTGTGTTATAAACTACTACTAGAGTCATGATCTGTGAACTGAGTAGTAGGAATACTGAAAAATTATCAAATCTTTGTGAACGGGTTACTCTAAATAAATCTCTTTAATTTATATGTGGCTTCAATTATTTCAAACCCATTACTGTTTATATATTTAGATCTATGTCATTTTTAAGCTAAGCTACGTAAAGAAAATTCTGTATCAAAAGTAAATGTCATATGAAATGGAAAATGTGAAAATAAAGTCGCCAAGAATACTGTCAAAATTAGCTATATATCACCAAATTTCGCTACAAAATTTCAGTTGCAAAATTTGATTTCTTGTCTATGAAATAAATGCAATGTAAATGAAAAGGAATAAAAATATACATATTGGTATACGGATGACTGTTTATGCCATTGATCAAAACTGAATAGTAAATTAAAGCATTCTTTTCTATACAAAGTAAGGAAAAAATAGATCAAGAGATGAAGGGGAGCTTGACTATATCCCACCGTGTCACACAGCACTGAGGATATAAATATACTTCTTAGAAAATAATAAGATACCTTTAATTGCCTAGAAACTACTCATAGCAATAATCATCACGATGAGTATTGAAAAAATATTGACGTGTGAATTAACAACAGTAGTTAATGGGTAATATATACAGGCTGATATACAGAGTGTCACGTTACTAAACTTGAACTTATTTTCCATCGTCTAACACCCTCACAGAGTAATTCAAAGCCATATATTGCTGGTAGCGCACTGGAGGTTATATGAAGAATAATGTATATATCCCTAAACGTCTCGTAACGTTCATATCCTTTTTATGTATAACGTCTCGTTTTAGATACCACAAAAAACCGCTTGTAGAATTTTTATGCTTTCTTAGAACGAGTTTTCCTTTTGATAGTGGGTAGAGGGCTATCTTATAAACAAGCTATAAAATTTTCAAGTAATTTCTATTATTTGTAAATTATCAATTTGGATCGACACTTTTTAATTTTTTGAACAGGCTTACATACATTTACTTTTTCGGCAGGTTCTTTGAGTGAAATAATGACAAATCACTTTTTATTATTATGAAAATTTAGTTCTAAATAATAAAACGTATGAAAAAAGTTTTGGTTTAAGAAAATAAAACTGAAATAAAAACAAAATTGTTAGAACATGGCGAGTCTATAATTATTGAAAAAATCTCGCCAAAATAAAAAAAAAAAAATACTTTTCTAAAAAAGATAAATGAAGTAAAAAAAGATTTACATCTACCCATGTACAAAAAATTAATGCATTAAACAGTGATTAGTACGACGTAAGCCTGACAAAGCAACATTAATACATTTACGTAGATTTGTGAATTAATGTTTAAAACGTTAATACACATACGTTCATATATTTGTTTTAACAGTTATGTAAGTTGAACATGACATCAAATATCTGGTGATAATGATGCCAACAAAGAGAATCTGGTCATTCTTTTTCACAACAACTTAACAGTGAAAATGATATTGCCACGTCTTGAAAACATTGTTGTGGTGGGTTTTGCATTAATATTTTTCGAACTAATTAGAATATCAGAATGCGATTTACAGAAATGACTTCCTTAAACAATTCCGTCAAGCCTAATTATGAATAGGTGGAATTGCGGTGGAATTTGGATAAATAAATATTGGGCATATAATTTGAAAACGAAGGAAAAATACCAAATATATATTGATAAAATGAAAAAATTACATAAAATTAAAAGCCGATAACAATTATATATCTGAAGGCGTTTTTAAACAATAATGGTACTCTGATTTTTTGTATAAATACAGTCTTATTACTCGTTGAAAAGTCCTCGTATATCAGTTTCTTAGTACAATGTAAACTTTTTAAGGTTAACACTTCTATACAAAAACCAAAATTCAATAAAAACAAAAAAACTAATAAAATATCTTTATTCAAACAACTCGTTGGACATGAAAATACAATTTCAATAAATAATGTAATATCTTCAAAATGAGCTTAGTGAGAATGATTGGTTGAAGAGTTTTCATCTTAATAGACGTGATACAATCTTAATAAATAAATTAAACAATTTCAGGAAACACATAAATAAATCATAAAACAAATTATGATCAATAAATTATTTGAAACAAAAAAATAAATAACGAAAGAATAAATATTAAGTTTTGATTCTCATGAATCCTTCGAAAAAAACACTTAAAGGTACTTGGACAGTTATTCTAGATTATATTACAACTGTATTGTCATTAAAGATTTAAAATTCTTTTTGTATGTCACATCACATGTCAGACTTTTTAAATTTTGTAAATCTTTACATGCATGTGACTGTTTTATTCATAGAGTATTATCAGATGATAAAGTTAGAAGCTATTTAAATTATTTTTGGTGGGTTTTTTTTTGTGTTTTAATTTTATAATATATTTCATAAACAAAATTTTTTGTAAGTCATTTATTTGAGAATTAAACAAACAAAATTCAACGATATAAATTTCATTCTTATAGCCTACTCTTTATTTTTGTTTTTCCTTATTGTATGGTCAATGGTTTCCTTAATATTGACTAAACGAACAAATAAGGAAAAGCCAAGTAAACAAGTCTTCAATTACCCTGATTAGATTAATGTACTAATACTGTAACACTGCTTTCATCATCTCGGGAGGGAAAGTATAACATTAATGGATAAATATTATCACTAAAGTAAACTCAATACTGTTGCTTCCTAAGAAGCCACAAGTTTTTTCGTTACAGATTCTTAAAGCTAAACCCATAACAAATTCTTTTTGTTTTTGAGCAATATCCCTTTAGACCAGGGATGGCAAATTAGATTTTATATATTTATACGTAGTACCTGTATGATTTTTATTTGTAATAAATAAGAAATAAAATATAGCTTAGAATGCTATAAATTTTATATCAAAATGTTCTAAAATACAATTAAATTTTATTAATAGTTCTAATAGTTGAATCACCAACTCAATACTAATTTTATAAATGAATTTTTTATCCCCTCTTGTGGATTGTTGACTCGTATGTCAGTGTATATATAAACCCAAACCAGCATACCATCCGTTCAGGAAGTAAAAATAATATTTTTACAATTCTTTTATTTTTTTATTGTTTATTTTTACTGATATTTTAAGGAGGAAAATTGTTCTGGCGTACCAAACTTTGAACACATGCAATATAATTGCCATCCCTGGTTTTAAATTTTCCTTTTGTAGGGCAACAAACATAACTAAAATCTAGAATTTTTATTTATGCTTACAAAACAAATAAATAAAACAATAAATACGTGGTATACAATCCCAAAGCTCATATTTAGGATTCATATGCATAGCTTTCTTATAGGCTTCTAGTAAAGTTTACAAGTGAATAAAAAAGACTGACATCAACTAAAATATTTAAGGCAGTGGTAATTCAGTATATGAGTACAGAACAATACTTTCTTCGAAAAACTGTGACATGGCAAACATTAGCTTAACACATTGTGTGCGGGTACATTTCACAGCGGAATTGTACCGGCGTTTTTCTCGTAAATTTAGTTATTCAGTTAAATCTCAATAGATCGAAAATTATTTAATATTTTAACCAACTTTTCGTATTTTATATTGAAATATGTAAACAAATATATAAATAGAAATATATAAATAACAACCATAAGATTTTTGTAAACAAAATATATTTTTTAGTGGATAAATTTATAATAGTATCGTAAATATGAAAAATCAAATAGAAATAGTTGTATATAGTTTTAATTTTTTCGAATTATGGTATATATAAATATTTTTACAATATAAAAAAATGAAAAGAGCAATCATAAAACTAATAATGTAAAAACTAGTCTTTAATTGTCTAAATTTTTCCAGAATCTATGTAATAGACAAGAAAATTCGACTTCGTTTTCCTGTATATACCGTTATTTTTGTACCCACAAGAAAACCATGTTGTTACACCAACCCGTACTAGTACGTGACCCGCACTCAAATATCAATCGTCAGAAAACGTACTAGTACGTGTCCCGCATACAATGTGTTAAGGATATAGATCAGATAAGATATCTACATTATTCTAAACGATGAAAATTAGCATGGTAAATATAAATTGCAAGCAGCATTTGAGCATTAGCCATATTCATCGTCATTTATTTTATGTCTTGTACTCAAAACAGAAAGTATGAGATTAAAAATGGTGAACTATTAGTTCATTAAAATTTTTTGAGCACATGATTCTTGAAAACTTTGACATATTTGAAAAGAAAATGTAAATACACACTTTGGAGAGACAAATCATGCGTAATTGTACAAAAACACTTAGTGATAATACTGAAAGTTTCAATCATAAATACTTAAATTAAAATGCAACCTAAAATTTGCTAGAAATAAATAAACGTACACGTTTTAGTCACGATGAACCCACAGATACGAATAATAAATAATTTATCCACACGTTGAAAATGCTTTGAATAAATAAATCCGGAGAATCCATTGGAAGTATGAACACGAGAATTTAAAAAAAAAATAAAATAAAATATCCACAGGAAAAGAGATCTCAAAGAGCATTTTGTTTCTCCACACTTAAGAATCACACTTTTCCCATTGACTTCTCCTCCTTGACAATATACCATCACCATGCGCAGAATGATGAGTCATGGGACCTTGCAGTGCGCATGCGGCAGAGGGTCTCTTGCTTGCATTCACCTACGCAAGGTTCTCGAGGGAAATCACTGAGGTGATACAGGTGCCTGAGAGAAAAATTTGACTTATTAAAGCAACTTTAAAGCTTATATAAAAATATCAGAAAATATCTCTTACAAGTCAAGTTTTCTACTGCATCCTTAGAATCTAAACTAAGAAAGGGATGCTCCCCTATTTAGACCCAAATACTGATAATTTTTAAAGTAATAATCAATAAATCTTTTACCATATGATTAAATATTTTGAATTTATTAGAAAACTTCTTTGAAGTGAACACATAGTTACTCTATTAATTTGCCCCTACATCCTTACAAAGGACTATAAATTTTCCAACATTTTCATTTTCACCGAAAATTTGGTAAATAAAACTCCAAATACTAGCTTACCAGTCATTTCCGTTAATTTTTTCCAGAAAAATAACATAAAAAGTAGGTAACAGGTACTACATGCATTTAATAATTTTTGGTTTATGCTCTTCTATTTTAAAGACAAAATTTTTAATAGTAGTTAATGTGAAATATGTGTATCTAAATCTCAATAAAATACTCAGTATTAAAATTCATTCATAACCAAATCAATTTATTAAAATATTAATGAAGCGTTAAACAACTCTTAGAACTCAAAGCCTCCAACTAAAATCCTAGAATTCAAAGAATAATAAAGTGTAATGGATAATTTTATTGCTTAATATTTTTTAAAATTGTGTTAGTTTTATTACCTATTGAAGCATAAAATAACATAAAAAGTAGGTAAAAGGTACTACATGCATTTAATAATTCTTCGTTAGTGCAATACTATTTTAAAGACAAAATACTTAATAGTAATTAATGTAAAATATGTGTAACTAAATCTCAATAAAATACTCAGTATTAAAATTCATTCATAACCAAATCAATTTATTAAAATATTAATGGAGCCTTGAACAACTCCTAGAACTCAAATCCTCCAACTGAAATCCTAGAATTCAAAGAATAATGAAAAGTAATGGATAATTTTTATTGCTTAATATTTTTTTAAAGTATGTTAGTTTTTTTACCTATTGAAGCATAAAATAACATAAAAAGTAGGTAAAAGATACTGCATGCATTTAATAACTTTTGGTTAGTGCACTTCTATTTTAAAGACAAAATACTTAATAGTAATTAATATAAAATATGTGTAACTAAATCTCAATAAAATACTCTATTAAAATTCATTCATAACCAAATTAATTTATTAAAATATTAATGAAGCCTTAAGCAACTCCTAGAATTCAAAGCCTCCAACTAAAATCCTAGAATTCAAAGAATAATGAAGTGTAATGAATAATTTACATATTTAATATTTTTTAAAAATTATGTTAGTTTTATTACCTATTGAAGGCCTGATTTTACTGCAAACGAATTTAACTGCTTATAATCCTTTCTTGGGTTTTACACTCATTGGTAGTATAATTTTATACAGTATAAATATACATAAAAACTTTGAAAACAATTTTGGGGGGGATTTACCGATAAAAAAATTTAAACGTACCAGTATATTTTTATATTTACTGGTAAATCAATAAATAGGTTTAATGATATTACAAGTCATAATTCCTACCATTTTGACTGATTTTACAAGAATATTGTTATTATAAGCACATGTTGAATTTTTGTTCTGTATAAATCTCTATATTACTATAAATTCACTTTTAGTATAAATAGAAAACGAATTTCAAATCTTTCTGACATATATAAAAAAAGTGTGACAGTATAAATCATTTGCACCTTATTTTTATTGTTTTATTCACCAAAATACTTCGTACAGAAAGTTTTTTGTCATCTGACTTTCATTTATATTGAAGTTAAAAAATAGGCTAACAAATTAGTAACTCATAACAACCACTAATTTTTCTGAAGATAAAATAATTTACAATGTACGTTATTGTTAAATAACTTGCGTTATAACCACCAGAAAACAATAATTTTTGGCATCATTTGAGAAAACTGCATTAAGTTGGCCAGCAAAAGTCTTTCTTACAGACCATTAACTGACTAATTGTTTAAATAACTGATTAATTGACTTCTTTAATTATATACGACTAGACAGAGAGTTGGGCTCAAAGCGGTTAATATTGTAATATATATCGGTATTTTAAGAGAGAATACTAATTCTTAGTATTTGTCTACAAATCTTTAAGTATGAAAATGTATATCATAAAGCAGATTATCTATATGTCTCCCAACTTCATCTACAGTTTTGTTACGATCTCAAAGAAATTTTGCCCACTAGACGAAGAGTCAATCTGTACTTAAAATTTTCCTAGAACTTTAATTAAAGGAGATAAATTGCGTAGGCTTTATGCTTACTTTAATTACGAAGCTATTAATTAAAACCTCCAGAGCACTAATATTTTCACTCTTTAAAGTGTACTTCCAGCTATACTCAGTGAAACATCATGCGTGAAGATGTCTGAGTGTTTTTATAATTCCCAGGTGTTCGTTCTAAAAGGCGTTAGACTAAAAGCACGGGAGAAATCGTGTGGACGTCTTACATTTTATTTAATGTAGTCCTTAAAAAAGTTATACGAGATTCAGGTATCAACACTAGAGGCACATTCTTGAAGAAATCTATTCAGGTACTGGTATACGTGAATGATATAGATATAGATGGAGGAAGAAAGTGATTGAGCCATTTATTGCCCTTGACAGTGCTGCCAAAGATATGGGCTTAGCAGTAAATGTAGAAAAAACAAAATTTGGGTGGTAAGCACTAGAAAACATGATGTACACTCGCTTAATATTGAAAACTACACTTTTGATGGAGTAACCCAGTTTAAGTACTTGGGCACGCTTATTATCAGAAATGAGATAGTGGTTGAAATAATGAACCGAATTTTGATGGCAAATAGATGCTACTTTGTTTTAAGGAGGAAATTAAAATCTAATCTCATCTCAATTAATTAAAAAATAAATTTATACAGAACACTTATACGACCGGTCATTTTATACGGAAGTGAGACGTGGACAAACCAGGGGAAAAACAGATACTCATTTTTGAAAGAAAGATCCTTCGGTCAATTTTTAGGGCAGTAAAAGAAAAAGATGCATGGAAAAGTTTATACAAGCAGGAATTATATACTAAATATAGACAACCTAACATCTTGAGAGTTATTAAATCCAACAGAATCAGATCGCTAGGGCATGTTTATCGACGTACAGATTTGGACCCAGTTAAAAAATTAACTTTTTCGAAGATTGGAGATACAAGGAGAAAAGGGAAACCAGCAACAAGGTGGTCTGACAGTGTAAAGAGGGATTTGGAGATCTTGGGAAGAAATAGGGGAAGAAACCTGGCTAAAAGTCATGTCTTCTGGCAGAAGCAGAGAAAGCCTTTGCGTGCACCAGGCTGTAGTGCTGTTGAAGAAGGAGAAGAAATAGTGTGGACCGATTATTTCTCCGTTGCGCAATATAATTGTACTGAAAAATAAAGGTTTTTACGATTTTTTTTTCAAAAGAACTTGTTTCGGTGAATCCGGTGTTCCGGAACAAAACAACTCAACATTACTATGATTCTATTTGGTGCTATTCAGAAGAACTCTCTAGTAGTCGCACTTCGTATCAAGAGAGCGCATCCGCACGGCAGCTGGAATGATGTCCATTTTTCATTTTGTTTTGCGCATGTAAATTTTTTAATGTCCTTTACTTGTTTTTGTGTTGTATATAGCGTCTTAATATAAGTTTTTTTGGGGGGTTTGAAAAAGAGTGCTTTTCTTTATTCAATTCTTTACATCGCAACAGGATGGTTTTAAAGCATATTTACGGAGCAGATTTCTAAACTTCTGGTAATACTTAATAATCCTTTTATTCGGTACATTCTTGCATCGTTGAAAATTTCAGAATTTTCTCTCATGTATTGCGTACATAGCTCCCTTGTAACAAAAAAGTAGATCTTAGCGCTCCAATTAATCATTCAACCAACCGAAATGTATAATAAAAAATATTTGTACAATTTCTTTCTACAGGCTTTTAAATAAGACTCAAAGTTCAACTTAAAAATTTAACAACTTCGGGAAATTTTCAGTTGAACGTCTGTATGCAATAACCGGCTTTACTTAAAGTTTCAGAAAAATTTCTCAAAAATTGTAGATTTTACAAATATTTTTTCTGTTTTTTGTTTAAATGTTCAATAACGCCGTAAATTTTTACATGATCATATCCTGGGAGAAAAACATCTTGTCATTCTGCCAAGTGAGAATAGTGCTTTTTCTTCCACAAGCTATAGAGATTTTCTTTTCTGTTTTATTACTCCTTAGTAAAATTTTATATCCTTCAACTACAACCGAAATAATCTATTTTAATCTAAATAAATTATCAAAACCCGTCTTTACCCAGACAAAGCTGGGTATGTCAGTTAGGGTAAAATAAAATCCATTACAAAGAACTGGTATAAAATTTTTCCACAGTAGCGAATCGCGTCAACAAAGATTTTAACCTTAATAGAAGCTCGGCCAAGGACAAAAGCAGTAATCAAACTCTGAAAAGTATCCCCTAAATCACTAAGCCACTTTCTCTGAATTCCACTGCAGCATAAAAGGATCAAGAATCCTATTCATAATATCTAGATAAGTTCTAAAGTCTTTAATGTTATTACGCCATTGCGCCACCAGGCTATTTTATTATCGCAGCAGTAACCGAATACTTTCTTTCAAAGATGATTTCTCTGCATTGGAATGAAACAATGCGAATGTTGCAGGATTCTATTCTGGACGAGTGTAAATATTTATTATTATAATTATTATCATTATATAAATGTTTGTAATGATATTTTAATATAACTAACCAACTTAATTATAATTTTATCCTAAAATAAATTTCTGGCATTCTATACCTAAAAGAACAACTTTTGGCGAAAGTCTTTGTTTCTGTTGGTCATTCTCACTTAAATTAAGTTTAAAGTAAATAAAAATTACTTGCATCATTATTTTGAGAGTTTTAGCACTTGCCAATTCAAGAGTTCTTATCTCCGGTAATTGTGTAAAGAATCCACGAATTTCGTGGTTTAGCTATGTGAAATGATGTCATAGTTAATCAAGTTGTTGGTCGGAAATGAAGTCATTATCTCAAAGTAATTATTTACGGAAACTTCGGATAATTTTGTGTATCTATAAAAATTATGTTTCTGTATTCATGTTTGGCAACATATTTTTGTAACAATTGTGTGGAAATGTTGCATGCATAATTAATTACAGCGAGTGTATAAAATAAGTCTATAGTCTGCTGAATGTTGGCTATTTTATTCTGTTATCTTTGCATTATGTTACGCTAACTTTTTGTTTTGTTTTGTATTTGTTCTGTTGCTGGTTACGACGGAGTTAGTTTATTAATATGTATATATTATAAATAGTTCTTTTTTGTATGACCGTGGAGCTTCTTCGTGTCATCAATAAAATTCATGCTCTAAAGTGAGAACTTTGTTCTTCCTTTTTGCTATTCTTCAAGCTAAAAGTCTTCCACTGTGCTAAAGAACATGTCTCTGTTTAGCATTACGTTATTAATAGGCTTAACGAGACTACACTCTGCTGACCCTTAAAGTCCAACAGTTTCCCTTTTCATTCTGGTAACCTTTGGAGACTACGAGAGTTCCAATTTCATTTTGCTTAGCTCAACTCATCTTATAAAACTATTTTACGCAAATCAGTTTCTGTCTTTAGCATCACCCACGGAATATACTCTTTACGCATCTGATTGGTTGACTCCCTTATACCCTCATGGAACTACATAAGTTTTGGAAGCAAAGCGCAAATAAGGTCTCAATAAACTCTAAATTTTTATTTTTTCAGATTTTGCTATTTGCTTTTATGGTCTAACTACTGTACTTATTATATGTATTATATTATATGTACTTATTATATGTATTATATAGGTATTTAACATGGATATAATTATGTTTGTAGCAGTTAAAAACACCCAATATATATATATATATATATATATATATATATATATATATATATATATATGTGTGTGTGTGTGTGTGTGTGTGTGTGTGTGTGTGTGCGTGTGTGTATGTGTGTGTGTGTGTGTGTGTAATCCTTAACCTGTGTGTACGTGTGTTATTCATTCCGAAGAAGCTGGACAGATCGTGACAAAATTTTGCATTATGATTCAAGAAATGTTTCAGGCTAGATATTGTTCAAATGTCAAGGGTACTATGGAGATTAAAATGTTTTTTTGTCTAAATTGGTTAAAGTGACTATGTTCTAGTGCCATTTAATATTTTTTCTTTTAATTATGTCCCAAAATATTTAAACAATTCTATGTATATCAATCCATAAGATAGTACTTAAAATGCGATTAAAGATAACAGAAGTTTTAGAAATTTTTATTCGATTTACTTGATGAAATTTTATCTATTTTTATTTCATATAATTTTTCCTTTTCACTTCAGTTTGCCATTTTTACATAAATATCTATTCCGTTTTTGTAGTAACAAATTATTGTTGGAAAGGCTCATCGATATAATGAAAATATCGATACAAATTTCGGTCGTAACCGCACTTCATTTATGTAAATTTAATGAATCAGCCTTGTTATAAATTAACTTCCCGGTAGGTTCCGGGGTTGTCTTGTCTTGCTTTTGCCTTGTGTTTAATATTGATGTAAAT
The DNA here is from genome assembly GCA_032207245.1 of Pardosa pseudoannulata. Taxonomy (NCBI): domain Eukaryota; kingdom Metazoa; phylum Arthropoda; class Arachnida; order Araneae; family Lycosidae; genus Pardosa; species Pardosa pseudoannulata. The sequence goes on along the minus strand of CM063508.1, from coordinate 83,122,932 downwards.
AAATATGTTGGTAAGAAATATCGAAGTACTGTGTTTAAAAATACCTTGTATGTGTAATTTGTTTTGTCGTTCGAGCTGGATGAATCAACATGCAACGTAATTTAACGCCAACAATTGTTCGTTTGGAAAATTAAAATTCTAAGAAAAATCAAAAGAAAATTGAGTCATGTTCAAAGTCGATTAGAGCTAATCAACGATTATTTAGTTTACAATCTAACTGGTGATGTTTGGTGCTGTCATGCGTAAAATAAAATGTGTTATTCGTGCTCACCTGACGAACTTCTGGAACAGGTGGTCATCGTCCTGCATCCTGTCTAGTAGTCGGTTCCACTGGTATGGCTCTAAAGAGTCCATGCCATACTCTTCGCGCGCAGAGTAAGATCTCCTCCAGACTGGTCGGTCGTAAAGATTTGCTTCCGTCAGATTCAGATAATACGTTTCGTGATCCAGCACCGACTGAAAATGAAAATCATAGCTTGTAAAACAAAGCATATTTAAAAAGGGTCCCACATTGGATTCATAATGGATGATTTGAGATATGGACAAGGAGCATTGAATCTCAAATTTCAAAACATATAAATTTGAACCATATACTTTAGAAGATTATAGATACTGGATCAAAAAATGTTAACTGTAGAGACCTTACAGCCTGACGGGTACTGTTAAACTTAATTAGAGGGTGAATTAGAGGGTTTAAAAGAAATAGATTCTGTACGACACCACTTACCATGGAGCCGTCTGGTCGTTTCCCATCCACAGTATATATTCTATAGGAAGGATTGACTCCATCGTAGCTTGTGACTGATGGACCGACGTATGCAACAGACGTTGGCCTCTGCCCATCACCGTAGAACACTTCCAGTTCATCCAGATGACTATGACCAAAGAACTGGCCACGCACAGTGTTCTCAAACCTAAAATTGGAAAAAAAGAAATTAAAATTTAGATATAATCTCCAAGTTAGGCACCTTGAACTCTCCTTCTTGGTGACTGAGAAATGATCCCCTAAATTAGAGGTTCTTAAACTTTTTATCCCACGTAATCCTTAGCAACAGAACCGTTGAAAAATATTATTTAAGGAGAAACTAAGGTACTATTATTTATCACCCATTTAACATAAGCATAAAAACCAAACAACATAAATCCGTATACAAATCTAGATACTTACAAAAGGCGAATTGGAAACAAGAATTTTTTTTAACGAATTGATACAGGGATCAATGTTTCTCCATTTTTTTATTCTATACTGTAGCATGTGGTTTGAAATATTTACAGTAGAACTCGATTATACCAAACTCTATTAACCGAAACTCTCCGTTAACCTTTAATTTAATTTTTTTTTCAAATATATTTTAATTTCTGTTATTTCCCTTGTCTGTATAGACATTAGGATACCTGTAAAATAAACAAAAAAATATATTTTCCATTTTTGAGATAATTAATATCCGCTGTGGCGAACGTTGACAATTATGTTATATAGTAGTTATAAATATATGTGTCCGGTGAAGCGGCCAGTTTTAGCAAAATTAAGGGTTAAGTCAGTTTCTACTTCAATTTTTTTTTTAACTTTCTATTATCATTCTTTCTATTATCATTTATTTCTATTCATTCAAAATTTTCTCTTTACAAACATGCATTTTTAAAGTTTTCTTTTTCCCCACAATCCTTTTGTATTCAAGCCGTCCCTTCCAAATTATGGGTGCAAATAAATATTTTGGAATTCCCTTTTTTTAGAATTCCTTCTCTCAACCACAGTTCTCGGTATGAGTGTACTCTTCCCCACTTTCAAATATTCCTATTCTAAACAAAAACACACCCCATTTCGAAATTTGGAAGGTCATACTGCCGAGACTCTGAACAATGGAATATCGAATGTTATTGAACTAATAACGATACTACTTATTAAACTAGATGATTATTGATGAATTCTAGATTATCCGATGTAGGTTCGGTCCCAATTACTTCGGATAATCGAGATTTTACTGTATTATCAAATCAGTTATCTGTTCCTTATTGTTGCGCTTCTGGATTACTATTATTAATTCTATGTAAGAGATAAGGAAAACATTAGATAATGAATTTACGTGTTTTAGAATAAATTTCAGATATTTAACAATGAACTCATGGAGAGTGGTTGCAGAACCCTAGAGTTCCATTGACTACTCTAGTCCAATTAATGAGCTACGGAAAAAAATAGGAAAACGCTTTCTAGGAGTCTTCGAATGCCTCCTAGAGACAGAAAAGCGTTGGGTCTTTGCTTGTTTTACACCCTTTAAATTCTGCTGAGGAATATACAATACGAAAGAGAAGGCATCGATAGTTAAAGAAAACAGTCTGTTTCGGTTATATGGTCAGCTCAACGGTCCAGTAAAATCAGACCATATAAGCGGCGTGACCATATATGCGGAACAATAAAACCAAATTACCGTGCTATACTATATGCCCTGAGGAATATACAATGCGAAAGAGAAGGCATCGATAGTAAAAGAAATACAGTCTGTATCGGTTATATGGTCAGCTCAACGGTCCAGTAAAATCAGACCATATAAGCGGCGTGACCATATATGCGGAACAATAAAACCAAATTACCGTGCTATACTATATACCCTGAGGAATATACAATACGAAAGAGAAGGCATCGATAGTTAAAGAAAACAGTCTGTTTCGGTTATATGGTCAGCTCAACGGTCCAGTAAAATCAGACCATATAAGCGGCGTGACCATATATGCGGAACAATAAAACCAAATTACCGTGCTATACTATATACCCTGAGGAATATACAATACGAAAGAGAAGGCATCGATAGTAAAAGAAATACAGTCTGTATCGGTTATATGGTCAGTTCAACGGTCCAGTAAAATCAGACCATATAAGCGGCGTGACCATATATGCGGAACAATACAACCAAATTACCGTGCTATACTATATACCCTGAGGAATATACAATAAGAAAGAGAAGACATAGATAGTAAAAGAAATACAGTCTGTATCGGTTATATGGTCAGTTCAACGGTCCAGTAAAATCAGACCATATAAGCGGCGTGACCATATATGCGGAACAATACAACCAAATTACCGTGCTATACTATATACTTTGAGGAATATACAATACGAAAGAGAAGGCATCGATAGTAAAAGAAATACAGTCTGTATCGGTTATATGGTCAGCTCAGTGGTCCAGTAAAATCAGACCATATAAGCGAGATGACCATATATGCGGAGCAATAAAACCAAATTACCGTGCTATACTATATACCCTGAGGAATATACAATACGAAAGAGAAGGCATCGATAGTAAAAGAAATACAATCTGTATCGGTTATATGGTCAGCTCAGCGGTCCAGTAAAATCATACAATATAAGCGGGGTGACCATATATGCGGAACAATACAACCAAATTACCGTGCTATACTATATACCCTGAGGAATATACAATACGAAAGAGAAGGCATCGATAGTAAAAGAAATACAGTCTGTATCAGTTATATGGTCAGTTCAACGGTCCAGTAAAATCAGACCATATAAGCGGCGTGACCATATATGCGGAACAATACAACCAAATTACCGTGCTATACTATATACTTTGAGGAATATACAATACGAAAGAGAAGGCATCGATAGTAAAAGAAATACAGTCTGTATCGGTTATATGGTCAGCTCAGTGGTCCAGTAAAATCAGACCATATAAGCGAGATGACCATATATGCGGAACAATACAACCAAATTACCGTGCTATACTATATACCCTGAGGAATATACAATACGAAAGAGAAGGCATCGATAGTAAAAGAAATACAGTCTGTATCAGTTATATGGTCAGCTCAACGGTCCAGTAAAATCAGACCATATAAGCGGGGTGACCATATATGCATGACAATACAACCAAATTACCGTGCTATACTATATGCCCTGAGGAATATACAATGCGAAAGAGAAGGCATCGATAGTAAAAGAAAACAGTCTGTTTCGGTTATATGGTCAGCTCAACGGTCCAGTAAAATCAGACCATATAAGCGGCGTGACCATATATGCGGAACAATAAAACCAAATTACCGTGCTATACTATATACCCTGAGGAATATACAATACGAAAGAGAAGGCATCGATAGTAAAAGAAATACAGTCTGTATCGGTTATATGGTCAGTTCAACGGTCCAGTAAAATCAGACCATATAAGCGGCGTGACCATATATGCGGAACAATACAACCAAATTACCGTGCTATACTATATACTTTGAGGAATATACAATACGAAAGAGAAGGCATCGATAGTAAAAGAAATACAGTCTGTATCGGTTATATGGTCAGCTCAGTGGTCCAGTAAAATCAGACCATATAAGCGAGATGACCATATATGCGGAACAATACAACCAAATTACCGTGCTATACTATATACCCTGAGGAATATACAATACGAAAGAGAAGGCATCGATAGTAAAAGAAATACAATCTGTATCGGTTATATGGTCAGCTCAGCGGTCCAGTAAAATCATACCATATAAGCGGGGTGACCATATATGCGGAACAATAAAACCAAATTACCGTGCTATACTATATACCCTGAGGAATATACAATACGAAAGAGAAGGCATCGATAGTAAAATAAATACAGTCTGTATCGGTTATATGGTCAGCTCAGCGGTCCAGTAAAATCATACCATATAAGCGGGGTGACCATATATGCGGAACAATAAAACCAAATTACCGTGCTATACTATATACCCTGAGGAATATACAATACGAAAGAGAAGGCATCGATAGTAAAAGAAATACAGTCTGTATCGGTTATATGGTCAGCTCAGTGGTCCAGTAAAATCAGACCATATAAGCGAGATGACCATATATGCGGAACAATACAACCAAATTACCGTGCTATACTATATACCCTGAGGAATATACAATACGAAAGAGAAGGCATCGATAGTAAAAGAAATACAGTCTGTATCGGTTATATGGTCAACAATACAACCAAATTACCGTGATTTACTATATACCTTGCATTTTTAATCCATAACAGAAGAGCTTATGAACATTGCCATTAAGTTACAAGCTCTGACCTTTTCTTTCTTGATCATAGATTTCAACATTTGAGGACCAAAGTTTGGCAGCTAAAATGTTGTTTAATGTCATCCGGGTAATCGAATTTGCTTTTGCGAAAGTAGCCTTTGAAAGATTAGATTTTTTTTTTTAAATTTTCAATCAATTCCTCTCTAAATAACTGATAAATTTTTCCTTTTCGAAGCCATAATTAAAAAATGAACGTTCTTATTCTTTACATATGATCCAATTGCAACAAAAATTTCCTTTACTTGTTTCATCTCAATTTCAACTTAAGCAGGGACAGATAACTTCATCCAGTAAACAGACAGATGTCAACTCTTGTCAGGGGGCAGGAGAACTGAGATAGGTGATGTCTACACAAACAAGAAAGGAGTAAAGGGAGGGAAGTAAAGGCTTGAAATCAGGTCCTCTCCTATTTAACACTGACTCCTTAAAAAAAGAAAAAAAAACGGAAACTCGTTGAAAACTTGAAAATGACCATATAACGGGTAAGAAGAAAAAAATGGCTGTAAATTCGGAGCACTTTAACACATGTTCCATATTAGGTTAGACGAGACTTTAGAAAACTGACCATATAAGAGGGGTGACCTTATAGGCGGGTGACCATATAGCCGGTACTGACTGTACTAAACTTAATAAATACTTGAATATGCAACTTATCGACTCCAGTAATATGTAAAGTATTCATAAAGATAACGAATTTGTCATTCGTCAGGTTTGCTAAAATATAAGATCCCTACACGTTTTTGACAATAGCAAAAAATTATAATCAACTTATATAAGAAATCATAATTAATTTTCGTTTCTGGCCACTATTATTAATTCTACGTAAGGAATTAAGGAAAAATTAGGGAGCAAACTTAGGGAATTTCTTTAAAATTTCATTGGTGTTAAAATTTTTCTCAAGGAATACGTGGAGGGTCATTGCAGAACCCTAGGATTAAGTAGGACACACTTTAAAAATTCCTAACTTTAGTGAGGCCAAAAGACGTTATGATCTTATTGTGTGGTTTGTTGTTTCTAATGCTATTTGCACGATCCAAGCTATACTCGGTGTAAACTCATAGGCACTTCAAGGTCACTGATTTTTCCCCGATCACCAACTCTAACTATGGTAACGACAGTTGGGAAAGACTTTACTCTTTTTTCCCACTGTGTTAAGGGGTGTCATGCATCGTGTGGGGAGGTAAACTTTCTATTCCAAAATTGCACTAAATTAATTATTTGATGATTTTACAAGAATTGAAAGAGGTCTTAATTCAATAACAATATTTTGTATTATTTTATTATGTATTTAAAGATTTATGGTCTGTTGACACATTTTTAGAAAGTGAAAATTTCTTTGGAAGGTACAGATTCCTAATGTTTTAGTAAGAATTCTAAATTAAAATAAATTTTTGTAATTTTACAAGAACATCTATGATTTATTATAAACTTTTTATACATATTGTTAAACTTTTCTTTATGTAAATAGTTTTTATGCACAACTGAAAATTTTAACTTTGCTCATAATTAGTAGTTTGTTAAA
>CM063508.1:83103842-83111342 GCA_032207245.1 Pardosa pseudoannulata | reverse complement strand
GAAAGAAAAAAAATTTTGAACATGCTACAAAATTTTCTGTAAAGGTTACGCTACTTATTTAAAATAAAATTTATATTAAGGTTAATTTTTGAATGTTAAAACTAGAGCAGAATGATACCTGAATTTTAATATTGTGATTTATCGTTCACCAAATTTCAATATATTAATATGTTCTAATATATATCACCTTTTATAGGGTTAAAAATATAAGTGTGTTCTGTATAAAATAATACAAACACACATAAATCAATGTGTGTGTTGGTTATCTAGAATTAAATGCATGTGTTATATAACCACCATGGATTATTCTGGCAAATATAAGTGTATTTTGTATAAAATAATACAAACACACATATATCAATGTGTGTGTTGGTTATCTAGAACTAAATATATGTGTTATATAACCACCATGGGTGATTCTATGTAAGGAAAAAGTTTTTGAACATCCTACAAAATTTTCTGAAAACTTATACGCTACTAATTTAAAATAAAAAGTACATTAAGGTTAATTTCTGAATATCAAAATTAAAGCAGGGTGATATCTGAATTTTAATATTGTGATTTATCTTTAACATCAATATATTAATATGTTCTAATATATATCACATTATCATAGAGTTACAAATATAAATGTGTTCTGTATAAAATAATACAAAGATATATATCAATGTGTGTTGATTATCTAGAAAACAAAGACTTAATTTCTTAATCTGAATGCATAAATTTAAGTTTTAACGTATTGCTTTAAAGAAGAAAACCACATAACATATTATTACTAATAGAAAAAAGATTTGTGGACTTGCCAAAAAAGAAAAAAGTGTGAGAACAGATATAAAACTTTCTGATTATCTTCAAAATTCATTTATATACTTTTTATTTGAAGCTGAAGATGGTTTTAAAATACTTTCTTTTAAGTTTTCAGAAACAGATTTTTCCGAAAATTCTTTTCAGATTTTCGGGAAAAAAAATCTTTTTTTTTTTTTTTTTAATTTTCGGAAAAGAGCCACAGAAATTTTCGGAAAATTAAGAAATTTTTGGATCAGAATCACCTGATAACCACGCATTCTTTTCAAGTTGTACTAATAATTAACAGATGAAACCAATATTTAATCATGTATTATAGTAAAAATTCATTCTAACTTATTTTTATACTAATTTCAAACTATAGTATTAACAACATTGACGGACAGTAGGTGCAAGTGAAGTTCGAAAATTAACAGTATATGTTTGTATAATTTTTAGAATATTAGAAGTACAGTTTTACTCTTTCTGCTTAAATAAACTTAATTTTGATTAATTCATCTCCTTTAATTAGTTTGCGGCTATAACCGTCATGGCGCCAGTGGACTCTAGACACTGAGTAATGGGACGATGGTGGCTATAACAGCAAAAATTTTAAAACGTATGACAGGTTTAATGACTCAAATAAGCATTTTTTTTTGGTTGGTTGGTTGGTTGAAGTTTAATGGCGCTAAATCCTCTAGGGACAAACTGCACCAAACAAGATGAGGAAGTAAACTAAAAACGAAATTTAGATAAAAAATTTTGACTAAAAACAAAAAGACAGGATCTAAAACAGATTAAATTAACAATAAAAATATAACATACAACAAAAAACACCAAAACAAATTGAGTTATATACAAATTAACAAGAATTGAAAATTGAGTAAATTGAAAATTGAAAGATTAAAAATTGAATATTACAAAATTGAATCACAATCAAAAATCATATTTCAGTATAAAAGCCAGTTCGACGAAGAAAAGGGAACAAGTTTGGATGTGGAGTTTCCCCGATGATTAAATCAAGATTAGGTGATGGATTACCAAAAAATTTTATATACATTGATTTTAAACAAACACAAGAGGTTAAAATATGTGCGACTGTGTAAGGTGTCTTACAATACGCATATTGTGGATGAGCTTCACCTAGCAAAAGATGGGCATGGGTGAGTCTGCAATGGCCCACTCGTAGATGAGTGAGTATTACGTCGTGTCTCTTAGAAGGGAGTTGAGGCCATTTAGTTATCTTTGTTTTAATTCCTCGCAGTTTATTTGAAGGAGTGTTATCCCAGGAGATCTGCCATTTATTGTGTAAAAGATCTTTGATGTAATTTTTCAAGTCAGGATAAGGAAGACCAGTATTGAGAAAATCACTTCTAGACCTGGTAGCCATGTCCACAAGTTCATTGCCTTTAATGCCGACGTGAGAGGGAACCCAGCTAAAAACTAGCGAGATTCCCATGGAAGTAAGGTTAGTTATTAAAGAGCAATTTTTTTTGTGTGCAGCAAATTAATTTTGGGAGTTTTACACAAAATCAATAATAACTATAAATTCAAAAGAAAACATGATCGCACTACGCCCTTCACAACCACATGCATACTGAAGCTGCAAGTCGTGTAACCGGTGGAAAATGAAATTCAACCTAAAAAATTGTTTCCAAAACGGGACATTAGGCTTCTACTTGTACGCCGGTAAATGCACATTTGTGCCGCTATAGCCGTAGTATCTGAAAACGACCTTTTCTTTTTGGACGGCTATTGCCGCCATGCCACATAGTGAACTTCACTTTGAAGGCTATAGACACAAGTGTCCGTCATCGTGTTAAAATATAACAATACAAATTTAAAAATTTCAGTAAAACATCAATTAAATTTAACACTCAAAAGAAAGATTATGCCATATTTTGACGATCAGAAATATATCTTTTAAAAACTTCTTATAGAAAATGTAATGTGAACTACTTTCAAAATATATTTCACCATTTTTTTCCTTCTACTGATTTGTACAAAGTGTAACAGTTCTGAAGAAAGAGCATATATTTGATTCCAGCAATAAATACCCACCTTTTCGCCACTCAGTTCCGCTTCCTGCAGTTGCTGAACTAACCACTCTAACTCTTGACCAGGATCCGTCGAGTTCAATAGCATCCACCTATTGGAAAGTAACTTTAATTAAACTTTAATAGCTTTTATATTTTTTTACAATTTCAGCCCTCTCTTCTCGTTTAAAAATTCTAAGTATGTATATATTTTGGGAGTTTGCAGTTTTACATAAAATGTCGGAATACAGTTCACTGCAGGTTAAAGAAACAATATTTTCATATTTATATTTAGTTAATTCATAATTATATAAATGCAAATTCCAAATTCGCACTCATAACAATTTGGGCTCCTGATTGGTAAACAAAATGAGTAGACCATCGAGTTGCTTTGAAGGCGGAATGAGATTATTTTCCATTGTTCTATAGAAAAGACTTACTGAAAGTTAAGTGTAGAGAAAATGTGAAATAAGCTTGTATAATTAGCTTACAAACTAAGTTGCGCGAGTCTGGTAACAAGGCAAATCTTTCACGACTTAAAAGCAACGGGACAAAGCGAAGTTAAGCTAAACTACTAACAGAGAAACCAGGCGATGAGTTATACAATTCATTTATATATATTATGAAAAATATGCTTGAAACTAACGATTTTCAAATCAGATAAAAATTACATACTACTAGAGAATACATATTTATAAAGGTGTAAATTTTCTATAATGAAATAAGCTTTCCAAAATTCTAGTTCCAGTAAAAAGAGATCACCTACATGTTTACTGAAGCCAAAGAACAATCAAATATAAGGCTGAAAACAAACGAGGAGCAATTAAGCAATTACGCAATATTTCAACCCTTGAAATGAACTACCTTTCACGTTTCTTCAATCGACACTCTAAGCGTGAATAACCTATTACTGTTTGCAGAGTTAACAATGAAAAATAAGTTAATTGCAATTTTCCAACTAATTACAATTATTATACAATATTTGATTTGAGTAAATTGTGAGACTTAAATTAAAAGTAGAATATGTTTTAAAAAGCATTTGTCGTAATAGATGTGTCAAGTGTTCTTTTAACACAAATATACAAGTCCGATTCAATTTAAAATTTATAATAGATTAGCAATATTGTAGAATAAATATTATAATTAATTGCATTATTAATATTATATTTCATTAAGAAACATTCAACCGGACAGTCTTAAACTTTTCCATTTTTCCATTTTATTTCAAGCTATTGTTTACACGCCAAATTTATAAAACTTCCCAGCAAACATATAATTTTTTCAATCTTACTATGAGTTAAAAAAAAAAAAGAAAAGAAGAAAGAACAATTTTTCAAAACTTAAATTTATTTATTACCTACAAATATACACTTCTCTACTATAAATATACATAGGAAAATAATTTTAATAGAGATTTAATTAAGAAAAAGAAATAGAAATGTACAAAGGTGAAATAAATTAAAATGTGTCCTTAGTAATAAGATATAAATGGAAGAACAAATTTTTCAACATGCTTCTTAACTTTACGAGAAAGGTAGCACTCATTTTGGTAATTAACAAATGTTTTAATGTTAAGAAAGTAAATATTAGGTGCCATTCATATGCATTTCAAATAGAGCTTGTGAGGACACATAAAAAATAGGGGTTTATAGGTTGAGAACAATAAGCTAGGCAATTGAGTAGCTAGACAAGCCACCACCATGTTCTGGCGCTGTTTTTGAAAAGCAAAATATAGCTTGATATTATTGATATTTAGTTAAACAAAAAGTGATACTGTTTTAATACCCAACTATGAACGAATAATAGCAAGCACTAACTTTTGGAATGAAGATGCTTTATAGCTTCTATTCATAGTAAAACTTAAAATTTTCCAAACAAATCACTTATTCTTTTTTATATGTTTCAATTTTCGAACTTTCGCGTTTTAAGATATGTTTTACCAAATACAATTTATTTCTTTAAAAATTAAACTAAAATAATTCCTCATGTAATTTTTCAACCAATTTTTTTGTTTAGTTTATATGTCTATGGGAAATTCTTTTCATATTTTCTAAAAGACTGAATTTTTGGTAAATCTTACTGTAAAAACACGCCAACGATATAAAAAAGGCAAAAAAATTTAATTGTTTTAAAAGTTATTCAAAACACTATTAAACGTAATTTAAAAGATAAAAAATTACTTCAAATACTGCATTAATTTTAGTGTTTTCAACAATATTTCTTGAGGAAGTCTTTAGTCATATATTGTGTTTCGATTTTGAAATATTAGAAGATAAGCGGTTAATTAAGACTTCTAGTGTTAATTTCTATGTTTGTTGCGAAAGTTACTTATAATGTAAGAGAAGAAATTCTACAAATTGTTCAAATAATCAGCAGGCAATCTATTTGTGTGCTTGTTTTAAAAAATTTTATGTTGTAAAAAGAAACCACACAGACATATAGCACAGCCTAACATGATCTTTATGTTTAAACCAACCTGGACGAAAATTGGGTATTTTTTAAGAAGAAGCCAAATATTTGAAGAAAGAGTTTGAAGAAAGATATTTTAAAGACACGCCATTTTGTAGCAATTTTAATGGAAAATATTATTTTTCGTTCATTATAACATCTTACTTTTAATTCAGTGTATAATAAATAGTTCTGCTCTGCATACAATAAAAATTTTCCCCGATTATTAAAAAAAGTTCAACTTTATGAAAATTATTTAGTTTTATTACATGAAAAAATATACTTTTAAAAAACATTAAATATATACACTTAATTTAAAAACAGAAATTTACTTCCATCCAAAATAACGTTTGAAATTTGTAAAACAGAAAATATTTTTTATTAAATAGGAGTAAAAAATCTTTTTCATTTTGTGAACCTCAACTATATTTTCAAGATCGATATATTTTATTTCATTTTATAGCATTGTAAAAGTAAAGCTTTTTAAAGTCAGAGAAATTTTCAATTTCGCAGAAGTTTTTAATTTTTTGTTTTAAAATGCTATATACCTTTAAAGGTTCAGAGAATAAAAATATATTTATCTTCAATATTATAAATGTATCTACTTTCTAATACACATATCTTAAAAGTTATATTGTGGTTAAGTAAATTTTATTTTTTATTTGATGTATTATTTTATATTAATTTACTGTTTAAAATGACAAAACTAATTCATTTCTAATTTAGAACTTTATTTAAGAGATTATAAAAAATCCTCCTAAAAAGATCAGAAGTTTGTATTTTATGTTAAATCAATATAGAAGCACTATTATAATGAAAATTTTAAATCTCGAAAGGAACTGTGCCCCCTTAAAATTAAATGATTAATCCAGATGAGCGTGGTACTGCAATCTATAAGAAAACTTTAGGGAACTACAAGTAGCTCGTGTCGACCGTTTAGGGCAGGGGTGGGCAAATACTGTTAAGCGAGGCCAAAATGAAATTTTCAAAATGTCTCCCGGGCCGGAGGACTATACCGCATACACTGTGCACAGGCATATGTTTTGGGTAGAGTTTTTTCCCTGCCCAAGAATATTTTATTTTTTTTTACAAAAACACTATAAGTATCATTTTAAAGCATTTGGACAGAGAAATTTGACAGTTAATAAATGATAATACTAATAATAAATTGTCTTACTTAGGTGTATATACGAACAATTTGTGCCCAGTAAAATATGTCACGTAATTTTTAAAGAAATAGGATCCATTATATTAAATTAATGGTCATTAAATAAATCAGTTAATGAAAGCTTTTATTTTGATATTTATTTATATCTTAGCGATACAAATTATTTTATTTTGATCATAGTTATTTAATTTTTATATTTATAATACATTTTGTAAATATAATAGTAAATAGATTTCTAAAAAGAAAAGACAAACATCAAACGTTAAAATAGAATAGTTTTAGTTAATGCGAAACGTGAAATCGGGAATGTTCATTTGATATTATTTCTGAAAAATTTGGATCCAAATCACTTATAGCAATCCTCAATACCGAGTGTAGGTTTTCGTCAGTAATTTGTGATCGATATTTATTTTTCGTGTAAATCATTAACGAAAAAGTTCTTTCACAAGTTTTTCTTTTTGACTTCAACAAAATCGCATATAAGAGATTAAAAAAAATTGCAAGCAGGATTTTGCCCACCTCTGGCTTAGGGGCTTACTCTGGACTTTGAAGAATCGGTTTGCACGTTCGTTGGAACGTCACTTTGACGTCAGCTTTCGGATATTATGCAATCAAACGATTTAGCTGACGTCAAAGCGAAATCACAACGAAAATGCAAACTGGCTTACAACGTCCAGAGTAAGGGGCATGCTTATCTCTGCTATACACTAAAGGCCGGCCTCACTAAAATCGTTTAACGGTTAACCGTGATTAACCCATAGTGCCAATCAATCGTGGGACGCAATTCTCCGTTTAAACAGAGTTTAATCACGGTTAGGCGTTAAACGACTTTGGTCAGTTAGGCCCTAAGTAAAGGTTCATGGCATACAATAAACCCTAAAGAAATTACTCACCAGTTCTGACTATTGCAATAGTTCATGTTGAGAGACAGCAAACGGAGACCAGGTCGGATTTTAACTGCATAGTACATACCCCTAAAAGAGAGAAAAATATAAATATATGAGTTGAGTAAAATTATTTCCAGGTATTAATCATCGTTTCATAAATATTAAATGCGAAATATTT
>CM063508.1:83096342-83098842 GCA_032207245.1 Pardosa pseudoannulata | reverse complement strand
TAAAGTAAGCGAAATCGGTTACATGCGTTCTGGTTATGATTCTGGCGCCTCTTCCACTCAGCGGAACAAAATTTGGCACCCTTACTTCGAAGACTTTATATTAAAGTCGATAATCTACTGTTTTATTGGGATTTTGCAATCTTGTTGTAGCGGGTTCCCTAATGGGTGCCTACCCCCTGTCAAGAGATCATCATTAAACATAAAATTAAACGAAGAGAGCATTTAAATGCAATTCATTTGCATTTAATTTATCCTCTGGTTTACTGAAAAATTTAATGAACTTATTCACAAGCACATTACTGCTGTAAAAACATTAGATGGACTTGAATTATCAATAACTTTTTCTTCAGTTTTTTTATCATGATATAATCTTTCAGGCTCGGAGAGAGAAGGGATAGTTAGTGTAAATAAAATTACACAAAAGTAACAAAAAGCATTAAGCGTAGTTAAAAATTATTACACTTTTTTATATCTTTTAGTTACTTGTTCATAAGAATACTACACGATCAAAACTCAATTCTTATCTAGTTGATAATAATTTTAATTAAATTGGAGGATTTAAATCTAGTTATTTTTTATGATAATTATTTAATATAGCGGCTGTTCTCCGATGTTTAGCAAATTAGGCAATGGTATAAACATATTGTATGACAGACTATAATGTTGAAAGAATATCGTATTAATATGCAGCTCTAAATATAAAAAAAATTTGATTTAAAATTCCCAGTTCTGACGAACTGAAGTATGTTATATACAAAATAATATATACCTAGTATAACAAACTGCTTGAAGTTCCCATCATTGGCTAAGGTATTTTATAATATTTACATCAAAGAAAATAAAATATTATTTTTAATATATATTTCTGTTTAGTACAGATTAAAACCTTGATAAGGCTTAGTTGGGTTCGGTTTGGTTTGCTTTGAACTGCTACGGTCTACTGTTTTGCAACATGAGAGCTAATAAGACTTAGTTAGATTTTCCTGGGATATTTTATAATCAAAATAAAACTTTAAGACTAAGATTTTTTCCTGCTCAATTTGCAGTTTTGGAACTAAAAATTTAAATACATTTTCTACTTAACAAATAAAACTATCAATTAGTATTTTTACTTAAAGAACTTTATACAATATTTAAACATCGTAATACTTGTGTAGAGGGATATAGAAAAAACATGGTCAAAGTAAAACTCTAACACTATACAAAATTCTCAGTTTAAGAAACATAAAAACATATTTTCAATTTAATACTTTATTAGGTAAAGTTTATGACTCCTAACGTGTACTACCGTGGTTTATTTTTGTATGTGTGTGTGTGTTTTTCGTTCTTAAAATCTCAAACTGTCTAGAAAATGCATAGTGCAAGGCTGATTATCAATCTTTATCAAACAAATCAATATATTAATTTTTAATATATATTATTTATTTCGCTTCATATAGAAGAATACTCTGATATAGCTTAATTTGATTTTCCTGGGCTATATCATAACGTATTAATCATACAAATTATTTTTGTTTTAAGGATTTTTCTAACATGCCTTAATCATGCAAAATATATTTATTTTAATAATTTTTTCTGCTTTATATGAAAACTTACCTTGATTAAGCTTAACTTAATTTTCCCAGTCTATTTTATAATATCTTTATCATACAAAAGAACTGTATTAATTTTTCATTGATTTTATTTTAATTAATAAAAAATATTCATTATTTAATAATTCATTATTGCTATATGAATTATTAAATATTAAAATGCCTCACACCGCAACAAGCACTTTACATGCCGACATGCTTTTCCTTTCTTGGTGTGAAATCCAGTGCCATCTTGATATTCTTCATGTGACGAAGTACTCAAATTTGGAAGCTCATTGATAAATCTTTAAAGATTTTTTATTTTATCTAACCATTAGTGTTATTAATTTAAATCTCTTTATTTTTTATAAATTTTTAAATATCACACTTCTTTAGATCTTTTGTAGAAAACCTGTGTATGTAGGAAAAATAGGACGCGAATTTGGATGATCATTGATAAGAGCCTTAAAGATTTTTTATTTTATCTAACCATTAGTGTTATTAATTTAAATCTATTTATTTTTTTATAAATTTTTAAACATCAAACTTCTTCAGATCTTTTGTAGAAAACCTGTGTATGTATGAAAAATAGGACGCGAATTTGGAAGCTCATTGATAAGAGCCTTAAAGATTTTTTATTTTATCTAACCATTAGTGTTATTAATTTAAATCTCTTTATTTTTTATAAATTTTTAAAACATCAAACTTCTTCAGATCTTTTGTAGAAAACCTGTGTATGTATGAAAAATAGGACGCGAATTTGGAAGCTCATTGATAAGAGAAATAAAGATTTTTTATTTTATCTAACCATTAGTGTTATTAATTTAAATCTCTTTATTTTTTATAAATTTTTAAACATCAAACTTCTTTTGATCTTTTGTAGAAAACCTATGTATGTATGAAGAATTGACTTCTTGGAATCTTAAACT
>CM063508.1:83033842-83088842 GCA_032207245.1 Pardosa pseudoannulata | reverse complement strand
TTGCTTTGTAAACTGTATTTCACAACCAGCTGAATATATAAAGGCAAGTCGCTCGTTATGCTGTGTGGTGTTATTATTTTGACGACTAGTGAGCTGTGTCTCGATTCTAAATATGTCTTATGCTTATTGAAGATGCCTGTTTTTTTATGTTAAACTTAATGTGTTTTTAAGAAGTGTATTTTTTTTAATTCAGTGATGATATTTAAGAACAAAATCAGTTACCATTGTATGTTGACTGATCATCATTTATTTTGCAAGGTTATTTTTATCGGTGAGTTAGGATGGTTCAAAAGAAACCGAGAATCATGTCAAGAAGCTTCCACGTTATAAAATGTTTTCAGAAGTGGCTCGTTCGTAGCTATAAAAAAACTGTTTTGTTAGTTTCATCTTCAAATAAGGATTCTCCTTAACTAATTTCTAAATATTTGACAAAAATTTGCTCACATTTTATGAATAATGCTTAACGTTTTGACAGCAATGTAGCTGTTTCAATAAACTAAAACTTAATCTTCTCAGCACAAAGAAGTAGCTCTTTCGCTGTTATAAAAAAAACTCTATACTCTCAATTTTACTCTCAAATAGTGATTCTCTATAAGTAATTTCGAACAATTTGACTAATATTTGCTCACATTTGTTGAATTATAATTAATTTTTTTTACAACAGTATAGCTCTGTTTCAATAAATTTAATCCTCTCCACAAAGAAGTAGCTCTTTCGTAGCTACAAAAAAAAACCTCTATGCTGTCAGTCCCACCTTCAAATCATAATTCTCCTCAAACAATTTTGAACAATTCGATCAATATTTACTCGTACTTTTCTCCATGTTACGAATTATGCTTAACTTTCCCACACCAATGTTGGTTATTTAATGAAGCTTTTTCAGCTTAAATGGCACTATGTCCCTTTAATATAAAAGAAATATGTTAATCAAAAAATGTTTTAATTTAATAGTGTTTTGACCAATAGTATGCCTTTATTATTTTTTTCATGTAGTAATTTCTATGGATAAAGTTTGTTTTTATTTTTTTGCTAGAGTTTCTTAGTAGGAGACTTAATTGAACATCTTGTATTTCTTAAAATCACTGAGGAAGTAATAGGTGAATTGGTCTTCTTGTGGTCAGTAAACTGGATCTTCAAGGAATTTACTCTGTTTTCAATCTCTAGTTCTACATATTGCTTGCTTAATGATAGGTGTATAAATTTACTATTACTAGTATTTTTTTTATTTACGACAGGCAATGTTGTTTGTAGCAATGAAATATTTCAAAGACTTTATACGGTTAAATACGAGCATAGTTTTCTGCTTTTACGGTATATATTTCAACTTTTTTTCAGATACATTCTCAAATGTAAGCTTATTTTTCAGTAGAGATCTTTTCCGTTTGTTTTATCTTCCAGCAGGTGATGAGGTTCTCTGTGATAACAAGATGAATTTGTTATTGTTCCTGGTGCCACTTGGTCAAACCAAGCACGATTTGAGACATAAGCTACTCGTATTAAGAAAATATTGCCTTTCTTTTTAATGAGCACCGCTAAGGTGAAGGATCGTCTTTGCTCAGTTGAGTCCTCGTAATTTAAAAGCAGGGACCAAACAGAAAACTCTTAGGATTGGCCTATCACACTCAAAGGTATTGTTTGAGAACTTGGAGGACATTGTGACCACGAATATACTTTACCTGCCCTAGTCACTTTTAAAAGCCCCTCCACACTATGGTCCATTGCAAGCCATTACCACCGTGTGGAGGGGGTATGGCTTATCGCGGTCAAAGATAGCAGACGATAAAATGGCTTTGGCGAAAGATGGCTTCGGATGCAGTATTTCTCCAAAGATCAAAGGCAGTCCGATACGCAACTAAAGTGCGCAGTAAACTCTATGGATGAATCCATGCGCTCGGCTCCTTTAGTGGCCCAATGTGTAAATGCAACCAGCAAACCATCATCCAAGGTCATCATAAGGAAGTGGTGAACAATTGGCCATAGTGTGGAGGCTGCATTAGAAACATGGTGGATATTAGGCCATTTCGAGTTAAGAACCATTTCGAGCTAAGAACCCGCAACCTTCCAATTACGAGATCGTTGCCATTGCCAACTGAGATATTACGATTCACAAGATGAAGTGGTTCAACCAGCAAACGATCGTCCAAGGTCATTATAAGGAAGTGGTGAACAATTTGCCGTAGTGTGGAGGCTACATTAGAAGCATGGTGGATCTTAGGCCATTTCGAGCTAAGAACCCGCAACCTTCCAATTACGAGATCGTTGCCTTTGCCTACTGACATACCACGATTCTCAAGATGAAGTGGTTATGGGCAGCTTTCAGTGATAGATTAATTAAAATAAAGTAACAAATAAATTATCATTTACTACATAAGTAGTCTACATACTATCAGCGCTACGTGACCTCGTAGATCAAACTTCATTGTACATCGTTATCATAATGGCGCAATATTAAAGAGTCCTTTTTGTTAATGGAGTTACTACCCCTGAGCATGTCGACTCCCATCCATTTTAAAAGATCTCTCGCTCTTAGTAAAGTAAATTATACGGCACTTAATCAATTATAACTTTGCGTTAGGAATTTATTCATCCTATTAGCGCCGTAAGCGGGTTAGGGAAGGCGCGGTTGATCTTATTCAAAGCGACAGTAAATGGATAAAGCTAATGAAACATCATTTGAAATCCTACACAGAATAAGAAGCCATTTTCACAAAGTCTTCCGATTTAACATGATTACGGATAAAACAGAAAATTTGTAAACTTGAAAGACATCAAGAAAATGGACTTAACGACACCACAAACTTAGTTAATCTAAATAAATAAAAAGAATTTTACCCTAATTTAACCATCTCCTCTGAACTCCATTTTATTAATATTCAATCTTTTAATTCAGTAAAATTCTCGACCATAGAAGGGGGAGGGATTACAATCCGGTCTCAACTCCGAAACTGAACGGAACATAATAATGGCAAACTTTTAGCTGGGTAAACTGTGTATTTTATACTCCAAAGGAGGTTTTTGTTCCTTTCTTATATGTAAAATACATATTTGAGATATGTATAATACATATACTGAGAAATTTTGCTATGCTTCTTCATTATTTACAAGCTGTTACCCGTCAAAACAAGACATTTTTTTCTAATAAAAATGCTAACATTTCACAACTTGCAGTCTAAGTTGACGATGCATGTTTTCAGTATTGTAAATACAAACTTAAACAGCTCAAACTAAGTATTTACTTTCACTTCATACAGGTTTGCGCCGAACGATAGCCGATTGGTTAGGGTACTGGCCTTCGGTACCGGAGCTCGTGGGTTCGAATCCCACAGTGACATGGATGTTCGTAGCCGTTCGGAATCGGCTTTAAGCTGTAGATACCGGTCTTATTAGCCCTCGTGTTGCAAAAAGTAGAACGTAGCACTCCAAACCAAACCAATCATGCAGATTTATACACAATGTAGCATATCCAAATGGTTTATTTTCATTTCGGCAATGCAAATCTCGCTCAATAGACTTTATTGGCCACAGATATTCATTATTATTGTTTACCACCAATATTTTTACGCATTAGGAAATAGGCGTGAATGATAAGAAATATTCGAGACTTGTTTTGAAAATAAAAGTTCAAGGTCATGGCAACTGGGCTTAACAGAGTACCTAGCGAAGTGGAAAATCTTCACTTTAACCTCCGAACATAAAACAGATCAAAACATCAATTTAGGCCTCTAGGAAAAAAGTAATCCAAACAAAAATTTAATACACTCCAACTCACAAGGAAGCGAGGAGGTGTGAACGTTCTCATAAAAAATTATGACTAACCAACGCGTTGTCTAATTAGGGTATAATTAGACTGGAACCTTGCGATGACCAGTAGGTATGGTTAACAGCAATGCATAGTATTCAATACAACGTAAAGCTCAGAAAATACATAAATACACAAAAAAAGTTAAAGGGAATATAACAAATGCAACTTGGTACAAAAAATATTAAAAATAAGCAAAAAGTGACGACACCAACAAAAAGATACATTTTTGTATTTTACAAAATTTTAAATTTTTACTTCACACTTTTCAATTTTTTATAACATAAAATAAGACAGAACATTACGCAAAGTACAAAATAAGCGAGAGCAAAGTAGCGGAATGATACGAAACCTAAAATATTGGAAAAAAATAAAATTGAGAAAAAATAGTCAAAGTTTTGAAAAAATGTACGTAAAAGGTTATCACCGGGATATTCCTCTTGTCAGTCATTCGTTGTACCAACGCCATTATCGCCTGCGCAGGCGAAACGGAAAAGTAACAAATAAAATTCCACAAAACATATAAAAAAAATGGCACTGTGATAGAAAAAAAAATAGCATAATCTCTTTAACCTAGAAGTAAACACACATGAAGATTGACGTTCGCTATATGCAGAGAAATACCCCCTTTACACTGAGCATCCACTTGCTTCCATACATTTGAAGAAATACAAACTTTAATTGCAAATTCCAACCAATTGATGTTAAATGTGTTCATAAAAAAGAACATTGGCTCATCTCTAACTAAATATCTTTTATATAAAACTGAAATGGGGAAGACTGATGCAATAATTTATTCTTACGGACTGTGGAAACAAAACGTCTTGCATTTTAAATATATAGATTCTTCTGACCTGGATGACATGTGTCTTATTCTAAGAATTAATATATTTAACGTCGCGTGAATAGCAACAGACGCTGAGGACGTAATACGTCAATTGTCTTTCGAAGTGTTGGTATCCCATCTAAAACTTTCTAAAACTTAATTTTTTTTAATACTGGGGATAGACTAAACATAATTAATGCAGTCAAAAGCCGAGTTCTTGTAACACTTCATTTATTCAAGCTAAAACTGAAATCGAGCAATTATTCCACGTTAGACTGTTAAGACATTTGCCAGCATTCTGACGGAAACTTGACAAAGCGAACTTTTCTGACAAATTTTAAACTAACCATTCCTGTGGTTTGTTAGCATTCCAGTTGGTCTTTCAAACTTCAAATAAGACGATTTCACGAAGCAGGGCACATCTCAACTATCACAATTCTGGCTTCAGTTCCAAGTGGAAGGGCAGTCTATTGTTTGCCTATTGGCTGTCGTAAACATGAAAATGAATGGGAAGGACATTATAGTAGTTCGTGACTTTGCAAGAAATTGCTCTATTCATCTTTCATGATCCTACTCGGTTTTGGAGCACTACGGTCTACTTTTTGCAAAACTAGGGCTAATGAGACCGGGACCTACTGCTTAAAGCCGATTCCGAACGGCTACAAACATCCATGCCATAGTGGGATTCGAACCCACGAACTCCGGTACCGAAGGCCAGCACCCTAACCTTTCGGCATCTTTCATGATCCAATTACGTCACACGGATCCCGTGATATTTCCATTAGACATACGGAAAAAATACCTTTCTTGTTTTGAGGTTCTTTTTTTTTCATAACATTATGGAAATAAAATTTAGAAAAACAACTTATTACATTGATGATTATTAACTTGATATATTTAGATTAATTTTAAGGGTTGCATTTTCATGAAATGTCGATTAATTTCGATGTACACACCTAATTTTAATTTGCAGCATCAACAGAAAAATAATCAATCTTTTAAAAATTTAAATTAAAGAAAGACTCACCTCCGGAGAGTGCGCCGCGCATCCGGTGGCAACCATCTACCCCAGGCTTTTGTCACTTCCTCATGCAACCATTGAATCGAAAATTCATTCTGCACTTCAGGTTGAGGAAAACTAAAATGTAAATGCAAACAACATGGTAGACTGCGCATAAAAACATTTTCGGGGAGAAAAAATTGGTAAATGTTTACATTTGTGTAAAAATGTATTATAAACTATCTTGCTAATAAATTTTTAAAATGATGTAAAATTTGAAAAAAGTTAACCAGCACAAAAAGTTAGGAATCAACATAATGTTTTTTAATAAATATTTAATTATTTAATTAATTATTTTTTATATAAAATTAAAATTTCATATAGTGTGGGGGTGCGATATTATTCATGTATGTGTGTGTAAATAAAATTGTTCAAAAATAGGATAAAATGATTTGTTAAACCATGTTATTTGTTCTCCTTACACTTTTTGGTAGATTATTATAGATTAGTTTGAGAAAAGTTAAACAATACAAAAAGTTAGGAATCAACACAATTTTTTTAGGTATATAAAATTTAAATTTCACATTGTGTAGGGGAGATGCGATATTATTCATGTATATGTGTGCAAATAAAATTGTTCTAAAACAGGGTAAATTGATTTGTTAGATCATTTTATTTGTTTACCTTACACTTTTTGGTACTTAATTGTAGATTAGTTTCAGAAAAGTTAAACAGCACAAAAAGTTAGGAATCAACACAATTTTTTTAAGTATATAAAATTTAAATTTCACATCGTGTGGGGAGGAGAGGTGCGATATTATTCATGTATGTGTTCACAAATAAAATTGTTCAAAAACAGGGTAAATTGATTTGTTAGATCATTTTATTTTTCACCTTACATGTTTTGGTACTTAATTGTAGATTAGTTTGAGAAAAATTAAACAGCGCCAAAAGTTAAAAATCAACATTTTTTTTTTAGTATATAAAATTTAAACTTCATATCGTATGGAGGGATGCAATATTATTCATGTATTTGTGTATAAATAAAATTGTTCAAAAGCAGAGTAAATTGATTTGATGAACCATGTTATTTGTTCTCCTTACACTTTTTGGTAGCTAATTATAGATTAGTTTCACTTCAATGTCTATGGTTTACCAAAATATAAACAGAAAAGGCTAAGGATGCGGAACATACACAGCGAAAGCACTTAACGACTCCGGAACGAACACTTAAAATACCCACATTGTTTATATTTAAATGAATAATAGTAATAAAATTATCATTTTTTTTAAATAATATAAAAATAATAAAGCTTTATAAAAATTTAAGAAGTATTCCGTTCTATTATCCGGAACAGTAGCTGTTGAGAATATGATGTTTTAAGATCAGAATAATCCCTGTAAATCTAAGAAGAAATGTTTAATTGGACTTGAGAAATACAAAGCTGATGAACTTATCGACTAGGAAATAAATGCTTAAAAATTAATACATTGTTTGTATTACAATGAATACCTTTCCAAATTTCATACTAAAAATACTCATTAAATAAAATAAGCAAACAATAATCAGTTATAAAATTATTACTTTTGAACAGTATGCTGTTATGCAGTTTGAAAAATATATATATTTGAATACCGAAATTATTGATAACGGTGACTGTGTGAGGTCGTTCGCTCCAGAATTATTTTGTAGGATTTTATGCAATATTTTATCTTATTTGAAATATGAAAATCCTAACAGGAAGCATGATGTTAATGCACGATGATAATTAAAATCTTAGTATGCCCCAAATTACAATTAAAATATGCAGACTTAAACATAAAATTAATTAAATGTAGTAAGGATTTCAGAGGCATAAAGACCAAGCTTAAAGAGAGTAAAATTAACGCAGAAAACATTCATACTGCAAAACAAAAGCACTTTAATATTCAGTTATCTGAAAGACCAAGTTTACAGAATATCTCTTGTCAGTAGATTACCTGTAATTTATTTTTAAATTCAAAAGTATCTACAATGAATTATAAGCAATATACTGCCTCTACGTTTGTTTTATTGTTTGAAGTTACAAAAGTGTTTAGGAATTTATACTCAACAAGAATTCTCTCCAAGCAGTTTTTCTAAAGGAATAGTGCTGCCATCTATCGTAAATAAAACAAAATTCAAAGGATTGTGTTTTTTAGTTTATTTGACGATTTTGGGTTTCTTATTTTTCTCAATATTTTCATTTCCCCCATTAAGATATACAAAAAAATATATGTATCACCGTCATTTAAATATTTTACTTTATTCATATTTATCTTAAAGGAAATGTTTAAGAGATAAAATATTCAGCAGTAATTCATTTTTTTTATGTGAAGGATAATCTTTTAAGTTATTTCTTTTCTCATTAAATATTTAAGATTACATTTAAACTATCCCTTACTACGTCTAAATTAAACAATAATTTTTAATTTTTTAAAATGATTTTGCAAGGTTTAAGTTTTATATTGCTGCACGATTTTATATAAAAAAAAATACCTCGTAATAAAACGTGAACTTTCGCTGTTTTGAAGTAATATTGTACAATTTTTTAAAACGTGTAAAAAATAGCAAAAAAGTCTTCAAAAATAATTGGAAGTACTCCAAAAATTTGTTTAATTGTAATATATAGGTTCAGGTGAGAAAATTCTGATTTTCAGCTGAAAAAAATAACATAATTTTTATACATTCTTTATAATGTAATTTCACGAAAAAATTTCAAAAGAGTTGTGTTCTTCATCCTCTTTTTATACGATTTATAGGAATCAAATTAATAAAAAATTACTATGAAAATACTAAATTAAACCAAAAAAAGGTTGTGTTTCGTTTTTTACCTTATAATTTTAGTTATATTTAGTTAATTATCTTATAATTTTAGTTATATATTAGCCATTGTCTCATCATTTCCCTAATAAAACTTTACAAATAAAAAATGGAGTTAGGGTAAAAAGGAGTGGTCAGAATAGTTTCTAGCAGTTTTGCCGCCCAAGACAGAAATGTAAAATGCCGTCCCCTTCCTTCATGATTAAAAATTATTAAAAATATTACTAAAACAGAATACTAAAAGCATTATTAACAATATTATTAAAAGAGGTAAATTACTGACAGATACAAACCTACAAAACTTTATAGATCTTGAAAACGAAAAACATATTTTTTTTATTTATAAAAGAAACTAAAAAAAACGTCAATCCTCCACATTTCTAGAATCTCTAAATAGTGTGAAATCAATCTCAAATAATTGTTGAGATCTTCCGTTTTCTCGGAGACCTTATATAACATCTAAGTATAGTCTTTTCAGTTACTTAATTAAACATGCCTTTTTTATATACAGCTGTTTCCTGTAGAATTAAGGACTGTAAATATTTTTTTAGCTTTTAAACATAAACAACATGAATACGAGTGTAGACTTTTAGCAAAAGAAGAAATATGTATACATTTCGATTAATGGGGTGTTCAACGTATCAACATTTTTCTCACATTCACCAGGGCTGGCTCTACATTTTTTGCCACCGTAGGCAAATTTTGAAAATACAGCTCCTAAAACTTTAAAAAAAAAATGAAAATTCTTAGTAAAAACTAAGCTACTTATACTATATAATAAAAAATATTGATTTACAAATTACTTTTCGAGAGTGACCATTTATTTTCAAGATTCTAGATTCAAATATATTTTTGCGTATTATGTTCATTTATTTATTTATTTTGCATTTAATTTGTGAATTATATTTATTTATTTATTTTGCATTTGCATTTTGTTCAGATGTATTTACCACATGAGACAGTCAATTAAACTACCTTGCCACCACATACGGCCAATGCATTCACAGCAAAAATACCGCCCCCAAATTGTAGCACCACTGGCAAATGTCCGAGTTGTCCTACCCTTGAGCTGAACCTGAAATGGTACATTGGCTCTCTGAAACGTTTCTAATAATTAAAAGAATTAAAAACTGAAAATTCCATTTGCTTAATTTATGGAACTTTTTTTTATATTTAAATTAACTGAGCAACATCCAGTCCGTAGTAGATGCTTTCAGGATCCCGTAAAGATCCCGTCAGTAGAAAAGTTGTTTAAATTATCTTTAAAACATGAAGCAGAGTAATATTTGCTTAAATGCCCTGGGAAATGCTTACTTAACCCTGCTTACTAACTCGAAGGGCAAAACGTAAACATGGAAGTTTCAGCTGTTCAAACAAAGGAATTAGTCGTCATGCAACAACAGCGTCTCTTGCCTGCTAATAGGGTCAGAAGTCTCTGTCCCTTATTACTCAGATTAAATACGGACATCCTTCTTTCACATTGGGGAAAAATAACGTCATATTAATTATTGTATACTACCATTCCGGGTTCAAAATAATAACTACAGAGGTGGAAAAAATCTAAGGTTTAGGAACCGCAATAAAATTATAGATGAGCAATCATTTGTGGCTTTGAAATACCAATTCGATCATATTTACTCCTTGTTAATGTGGATTCAATTGTCATGCTTTTTGTTTTATGTTCATTGTATTCATTTATTTATTTTTTTGTTCTTTTATGTGTGTGTTCATGGAATAAATATATGTTCGTCTACAGTAAACTATGTGCCGATATTAATAATCAACAGCGGTTCTGAAAGCATAAGCCTTCGCATCCAGAATTGTCAGGGCATCCTCAAAGGAGTAATAATGAGCATTTTTATAATTGTAATAATTTCTATTTAAAGAAGAAGCATACGAGCTAAGTTTTATTAATACTTTTTGTTCGTATATAAATGGAGAGTGATTTTTGTAAATCAAAAATCACTCGTTTTCTGTTTTTCTATGTGTGTTGCTCTCATGGAATAAATATATGTGTTCGTCTACAGTAAACTATGCGCCTTTTGATATTAATAATCTTAACTTCTGAAAGCATAGGCCTTCGCATCCAGGATCATCAGGGCATCCTCAAAGGAGTAATATATTGGGCAGTTTTTATAATTTTGTAATAATTTTATTTCAAAGATACCGGCTTCAAGCGTACGAGCTTCGTTGTATTACAAATACTTTGTGTTCGTATATAAATGGAGAGTGATTTTTGTAAATCAAAAATCACTCGTTTTCTGTTTTTCTATGTGTGTTGCTCTCATGGAATAAATATATGTGTTCGTCTACAGTAAACTATGCGCCTTTTGATATTAATAATCTTAACAGCGGTTCTGAAAGCATAAGCCTTCATCCAGGATCGTCACTGCATCCTCAAAGGAGTAATATATTGGGCAGTTTTTATAATTTTGTAATAATTTTATTTGAAAGATACAGTCTTCAAGCATGCGAGCTAAGTTGTATTACAAATACTTTGTGTTCGTATATAAATGGAGAGTGATTTTTGTAAATCAAAAATCACTCGTTTTCTGTTTTTCTATGTGTGTTGCTCTCATGGAATAAATATATGTGTTCGTCTACAGTAAACTATGCGCCTTTTGATATTAATAATCTTAACAGCGGTTCTGAAAGCATAAGCCTTCATCCAGGATCGTCACTGCATCCTCAAAGGAGTAATATATTGGGCAGTTTTTATAATTTTGTAATAATTTTATTTGAAAGATACAGTCTTCAAGCATGCGAGCTAAGTTGTATTACAAATACTTTGTGTTCGTATATAAATGGAGAGTGATTTTTGTAAATCAAAAATACATATCTCACATATTCAATTGTCTCTTTTAGCTTATTCTAAAAATAGGTACTGGTATCCATTTCTAAAAGATATGTTGCCCTGACCCCATGAAGTTCTTTTTATTTAAAAAAAATAACCGAATAGGCTCTTTTCCGTAAGTTCCAAATCCCTAATTTCCGTAAGTTCCAGCTTTTCATAGATTGTGCTTAAATTTCAGAGGACAGCAAAGACTGGACTAAAGAAAGTCTATGTTGTCCAGTTCATTCCATTTTCTGCATATTATGCATTTATATTTTTAATCTCAGGAAAACTCTCGAACATTTAGGCAAACGTCTATAACATGGTTATGTCATCTAAATACAGTTGGAGTCAAATATAGTTTAAGTACTTTTTTACCTTTTGCGCTCAAAAAAGACTGTACTGTTTTTCGTTAAACAGCAATAAGAGTAGTAAGAGTGAAAATAAAGATGAAATTACCAAATATTTTGTAAAGTGCATTTGTTTGAGCTAAATATGGGACGCCATGTATCTGGATACAGCGAGAACACAGGGAATCAAAGTTTGGGGACCAATGATTCATGCTTTAATTGGTACAGAGTAGAGAAAGAACAGATTGCTCACCTATTGATCCTTGCGCTCTCATGGTTGCCGAGGGCAGGATAGATGGGCACTCCGGGCAGCTGTTTCTCCAGTATTCTGGACACGTAGTGCAACAAGCGAACTTGTTCCCCTTTTGTCGTATTCCAAACATCGTGAGGAGGAATGTCACCCGTCCATAGCACGTAATCGATCTAAGAAAAGAACCGCAAACCTGATTTTAAAAGGACAACACAAACTCTTCAGTGCGTTTCTCTGTTATCTGAAACGTTCATCTGCTACCAACATTTTTGATTTCTGGGAATTATTGCCGTCCAAAGAACCAATTACTGACTTGTAGTATTCAAACAGATTTATTATCATTTCAAGTTAAAAGGATTTCAACATGTGGTTAGGATATCATTTTTTCTGGAGGCTGAAACAGAGCTCATATCCTATTACTAGAACGCTTACCTATATTTTACATTAAACATATTGAATTTTCCCATTTTTAAGCAGTATCATTCTATAACTGTGACAATAAATATCTTACTGTATTACACCTTTAAAATGAAATAAATTATTGTTTAAATTTGAAAAAACGTTTTCAGAAGTTTAATTTAATTTGATAATTGTTTTTAGAAAGTGCTTCCAAAGAACTCAAGCTTAGGGTAATATATAAAAAAAAGAAATATTTATCTTGCTGGTTAAAAGAAATTACTCCCTGCATGAATGGAAATTATTATCTGTCATAGGAATGTATTCGTCTTTCTGCAGTTCATAATTAAAAATCAGAGTAAAATGGAGCTAAAAATAAGTCAATAATAAAATTTAACTATGATATAATCCAACCACAAATGCTAGACCCCTAGTCTTCAGAGGACCAATGGCATTCCATTCTTGTTATAAGGGACAAAAGTAAGAGAAAATGGAAAGAAGTTTGAACCCCTCCACTACTGTATTATAAAAGTATTTATCGTCTTTAAATCGAATTTATCTTTACTTCGCAATTTTATACATACTTTTATACTTTCTAATATCCTAGTAGTAACGGAAATGAATTTTAAGAACGATTCAGTATTTCATTTAACATTAAATCCCTAAAGAATCCCGAAGCTCCTAATATTTTATAAACAAACTGAAAGTTAGAAACAAGCTTCCACATTTTTTAAATACTCTCCTTTCCCAGATGTGTACCAATCTATTTAGAGTTCTCTGTGATCCATGGAAGAACTAAAGGTAAAATGATAATTAAGCTCGTGTGCTAAATTCTCTCTGAAAGTTAAAAGGTGTGATAGCATTTGGAGGTGGACTAACCTTATGGTTCTTTCGGATGTGACGCAGCATGTGTTCTAGGGTCCTGAGGGGCGTATCGCAGTTCCGATAGTCTCCCCACTTACCCGCTGCCTGTTCAGGGGTCGGGGCCGGTCCGTCTGCTATCCGACAGCACATTAGCTCTTTGCAGTCGGCATTCGAACCTTCCATGTAGTACGGATCGAGGTGAGTATCCGACAGGTGCAGAACTCGCATGACTGGGGTATCCTCCTGAAACACAAGATAAATTGGATATTTCAAAACCTTAAAGTCACATTAAGGTGATTGGATTCCGGCCAAGTTAAATCCCTCCAGCTCCAGCTTAACTGACTGGGGAAAACTAAAGGTTGCTTTGCAGTTAAAGATTTCTTTAAGCAGATTTTAGTACATGACTGAGTGGAAAATTTTAGAGTAGTGATGATTGTATTTTTATTTACATTTTTATTTTAACACTTTGACTGCCAAGCCAAAATTGCAAATGTTCACAACGGGGCCAAACTTTTTTTTTTGTGTAATTTGTATTTTTTCAACATAAAACTATATATAAAAACAATATTTCAAAACAAACAATATTTTAAAACAAACTCTCTCTATTTATATATATATTCCCTTTTTTGTTGCATGTTCCAAATATTTAATTTTTCATAAAACTTAGCTCATAAAATCGTCACATATACCAATTTGCGCAAACCACGTATACCTAACACATCGTAGGGAGCCCAACAATCAAACTCCAATACGATTTTCATGTAACTGATAACATCTTTGATAGCCATGGCCTGAAGTGTTAAAACACCATGGCTATCATATCGGATAGCCAGTGTCTCAACGGAAATATCACTGGATATCACATATGATAGCCATGGCAGTCAAAGTGTTAAAAGTGCGAGAAAAATATATATAGTTTTAACTTATTTGCGAATCATTTTGATGTAGTCATTCTTGAATGTAAATAATAATATTATACCAACAAATTATAAAAAGCGTTGCGAATTACCTTGCAGAATTTTCTACTCTATCGAGTGGTAAAATTCATTTAAAGAAGTCTCTAAATGCAAACCAAGTAGAAGAAATATTTTTCTTATAAATTAACATAGAGCTACATGAAACCAATATTTTCGGTACCCAACCAACTTAAAAACTTAGCAGTTTTGCTCTGCCTCATACAGGTAATACTTTTTTATCTGCAATGTTATTTATCCTTATTTAGTGGGGCCAGAACATTATCAGGGCTCGCGTTTCTGATTATCAAATCTAATTTATTCTGATTTACCTTTTGATTTATCGATGCTATTATTGATTCGTGGAACACATACACTAAATTTTGGGGCAAATAAATTATTTTAAACTCAAATTACTGTTTACAATTTCTGTAATAAAAATAGGCATTTTCGAAAATGGTGTTCTGACATTTCTAGAAATTATATGTGGTTAAAGTTATGCATTTTACTAGAAGAGTAGCAAACTGAAAAGGCATCCGGTCCATAGGTTTAGCTTAATTTAAGGTATACTTGATTAACTGCTAAATTATAAAAATTATAATCTGTATTTTAAATAAAAATTGCTTTAGATTATATCTCAGTTACTTGAATTAAAATACAAATGACTGATCATCTAAAGTCAACAACACTGTTAATCTAACAGAATCGCAAGTAAATTGATTTGAAAAAGTAGAGGATGCAGTTACCAATAAGCGTAGATTTTATTTTGCTTAGAAAAGCACTAGTTAACCGAGACAGCATTGTGTGCAATATACACATGTCTGTTTGTTAAAGGCATTTTTACATGTTTTAATATTTAAAACAGAAAATTAAAGATAACTTCCCTCCTATGTTAAAACTTCTTTATCACTTCATCTCGAATGTAGCTACTCTATTAGTCTTCAATAACAGTTGTTACTAAGATAAATTTTTTATTAAAATTAACCTCATAGCCCTCTGAAATTTTTTAAAAATTCAAAAGAAAATTTGTATTTATCGACCTTGAAACGATATTTTGTTTTCGTCGGGTGTCAAGAATTAAAGAAAGTTGTAAAAAAAAATATTATCAAAACTATATTTTTTTAAATATTAAAAATATTGCTTCGATAAAATTTGGATGATACTAAAAATATTTCACATTAATAATAACATCATAAATGGTATTTTTATACTTAAATTTTTAGGTTTTCTGTCAATCTATTTATCTAATGTGAATAAATGTCTACAGCCAATCTGCCAGAATCCAAATAACTAAGTAATTATATAAATCATTCCGTCTCTAAATGCGATGCCTCGGATTAGCCGAATACAGAACTTCTGAGAGTTTCCCTTTACCTGAGATAATCAATAATTCTACAGTGAATATAAATTGATACATTTATTTACTTACAGTGGGTGTCTTGGGAATCTCCACGGGGGGC
This sequence comes from Pardosa pseudoannulata, assembly GCA_032207245.1. NCBI lineage: Eukaryota > Metazoa > Arthropoda > Arachnida > Araneae > Lycosidae > Pardosa > Pardosa pseudoannulata. The sequence goes on along the minus strand of CM063508.1, from coordinate 83,073,269 downwards.
TTAGGGAAAGGTGTCAAAGGTACCGTCCAGTTGTGAAGTGGCGAGCTTATTTTGGCACACTCGTTGCCCATCAAGACACCACAAACCTCTTGAGGACCCAGAGGCGTTCGTCGGAAGATGTACATCATTTCATCCTGAGAAAAAGAACAGAAAACTGGCTGTCAGAAGATGAATAAATTAGCTTACTGTAAAGGATTTGTTTTCAAAAAAAATCTCCTAATTACCGAGGTCGAACAATGGCCGAATGGTTAGGATTCTGGCCTTCGGAACCGGAGTTCGTGGGTTTGAATCCCACTATGGCATGGATGTGCGTAGACGTTCGGAATCGGCTTTAAGCAGTAGGTCCCGGTCTCATTAGCCCTCGTGTTGCAAAAAATAGACCATAGAGCTTGAAAACCAAACTACCGAGCTTAGAAGTCCTCAATACTTTTCAAGAAACTTCCTAATTTTGTGACTATCCCAGACATACCAACTACTCTGGATTCTCCGGAGTTGCCCCAGAGAAATAAGAAAAAATAACTCCGGAAGCTTTTCAAATTGCTCCGGAAAATAACAAAACTTTCTAAGGACTTATAGGTCACAATTCATCAATCAAATACAAAGTCTTGCCACAATTAATGCTGAATATATAATGCTCTTTCCATATAATGCTTCAAATATAATGCTTTTTCCATATAGTAATGCTGCGCGTGAAGAGTTTACAGTACTGTGCGGTAAAAACAAACTGAATTTAGGAGACAAACTCGAATATCTCTGATGATAGAAAAATGAAAATATTCTAATCAGGGTCAATGTTGCTACAAGAAAAACTTTTCTGAAAAATAAGTTGTTAAAGATAAAAAAAAAAGTTTCTTACACATTCTTAAATGCATAAATTTTAATTTATTCTTTATAATTTACTAATAATTTATTATTTTTAATTTAATTTGCTCAGTTTTAATTCAAAAACCAATAAAATATGTAATTATGTATAATTTGTTTGGATTATTCCGCTTTGTTTATTATGTATGTAAATTGCATGCGCGTTTAATTTGTGGGTAGCATGTTAAATTTTAAAACCTCGCTATTGCTTCTGACAGAGATGTCTGAATGTTGACATGCCTGGATAGTATACAAAATATGGTGATCGTAGAATAAATATTTGAAGCATACATTCTACCTTTTTGCCATTAAAAAAAATCTCGTTAAAGATACCAAACCAATTAAGATTTAGACAAATTAGATCAATTCAATAGCACGTTAAAATAAAAAAAATCGGGATACCTCTTCTTTCCCATCTTGTTCTACAGTATATTGCCAATGATGACCGGTCACTTGCGATTTTAGACATTTTGATGAATATATAGAAAAATACACGAGGAATTATCCTCAAACCTCAGGAGTGTAAACAGGATGGTACACATCATATATTTCAGCTAAGAATTTTTCCCGAAACCCCATAGGGGACCGTCAACAAATTGAAGAAAAACGAATATGTTTTGGATAACCCTGTAAAAAGTAATGTATGAAAAGCGTTGAAACTTTAGCACATGATTAGGATGCTTCTTGTAATAATCTGTGTTTATTGTTATGAGGATAGCACGTATACTCGTGGAGAAATTAAGGTTTTTATAAAAACAATCCCAAATTTCTCCAAGTGTTTTGTTTATAATTTGCAGAGTTCTCAATATAAAATAATGCTATTTTCAGAACGCATGTCAAGGGACATTTAACACAATACCCTGCAATCGAAATTAAAAAAATAATAAATATTGGATGAAAAAGGAGCAGGTTTACTAACCCTGTAAAATACTACTATAACCCTGTAAGAAGTAATGTATGAAAAGCATTGAAACTTTAGCACATGATTAGGATGCTTCTTGTAATAATCTGTGTTCATTGTTATGAGTATAGCACTTATAGTAGCGGAGAAATTAAGGTTTTTATATAAACAATCTCCAATTTCTCCAATTTTTTTTCTTATAATTTGTAGAGTTCTCAATGTCAAAGAATCTTATTTTCTTTGACGAATGATGAAACAGCATTGTACTCAATATCTTGCAATCAAAATTAAAAAATAATAAATATTGGATGAAAAACAAACAGGATAACTAAATAATGTTTCCCTGCACATGCGCGAATACAGGAGCTTTAGCACATGATTAGAATGCTTCTTGTAATAATCTGTGTTCATTGTTATGAGGATAGCACGTCTACTCGTGGAGAAATTAAGGTTTTTATAAAAACAATCCCAAATTTCTCCAAGTGTTTTGCTTATAAATTGCAGAGTTCTCAATATAAAATAATGCTATTTCCAGGACGCATGTCAAATAACATTGTACACAATACTCTGCAATTGAAATTAAAAAATAATAAATATTGGTTGAAAGATGAGCAGGCTTACTAAATAATACTACACTGCGCATGCTCGAATGCAATCAAAATATAATGTGCCTAATGTATTAGCTACATGTATAGAGCAACTTTTGTGAAAGTCCCAAAAATGCAACTTAAAAATTCTGAAAATGATCGTCGATAGAATAAGCTTGAAATCCTCTGTTCTCAAAAAGAGGCAAAAAGATCAGGGGCTGTATCAAAAATTCCATATGTTATTCAAAACCTCCATTGCGAGTAAATGGGTAAATATGTAATATTTCGTTGATTGCATGATGTTTTAAAGTCGAGGCTGTCATAAAAGCGAATATTTCTTCTGGCTGCAGAAGAAACATTGATACTGCTGTTCACAATATATATTATGTGTATTTTTTATATATACAAAATACTATATTTGGATACAGCCCCTCATCTTTTTTGCTTCCTTTTGGGAACAACGGATTTCGAGCTTATTCTATCGACGAACACTTTCAGAACTTTCAAGCTGTGTTTTGGGGACTTTCACAAAAGTGTCTCTATACATTTAGCTTATATATTATGCACATTATATTTTGATTGCATTCGTGCATTCGCAGTGAAACATTATTTAGTAAGCCTGCTCATCTTTCATCTAATATTTATTACTTTTTAATTTCAATTGTTGGGTACTGTGTACAATATTGTTTGACATGCGTCCTGAAAATAGCATTATTTTATATTGAGAACTCTGCAAATTATAAGCCAAACACTTGGAGAAATTTGGATTGTTTTTATAAAAACCTTAATTTCTCCACGAGTATATGTGCTATCCTCATAACAATGAACACAAATTATAACAAGAAGCTTTCTAATCATGTGCTAAAGCTCCAACGCTTTTCACACATTACTTTTTACAGGGTTATCCAAAACATATTCGTTTTTCTTCAATTTGTTGACGGTCCCTTATGGGGTTTCGGGAAAAATTCTTAGCTGAAATATATGACGCCTACCATCCTATTTACAGGCCTAAGGTTTCAGGATAATTCCTCCTGTAGTTTTCTAGGTATTCAACAAAATGTCTAAAATCGCAGGTGACCGGTCATTATTGCAATATAGTGTATAATTCATACTTGTGGTTTGGTTTAGTTTGCAACGCTAAGGTCTGCTTTGTCTGCTTTTTGCTAAGACCGGAACTTACTGCTCAAAGTCGATTCCGAGCGGTTATGAATATCAATACCAGCAGTGGGATTCGAGTCTACAAATTCTACCGAAGAGCAGTGGCCTACACTAATTATTCATATTACGATATCATTACATAAAACAGATGAGTAGCTTCTATCCGTTTACTGTTAAACAAAATCACGATTTTATAAGGAAATAAAAAAAATTATGCTTAAACTATCAATACAGACAAAATAAATCGATCTAGATGGTATGTACTAATGGCAAAATAGGATGTTTTCCTACCCAGCAGGTTTGATAATTCACACTTTTAATAATAAGCATTGTCTTAAAGTTGTAAAGTCTTAGCTATATTTGTTAGGCGTCCTATTTAAGGCTCTAATAACCTTAGATACATTTGACAGCGAAACAACAAGGTTTTCATTCGTTTATTATACCTCATAATTATAGAAGCAATCATTTCTGCTTCACTGAAATTTTAAAATACAGTATGGAACGCTTAATAACAGTAGGATCATTACAAACACATCAATCATGCTACATTGTTTGGTAAATAATATGTAGTAAAATGTCTGGAGTTAGTTATAGCATCGTTGGGTAGTTTGCGAAACCTGCTTTTACACTCTTACACTTCATTAATTAGCAGACATTTCATATTAGCATATAGCCCGTCATATGACGGGATTAGAAAATTTTTAATTTTCCAGAATTGTAAAGTACTCTATGAGGCAGGCAAAAAATGATTTGTTTTTTGGCTGAGAATTATCTGGTACACGCTCAATAATTTGTTTATCTTCATACTCCTCTAAAATCTCCCGATACTGTGAATGCAGTTTAGAATCATAGTGATTTCATTTAGTCAAACCATGTGGTTATATATAAAAAACAAACGAACAAACTTCTTAATTTTCAAAGATATATAACTTAAACACTAGATATTTATTAGTCCAGAAAACTCCTACACTTTTATAAAAAGAATATGTTGTTAATATCGGGGATAAAAATTTCACTGCAATAAAAAATAATCGATGATTAAATTTAAAACGATCACATATGTACCTAATCTATTATTTAAGCCAAATATAAAAGAAAATTATTTACATCATATCTAAGTTCAGTGATAAAACGTATGAAAATAATGCAGACGATATTTGAATAATTTAAAATAAGAAATGATTAAATGAGATGGTTAAAGGAATGACGTCATAATGCTAGAAAAAAATGTTATTTTTTACCTATTTATTGTGTGATAAATTGATAAATTTAATCGCCTGCTCTTAACCGGGGAAAATAGGGCTTGAAATAATGGCATTAAATGCTCGAAAAGGGGGGAAGGGGTGGATTTCGAACGTTTTAAAGACTTGCTTTGAATTTTGATAACCCTAACTCATCAAGAATCTAATATGGATGCTCTTATCCATCCCAGGTTCAACCGCTTCATAAATTCGAGGACAGACGGACAGATAACTTAGGCTATTATTATATAGGGGATAGCAAATACTTTTTATTTTCTCATTTCTTGAAATAATCTGTTATTACAGAAATGTGTCTTTTAAGCTTTAAGCCCTTTTAAACTTATTATAGAGTTTATTTGTTGAAATTTTGGTATTCATTAGTAAAACTTTATATTTTGTCGCCTTGTTCACATTACTTCGAAATAAAATACAATAAAAAATCTATAATCTTTTCTACTTTTTCTAATTGTTTAATATTGGTCTGATTTATAAATCGTCAATTTTTTTTCGTTGTAAGGTATTTTCATAAAAGCCACGTTAAAATAAATATAGAAAATACCCTTATACCAAATTTTAAGACCTTTTGATCCAGTGACATGTTTTAATAACATGAGACATTAAACTTAATAAAATGAATTACGCAAGAGAAACTGATTTATTAGTATTTGAAAGGGGTTGGGGTCAATTTCCTTCAAAATGTTGGTACCTTCAATAATTAATAAATTAATAGTACTTAATTCAATAAAAATGGATTTAAGTACTATTAACAAGGGATTAGTAAAACAATTGTGGGATCTTAAGTGAAGCAATACAATTAAAGGACTTAAATTCCATAAGAATTGCAATATACAAATCTTCATGTCTGACTTACCCAGACCGAAGGCTGGGTGCGAAGCAACTAGTAAGTAAATAAAGGATGAAATTAGATTTACTGAAGTCATAGTTGTTAGCAACCTTCTGTCTAATAAACAGAGTATAACCATTAAGTGAAGTTTTTTAAGTGAAACAATAAATCAATTAAAGAACTTAAAATCAATAAAAAATGAAATAATGTAAATTTACAAATCTTCCCTCTTTACAAACCTTACTTACCCAGACCGAAGGCTGGGTGCGAAGCAACTAGTAAGTAAATAAAGGATGAAATTAGATTTACTGAAGTCATAGTTGTTAGCAACCTTCTATCTAATAAACAGAGTATAATCATTAAGTGAAGTTTGTTAAGTGAAAAATAAACCAATTAAAGGACTTAAAATCAATAAAAAATGAAATAATGCAAATTTACAAATCTTCCCTCTTTATATGAATGATATGCATAAAATAAAAAATTAGATAAAATTTGAATAATTTTGTTATCAAATTCTTTTTTACCGTTCTTATGGCAGTCCGAATTTTACCTCTCCCTATCTTCACCCCATCCCCTTAAAAAATCAAATACGTGACTAGGGGTTTAATTCATGAAGTCGTAACAAAACTTCTTATGTCTAAGAAATTTGAACTTTATATGGAGTTAGATTTTATTTATAGACTAGTAAAAAAAGAAGCTAAACCTCAACAGAACTTTCAGAAATTATCCAACAATTCCATCAAATGTCCAAAATTTGGTACGATATATCGAAGCAGCTTTTATTTAGAGACTGATAGAGAATTAAAAAGAAAGTGGAAATTTTTCATTTTGTGTGTGTCTTACCTGGAAGAGATCAATGATTCCCTTGCAGACCCTGTCGCTGTCAAGTTTGAGAGTAGAGCAAACGGTGTAAGCGATGTGAGCAATTTCCTCTTTCGGTTTCTCCGTCTCCACGAAATGTTGCAACAGCGCCACCCCGAACTTGCACACGAAGCACATGGTCGGCGATGTCTTGCCCACCTTCAGCTCCGCAACCACCTGCAACGAGAAGGGATACATAAACTACTGATACATCCCAGGGAACCTCTGCAAGATACGTAGGATATTCAATCAGTAACACGTCAAGAAATTACTAATCTCAGTAATTTCTATGGAATAAAAGACATAGTAAAGTTTATTTTCGTGACCCACTGTGGTTGGCGGTGATCTCTGTTACAAAGATTTTTCATGTCCCTTCATTACATATTTCCGTTGTGGGGTATATATATTTTAACCTACATTTTGCGCCTTTTTTTCGCATATTGCCCCTTGCAGGTGCAGCTTTAGTTTTTCTCACGATTGCTGCCTATCTTTTCAAACAGAGCTGCCCCGATCTGGGATTAAGTTTCGAACCGAGTGTCCAATTCAGGCCACCTGCATCCGCAGCGCTTAAACCTTTCGACCATAATTTGCGCACATCGGCTCATATTCTGAAGTTCTGTAGCCATAAGTTTCGATTTGAGATAGCAGCCGCTCCTTTGAAAGGCGCCGCGTTGTGGTGTGTTGCCAACCTCCGCTCCGCATCGTTTTTGGTGAATTTTCACCACCGGGGTTGCGCCTCACTGCGATTGGGTTTTTGTTTTCCGCGCTTCATGTCTCGACGTTTCATTGGTCAAAGCCGCGAGAACCCGTCGCTCTCCCTGAGAGCGCGGTGTTATCTTGGTGTCTGGCAACCCTCTTGCTGGCTGTGTTTCGGCGCTTTTGGAGTGAGCGCAGCCTAGAAGTTCTGATAATTTTGAGAGACAGGGAGACACAGAGAGATGAAGTTTTAACACCCTTACCGACGCGTTTTTTGGTAGGAAAAATGTTTCCGTTGGAGCCACCTCGATCTTTGGCCAGCCTAAGCACTCTATCCTCGTTTAGTTTTACTGCGACGTTCCTGGCTTTATTCTTACTTAAAGCAACAATTGAATCTCCATAATACTTTTAAACAACGCAATTGACTGATTCTCAGTTATCCACTATTAGATCAAGGCAGAAGTGGACTGGGTTACTTTTGGATTATAAAATTAAAAATTATTTGATCAAATACTAAATAAAAGGATGTCTCTCCATCAAGTCAGCGTCTGATTTTTTTCCACCTGAAGTAACTCTTAAAATAAAACCTCCGACTCTTCATCAATCATCCTACATACAGCTCTCTTCCTCTACATGGAATCCCGACTCTTCAGTATAATCTCCATGTGTGAGTAATTAACGATGGTCATTTTAAACATTACTACACATTTATTAACAATCATAAAAAAGTAACACAAATAACAAAGAACCAGCATTCAGGTAACTCAATTCAGTTTCGTCCCAACTCAGTCCATGTGCTTTCCACCGTTTTTTCCGTTTCTCTTTCTCGTTTCCATTTCCCAGCCACATAAAACTGCAGACCATGGTGCAAAAATTATTCTGCCTCCCGCGCTGCCTGTCAAATTGCATACAATTTTATTCTTACAGACATGTTGATGTCTGAATCAACAAAAGTATTCGAAAGATGACATATATTGATATGCCCCTTGCAGCACTAACTTGTTTTAAGCCGCTTACCACTCGCGCACAATCTTCTTGATAATGCAAAATATTGCTGATTACATAGCCAATTGTTTTACTTAAGATCAACGTAGATCCATACCACACTCTCCTTATAGCCCTGATCTCGCACCGTACGAGATCAGGACTTCTGGACCTTTTTCAGCTCAATAAACCACTAAAGGAAAGTCGTATTAAAAACAGAAAAGCGTGTATAATCGTTTGGGAAGTGGTTTCGAAAAAATTCTCAAGAAAGAACATTCCCATTCACGTAAGTTTCAGAAGTGAATAGAACTTGGAAACAAATGCATTGTGTCTCAAGGTAGTTACTTAGAAAAATACTATGTAAATAATGACGATTAATGGTAATTTATTTTCTGCATAAATATAGTCTCCATATTTATACGGAAAATATATTACAAGACATTATGCAGAAAAAAATTCTGTATAAATATAACCAAACAACCTTCGTAATAATTTTGTAATCACTTATCGAAACCTCGAGAAAATAGGGGGAAAAATAAAAAAATAAAAAATGTAAAGAAAGAAAAGACAGAAAGAGTAACAAATGAAATTGTCCATTTAAGTATATTTTGTATAATAGTGAGTTAGGTGCATACCACACTAAAATGCACTACTCTTGTCTTTTCATGCATCATTTGATCACCATCCGTAAAATAAGTTGTACTTCAAAATGCGGAAGTGTAAACGAAAGTAAATTCTCAGATTGTTTATATAAATTGAAGATCATAACATGTAATGAAGATCTTTGTTTACCCCAACTCAGTTCTTTACAATCAATTTTTCAATAGCTAAATTTATAAAAAAAAACATTCAAAGGAAATGGCGATATGGCATTAATAAGATTTGTTTATCTAAAAAGTAATGCCATATTTATTTACGTTATAACTGCTCTTAGTCAATAAGTAAAAATTACATTGCAGCTACTCTTCTACATTTCTTTCTAATATTAATTTTAATTACAATATTACAATTTTACGTTTCTCAATGTGTTTAACATTGATAGTGTAATCTAATTTAATAAATCTTATTTCTCCTTCAGTGCAATGGAGTACAAATATTTTTTCCGAAAAACTGATACAATGATGTTATGACGTTAAATCGTAACCATTCACAGAAAAGAAAAGGAATGAAAATCTAATAAAGTTATATAAATGTGTGTGTGTTGTGAGTTTGTATGTGTCGTATGAAAATCAAGGTCGGATTAAACCACTTTGGTGCCCCAGACAGTTTCTTCGCACCCGACCCCCTCCATCTCTCACAAAAAACAGCACACAAATAATATAAAACAGGAAATTTTTAAAAAAAATCTAAACTAATGTGAAAGAGTAAAACAAATTTTAAATGTTTATTAATAAAAATATTTAATATACAACAATAAATTGTAGTTTTTTTTCAGAAAACCTTCAACATATTACTAATAAATTTTAAAAAATTGAAATTTATTTTATTAAATGTCAAACAAGAGTATGTAAATCTGAATAAACTTCCTTTAAAAATTCTGTTTTCTAGCCTATAATTCAGCAAAATGATTAATTATATCCTAATAATTAATAATATCCAAAGCATTTTGTTTGCTTTATATAATCGTCAAAAACTTTAATTTTTTGTTGACTCAGCTTCGTAAATAATTTTTAGACGTTTTAATACTATGCAAGACATTTCACTGGATGCATTTGATATAGACAAAGTTAAATACATTTGCAATAATAGATCTATGTTTAGAAATATTTATACTATTTTTGAGCTCTTTATAATTTTTTTCAAAATAGCAATTTTGCCGGACCTTTCAGAAAACCGGATATTGGTCACATTTGTCTGTGTGTTGATCCGGCCTTACTGAAAATGTAAAATAAAAGTAGACTTCATTCTTTATCACAAAAGTTATATCTAAATTGGTATTGTTCAAGTACAGTAAATCAGACAGTCGTAGCAAAAAATGTCCTCTTTTCGGTAAATTTTTAATGTCTTACTTAATAATAGTTTTTACTTGATATTTTGACCCTACTTTTGGCATGCTGATATTTTTAGTAACACTTCACATGAAAATCAGTATTTCTTAATAAAATAAAGATTTTGTTTATGTTGTGTTGTGTGCTGTGGTAAAGTTACTAATTCATATCCTTATTTTCTCAACAATTGTATTTTAGTATGTGGTTCTCTAGCGTTGGATAAAAAGATTAATTATTTGTAATAGATGAGTAGTAACTAGTTGAAATTAAATTGAGATGGGAGTCTGGAATATAGTTTGTTGTTGTTAATGTTTGAATGCACGAGTTTTTCCATATAAATCATCTCCTACGTTGGGTCCTCAATGAGTAAAATTTAATTTCTGTATTTTCTCTTGGGTAATATGGCGAGATAAGGCAATACTGTCTTCTTTGAAGACAAATAATAAATGAATACATCGGAAAGAAATAATATTTGGGTATTGCAATAACTAATTTATTTTCCAAGATCAGAAAGTTATCGATGAGAAATTTTGTAATTCATTCATTTCCAGATAATGAAGTCGCTAGACAAGATCAAACAAAATCCATATAACTTTCCATAAAATACTCTAACCAGTGTAGATCGGCTCTACAAACCAGAGTACTATAAATTTGTTTACTTGACAAAATCATTGATCACTGTTTTAATTACACCCAAAATTCATAACATTTCCCGAGTAAATTGATTCGTATATTTCGTCTGAATTCATTACGGAATTATTAACACAGACTGGTTAACCACTGATTATTCTTACACGGACATCAGATAAACAGAGACAACTTAAAACTTCCAAGATAATTCGGCGCCCATCACTTCCGCGTGCCCTTCTCCGACGAATTTCAATTGCACACTAGTTATTAACGAGCATCGTCTAAACCAGTCGTCTCTCCTGTCATCAGACGATCGTCTTCAGTCCATTGAAGCATCACTAAGCTGGTGAAGCGCATCTTAGCCGGAGGAAATACTTTCTGATGTGCGCTGCATTGCAGTTTAGGGTTTCCACTTCTCTGAGAAAGTAATATCAGTAAAGGCAATGAGTATCGATTCCCAATTTGAGTAGTTTGGATAGCTTTATTTTTATACGTATCTTATATACTTTCAGTAACTTTTTTTAATCCTTTAGCATATTGCTTCGACTTATTATTTTGTGTATTAGATTTATTGTTGTAAAACTCTCAATTTTAAACCGAAATTAAGCAAATTCTACGTGATACAAAATTCAATAGCTATACTTAATCTAAAATATCTGGTACATATAATAAATTTTTACTTTACTGCGAATTTCAACTTTTAACTCGGTAATGAAAATGAAAAAATATTTTTCTGTGTATGGTTACATTTAAAATTGACATCATTATCATCTACAGAAAAACATTAGGAAGGTATTTGTCTTACCATAAAGATATTAGCATCTAATTATATTTACCCTTTATAAAAGGGGTTCCAAAGGAAAAGTTTGTAACTCTTAAAGTTAATTCGACACTAGGAATGTCTTCCCTTCTTGAGGATGACCTGGTGACCATAACAATATCACAAGTGTTCCATTAAAAGGTTTGACAGAAGGCACGATGCAACACCGAAATGACCGTGGAAGTGCTAGGGTTCATTCCATTATACCTTTTGTGCGAGTATTACATGTAATAATTGTACTAATATAACTATACTAATATTAAACATTTGTTTGTGGATATTCTGTCTCAATAATCATCGCTTAATTATGCTAAATGCCATAAGTGACATCCTCAAAGTTATCATTAACTCTATGACATAATATCTATAAGATCTCAACCTCGACATTCTCGACATCGCACTCAACAACCGATTGCAATCATATTCTGAGTAGCATCTATGAAGTCAGAACACTTTTTTCGTATTAGAATAATATCTTCTATTCAATACTGTAATAATATCCTTAATCTATCCTTTACTTTAACTCTCATAAAAAAATCTCATACTAACATATCCGTCTTTTTTGTAACTGTTTTTTGTTTAAAAAACATGCTCTATAATGAAAAAAAGATCTATTTTTTCTTTGATAAGACACTCTCATACAAGAAAAATGAAACCTACTTCTATTTTCTCTATGTAGACGTGCCGAATCCGTTTGTACTGTTTAGGTCAGACCGAGTATTCTCTCTCTCTGCATTTCTCCCCGTACACGAATCTCGAAGAGACCACCAGATACCCATTTCCACACTGATACAATCTCGGAGTCCGTACGTGAAACAGATCGGAATTCTTTTCTATGACGTCATTTACATAGTTCATTTTATCCGATGACGTCATTTAATCGATAACAGTCATATGTGGGTCACATCTACGAGTTTATACATATCCATGTAGCCACAAAAATAGAACTACTTACTTCTTTTCGGATTTTAAAGATAGCAGCCAAATATATTATTCGTTAGTTTCTTAGATGAGATAACATAAATCTCAGTAACGCACTTAAACATACAAATAATTGAAATAATATCATTTTCATTTGAATGACTTAAAGGTGTCATTTAGTGGGTTAACGTAAGAAGAACAAATTAAAGTCTGAAATTAAGTTACTTGGTAACTTGTTTGTAACTTGCCTCCAGCGTGGTATCACGAATAAGTATTAGTAATTCCACGCAATTCCCCTCAATTTGGATCATCATCAAGAACGATGATTTTTGCTCCTAATTCTTTACCTCTTTCCTACCTCCAGCGACATCTGTACTCCCAGATTTATTCTGCACGTTCTACGAATTACAGATTAATAGAAATATGTAACCCGGCACTTCCCGGATTTCATCCCTGTAAGCGAACTACTAGGCTTTTTCATACCCAATCGTTAAAAACCTGATAATCTTGGAGAAATCGAATATTCCACCGAAATTTGCTTCAAGACATTGAGAAACCTTTTAGTTATTTTAACAGTATTAATCTCTTGAAGAAAAACTATCTTAATCTACCAACCACTGAATTACTTTAACTGATCCATACGTATAACAGCAAAATATAATTAATGCTGTACTATTTCTCAAGTTTTGACTATTGAACCTGAAGATTCAATTCTCATATGCAGTAACTCACGCATGTAGATTCTTTAGCCCATGTATTTTGTAGTTAAAATAGGGAGAGAAAAAACTTACTTTTCTAAAGCTGAGAATGTCGAAGATGTGGGACAGCAACTTAGGAAAGAACTTGCCTTCCTCTCGACTGGGTTCCTCCACAATTTCCTGGGAGAAGCATAAAACCCACAGGCAGTAAAATACGATTAGTAGCAGTGCAGCCCATGACCACTTCATCTTCGTAACCTCACCACCTGCTGGAAAATAAAATAAGTGTAAAAGATATATGTTGAAAACTTAGGCTTAATAGGCAATAAAGAAAATGAACTTAATAAAAAGTTATAAAGAAAATGTACCAATAGGCATGAAACTTTGTTCATAATTTACCGCATAATATATAAAAAGCATTTCATTGAGATTAAAACGTTGCCTATCATAGATAGACGAGTACAAGTAATAGTAAATTTATGCATTAATAATTAAGCAAGCAGTATTTGCAACTAGAAGATGAAAATAGAGTAAATTACTTGAAAATGCAGTAAACAATTTTAATAACACAAATTTGTCAGTTACTTCCTCAGTGTTCATTTACTCAATGAGATGATAGTTTGGTGCACTCAATCTATAAATTGCTTCATTGAGATTTCAAAGTTTAAGAAATACAAGATGTTTAATAAAGTCGCTCACCAAGAAAAAAAAAAAGTCAAAAACTTTAATTATACAAATAACTTAAGTTAATAGCAAAATTAAGAAATGCATATTTTCCCCTATATAATTGCAAGCTAACTAAAATCAACCCAATATATCAACTTATGCTACTACAATATAACTACATGTGTTATTCTAAGTTGCTTAGCGTTAAAGATAAAATTTTAAAAAATATTATAATGTAAGTCTTTTTGACGATCACGTAGCACTTTTCCTGTTGTTGGTTCTGGAAGGTATAGACACAGCAAATACTCTTTCAGCTTTTAAATGAGTTTTATACTTGTACTTGTCCTAAGAAAAGAAACGATTTTGCCAGTTTGGTAACAAACCCGAAAATTGAAAGACATTTTGATGATGAAATCCACTTTCCTGATTTTCCTAAATGTTCTGAATATCCCCAAACGTTTGTCACCATGAAATTCTTGTAGCACATGGAGATAAATTGATGAATTAAATTAAGTTGATAATTTGGTATCACCTATTTTAGTGGTTCACAAACGTTTTACTCTGCCGATTTCTTCTCACAGCAAATACTTTGAACACCTAAGTGGATATCTCTGTGCAACTATATAATAACAAATATTACAAATTTAACTCTAATTTTTAATAGTAATGTATAAACAAAATATAAATGAAAATTTTAAAGTTTAATGTAGTATCTATTGAAAATATTTACCTTGTTTTAAATTATAAAAACTCTATTTCTCAATAGTACTAAAGAGATAGTAGAGCTTTTAGGTTGCTTTTAGTATATGTTTCACTCTATATTACTAAGCTACAAATGCAAGCCTTCACAAGCACTAACTTCTTGACTAATTTCTAAACTTTATTTCTCAATAGTACTAAAGAGATTGTTGAGCTTGATGGGTTGCTTTTAGTTTATGCTTCGCTCTATATTACTAAGTAACAAATGCAAGCCTTCACAAGCACTAACTTTTGGTCCATTTCTCTTCTTTGTAATGAGTCATAGCTGCACTAAATCCACATTCTTCAAAAGGGGAAGACTATAAAACAATTAACAGCTTCAGAACAGTGACCCATAACGAAAGATACAAAAACGATATATGTTATTTTAAATATAATTTGTATTATTCTTGTTCAAACAGCTTCTCATTTGCTTTCAAAAGGGTCTAACACCCTATTGATGCTAACCAAATGAAGAATGTCTTGAAATCTTTTTCATAAGTTCATAATAAAGAGCATTTAAGTGTTGTCAATAAGCAAGCAAATTTTCATCTGGTTTTAAATGAACCGCCAAAAATTTGCTACCAGTTTATTCATTGCCCCTTTCTTGATTTTCCTAGAATTAGAAAGGTATCACAATAGTTTATTGTATATTAAACCTTTCATAAAACTTCAGAGCATTCCTGTGCACTACCCCTTCTGCAAGGACACGAACCCCTGAGGGTTCATAAAAACCACGTTGCAAACCACTTGTCTATTTGATTTTACAAGAATAAAAGTTAATTGTAAGTCAGCATAACCTTCTAATTAGCAAAGTGCACCTTATTCCTTAAAGCAACATTAATATATTGCAGGCATTTCAAGAGAACTTCTAAATGGTTTCGAAAGAGAAAATATTCCCCCATTTACCCTAGATTGTTGACTTTTTTCTTGATGACTATTGCTATTTTTTTCCTAGAAAAGGAGCATTTTTAAGCAGTAAACGCTTGAGAAACAACAGTAAGAGCAATTTCACTATCTTTAGATGCTTTAAAGGAATAGTGGCCGATATCTCCGATCAAGACATAAAAGATCATCGGCAGCTTTACAAAAAATGCTTAGTTTACTTGGTGAATGTGGAACAAAATAAACTTTTAGCGTACATATTACCTTTCGAGACTAAAAGTCATCATTATAACAGCTTTTTTTTATTCATCATACAGAAAAAAAATTCCGCTCCTATCAGCAGGAATTTTTCACAAGTTTTTTTTTACCTGCTCTCTAGATTTGAAACTATTATTTAATTTTGCGATTTCGAATGGTATATTTTCTTAAATAAAGTAAGAAATCTACACTAAATCAGTAAAGGGAAATTTACGGAATCTAATATAACTTTTAAAATGTGTATAAATTTTATATCCAATTAAAGTAAAATATGTGTTCTCTTCTGCAAACCTAAAACGTTAAAGAAATCTGAATTCTAAATTAAATAAACTCAAAACTGATAATAAATCGAAAATATTAAAAAATGACCTTCATCATGCAATAAAATAAAACATGTTGCTGTATTAATGTAATGAAGGGTCACATAATTAGCTTCTATTTGATATAAAAAATTAGTTCCGAATTTACAAATTCCAAAATTTGTTTTTTAAAGGTGAGTGCATTTTTTTTTCCAACTTAGTACACATATTTAGTGTTTCTTAAGAATATATTGCTCCGTATAGCAAAACTAAATATTTTTATAAAGCCTAAACCTTACTAGGATTTAGAGAAATTTTTATTCAAAAGAGAGCAGAATTGCTTATTTTGTAATGAATCGAAAATAGACTTAATATAAAGAAGAATTTCAGAAATAAACGTATTATATCCCGCTTAAGTATAATGTTCGCAATATCTCCTATATAATAATAGCCTTAGTTGTCTGTCCGCGAATTTCTGAAGCGGTTGTACCTGGAATGGATACAGGTATCCATATTGGATTTTTCATGAGTTAGGGTTAGCAAAATCAAAAGCGAGTTCGAAATCCACCCATCCCCCCTTTTCGAGCGTTTAATGCTATTATTTCAAGCCTTGTCATTCCTCTTATTCTATACGAAATTCATTCTTGATAGGATGGCAAAGGCGAAGAGTAATATTTAAATTTCCGGACGGTTTCTACTTGACTACCTGACTTCATATACTCTAATTAGTTCGCCCACAACGTGCAGGCTTTGTACGTTTGTTAGAAAGTCCGCTCCCTTGATCGTCGTACTTCTCAGGTTGATGGTTCTATTCCCGAGGCAACCAGTTTTTTTTTATGTCTAATAAATTTAATATTTTCTGCTTTTTCTTTTAAATTCTTATTCCGAAAGTTGTTTTATTATTTTTAAAATAAATTTTTACTATTTTTTTGACATTTTATAATTTTTATTATTATTGTTTTATTAAATTCACGTATTGCTTTACGGATGTCCCTGGCCACATAAAAAATTCATGTTGTGTATCCTTAAACTTTCTTCTCATAATGTAATAATAGCCTAAGTTATCTGCCCGTCTGTCCTCGAAGTTATGAAGCTTTTGGACCTGGAATGGACAGAGCATCCAGATTGGATTTTTGATGAGTTAAGGTTTGCAAAATTCAAAGCGAGTAAAGTTTATCTTTTCCTAAACTATAGGTCCGATTCTGAAATAAATTGGTATGAATAAGCTTCGTATCACAGCGAAAAATACTGTCCTCTTTAAAACGTTCGAAATCCACCCCGTCCCCTTTTCGAGCGTTTAATGCCATTATATCAAGCCCCATTTTAAGAGCAAGCGATTAAATTTATCAATTTATCACATAATAAATAGGTAAAAATAACATTTTTTTTCTAGCATTATGACTTCATTCCTTTAACCATCTCATTTAATCATTTCTTATTTAAATATTTTCTGCATTATTTTCATACATTTTATCACTAAACTTAGATATTATATAAATAATTTTCTTTTTTATTTAACTTAAATAATAGATTAAGTACATATGTGATAATTTTAATCTATTATTTTTGTTGAAAGGTAATTCTCAGCCAAAAAACAAACCATTTTTTTTACCTGCCTCATAGGGTCCTTTTACGATTCTGGAAAATTAAAAATTTTACTGATCCCGTCATATGACAGGCTATATGCTAGTATAAAGAAGAATTTCAGATCTAAACGTATTATATCCCGCTTAAGTATGATGTTCGCAATATATTTTTATATTTTTCAAATTATTACTTATTCTAAATACATAATTAATGCAACTCGTATAGCATCAAAGGGGTAAATAAAGCTTTTTTAGTTCATAAGGATGATTTATAAAATTGCAAGGGAATAAATATTTATATCTACATTTGATAATGGTTAATGCCTCATATATACATCTAGATGACAGATCCGAGACCACGATGATAAATTTATCTGTTTAATTAGATTAGTAGTCATACATAATTGTTAAATACAATTCGAAGAACTTAGATAGTAATTGAACTAGAGCAGTGATAAATTGGATAAACTAATTGTTTGTAATGAACGGCTACTTGTTAGGGGTTCGTTTAGAGAAATTACGACATTGCTTTCTGATTTAATGGATCTGTCCGGTTAGAAGTAAATTTAATTCCCGTACCAAACCTATTTATTTCCATTGATAATTAAATAATGCCAGAGGAATGCGGAGCAAAAGGACTATTACGTAATATGTCCTGTCAGTACAGGAAAATAAGTTCAAAAATACAAAGATAATACTTTTGGTAGGAGAAAAATAACATACCTCTGCCTAAAAATTAGCATTTCTTTCAAAATAAAATAGCTTTGTAAAGTTATGAACAACTAGGAATAGGTTTTTTGAAACCAGTTTCGCCTATTTATATAAATTTAAAAATTATAAACCAAACAGCTGCGATAAAAACTGACTCCCACATGTTGTTATTCCCAAAATTCTTTTCTATGATTTTTGAATGAATTGAAAAGAAAAAACCTTTTTACAGCCTTTTTGAATAAAGAAGGAAGAAAAGATTTCGAAAATGGTTTTCAGAATTAAAATTGCATTTTCAATTTCTTAATTAAAGTCCAGCTTCTGATTTCTGGGGGATTAAATAAAAGTCATTATTTTTATTAATTTTTAGCTAGACTTAAAATTAACAGCAAACATGACGTCATGACGAGGAAAATGCAGTAATTTTAGTGTAATATTCATGAGTGTCTGTTTTATGTCAGTTTAAAGATAAAACCAAACTATTTATAGACTACTTACGCATTTATTTTGTTTTTAAAATGAAATTGAAGAATTTAGGCCAGTCATTTAATTGACTCCATCTTTCCTTTTAACTTTTTTTCACAGAATCGTTTCTTAATATAGGACAACTAAGTACACATTTTAAAAACCAATTATTATTTTTTTAATTTCATAGAAGTTGGGAATGAGGTCTTCCTGATATTAATTTTAACTACAATATTATAATTTTACGTTTCTCAATGTATTTAACATTACTAATGTACTCATTTAATAAATCTTATTTTTCTTTCAGTACAGTGAAGTACACAATTTTTTTTCAAACGCTGATAAAATTCAAGTATGAAGATAAACTGTAACCATTCATAGAAAAGAAAAGTAATGAAAATATAATATCGTTATAATCATTTGTGTATGTGTGCGTGGGTGTGTGTCGTCTGAAAATCGGAGTCGGATTAAACCACTTTGGGACCCCAGACATTTTCTTCCCATCGGACACCCCCCCCCCCATCTCCCACAAGAAATAGAGCACAAATAATATAACATGAAATTTAAAAAAAAAAAAGCTAACATAATGTGAAAAAGTAAAACACATTTTAAATGCTTATTAATAAAAATATTTGATATACAACAATAAATTGTAGTTTTTCCAGAAAAGTTTCAACAGTTTGCTTATAAATTTTAAAAAATTGAAATTTATTTTATTAAATGTTTAACAAATATATATAAATATGAATAAACTTGATTTAAAAATTCTGTTTTTTAGCCTTTAATTCATCAAAATGATTAATTATATCCTAATAATTAATAATATCCAAAACATTGTGTTCGATGTATAAAACCTTTAAAAAAATTTAATTTGGGGTTGACTCAGTAATGAGGGATTAAATAAAAGTCATTATTTTTATGAATTTTTAGCTAGACTTAAAATTAACAGCATACATGACATCATGACGAGTAAAATGCAGTAATTTTAGTGTAATGTTCATGAGTGTGTATTTTATGTCAGTTTAAATATAAAACCAAACTATTTATAGTTTAGTCTAGACTAGTTTATTTTGTTTTTAAAATGAAATTGAAGAATTTGGGCCAGTCATTTAATTGACTCCATCTTTCCTTTTAACTTTTTTCACAGAATCGTTTTTTAATATAGGACAACTGAGTATACTTTTTAAAAACCAATTATTATTTTTTTTAATTTCATAGGAGTAGGGAATGAGTTTATCGGACAGTAATGAGAAGGATACTATAACTCGGTCAGAGAAAAATCAAATAAAACTTATTTATATATATTTATTGTATGGTGAAAAAGGAGAACGACATTTTACACGTATTTTCTTTTGTATTCAATTAATTTTCGTACTTGTTATTAATACACAAAGAAGTTATTTTTAAAAGTATAGAAAACATAAAAACTGTATTTCTAATAGTTTTTTTAAGAATCATTCTCTAAATTATTAAAAATTATTTTGATTTTATTTAAATTATTAAGCCTCAATTTATAAACGTATAGATATAAAAAATCATTAAAAATTAATTCTTTAATTTAACAACAAAAGTCCACAAAAAGGTTAAAAAATATATTTAAGAAATAATAAAATATATAAGAAAAATAATGTCAGAAAATAGTTTTTAAATTAACAAAATGTTTCAAAAAAATAAATTTCCTAAATAATTTGATTTAAAAAAAACTAATGTGATTTACTTAGTTATATTCGCACATCAATGTATATGTGTAGAATTTTTCATTACTACTAAATTAATAAATCAGAAAAGGGTTATTTCAAAGTCCATCATCTTCTTAAAGCAACCTTCCTCAAAAAGCAAAATGTTTTAAAAAATTAAATTTTTTAAATAATTTGATTTAAAAAAAAATAGTGTGATTTATTTAGTCGTACTCGTACATCAATGTATATGCGCTGAAAGTTTCATTACAACTAAATTAATAATTTAGAAAAGTGTTATTTAAACGTATATCATCTTCTTAAAGCAATCCTTCTAAAAATTCATCAACAAACAAGTTCATATTAAAAAGAATCCATTCCTGCCTTCTATTTCTCGTTTCTAAAACCTCCAAAATTTAAAACTTTGCTATGTTTTGTATTAGTTATGAAATTTTTTACATGAACTAAAAAAAATTAGCTGTTAATTTACTTCAGTAACAATTCTTAAATTAAAATTTATTTTTATTTTTATAATTAATGATAAATTGATAATAAATGAAATTTATAATAAATGATAGAAAAAAATTGATTTTATAGAAATTATTTAGTGTTTTTTTTTTTTTTTTTTTTTGTAAAAGTAAAAATCCACTTCCCAAAAAAAAAACCACTTTTGAAGTGTGTAAATTGAAAATTAATATTCTATATTAGCTGTCACCAAATGGTAGTCCACCAGTGGTCCAACAAAATATTTTTGATGGTCTGCGAAAAAAACGAATGATTATTTATTGTAAGCTTCAACACGATTAACAAAAATTCATTAACATTCACATTAAAGCATGAAAATTAACAGAACGTATGACGAATTATGCTTTTAATAATTTTTTTAAACTTCGATACTATTGATTACTAATCTTATATACCATCACTGAGAAAATGAAATTTTGAATTTAAGTTTTTAACAACATTTTACGACAGCCGAACGATGATCCTTTGGTTAGGGTGCTGACCTTCGGTACCGGAGTTCGTGGGTTCCTCATGATATAGAACAGGGGACGGTATACTTAACAACTTCAAGGACCACTACATACATAAATTTTATTAGGTGGATCCCCAATTATATGAATTTTAAATAAATAATAGGTAGTAAATATATTTATAGAAAATTAATCAAAGTTTTATTTTATTAATACAAAATCCACATATTAAAAGTATAAAGTTATATCGTTTAGAAAAAACTTTACTTATGCATTACACATTTTTAGTGTGATATATGTTTTTGCTCATCGCCCTTCCGTAAGTGCTGTTTTGACACCAACAACATCACTGCAAGACGGAGAGCTATATATATATATATATATATATTATATATATATATATTTATATATATATATATATGTTACAAAGCATTTGGCCAGTTCCCGAATTGGCCGGCCAAATCGCACACTGACCGGGGCGTGTGGCCAATGTCCGATGTACTAGAAATGAATAGCGTATATGCGACTTTGGCCGGCCACTTCCCGAAGTGCCCGGAACTCCCTGGCCAATGTTCGATGTGATAAAGCAAGACTAGAGATAATGTACACATCCGCATACGAGATGATGACAGAGGTCGATCCACGAAGCTTCCTTGCAGTTGCCATGAAGATCGAGGGCGCTTTCTATTTTGAAAAAGACAGTACTTATATTAGCATTAGTGGGTACAGAGGAAAAATCATAACGAACCGTTGCCTCTTCACAATTGCTGACCATCGGCCAAAGCTGCACTCGATGCAGTTGCACTACCAAGTGCTCAACAAATTGCTGCAGATGTAAAAATAACAAACTGTTGTGCAATTCGAAATGTCATAAAAGCTCATCTTGTTGTAACAAGTGATGATACTGATAATTTTCTGTAATAAACTTATTCAGTAGATAATGTGATTATCTTTTTGTATGTTTGTTTTCTTCAAGGGAGAGGAAATTTTCATAAGAGACCAGAAGGTTTCTGGTATAAATTAAAAATGAGAAATTTAGTGAGATCCTTGCTCACTAAAACTTCTCCCTTCAGACTACAGTCCACCTAGGGCCACGCACATCCTTGGCCTTTGTTCCGAAGGACCATCCTAGGCACCTAAGAGGGGTAGATTCGTCGCAAAACTTCTATGTGGCAGCTATAATATGATTATTATTAGCATTACGGTATACAAACACCCAAACTTTGATCATGACCTTTTTCTTCTGACTTTGGCCGATCACCCCATGCCAGTTCCCGAACTGGCTAGCCAAACCACGAAATCAAGGAAAAATCGGACATTGGCCGGTCATTGTGAGGCGATATTGGCTATTTCGCGATTTGGCCAGCCAATTCGGGAACTGACCGAATTCGGGCTTTGGCCGTAACATATACATATATTTATATAATATATATTATATTATTTATATATATATATATAATATATTTTATATATATATATATATATAAATATATATATATATATATATAAATGCCTAGCATAGGATTTTCTAGCATGGACATCCCTCCTTCCCCGAAAAAACCTTTTTTATACTCTCTATAGAACAGACTATTTTATTACTATTTTATTTTATTATAGACTATTTTATTTTATAGAACAGACTATATCATTTTACAAAAAGATAATAATAAAAATTTTATTAAACAGTTTCATCACACAATTTTTATAATGCTGGTAAGCGTAAAAATGATATAGCCACTTCCAGGAAGTGTGTTATAGTATCAAAGAAGCCCGCTTTGTTTACAGAAACAATAGTCTAAGTATCGTTTCTAATTATCAACTAAGTCACTCATTAAGCTCTTAAAGTTTGTCTAAACACAGATGGATAATTAAGTATAATTAAAACAGTTCTAATCTCACAGCTATGCCACCCGAAATAAAAGCTTTACAACTGAAATAAATTCACACCCGGCATTTTACAAGTCACAGCACCAGATGTGCCGAGCACATATTATGTGAGACAAATTAGAAATGAGAATTGAAAATAACGGTGAATTTGACTTATCCCAAAGGAGGATTTGAAGGGGAGGAACATATTAAGAAAACAGCACATTAAGAAACTGTTAAAAGAGTACTCGTTTTCAGCGCAAAGACCCAGACTTCTCTGATATTTTACACAGCAGGGAATTCAGCCGAATTCTCGATGAAATCTAATGAACGAGATATGCGTCGAATAGATATCGTTCTTGATGCCTAAGGGAGCGGTAACAAGAACGAAAGCTTTTGGAGAAAGGTTGAGACAAGCTGTTTGCCAGATTTCGTAAGAACGGGAAAATTGCTTAGTAATAGTAAAACTGATATTAATGACTTAGGTTCAGAAAATATAAGTTTAATACAGTGCATATGCTAGAAAGAGGACAAAATATAAATGATTATAAACTCAGAAATATTTCTTACATTAGAATATATATATATATATATATATGTGTGTGTGTGTGTGTGTGTGTGTGTGTGTGTAATATTAAAATCCCTTATTTACTTATTTTAATATTAATTTAATAACTTTTGATCATAAAGTGAGTTCGGGGTTTGCGCGGTCATTCTGATTTTTCCCTCAGACAAGAATAGACTTAATTCAGTCTCGTCTGAAATACTTTAAATAGTTAGCGCTTTCTCTTTAAACATGGGTATTTTTATCATGTGATCAATTGTACTTAGGTATTATTCGTAGTCTTTTTATCTTAGGAATCCCGACTTGAAAATTATGTGCGATCACATTGTCTATGTGCACGAATTGTAAAGGTGTTAGCTTGTTGTACGGATTTTCATGTTTCTTACCAGAAATAAACTGGGTTGTGATTTGAAGGAGTCTCGATATTGCATGTATATATAATATATATATATATATATTTCTATATATAATATAATATAATATATATATATATAAATATATATATATAAAATATATAATATATATATATATATATATATATATATTTATATATATATTAATATATATATATGATAAAAAAATCAGTTTTAAAATATAGAGTAATTTAAGAATTTAATTGGGATTCTTTTAATGGGAGTAACGAGCCTCGCGTTATTAGTCACATAAATACGGCTCACGCGCAGTGATATGTGCAGAGAGAGGGCGATAAGCAATTACTATAGACAGATTGGCTTCGAAGCAGTAAAAACTGCCTTTGTTATCAGTTGGGCGCCAAGATGAGACGCCATTTGAATATATTTGGTGAATTATAATAAAGATATGAAGTTGATGTCAGGACTTAATGTCGTTTACGGGAACTGTCTATATTTATATATGTGTGTGTGTGTGTGTGTGTGTGTGTGTGTGTGCGATATTAAATCCCTTATTTACTTATTTTAATATTAAAATAACTTTTGATCATAAGTATTCTTTGCTTCTTTGTATATATATATATATATATATAAATATATATATTATATATAAATATATATATATATATTATATATTAAATATTATATATATATATTATAAATATATAATATAATTTTATTTATATATATATATTTTATAAATAATATTTTATATGTATGTATTATGTATTAGTATGTACGTATATTTGTGATATATATATATTTTATTTAATGTAATATTATTATATATATTTATTTATTTATACGGGAGGGATATCAAGTTTTAATTGCTGTGAGCATGGCCCGACTTACAGGAATGGGGCACAGTTCAAACCCGTTCATCCCGGGCTCCCCTCACTATGCTGTACACAGGTGGTGGTTACGGGGTGATTGTTACATGTAGTGATGTTTAAACTATGGCCCGAAGTGCCATTAAAGTAGACTCACCAATGTAGTTAGTAAAATAAAATTAGTTTAAAGTAAAACAAAAAATTATAAAATAAGTAAAATTATAAAAAAAAAGTTACAAAAAAATCCTGGAAGGTAAAGCGTATATTAGTATTTTTTAAGTCCTTACCCGAGGAATTTTTCTGCCTAAAACAGAATGTAGCTGCGTGTTCTAGATTTTTTGCCAGCACTTACATTTGTGAACAAGCTCTCTCATGATACTGAATAAGTCAAAAACTAAAAGAAGAAATTGTCGATAATTTAAAGTGAATTTTAGACATATGCATCATATTTTTAACTTGAGATGGCACTTAATTTGGGTTCCTCCTTTTAATTGGGAGCCCTGGCGCTTGAGTCTGGCCTTGACTATGAGAGATGAAAATGTATGTCGTACAATGTTGGTTTGGTTTGGAGTAGTACGGTCTACTTTTTGCAACACGAGAGCTAATGAGACCGGGACCTACAGCTTAAAGCCGATTCCGAACGGCTACGAACATCCATGCCACTGTGGGATTCGAACCCACGAACTCCGGTACCGAAGAACAGCACCCAAACCAATCTGCCATCGTTTAGCGCAAAACTTTTTGTTTTGTCACGATCGGAAAAAAAGTTTGTTATGAAGAAGATTTAAACTTTTTAATGTCCCAATCATTTCATATCGATGCTTATCATAAATATAAGTTATTATAGATTGCACAGAATAAAATAAAAAGTCTAAGCAACTCTAAATACTACAGCACGTCATGTTAATGATCAGCTATCCTTTTAAGCATCATAGGATGCCATTTATGAAAAAGGATACATTTCGTGATACAAAAAAGATTTATTTGGTATTACGTGTAAAATAAGTACTGTAAAACGGAGTTTTATAATAGATATTGCGATTTGTCATGATTTCAGTCTATGTACCTGAAGAAAAATCTGACGAAAAAAGTCATTTCTGCCGATTACATATCCATGCATATCTTAAATCTAAGTTATTCTAAATTGATACAGAATAAAATAAATATGAAGAATAAAAACTTTAAATACTACAGCACGTCAAGTGAGTGATCAGCTATCTTTTTAAATATTATAGGATGCCATTTATGAAAAGGGAAAACGTCGTGAAAAAATATTTATTTGATATTTCATGTAAAATAAGTACTGTAAAATGGAGTTTTATAATAGATATTGCGATTTGTCATGATTTCAGTACATGATTTCAGTACATAGACGTACCTGACGAAAAATCTGAAAAAGTCATTTATGCCTATTACATATCCATGCATATCTTAAATCTAAGTTATTATAAATTGATACAGAATAAAATAAATATGAAGAATAAAAACTTTAAATACTACAGCACGTCAAGTGAGTGATCAGCTATCTTTTTAAATATTATAGGGTGCCATTTATGAAAAAGAAAAACTTCGTGAAAAATTATTTATTTGGTATTACATGTAAAATAATTACTGTAAAATGGAGTTTTATAATAGATATTGTGATTTGTCATGATTTCAATCTATGTATCTGACGAAAAATGTCATTTCTGCCGATTACATATCCATGCATATCTTAAATCTAAGTTATTATCAATGGATACAGAATAAAACATATATAAAGAATAAAAAACTTTAAACACTACAGCACGTCAAGTGAGTGATCAGCTATCTTTTTAAATATTATAGGATGCCATTTATAAAAAAGAAAAACTTCGTGAAAAATGATTTATTTGGTATCACATGTAAAATAAGTACTGTAAAATGGAGTTTTATAATAGATATTGCGATTTGTCATGATTTCAGTCTATGTACCTGACGAAAAATCTGACGAAAAAAGTCATTTCTGCCGATTACATATCCATGCATATCTTAAATCTAAGTTATTCTAAATTGATACAGAATAAAATAAATATAAATAATAAAAACTTTAAATACTACAGGACGAAAAGTGAGTGATCAGCTATCTTTTTAAATATTATAGGATACCATTTATGAAAACAGAAAAAATTCGTAAAAAATGATTCATTTGGTATTACATGTAAAATAAGTACTGTAAAACGGAGTTTTATAATAGATATTGCGATTTGTCATGATTTCAGTCTATGTACCTGAAGAAAAATCTGACGAAAAAAGTCATTTCTGCCGATTACATATCCATGCATATCTTAAATCTAAGTTATTCTAAATTGATACAGAATAAAATAAATATGAAAAATAAAAACTTTAAATACTACAGCACGTCAAGTGAGTGATCAGCTATCTTTTTAAATATTATAGAATGCCATTTATAAAAAAGAAAAACTTCGTGAAAAATGATTTATTTGGTATCACATGTAAAATAAGTACTGTAAAATGGAGTTTTATAATAGATATTGCGATTTGTCATGATTTCATAGGTACATGATTTCATGAGGTACATAGACGTACCTGACGAAAAATCTGACGAAAAAAGTCATTTCTGCCGATTACATATCCATGTATATCTCAAATCTAAGTTATTCTAAATTGATACAGAATAAAATAAATATGAAGAATAAAAAACTTTAAATACTACAGCGCGTCAAGTGAGTGATCAGCTATTTTTTTAAATATTATAGGATGCCATTTATGAAAAAAAGAAAAACTTCGTGAAAAATGATTTATTTGGTATTACATGTAAAATAAGTACTGTAAAATGGAGTTTTATAATAGATATTGTGATTTGTCATGATTTCAGTCTATGTATCTGACGAAAAATGTCATTTCTGCCGATTACATATCCATGCATATCTTAAATCTAAGTTATTATCAATGGATACAGAATAAAACATATATAAAGAATAAAAAACTTTAAACACTACAGCACGTCAAGTGAGTGATCAGCTATCTTTTTAAATATTATAGGATGCCATTTATAAAAAAGAAAAACTTCGTGAAAAATGATTTATTTGGCATTTCATATAAAATAAGTTCTGTAAAACGGAGTTTTATAATAGATACTGCGATTTGTCATGATTTCAGTCTATGTACCTGACGAAACATCTGACGAAAAAAGTCATTTCTGCAGATTACATATCCATGCATATCTCAAATCTAAGTTATTATAAATTGATACAGAATAAAATAAATATAAATAATAAAAACTTTAAATACTACAGGACGAAAAGTGAGTGATCAGCTATCTTTTTAAATATTATAGGATACCATTTATGAAAACAGAAAAAATTCGTAAAAAATGATTCATTTGGTATTACATGTAAAATAAGTACTGTAAAACGGAGTTTTATAATAGATATTGCGATTTGTCATGATTTCAGTCTATGTACCTGACGAAAAATCTGACGAAAAAAGTCATTTCCGCAGATTACATATCAATGCATATCTCAAATCTAAGTTATTATAAATTGATACAGAATAAAATAAATATAAATAATAAAAACTTTAAATACTACAGGACGAAAAGTGAGTGATCAGCTATCTTTTTAAATATTATAGGATGCCATTTATGAAAAAAGAAAAATTTCGTAAAAAATGATTCATTTGGTATTACATATAAAATAAGTACTGTAAAACGGAGTTTTATAATAGATATTGCTAATTGTCATAATTTCAGTCTATATACCAAAAAGTAAATTTATGTGCTCTGTTCAAAAAATCATAAAGTGTTGATCCAAATGGAAAATTTATAATTAATACAAATTACTTGAAAATACTGTAGATTTTTTATAAGGTTACCACTCTAAAAAAGCGAACTCATTATAAAAAATTATAGAAATTCTGCAAGCTAATTATTTAAAGGTATCTAAAAACCTACACCAGGGATTAAAAAGTTAAATCTGGAACGTTCTATGCACTCTTAAGTTTCATAATTTCCTCTATAATAAGGAATATCAGAAAAAATAGACTGTTCCGATGAAGTAAAATCTTATTTCTTTTCCTCACTTCTTAATATGCCCGATATTACTCTGAATAGTGAGAAGGATAGAAAAAAAATTGCTCTTTTCTGGGAGAAAATGAAGCGATAAAAAATGAGAAGCATTTCAGATTCCTCCGTCCGCAAAGCATCGCTCTACCAAACGACCTCATATATGGGCCTGAGATGTCATAGCTTCTCACACATCACATTTATTAAATCTGCTCTATCTGTGAAGTCCTAGATCTGGAGATGTGTAGGTTTTATTATACTGGAGGACGCACGGCTCATATATTTCTTGGCACCTGACGATTTAATTTACATCTCTATAGGAGGGAATATATAAGCTCCTTCCATAAATAAATCATATTCTCAGTTTGGACTCTTTGACTGTGGGTTTAGTTTTCGTAGGCAACTATTTTCTTTTGCTATATTTACAAACGCTTACGTCTTTTTGATCTTATAAAAAGAAGAAACAGCTTTTCTATCAATTTACTGATGCTATGAAAAAATAATTAAATTTAAAAATTATCAATAGTATTTGGCATCTAAAATTGGCAGTACTAATAACCAAAAATCTCTAAATAAAAACATGTAGTTTCTATAATCAAATGTGCTCCCTTTTAAAGTGAAAGTATTGAAATTAGATAACGCCATTCTCCTTACGACTCGCAAATTTGAATTATAATTCACAGAAATTCTTGACAATGGGTCTTATGATTCATTATAATCCAGTAGTTAAACCCCGGTCTAACCTCCAATATTAAAAAAGTGGAAAATGTTAAGCTCTAAACTTATTCACCAAATATGTAATCAATCATACATATGAGAATAATAAAAAAAATTTATTGGATTCTCTATCGGATATTATTGAATTAATACATTTTGGGGGAATTGCGGTAGTTTAATAGCATCGATCACCTAACCAAAGAGTTGCGAATTCGAGGTTCGAGTCGGCCAAAGATCCACCATGTTTATTAATGGTGTTTGAGGTCCGTAAAATAGATTCCTGGAGGAATCCCTCTATAGGTATTCCTCTATATGTATTTCCAATACGATGACATCTATACTTCATTCTAATTCTTTTTCATTTTGTTTTTTGAAAATATTTTGGGAGGGGTATTTTAGTTTCAAATAAATTGTAATATATAAAAGTAATATATTTGGTCTTATATTGCGATTTATACTTGTACTTTCCTGGCAGAAAAGAAAACTAAAAAGTAAAAGTGTACTTTCCTAGCAGAAAAACGCTCTTGTTTCTTTTTGTATTATATTTATTATTCAATTCCCATGACGTTTTCATAACAGAAGGCTGAAAGTGTAATTCAGGCGATCATTAAGCAATAGGATATGAAAGAGTTATAATAAGGGTACTGAAATTTGGTGATAATAATGAAGAACTTCTTGTACCAACTAATCTTACACTTAAATAGTTAGACTTCCCCAATATTCATTATACTACGGGTTTAAATAAGATTATTATAATTATTTTCTACTTAAGTGTATAAATAAGATTATTATTAATATTTTCTACTTTAATGCAAAAACATTTCAAAACACATTGTAAACAAATTTATCTTCAGATAAATTATTGATTGAAAAGTAATAAGAAGGTTATTTTATTTTATGTTCAAGCATGGAAATGCAATAATAAAATTTCTGTATTACTCTCAGTAGTCTACGGGCAATGGGAATATCCCGTTTCATGTCACATCGAAGGATAGAATGGGCAAAAAATCGTTTAATACCAACAGTAAATGATGTGGATTTCTTTAAAACACAAACAAATGGGCATTTTCTTGTGTATATATTAAAATATCAATATAGTCCCACACACACACACACACACACACACACACACATATATATATATATATATATATATATATATATATATATATATATATATATACGTGTATATATATATAAACATTAATTATAAAACTCTGGACATTATAGCCCCTATTATTTTTACTGTCCCAGGCTACTGGGCAAGGAGAAGGCTAATCAGTAGCAATAATAACGAACGATTCGGGCCATTGAAAGAGACCAGCACAAGTCTAATTAAAACTTTATTTTAGAGCTGCTAAAACGGACATCTTTACTAGCCAACAACAGACAAGAGAAAGAAGCAAAAATCACTCTGCTCGAACAGAGGTGACAGAGAGAGACAGAAAGAATTTTCCCACGGGATAAGAAACTTACTCAGCGAATTTAAGTGTTAAGATCAGAAAAACCCGTAGCCATTTCCCGGCGACAGCTGGAAAACGTGTTAAATAGACAGAGAATGTACATCTATATGATATAAAGCTTTGGGAAATGTATCGAAATAATTTTAAGTCGAGGACATTCCTTCGATTAAGACATTTAGAGGCTGGGGAAAAAATTTTAAGGAATTGGAATGAGAGAGGAGATTTTTAACAAGATATTAAAGTTAAATAATTTTGATATATTACATAGACATATAATCATATATACATATATGTATATATATATACATGTCGAGCATATAATAATTCATTATTGATAATTCATATAAGCCAATGATGTCTTTATACTCTTGTATATTGCTCATTTTAACAGTCAACCATCAACCATGGCGTAGAGTGGCAAGCATCCACACTTTAACAAATAAGCTACAATCAGCGAGGGTTCATACAGCAACCCTTTCTCAAGACGATCTCTCTCAATCCTTACGCGTTAAGTGCTTTAAAAATGAGTTAGTAGAGATTCATGCGCTTTTATTATAAGAGGGCGCTATGTTTTCTGCTCCCAAGCCTCTAAATTAATTTTACGTTTCCACACACACACACACATATATATATATATAGATATAGATATAGATATATGTATATATACATATATATATATATATGTATATACATATATATATACATACATACATACATATATATATACATATACAGTACCGGGTGACCGAGCTCCGCTCGGAGAAAACAGGTATCGAAGCTAACTCGAAGATTTAAATTTTCAATTGTGATTTATCAAAACAATACATGCCATAAGAAAATTTGTGAAACCATTAGTGAAAAGATAACCGGTTAAAGTGCACCATTGTAAACTATTCTAAACAAAGTTGTTTGGAAAGGGAACTATTCTATACAAAATTAAAGTTTGAAAAGTCATAGGAAATAAAATGTAATTGATAACAAAAAATTATACAATTAAAGAAATGGTACAAAGTGAGCAGAGTAAAGATTGAAGTGTGTTGAATGGAGAAGCATTCTGACAATGACGGTATCTTCTAGTTGTCCATTTGCAGGTATAATTGAGTTGATCGCTTCCAAAATTCCGGCTCCTTGAAGCATTTCATGTAGAGGTGCGTTCTGCATGTTGAAAATGCAGCTTGAAATCTGATGAATGTTGAAATGTTGAACTTTGTTGACGGTGATTTGAAATCGAAATCAGTTCCTTAACACGTTCGCTGCCACCGACGCACTGGCGCGTCAGAGCGGCACCTCCTGGTATGCCGACGACGCACTAACGCGGCGACGGACTTTGATAAGTTATATGCTCTGTGTTTAGTGTGGCTTTGGAAATTGAACGGCGAGGTTGTTTCGGCACGTTAGTGAAACATTATTTTTTTAATTTTTTGTGGTTGGTTTTCAAAATTTTTGTTTGCATTATTCTTTTTTTATTATATCGTTTATGTGTTATATATACTTTACTACATTAATTTAATATTTAGAGTTGATAGAAAATAAAAATGGAAACCGATATCAAAGAATAAAGACAAATCAATAAAGACTTTTATTATTATTATTAATAATTCGTCAGAACTACAGCCAATCGATTCCTCGTGGTCGAAAACCCCCGGGTACCAATTTTCACTTGGTTTGGACGCATGAGAAAAAAGTTTGCCCGCACCAGGATTCGAACCCGGCCCTATCTGTAGCGCCGAACTACGTGACCTTAGCGCGTCAAAACCGATGCCAATCGATTCCTCGTGATCAAAAACCCCAGATCCCCAAGTTTACTACAGTTTATTAATTCTGGGGCGATTTTCGACTTGACAACCATTCCTCGTATTATAGTATAGGATATATATATATACATACATACATATATATACATATACATATATATACATACATATATATATACATATATATATATATACATATATATATATATATATATATATATATATATATATATATACATATATATACATATATATATATATATATATATACATATATATATATATACATATAGATATATATATATATATATATATATATATATATATATAATGTTCTACTTAGGAAGTAATCATTCCATATATATATGATAAAAAAATTCTGCCTAAGTATATTGATTGGTTCGAAGCGATTGATTAGAATTAATGGTTTCTTTCAATGTTATAGAAGAGTATTATCAGAAATGTATGACGCTACAAAGCAGAAGATTAGACAATACTAATCCAATATTGTATATAAAAGTTTCGAATGAAGATCTTCTGTTCAGGAATCACCATTAAAAAAGTAAAAGTACAGGTAAATATTTTGATGATATATTTAACATTTCGACCTGTAAATCGGTTTATTAATATTATAAATCCTAATGAAAAGGGCAAGAAATATATTACTATTTCATCTACTTTTCATTTACTACATAAATTTTTATTATTCTAAAATAGAAGAAGCCACTTCGTCTTCGTTGCTTTGAGTTTATTTTATTTGTTTTATTTTATTTATGTTTTTTCTTTTAAATTTCTTCTCTACAGAATTAGTCTTACGATTTTAATATTGCTCCCATGCCTAAAATTCATACTGGGGATAAGGAACTTGTTAGCATATGAGAGACGAAAAACTATTCACGTCTACGTCCCAGTGGTTTATGAAAATAAAGTTTTTTTTTATTCCTCCGTGGTTTACATCGACGTTCTGTTTCCTTGGCAACGATAAAAATTCATAAGGTTTATTTATTTCATAGTTCAACAATTCTACAGTTTTCAGCGTTTCTAGATGAATTATAAGATTTGACATAAACTAAATTTTATTTTATTACCTTTTTTGCGTGTGTTCTGCTGGGGAAATAAATATTAATTCTATTTTTAATTTCAGAAAAACATTTGATAAGAAAAAGTTGATTAGAATTATTGGTTTCTCACGAATATTACCGCGATTGACTAAATGCTTGTTTATGCAGATGACTCAGTGGTCGGGTCAACGTTTTTCTCTTGAACGTTCATTAGACCGGGACAACTCCTTACAATTGAACGGCTTAAAACATCCATGACTAGAGTATAGTTCAAACCTGTTTGCGAACGTGATGTGTTTACGCATAGAAAGGGTAAGAAAAGTATTCCTATTTTGTTGACTTGCGATTTAAATTTTGAAGCAAGCTAACAAAAAATGCATTAGTGTACTCGGTGTTTTAATAAAATAGAATACATTTTCGTTCTTCCGTGGTTTACATGAAGTTATGTTACTTTGACAACAATAAATAGCTTAACCCATTAAGGGGTCTTAGAAGGGGATTTTAAACTGCTACGTAACAGTATAAATGTACTCTTACTTCTACTACCAATTACTTAACATAATAATATTACAATTTTAAAATAAAATTGTCAGTTTTTAATAACATTTTCAAATTTAATATTTTCAATTAATAAATATTTTTATTTTAAAATCAATATATATATATATATATATATATATATATATATATATAATATATATATATATATATATATATATAATACTAGCATATAGCCCGTCATATGACGGGATCAGTAAAATTTTTAATTTTCCAGAATTGTACTCTTACTCTTACTTCTACTACCAATTACTTAATATAATATTATTACAATTTAAAAATAAAATTGTCAGTTTTTAATAACATTTTCAAATTTAATATTTTCAATTAATAAATATTTTTATTTTAAAATCAAAATATATATATATATATATATATATATATATATATATATATATATATATATATATATATATATATATATATATATATATATATATATATATATATATAGCACTAGCATATAGCCCGTCATATGGCGGGATGAGTAAAATTTTTAATTTTCCAGAATTGTACTCTTACTCTTACTTCTACTACCAATTACTTAATATAATATTATTACAATTTAAAAATAAAATTGTCAGTTTTTAATAACATTTTCAAATTTAATATTTTCAATTAATAAATATTTTTATTTTAAAATCAAAATATATATATATATATATATATATATATATATATATATATATATGTATATATATGTATATATATGTATATATATGTATATATATATATATATATATATATATATATATATATATATATATATATATATATATAGCACTAGCATATAGCCCGTCATATGGCGGGATGAGTAAAATTTTTAATTTTCCAGAATTGTACTCTTACTCTTACTTCTACTACCAATTACTTAATATAATATTATTACAATTTAAAAATAAAATTGTCAGTTTTTAATAACATTTTCAAATTTAATATTTTCAATTAATAAATATTTTTATTTTAAATTCAAAATATATATATATATATATATATATATTATATATATATATATAATATATATATATATATATATATATATATATATATATATATATATATAATACTAGCATATAGCCCGTCATATGACGGGATCAGTAAAATTTTTATTTTTCCAGAATTGTACTCTTACTCTTACTTCTACTACCAATTACTTAATATAATATTATTACAATATAAAAATAAAATTGTCAGTTTTTAATAGCATTTTCAAATTTAATATTTTCAATTAATAAATATTTTTATTTTAAATTCAAAATATATATATATATATATATAACTAGCATATAGCCCGTCATATGACGGGATCAGTAAAATTTTTAATTTTCCAGAATTGTACTCTTACTTCTACTACCAATTATTTAATATAATATTATTACAATATAAAAATAAAATTGTCAGTTTTTAATAACATTTTCAAATTTAATATTTTCAATTAATAAATATTTTTATTTTAAAATAAAAAATATATAATACTAGCATATAGGCCGTCATATGACGGGATCAGTAAAATTTTTAATTTTCCTGAATTGTAAAGTACTCTATGAGACAGGTAAAAAAAATGGTTTGTTTTTGGACAAAAAAAAATCCATTTTTTACCTGAGAATTATCTGGTATACGCTCAATAATTTGTTTATCTTCATACTCCTCTAAAGTCTCCCGATATTGTGAATGCAGTTTAGAATCACGTTGAATTCATTTAGAAAGATAATTCAAAGTTACGTCGAAATTATCGTCAAGTTCTTCACATCTTTTTTTCACAGTAATTAATTGAAGTAAAGGAATGAAACTATCATTTCCCTACACCCTGGAGGTAGATAGAATTTACCAGTGATAAAATTTTCATTGCAACAAAAAATAATCAATGATTAAATTTAAAATTATCCCATATGTACCCAATCTATTATTTAATCCAAATATAAAAGAAAATCGTTTCCATAATATCTAAGTTCAGTGATAAAACATATGAAAATAATGCAGACGATATTTGAATAATTTAAAATAAGAAATGGTTAAATTAGATAGTTAAAGGAATGACGTCATAAGGCTAGAAAAAAATGTTATTTTTAGCTATTTATTATGGGACAAATTGAAAAATTTAATCGACTGCTCTTAACTGGGGAAAATAGGACTTGAAATTATGGCATTAAATGCTCGAAAAGGAGGGAAGGGGTGGATTTCGAACGTTTTAAAGACTACAATATTTTTTACTGTGATATGAAGTATATTTATTTTAAGTTATTTTAGAATCGGATAGATAGATTAGGAGAAGATAAACTTTACTCCCTTCGAATTTTGCTAATCCCAACTCATCAAGAATCCAATATAGATGCCTCTATCCCTTCCAGGTACAACCGCTTCATAAATTCGAGGACAGACGGGCAGATAACTTAGGCTATTATTATATAGAGGATATTTACAAACCAAATTTTAAAAAATTGGACATCATTTGCTATCCGTAAATTATTTTAAGTTTTCACTTCTTCGGATAGGCTTCTTTTTTTTTCTCATACATTAAATTCCCAAACTTGCTTTAATCTCAAAGCTCACATCTGTGAAATAATTAAAATAAATTTATTGCAAACTGTCTCCTTTTGCGCACACATAATATATATGCATGCATGTATGTAATGGATTTACTAACTGCAACTTAGAATTATGTTCATTTGAATAAAGAACGGTCGTTAGGTCATAAAAGAAAACAGCAAAATTTGAAAATGAAAATGTAGTTTATTGAAACAGTTCGTCTTTGGCGCTCTGTCACACAAATTTTGTACGTTCACTTATATAATGCCATGAGGACTCAAAGAAGCCAACCTATCAGAGATATTAAGTGCATGCCCGTGGAAATGCTAACAACCAAAAATAAGTTATGTAAATATTTATATCAGATTAGTTGAGGTAAAAAGAGATTAAGTTGGTGTTCTCGTGGTCACAAAAGTTATCAGAATTACAAGAGAAACAAAGGTTGTCATTTTAGGTATAGAATCGTCAGAAATTTATTTTAGAATATAATTATAATTAACTTGGTTACTTTAGTTAAAATATAATTACATTTATATGTGTGTATGTATAATATGTACACACATATTCGTATGTACATCAATTTCCGGCTCTACGATATACTACGTTAATAAAAAGCAGTTCAATAACTTATTAACCTCTTGCCTTATGAATCGAGTGACGATTGTGTGTGCCACTTTTGATGAAAGCTTTTCTCATGCGTCATGACCAGAAGCAGTTTCATCACGGGCTAAATTTTGAGCAAACCAATGGAAATTTGTAGTACTGCATTTACTATTTAATAAAATCACAGAATAATTATATTTCATTTCATTTTTATTAGAAAAATTTATTAATGTTTTTATTTCATATATTATTTCTATGTTTTTGGTTATATAACAAAAGTAAAAATTCTCAGTCGTTTAAACATTTTTTATGTAGAATTTATTGCGTGAATAACCTATAAGTGAATAATGTATAATATTAGTCAAAATTTTGTAAGGGGTATTGTTTTATTACTGATACGAGCTTTTCACTTTTGGCCAGAAAGAATCATCACGTGTCTGACACGAGCTTTTCACTTTTGGCCAGACAGAATCATCACGTGTGTGATAAGAGGTTCTCATTTTAGGCACAGCAGTACGATCTCGTCTCTCATACGTTGTTTTAAGGCAAAGGGTTAAAATGTACAAGAAATTAAAAATAAATAAAACACTATAATCTCCTAAAAGCTAAAAGTAAATAATGTTAATTCGTTCTATTCTTACAACGTAAAAAAGCAAAATCCTGCAACCATCCTTCATTTGTCAACAGTTTTAATGGCCTATGATAATCAACAGAAATCTGCCTTAGGTTGCGACGCCACCGAGATGCACCAATGACGACCGGGACTTCTCAAGTTAAAAACCCCACGGCATCCTTTACGAATTCATTTCTTTTGACTCGCAGCATCGGGCATAAGTACCGCATAAGTAATGGATTGGAAATTATCCGCATGAGATTTCTACACATCATTTGCAAATGTGTTTACGAGAAATACCAAATGAGATACAGATCAGATGCATGCAAGTAGATTAGGTTCACTTGCATTTCAAGGGATTTTATATCTTTTAAAGGAGTTATGATGCCTGCTGAACGTGACTGTTTGAGCAAATTATAAGTTTTGAATGCTTAATATTTAAAGATACAGATCTCGTACACGCAAGTATATCAGTACACATCTAATTCATTCAAAGGGCCTCATACCTCTTAAAGGAGTTGTGGCGCATGCTGAGGAATGCATCTGCATGAACAAGTTAAAAATTTTGAATACTTATACACAAAGAAACAGATCAACTACAAGCAAGTAGATCAGGTATACATCTAATTTAAGGGACCTCATACCTTCTAAAGGATTTATGGTGCATGCTAAGGATGCATCTATATAAACAGATTATAAATTTTGAATACTTATACACAAAGATGCAGATCAGCTACAAGCACTTAGATCAGGTATGCATCTAATTCAAGGGGGCTCATACTTTTAAAGGAGTTATGGTGCATGCGAAGGATGCATCTATATGAACAGATTATAAATTTTGAATACTTATATACAAAGATACAGATCAGCTACAAGCAAGTAGATCAGGTATGCATCTAATTCAAGGGGCCTCATACCTTCTAAAGGAGTTATGGTGCATGCTGGAAGTGTGTTTGTTTAAACTGACTATA
>CM063508.1:83003842-83031342 GCA_032207245.1 Pardosa pseudoannulata | reverse complement strand
ACCTGCATGGGGTTTTCCTTGTTTCTCTCACGTGTGACAACTGAGAACGTGTTATACAAATAACCTTCACACCACGGCAATTGTCTTGCCGCCAGATCAACTGATTCAACTCAAGAGAGAAATTAAATACTTTGATACTTATTTAGATAGAAAGTTTGTTTAATTGGAAAAAAATATTGATAAATCCAAACAAAAATTTTATAAAGCTATAAAGGATTTCTAATAAAGAAATCTCTTTAATAAAGAAATTAAGTAATGGTAACAAGCTACTTCTGTATAATACGGTCACAGGATCACAGGATGGATTGGCACAGAACTTCCTGAGCCTAGCACTCTAGTTCTGTGATACATATGATTTAGGCAAACAACTGTGGAACTGAATTGGCTATGGATGGGTAGTAGATATAAAACTAGGCAATGGATGCTTGAGTTTGGGCAGAGTATAATAACACAGATAAAAAGTAAAAAGTGAAAGATGCAGTGATTAAAATAAAGAAAGCGTAAGATTAACTTTAACTAGATAAAAGCTAGAGCATAATAAGTATACTTACAGAAAGGTGACACTAAAGTTTTTAGAAGAGAATTAAATAGAAACGTTAGCAAGTTCGGAATCGTGGGTAGTAACTTCTGAGCAAAGCTAGGAGTCCTTAGACCAATCCTACTTTATACAATTCTAGTCTGAGGATTCTTCAGGTTACACATAGTCCCAAACAAAAAACGAAAAATTATTAGAAATACTGATAGGTTCCTTATTAATATTTTTCTTCATAGAGACTTTAATACTGAATTCATCAGAGAAGAAGTTATCAGTTCCGATCAGAACTTCTACAATAACATCAGTAATAACAACAATAAAAAGATTATTAATCTCCCAGATTATGATCCTCATGAACACTCTCGACCAGTAATTTTCAAACTGAGTGTCACAAGCGTAAGTCAGGGGTACTGTGGCAGAAAACTTGTGAAATTATCAAAGAAAGCCTGAAGATACATCAAAGTCAAAATTTAATATGCTTTCCATCGCCACCTGCACTTATGTCAAAAAGTAAAAAAAGTTGCCATGGTATTTATCTGGAGATGTTACTGATCTTCTGCCTCTGCGGTTCTCAAAGTGGGTACCATGGCACCCTGATGCATCTCAAACATGTACCAGGGATGCCGCAAAGAGAAAAGTTTAATAATTGCTGCTCTAAACATCCTAAGGCGGTTAAATTGCTTCATCCAGACGTTAGACCGAAATTCGTCTTTAAATTCTTCAAAATTCTTGTCTGAAAACGATGGTATATATGTGAACATGTGTAAGTAGATATAAATATATTTCTTCTATAACCTCCGAAAAAGTAGTAGAATATTTATTCAATGCTTGCATATACATGCAAAATTAAATAAATAAAATAATGCATTTACATGCTATGTTATTGCAACTGAGTACAGATGACATTGCTTTACTTTAGCTCTGTGTTACCCTGTTGGGAAAATAATTCTACTCATGGACGATTACATTTAAAAATTTCTTTACACAAACTCTACCACGTGACAGAACAGTAAATTCTTTAGAGTAATGTTTTTCTTTTATTTCGAAATTTATGTTGATTAAATGCCTATATTCGCTTTTAGAGAAGAATATACCTAAATACTTCAAAAATAATGCAAAATCAAAACACATTTTTCTCGTTTATTTTCAAATATTGAGATAGGCGTAGTCCTATTTAATCTTACGTTGAGTCACATGATAAAGTGGGTTTTTTTTCTCTCGATGTAAGATATCCAACGGTAGAAATATTTCCCCCATAGGTTAACATGGACCTGGTTTGGTTTGGAGCGCTACGGCCTACTGTTTTGCACACAAGGGCTAGTGAGACCGGGATCTATTGCTTAAAGCAGAATGCTACGAACATCCATGCCCACAGCGGGATTCGAACCGGTTAGAAAAAGCAACACTCTACCATTCGGCCATAGCTCGGTATCATGTAGCTGTAGTAATCCAACAGAACCAATGTCCAGATATCTTCCTATTTAAATGTGTGCCCAAATGCATGTCCATAGATGCAAAACTAGCCCTTCTAATCAAGCGCATGCGTAATTTGCAGGGGCAACCATTAAGCAAAAGTTATTACCATTAAATAAAACCATTAAGGAAAATAAGCAGGTGCTTAAAGGATGTTTGTACCTATGATATTTGGTTCCTTCCGCCCATGGTAATCCGTGTGATAAATAAAACTCACTCAGGTGACTTCGAATTTGAAGAATTAGCTTTAAAGAATTATACCACGAGATACAACAGAAATTTTTCTAGGATGCTGCCTTTTCCTGCTTTAAAAAAAATCGAGAAAAAATATTTAATCTTTAAATATTTTTGAAAAACTTTAGTGTACACTTTTCCAAGCACAAACAAGGACATTTAACAGACACAAATTTAAAAAAAGGGGGGGGGAGATAGAATCCTAGAAAATTTGCTGTTTTATCTCGTGGTATTTTTTTCTATTATTAAAAATTCTTGAAATGCGAGTCGGCCAGATGGAGTTTTAATTTTTCTATAAGTTAATATTAACAGAAAGGAATAGAATATGGTAAATGCAAACTTACTTAAGATCACCACTTACGTAAGGTCACCACTGATAATTTTCATATCTAAATACTGTAAGGTTGGTGGGCTGTGTAATGTAATATTTCAAATAGTGAAATTAAACCAATTTCTGAAAAGTTTTCCTCCTTATCAATTAAAAATCTAATACAGTTTTCAACAAAAGTACTCATCATGTGCAGACCTTCACCATTAAAGGTCATGAAATCGAAGGTCAAAGCTTTCCTTTCGTATAAATGGAAGAAAGAAAAATCGTAAGAAGAGTGTAATAATCTGAATATAAGATTCCGTCATACTGAAATAATTGTAGACAACAATATGAGGGTTCCTAAGAGTAGACTTTGAATTTCGTATATTTATAGCATTAATAGTCTCAAATAGCTCAACTGGCCGTTCATTTGAGAACTTTTATATATATTAAAAATACACAAAAGTAATTGTTGCTAGCTGGAAAGTTAATCTCTATTAAGCACATAAATAGATGTTTTGAGTTAAATTAGTTTTTAAAGTCTGATCATCGAAAGTGGGGAAAATAATTTATAGATGTAAATTAAGGGAATACAAAAATATTGTTCTCCTTTTTATAGTTAGCTGTGTTTGATTTTGACAGCTAAAATTCCATATGAATTATTATTGTTTATATTTGGATTCTACATGGATAGCAGCACCAAAATCTCAAGTGCCTAGGGCATCCTAGGATTTCAATCCGTCTCTGTTATGCGGACATACACGTGAGCGGGGAGGAAGAAACAAGAGGACATAGAATAACGGGACTCACCTGTGTTTTTCTTCTGCCGAGGAACCAGGAAGGGGAGTAGCAAGCAAGTAGCAACAGGATATGTTCCCTCCGCGGACCTTGGAGTCGGAATGATCCGTTCGACTGGTTGTGCATTTCTTGGTTCGCGGTGAGGAGAAGTCATCGACCTTGGCCGTCCTCCCCAGCTCGAGGTTACTGGGGCATCGAAGGAATTCGACCGACCGACGCAACTTTCGGTTCTTGCAGAAGAGAGGGGCTTCTGCTACCTAACACATAGTGCTCCAACACTGTGTGTCAGTGGCTCAAATTCTCGGCTATCCAGTCTCTAGTGAAAGCATATCAGGCGATACAACCAGGGATGGGCGACTCCGAGAACTTCCGGAAGAAAAACTTAGAATGTTCCTGTTTGTACACATAAAAAAATTATCTGATATTGGTTAACATAAGTTCTAGAAAATTCGCAGAAGAGCATGACTCTCAGAATAGAAATCGAAACCATTTTTATTTCACTATTACAAACAAATTAACTCCCGTTGCAAAATGACTTCGAGCCTTGAAAAGAGCCTCAAAGTGGTATAACTGCAAGAACAGAAATTGGAAATTTCTTAGTTACATGTTTAAAAAGAATTTTCTCTCTATATTACTTGACTTTGATTCGAGATTAGCATGCAGAGTGGTCTGAGTTCCGGAATAAAAACTAAAAGTGTTCCCATTTGTACGCTTAAGGAAATTATCTCCTGTTATTGATTGACTTCAGTATGAGAAAAGGAGAAAAAAAAACCCAGAGTGCCTGTCTACCGGAATAGAAATTGAAAATTTTTCTATTTGTTATTGAATGACTTCAGGCCTTCAGAAAAGCGTCAGAGTGGTCGGGCTCCCGAAATAGAAAATTAAAATTAATTCTTTCTGTTTATCAGATACAAAAAAAAAGCAGAAAAAGAAGCTTCAGTTATTTAATGATTTTAATCCTAGAGAAAAACTCCATTCTGACTCCCGGAATAGAAGTTGAAATTTTCCTATTTACAGGTTTAAAAAGAATTTTCCCTCTTCATTGCTTTACTTTGGTTCGAGAAGAAAAACAGCGTGACCTGACTCCCAGAATAGGAACTGAAAATATTAGTATTTGTTTGTTTAAAATTATCTCGCGTTATTAAATGCATTCCTCTAGAATAGCCCTAAAATTATCTCTCGTTGATGAATTATTCCAGCCTCGATAAAAAAGGCATAGAGTGGCCTAGATTCTTGAATAAAAATTGAAAATATTCCCATCAATGGGTTTTAAACTTTTTTTCTTGCTCATAAATGGTTTTATCTATGAGAAAAATCGCAAAAACGCGTGACTCCTAAGATAAAAATTGAAAAACTTGATTGACATGATATATATTTTTAAAACCTATAAAAGGATTTTAAATATATCTCCCGTCATGAAATGCATTCAGCTTCAAAAAAATAGTCCCAGAGTGACTTAGCCTAGAAATATAAATTAAGATTATTCAAGCTTATAGATTACTAAAATTTATTTCCCGGTAATAAATGACATTATCATTCTAGAGAAATTTCATTTATACATTGCTAGCAAACCTGTGCTCTATGGTGCCCGAAGTTCTAGTAAATTTCCGGTTTAGTGGAATTGATGATGATATTTTGGTGGTGGTGTGAAATAATCGCCAAAGGAGCTTAATGTTCAGTTATATCAAGGAGCTTAATGTTCAGTTTTCATATTTATTAGCACAAAGAATTTAAAGTATATTAATAAACAGCATGTCTTAAAAATTGTTAAAGTTAATATAATTTCTCGAAATAAAAATATAAATGTGACTGCAAATTCCAAAAAAATTTACCAAATTTAAAAAAAAATTAGCAAATTACCAAATTTGGCTTACATTTATTTAAAAAAAAAACCGCATAACATTTCTTTAAATATAATTATGAAACAAGTAATATATATATATATATATATATATAAATATATATATATATATATATATATATATATATATATATATATAAATATATATATATATATATAATTAAAGTCAATTCCTGCTGGCCGATTGGTTAGGGCACTGATTGTCGGTACCAGAGTTCGTGGGTTCGAATCCCACTACGGTATGGATG
Organism: Pardosa pseudoannulata; assembly: GCA_032207245.1. Lineage (NCBI taxonomy): Eukaryota > Metazoa > Arthropoda > Arachnida > Araneae > Lycosidae > Pardosa > Pardosa pseudoannulata. The sequence continues at coordinate 83,025,883 of CM063508.1, read as the reverse complement.
TTCGTAGCCATTCGGAATCGGCTTTAAGCTGTAGGTCCCTGTCTCGTTAGCCTTCGTGTGCAAAACAGTAGGCCTTAGTGCTCCAAAACCCTCCAATTCCTACTTAGGTCAACAATAAAAAAATCTATTTTCTCTACTTTCTATTAAATAATTACAATTAATATAAATATGTATATGCATTTGACAGAATCGCAATATTAAGTGGCAAAATAGAAAGCGAATTTTTCTTTCTATATATGGTGTTGAACTTTTTTTTTTTGTTACTATTTATGCGCTTTATTTATTTATTTTTTTTTTTTCGTTTCTAATTTATGAAGCTGATGGTGGTCTCATTCTATCTATGTCTTGTAATGCTTTATTATAGCAAAGAACCTTTCCAGTGAGTTTCGAGGAGTCCAGTTCTTCAATTGATAGTCCATCTAATGATTTCACACGACTCAAGGCGATATATGCTTGACCTGCTGCGAAGAGTTTTCGTCCTAGATATATTACTGCACAATCTACAGTGCTACCTTGCATCTTATGTTCTGTAGATGGCCATGATAGTATTAATGGTAACATTCTTCGTTCAGCAATATCGTAGCTGAGTTTGTCTAATATTTCATAATAAATATATTCTCCCACCAGTATATAAATATCCAAGAAACAGGAAAAAACGAAACATTAGAATTTTAAAAAATATAACATAATCAAGATAAATTTCGGCAGTATCCTCAGTTGAGAATAGTTCAGTTGCCTAATATTTCATAATAAATGTATTCTCCCACCAGTACATAAATATCCAAAAACATGAAAAAACATAACATTAGAATAAAATATATAACATAATCAAGATAAATATCGGCGGTATATTCAGTTGTCTAATATTTCCTCATAAATATATTCTCCCAGCAGTATATAAATAAATACCCAATAAAAAGAAAAAACAAAACATTAGAATAAAAATATGTATAAGATAATCAAGGTAAATATCGGCAGTATATTCAGTTCAGATTAGTTCAGTTGTCTAATATTTCATAATAAATATATTCTCCCACCAGTATATAAATATCCAAGAAACATGAAAAACAAAACATTAGAATAAAAAATATAGCATAATTAAGATACATATCGGCAGTATATTCAGTTCAGATCAGTTTAGTTGTCTAATATTTCATCATAAATATATTTCCCCACCAGTATATAAATATCCAAAAAACATGAAAAAAACATTAGAATAAAAAATATAACATAATCAGGATAAATATCGACAGTATATTCAGTTGAGATCAGTTCAGTTGTCTAATATTTCACAATAAATATATTTTCCCACCAGTATATAAATACCGAAGAAACGGGAAAAAACATTAGAATAAAAAATATATATAACATAGTCAAGATAAATAACGGCGGTATATTCAGTTCAGATCAGTTCAGTTGTCTAATATTTCATAATAAATATATTCTCCCACCAGTATATAAATATCAGAGAAACATGAAAAAACAAAACATTAGAATAACAAAAAATCATACAACACACTAAAGATAAATATCAGCAGTTTTTTCAGTTCAGATCAGTTCAGTTGTCTAATATTTCATAATAAATATATTCTCCCACCAGTATATAAATATCAGAGAAACATGAAAAAACAAAACATTAGAATAACAAAAAATCATACAACACACTAAAGATAAATATCAGCAGTTTTTTCAGTTCAGATCAGTTCAGTTGTCTAACATTTCATAATAATATATTCTCCCACCAGTATATAAATATCAGAGAAACATGAAAAACAAAACATTAGAATAAAAAATATAACATAATCAAGATAAATATCGATAGTATATTCAGTTGAGATTAGTTCAGTTGTCTAATATTTCTTAATAAATATAGTCTCCCATCAGTATATAAATAACCAAGAAACAGGAAAAAACAAAACACTAGAATAAAAAATATAGCATAATTAAGATACATATCGGCAGTATATTCAGTTCAGATCAGTTTAGTTGTCTAATATTTCATCATAAATATATTTCCCCACCAGTATATAAATATCCAAAAAACATGAAAAAAACATTAGAATAAAAAATATAACATAATCAGGATAAATATCGACAGTATATTCAGTTGAGATCAGTTCAGTTGTCTAATATTTCACAATAAATATATTTTCCCACCAGTATATAAATACCGAAGAAACGGGAAAAAACATTAGAATAAAAAATATATATAACATAGTCAAGATAAATAACGGCGGTATATTCAGTTCAGTTGTCTAATATTTCATAATAAATATATTCTCCCACCAGTATATAAATATCCAAGAAACATTAAAAAAAACATTAGAATAAAAATATAACATAATAAAGATAAATATCGGCAGTATATTCAGTTGAGATCAGTTCAGTTGTCTAATATTTCATCATAAATATATTTCACCAGTATATAAATATCCAAAAAACATGAAAAAAACATTAGAAAAAAAAATATAACATAATCAGGATAAATATCGACAGTATATTCAGTTGAGATCAGTTCAGTTCTAATATTTCACAATAAATATATTTTCCACCAGTATATAAATACCGAAGAAACACATTAGAATAATATATATAAATATTATATATATATATATATATATATATATATATATATATATATATATATATATAATATATATATATCATAGTCAAGATAAATATCGACGGTATATTCAGTTGAGATCAGTTCAGTTGTCTAATATTTCATAATAAATATATTCTCCCACCAGTATATAAATAACCAAGAAACAGGAAAAAACAAAACACTAGAATAAAAATATATATAACATAATCAGGGTAAATTTCGGCAGTATATTTAGTTCAGATCAGTTCAGTTGTCTAATATTTCATAATAAATATATTCTCCCACCAGTATATAAATATCCAAGAAACATGAAAAACAAAACATTAGAATAAAAAATATAACATAATCAAGATAAATATCGATAGTATATTCAGTTGAGATTAGTTCAGTTGTCTAATATTTCTTAATAAGTATATTCTCCCACCAGTATATAAATACCCAAGAAACGGAAAAAACATTAGAATAAATATAATATATATATATTTATATATATAAGTATATATATATATATATTTATATATATATATATATATATTATATAAAATATATATATATATTATATATATAAAATATAAAAATATAAAAAACATATAATCAAGATAAATATCGGCGATATATTCAGTTGAGATCAGTTCAGTTGTCTAATATTTCATAATAAATATATTCTCCCACCCGTATATAAATACCCAAGAAACAGGAAAAAACAAAACATTAGAATAAAAATAAGATAATCAAGATAAATATCGACAGTATATTCAGTTGAGATCAGTTCAGTTGTCTAATATTTCTTAATAAAAATATTCTCTCACCAGTATATAAATACCCAAGAAACGGTAAAAAACATTAGAATAAAAAATATAACATAATCAAGATAAATATCTGCAGTATATTCAGTTGAGATCAGTTCAGTTGCCTAATATTTCACAATAAATACATCTCCCACCAGTATATAAATACCAAGAAACAACATTAGAAAAATATATAAATATAATACATTATATATATATATATATATAATATATATATATATATATATATATATATATATATATCATCAAGATAAATATCGGCGGTATATTCAGTTCAGATCAGTTCAGTTGTCTAATATTTCATAATAAATATATTCTCCCACCAGTATATAAATATCAGAGAAACATGAAAAAACAAAACATTAGAATAACAAAAAATCATACAACACACTAAAGATAAATATCAGCAGTTTTTTCAGTTCAGATCAGTTCAGTTGTCTAACATTTCATAATTCTTTCCATCTCTTCGCCGAACCATGGAAGTTGTACTTCCTCAGATTAAAAGGCCACGAGCGAGGTTGTAGCATATGTTATTAAAAATCGGTAAAGCCTCATCTTGACTTTCTGGTATACACATAGAAAAGAAACTATTTCCGTTACTATTCTCGTTGGTTATGATTTTGTTCTTACTTTTACAAAACATATTAACACTATCACATAACTAATATCTGCCATTTAGCTACGATGACACGTTATTTTATGAACTTACAGAAAAACGTTCATTACCTCAGAATCATGACGGGAAGTGACAAGTAAACTGGTTTAACCCTTTGACAGTTTCATTTTTTTTTCCAGAATTCTGTCAGAAAAATGTCACATTTTTTATTGCATTTTACATTTTTAAGTAAAGATATGTTTTTTTAAAATTAACATTTCTAATATTTTTAAGCAATTATTACAACTTGTTTTCTTTCTGTGAAAGCATCATAGAACTGAAGTTTACCTTTAGTCTCATCGATATCCAAGTTAATTTTTGGAATTCCAGTGAAAGCAAATATAGGAGGCGGATCCGAAGGTTTATCACAATTAATTTTAAAAAAGTGTCTTGCTTGACTGATTCCATCTGTACTACTATCAGAGTCAGTACTATCCAGGTCATCTAGTAAACTTTCGCTACTATCATTTACAGATAATTCATTTTTTGATTCGGAGTCACAGTTCGAATCACAAGAAATTGTACAATAGCTATATTAAAAGTATATATTATAATTATCAATAAAATTATCAGGCGGTTAGTAAAATATAACCAGAAAGCTATACACTGAAAGATAACAATTCGTCTTTTGATACAAAACATGCGAAAAAAAACCACGCTTTTGATCCAATCAGAGTAGAAAATACAATAAACTGCAAACTATCATTTACTGGATTATCATTTACTGGACATCTATACGAATAATTTGTTACAAAAATTTTGAAAAAATACGGCCGAAACAGTGCAAGCGAAATAAAAATCAGATTGCCCGAAAGCCGTACGGGTAAATCAGTGAAGGCCCGAAAGGGGTTAATTTGGAGCTCTACGGTTTACTGTTTTGCTACATGCTGATTAATGAGACCGGGGCCTACAGCTAAAAGCCGATTCCGAACAGATACGAACATCAGCGAAATTCGAACCAGCGAAATCCGGTACCGAAGAGCAGGGTTTACTATTCGGCCGTAGTTCGTCTTCAAGCAAACTGGAAGCAAGTACAGGTAAACCTGAGGTAACCCAAAAACTGATAGAAATTACAATTTTGCTATAATGTACGTATTCAAAACTTCTGTAAGTCAATTCTCGTGTCAGTTATCATGTCAGTTAAGTCAGTTATCGTGTTCATAAACAAACACGCACAGAGAGAGAGAAAGACAGCGAAAGAGAAATCCAAGAGTGATATTTCTGACACAGGGAGGTCCAGAACATAAAGATAAATCAAAATCTCGAGATCAAATATTTGGACGATCACAATACTTTCCATTTACTATGCATGCGAGAAAGTAAAGATAATATAAATATATCAAATAAGTAAGCTAACTCAACACTCCATTTTCTGAGATCTAACAAATCAACAAAATCCTTACTATTTCTTGTTGAAAAAATAATCTTTAATCCATTTTATAATTCAAGCACGCGACATAAAACTTTCCTTCCCTATGTGGTAACAACGATTCATATTTACACTCCATTAGTCAGGCATAATTGAACAAAATTGAGGCTTTTTAATGGCCTCTATTTTATGCTTTTAATACAGTGTTCAAATACTATTTTCGATTCTGATGTCAATTGGTTTGTAACGAATATTTACCGACGCAAAAAAACAATGGGTAACTGATAGCATTATGATGTCTTAACACATTGTGTGCTGATACATTTCGCAGCTGAACTGTGCCGGGAGCAGGCGTTTTGCGAGTAAATTTAGTTATTCAGTTAAATCTCTATAAATCGAAATTATTTAATTTTTAACCACCTTTTCGTATTTTATATTGAAATATATAAACAAATATATAAATAGACAAATAAACATATATATATAATATATAAATATACATATATATATAATATCATTTTCGCAAGGATAAATAAAAAGTTAATTTTAAATCTAAAATGATTTTTTTAATCAACCTTCCCGTTCTGTGGTTCCGCATCGACTGATGTAAAAACTAGTTTTTATTTGTCTAAATTTTTCCAGAATCTATGTAGTAGACAAGAACATTCGGCTTCGTTTTCCTGTATAAACCGTTATTTTTGTACCCACAAACAAACCATGTTGTTACACTAACCCGTACTAGTACGTGACCCGCGCTCAAGTATCAATCGTCAGAAAACGTACTAGTACGTGACTCGCGCTCAAGTATCAATCGTCAGAAAACGTACTAGTACATGTCCCGCATACAATGTGTTAATACAGTGTTCAAATACTATTTTCGATTCTGATGCCAATTGGCTTGTAACGAATATTTACCGATGCAAAAAAACAATGGGTAACTGATAGCATTATGATGTCTTAACACATTGTGCGCGGGTACATTTCGCAGCGGAATTGTACCGGGATCGGGCGTTTTGCTCGTAAATTTAGTTATTCAGTTAAATCTCAATAAATCAAAAATTATTTAATTTTTTAACCCACTTTTCGTATTTTATATTGAAATATATAAATAAATAAATAAATAGAAAAATAAACATATATATGTATATATATATATATATATATATATATATATATATATATATATATATATAAATATATATATATACATATATATATATTTATATTTATATATATATATATATACATATATATAATATCATTTTCGTAAGGATAAAAAAAAGTTAATTTTAAATCTAAATTGATTTTTTTAAACCTTCCCGTTCTGTGGTTCCGCATCGACTGATGTAAAAACTAGTTTTTATTTGTCTCAATTTTTCCAGAATCTATGTAGTAGACAAGAACATTCGGCTTCGTTTTCCTGTATATACTGTTATTTTTGTACCCACAAACAAACCATGTTGTTACACAAACTCGTATTAGTACATGACACATGCTCAAGTATCAATCGTCAGAAAACGTACTAGTACGTGTTCCGCACTCAAGTATCAATCGTCAGAAAACGTACTAGTACGTGTCCTGCATACAATGTGTTAATACAGTTTTCAAATACTTTTTTCAATTCTGAAACCAATTGGCTTGTAATGAATATTTACCGATGCAAAAAACAATGGGTAACTAATAGCATTATGATGTCTTAAAAACGTGCTTCAATTCCTGTTATAAACCCATTTGCATTGGATCGGAAGATTTGAAACATCTTAAGACCACCCCTGTCTACACTTATAGTATGTTAAGACAGCGAGAGCGGGACCTCAATAGCTGGATTTGAAATTATACGACGAAAAAGAAAATAGAATTCGGTAGAATAGATCGAGACTTCTAAATCGTAAGACTTAAGTTTTTGCGGTTCGTTAATCGTGCCACCGGCTCTTTGGTAACGGATTCTAGTTCTACCAAGGGTAGAAACAATACATATATTGTTTCTACCTGTCGCACAATGATATATATTATATATGTATGTGTGTGTGTGTAACTGACTAAAATATTTCTACTCTGATGATTAGCCACTATTATTTGTATTGCCTAGGCAATTAGGAATTCATTAGGCAATGTACTAGGCAATAAGAACTCCTGATCGTAGAAATACAAATCTTGAACTGTGAAACTTTCGATTTATTAAAAATCGAACATCATGAGTTTAAGTGACCGTCATTGCAAGGCAAAAGCTCAATGTCGAGTAATATAAGAACAATATAACTGTCAATTATGTCAAATCTAAGAGAGAGCGAGTGACGTAATTTTGTTCCCGTGAGACTAGAGATTATTCAGTGATTTTTGGGATGCAAAAAGGAACTTTGACTATTTAAACTAGCTCTAAAATCCCTCAGGCAACAATTTAGTTATTGGAGAAGTGAAATCATTTTAATGGGATAACTGAAAAATGTGTCTAGTGGACAGAAAATTGGCATTTATAAAAGCGTTAGTTTTGAGGTACGGGAACTTAAAACTTCAGAAAAAGAACTTAAGTCAGAGGACATTTCTTTAACTGGCCTTTTAAAAGTTACCAGAATTAAAAGAGAAACAAAGAATTTCGCCAAAGGTTGTCATTTTAGGTATAGGATCATCAGAAATTTGTTTTAGAATATAAATGTAATTAAGTTGTTTAGTTTGATGAAAATATCAATACACATACACACAGGTACACATATATATATGTGTGTGTGTGTGTGTGTGTGTGTGTGTGAGTGAGTGAGTGAGTGTGTATGTGTGTACTACACATACACACACACACATATATGAGCCACTCAGAAGCCAATGCGGTTAAGTCCAAAACACAAAAATTGAGAAAATTGGTGTTTTTTGATACATTAGTTTTTAAAATTCTTGGTTTATTAATTTAATTAGAAAAGTGTATAAAGTTCTTTTTCGAGGTGTATACTATGCAAAAAAAAACAAGATATTTAAAGGATGTGTAAATAAAAACGTGAGTATTTATTGAAATAATGACAGCATCTTAAAAATTTTAGAACTTATACCTTTTAGCAGCTGAAAAAGATAAGAAATTTATGTAAAAATAATAAATTAACATTTATTGTCATAAGTTTTATGTTTATGTTTTTCAGTGTTACCAACAAATATCGAAAGAAGAAGAATTTAGTTTTTATTTCAAAGTTTATGTAAAAAAATATTGATAAAAGGTGGACTTATTCACAATGGCTTCTGAAATTATTATACAATATATTCAGAAGCTATTAAAAAAAGGGCTGTCTAACCTAGAAAAAAGTAACCAACGAGTAAATCCTTTAATAACTAAGAAGATTATTATTTATTTCATCCAAATTTCCAAAAATCAGAAAATATCAAAAAATGGACTTAACCGCATTGGCTTCTGAGCGGCTTATATATATGTGTGTGTGTGTACTATTGACATCATACAAATAAATAACTGTTTATGTAATATGTAGTCGAACCATTGCAGCCGTTTTTCACATTTATGTCTCTTTCTATCGTTAAAACATTGAGAACTGTGTAGTAAAAGAATTCATCATCATATAACTGTAAATTCTATAGTGTAGTGCCATTTAGAGTGTTTTTTTTTTTCAAATATCAGTTGTATCTAATTTTTATTTTATAATCTGTAGTTATATATATATATATATATATATATATATATATATATATATATATATATTATATTATATATATATATATATATATATATATATATATATATATATATATAATATATATATATATATATATATATATATATGCCGAACGATGGCCGATTGGTTAGGGTGCTGGCCTTCGAATCCGGAGTTCGTGGGTTCGAATCCCACTATGGCATGGATGTTCGCAGCCGTTCGGAATCGGCTTTAAACTGTAGGTCCCTGTCTCATTAGCCCTCGTGTTGCAAAAAGTAGACCGTAGCACTCCACACCAAACCACCAAACCATATATTATATAAATATATATATATATATATATATATATATATATATGTGGTAGCCTGATTGACATCGAGCAAGCGCAGTTTTACTTCTGCGGTATGCAACAATCCTCCCAGTAGAACGCCGAGATTGACAACGTGAGCTGAACGGTACCGAGTGCAGACGGCACTACCGATTGATGCCAAGACGGGCGCTGATGCTATGCCAGACGGGCACTGATGTCCACTTTCAGTTTAATTACTTAGACACCATATAATTTGTAAATAATTTGTAAATAGTTTTCATGAAATAATGCATGTTTGTTAAGCTTTGATGCATCTTTTCCAGTGGGAATAAATCTCCCATATATATATATATATAATATAATATATATATATATATATATATATATATATGTGTGTGTGTATGTGTATGTGTGTGTGTGCGTGTGTATCCGGCTGAAACATTTCTACACTGATGATTAGCCCCTATTATTTGAATTGCCAAGGCGATTAGGAATATATTAGACAATGTACTAGTCAATAAGAACTCCTAATCGTAGAGATACAAATCTAGAACTGTGAAACTCATTTACTAAAGATCAAAAAGCATAAGTTTAAGTGTCCATCATCCCAAGGCAAAAGCTCGGTATAGAGTAATACAAGAACAATATGTCTTTCAATTATGTCAAATCTAAGAGAGAGCGAGTGACATAATTTTATTCCCATGAGACTAGAGATTATTCAGTGATTTTTGGGATACAAGAGTGAATCTTGATTATTTAAGCTAGCTCGAAAACCACTCTGACAACAATTTAGTTTTTGGAGAAGTGAAATTATTTTAATGGGATAATTGAAAAATGTGTCTAGTCAAGGCCGTAGACAAGGGGGGGGGGATTTAGGGGACAGGCCTCCCTCCGAAATTCTATAAAGACCGTTTCATGAAAAGAAAATGAACCTTTTGTGGGGTTGTGCCATTTGCCTAGCCAAAAAAAAAACACTTTATTGAACATATCAACAGCAGTATAAGCGCGGGCATACTCCCTAACAGTTCATTTCCATTACATCCACCGTACATCAGGTACATGTCGCAGTAGTCACGAACGGAATACATGGCCACCATACGAAGACTACAGGTAGCTGCATGATGCAGACTTTTAAAAACCAGTTCAACGGCCGGCTTAACGTCATTCCATGGCTCGCGCGCATGCATAACGCGATATGCGCAGCGAATGTTTTAAACATTATCGTCTGGAAAGATATGCAAATAATGGTGTTGATATGTCCAATAAAGTGTTTTTTCTTGCACTGGCAGTGGTGTCATATTTTATTTTTCGTATTTTTCTAGTAAACCATGGATCGTACAGGAACTCTTCTTTGGGTGGTTTTTATGTATTCCCAACGAGGAATCTATCAGTGCAGAGTTTATTCGGTCGTTTTGGGACACCCTGTATATTTAAAATATTTTACATGGATTTCATATTTTTTTTCATTTTCCCAATTGGCAATAGTGTTTAGAACTAAAATTCGTTGTATAAGGCGATTTCACGCAGTAGGGCAAATTCTCAAATTATGACAATTCTGGCTTTTGTTTCAAACGGAAGGGCAGTTTATTGTTTGTCTATTGGTTGTTGTAAACATGAAAATGACTGGGAAGGGCATTATAGTAGTTCGTGACGTTGCGACAAATTACCTTATATATGATTCAGTTCTGTGCTGTGTAGTACGATCGTCTGATGAAGAAAATATGCTTTTAGTAGATTCGATTTTTCTGCAGCCTTACTTGACGGTGCGTAATATCGGGTAGATATTACGCTAGCAGTTTGTAAAAGTTAGGCATTGTATCTAAATTGCTTAAAAAAAAAATCGCCGTAATTCATACGCCTAAGCTTTTCATAAATTATTGTCACAGGAGAAAGGAGAATTGTTTCCTCTGCGGGTTTTGCCAGTCAAAGGGATGAATAAATCTACATCCGAAACTCGACATCCCAGTTTGATACTTCGTCGCCAACTTGACCTTCAAAGGAAAGGTCTAGGGCGGGTGCTTGAATCTCGTTGACCTGCTCCTTCAATAGGATCCCAGCGAGAGGCCCCTTTTACCTGACCTTTCGATCATCTGGAAGAAACATTACGTCTTAAGGACGCTGTTGTGTTATTACAATGTTGCAATACAACTTTCTGATCTCGCGCGTATGAGATGACGTCACGATGAGTGAAATTTTTTTTCTCTCGCTTAACTGGTAATGGGACCGAAAAATCGAGCGATTCGAAGGTTTGACCTGGATGGTTTTTTTTTGTAGAATGCAGTGATGCTCTACCTCTACTGAAAAAAAATATATTGAAAAGAAACGCATGTGAACCATAATGGCTCTATTTTAAAAGTTATAGAATATTGTTAAGAATAGTTTAAAAAAATAACTAAACTTGTGAATAGTGAGAGAGGGTCAACTACCTTGCCGTTTTAGAAAAATCAAAATCGTGCTTTCTCTTAACTTTTCATGAAAGAAAACTGTTCTATCATTACCAAAGAACTCTTGTACTGCAAATGGGGTTTTGGCAGAGTATTTGTAATGAGTTACGAGGACGTAAGATTTATAAAAAAAAACACATTAAGTTTATAGAATAATCCCCTATATAATAATAGCCTAAGTTATCTGTCTGTCTGTCCCCAAATTTATGAAGCGGTTGTACCTGGAATGGAGAGATGTAGCCATGTTGAATTCTCGATCAGTTAGGGTTAGCAAAATTCAAAGGGAGTAAAGTTTATCTTCTTTTACACTATCGATCCGATTCTAAAATAAATTTGTATAAATATGTTTCATATCACAGCGAAAATTACTGTCGTCTTTAAAACAATCTAAATCCACCCCTTTCCCCCTTTTCAGGCTCTTCAAACTTTATTTTCCCCGGTTAAGAGCAGGAGATTCAATTTATCAATTTATCGCATAACAAATAGGAAAAAATAGCATTTTTTCTAGCATTATGACGTCATTCCTTTAACCATTTCTTATTTTAAATTATTTAAATATATTCTTCATTTTTTTTCATACGTTTTATCACTGAACTTGGGTATTACGTACATAATTTTCATTTATATTTGGCTTCAATAATAGATTAGGTACATACGTGATAATTTTAAATTTAATCATCGATTATTTTTTGTTGCAAGATAATTCTTAGCCAAAAAACAAACCATTTTTTAACCTGCCTCATAGGGTACTTTACAATTCTGGAAAATTAAAAATTCTATTGATCCCGTCATATGACGGGCTGTATGCTAGTAGTGTTAAGAATAGTTAAAAAAATAACTAAACTTGTGAATAGTGAGAGAAGGTCAACTACCTTGCCGTTTTAGAATGATCAAAATCGTGCTTTCTCTTAACTTTTCATGAAAGAAAACTGTTCTATCATTACCAGAAAACGCTTGTACTGAAAATGTGGTTTTGACAGATCATCTGTAATGAGTTAAAAGGACATAAGATTTATAAAAAAAGCACATTAAGTTTCTAGAATAATTCCCTATATAATGATAGCCTAAGTTATTTGAAAGCCTCGAATTTATGAAGCGGCTGGACCTGGAATGGATAGAGGAATCCATATTGGATTCTTGATGTGTTAGTGTTAGAAACGTTCGAAATCAAACCCTTCCCCCCTTTCTAGCATTTAATGCCATTATTTCACACCCTATTTTCCCCGGTTAAGAGCAGGCTATTAAATTTATCAATTTATCACATAATTAATAGATAAAATAATATTTTTTTAGCATTATGATGTCATTCCTTTAACCATCTCATTTAATCCTTTCTTATTTAAAATTATTTAAATATCGTCTGCATTATTTTCAAACGTTTTATCACTGAACTTAGATATTACGTAAATAATTTTCTTTAATATTTGGCTTAAATAATAGGTTAGGTACATATATGATAATTTTAAATTTAATCATCGATTATTTTTTTGTTGCAATGAAAATTTTATCACCGGTATTAACAACAAATTCTATCTACCTCCAGGGTGTAGTGGAAATGATAGTTTCATTCCTTTACTTCCATTCATTACTCTGGAAAAAAATAAGAACTTAACTATAATTTCGACGTGACTAAGAAAACTTTAAACTATCTTTCTAAACGAATTCAACGTGATTCTAAACTGCATTCACAGTATCGGGAGACTTTAGAGGAGTATGGAGATAAACAAATTATTGAGAGTGTACCAGATAATTCTCAGCCAAAAAACAAACCATTTTTTTATCTGCCTTATAAAGTACTTTACAATTCTAGAAAATTAAAATTTTTACTGATCTCGTCATATGACGGGCTGTATCTAGTTAAATAAATATTAAACTTGGTTACTATTAAACATCAACATGCTAAAAACTTTGACAACAATCTAGAAACACATCTAGTAAAAAAACACCAGCATCCTACCCGACGATGTTTTTTTCAGTTGCCACTGCAACAAATAGAAAAATATGATGTGGACACATGACCTCCTTGAACGATTACTATATTTTATTTCTTTGATGGGTCAACAGAATAAGGAATTTTCATGTTTTCTAATTTTAATTTTAAACGATAAAAGACAAAAAAGTAAGCAGGACAGTAGCTATTTTTCTTTCATTTGGGGGCCTAATGAGTGATTTCCAATGGGTTTTATAGCGGACTCTTTAACGTCTCTCAAAAACGATACTTTTCCTCCGCCGTGTTTGTGACGTCATCTTTCACGTTGACACTGAGAGCCTATCCTGTTTACATGTTAAAAGGAAACTTTTAAATTTGTTTCTATGTAAAGTATCGCATATGAAAGAAATTTTTTTATTATGTCTGGCATTAAAAAATCATATTATAAATATTGTATTGTGCCATTCTGTAAAAATACAGCAACTAATTGGAATGAGAAGATATTTTTCAGCTTTTTGAAAGATCCACATACACGTAAAATCTGGACAAATGCGATGAAAAGGGATGAGACATTAAACCCCAAATTATCATATAAATCATCTCTATGGGTTTGTGAAGACCATTTATCGTTAAGTAAATGCTTACCTTTGTTTAAATAGTACTAGTTTAGAAAAATTAAAGTATATAAAAATACATATATATCTTTAAAAGGACTGTTGATTAACCAGTGGTATTTAACTTTTAAAACTGCTAATTTTCGAGTATTATCACAGAGTTCAACTACAATAAGTGTTTGATAAAGCATATAAATATCGTAAAACATATAAAAGTCTAAAGCATATAATTGTCTAATAAATAACTCGGGGGACGGGAAGATTGTGTATTTTCAAGGTATTATAAATATTTTCTTCAGTGATGCATCATTTGCACATTCTCTTCAACATTCAAAGTAGGTTTCGTTTCTCAAGGTAACCGCATTCTGAGTAGAGATAAAGCAAAATGCCATATGTTGGAGATCCGAAGAGTTAACTTTCGTAATAATGAGACTTTCGTTGCTATTTCATTCTAAACCGAAATACTTCCCGAATGAAATACTTTCCAAATACAGTACTTTCTTTACACCATACCAGACAGTATTAAACAGTAAAAATTCAAAATTACTCTTCTCAATTAGTAGACTTTTAGTTTTGTTATCCAAAAATGGATTTTAAAATCATTGTTCAGCTGCTTTAAAAAAACTGTTATGTATGCTTATAAATAATTTTTCAATAAGGCGACTTCACGCAGTAGGGCAAATTTCAAATTCTGACAATTCTGACTTTAGTTTCAAACTGAAGGGCAGTTTATTGTTTGACTATTGGCTGTTGTACACGTGAAAATGAATGGGAAGGGCATTATATTAGTTCGTGACGTTGCGACAAATTGCCTTATTGCTATATTGCAGATAGGTCGCGATAATGTCCATGATATTGAGAATTTTCGTTATACAGAGTGTTGGATTAATTTCGCCACCGAATTCTAGATGGCGCTATTCAGCGATTGTATAAAACCAAACTTTTTGCATGATGGGTTGTAAAAGAAAGTGTGTTCAACAATAGTTATCTGTTTTCATCCATAATTCAATTTATACCAGTTCTTCATGCAAATCCCAAGATTAAACAAAAGGTAAGCAGTTACCTGATTTAATTCTTCATTACTGTCGAACATTTACAGTATTAATTGACTTAAAATAATTCTTAAATCCCAAAGTTCAAGATTCATGATTTTCAAAATCGAAATTCAGTAACTATTCAATCCACAGAGCTCAAAACTGAAGGTGCAGAAAAAGATGTTACAACAGACCTAAACACAAAATTTCAGAACTTTTGGCTAATATTTTTTATTAGATTATAATATTTTTTATTTTTATTTAATATTTTTTAGTGTTAATATACGTTATATTGAAATGTTTCTTTATATAAAATGCAACTTGCACTCAAAATAAGAAAAATAAAACTAGATAGATATTATAACAGTTCTAAATTTATATTATTTGAGTTATTTTCCACAACGTTAATTTACGTAATATTGAAATTTTGGGGAATACAGAGAAAGGATTGAATTCAATTTTAACAAGTTTGCATGTTGTATTTTAAGTAACTTTAAAATATTATTAGAAATGCCGTAGCTGAAAATACAGAAAGGTCTGAAGTAAGGAGAAAGACTAATCCTTCACAAAGAGAATGGCATATCCGGCGGTGTTTTCTTCTATATGGAAATATTTTTTCATGAAAGTGTATGGCTTTTATTCATGGTAAATTATTGTAATTTTTATCTAATGCTCCTACGGATTTAAATTTTTAAAGCAAGTCCAGAAACTTCACGGATTGCCAATTTTTAGGAAAAGTTCTTGAAATTTTTAAAGCAAGTCCTGAAACTTCACGGATTGCTAATTTTTAGGAAAAGCTCTTGAAATTTTTAAAGCAAGTTCAGAAACTTCACGGATTGCTAATTTTTAGGAAAAGCTCTTGAAATTTTTAAAGCAAATCAAGAAACTTCACGGATTGCTAATTTTTAGGAAAAGCTCTTGAAATTTTTAAAGCAAGTCCAGAAACTTCACAGATTGCTAATTTTTAGGAAAAGCTCTTGAAATTTTTAAAGCAAGTCCAGAAACTTCACGGATTGCTAATTTTTAGGAAAAGCTCTTGAAATTTTTAAAGCAAGTCCAGAAACTTCACAGATTGCTAATTTTTGGGAAAAGATCTTGAAATTTTTAAAGCAAGACCAGAAACTTCACGGATTGCTAATTTTTAGGAAAAGCTGTTGAAATTCCGTCTATAGCCCGCCCACGGTTCTGAGGCCCCTTGTTAGATCTGTAGAAGTCTAAAAAATTAGAATTTATTTCAAAAATAGGTAAGTTCGTTTCTTCCGCTGAGTTTTTTTATAAAAAGTAGTCGGAATCGAGTAACCCTTTGGCAGTTATAACATTTGATGGAAAAATTAAATGTGCTTAAAATTCATTTTCGATTACTGTTAGGATATTAGAGAAGGACGAAACAATGCAAAACAAATGCACTATATTGCCAATGATTTTTCCCGAAACTCCGTAGGGGACAATCAACAAATTGAAGAAAAACGAATATTCTTTGGATAACCCTGTAAAAAGTAATGAATAAAAAACGTTGAAATTTTATCACGTGTTTAGGATGCTCTTTGTAATAATTTGTGTTCATTGTTGCGAGGATAATACGCATAGTCGTAGAGAAATGACAGCTTTTATAAAAACAATCACAAATTTCTCCGAGTGTTTTGCTTATAATTTGCAAAGTTCTCAATATCAGAAAATGCTATTGTAAGGATGCATGTCAAACAACATTGTACGCAATACCCTGCAATCGAAATTAAAATATAATAAATATTGGATGAGAGATGAGCAGGTTTATTAAATAATGTTTCACTGTGCATGGGCATAATACATTAGCTAAATGTATAGAGCAACTTTTGTGAAAGTCCCAAAAACACAGTTTCAAAATTTTGAAAGGGATCGTCGATATAATATGCTCGAAATCCGTTGTTCCCAAAAGGAATTAAAAAGATGAGGAGTTGTACCCAAATATAGTATTTTATAGTCGACCAAATATAGTCGATAGAATAAGCTTGAAATCCATTGTTCCCAAATGGAAGTAAAACTATGAGGGACTATATCGAAATTTTCAAATGTTATTAAAAATCTCAGTGGCGAGTAAATGGATAAATATGCAATCTTTTTTTCACTGAACGGTGTTTTAAAATTAAGGCTGTCAGAAAAGCGAAGGTTTTTTCTGGCTTCAAAAGAAACATTGATACTGCTGTTCGCAATATATTGTATGTATATTTTGCATTTATACAAAATACTTTATTTAAATACAGTCCCTCATCTTTTTGCTTCCTTTTGAGAACAATGGATTTCGAGCTTATTCGATCGACGATCATTTTCAGAATTTCCAAGCTGTATTTTGTGGACTTATACAAGAGTTGCTCTATACATTCTGCTAATACATTATGCACATTATATTTTGATTGCATTCGCGCATGCGCAGTCAAACATTATTTAGTAAACCTGCTCATTTTTCATTCAATATTTGTTATTTTTTTAATTTCGATTGCACGGTACTGTGTACAATGTCGTTTGACATGCGTCCTGAAAATAGCGTTATTTGATATTGAGAACCTTGCAAAATAAATAAAACACTTGGAGAAATTTGGGATTGTTTTTATAAAAACCTTAACTTCTCCAAGAGTATACGTGCTATGCTCATAACAATAAACACAGATTATTACAAGAACCATGCTAATCATGTGTTAAAGTTTTAACGCTTTTCATACATTACTTTTCACACGGTTATCCAACACATATTCGTTTTTCTTCAATTTGTTGACGGTTCCCTATGGGATTTCGGAAAAAATTCTTAGCTGAAATATATAACATCTACCATCCTGTTTACACGCCTGAGGTTTCAGGAAAATTCCTCGTATTTTTCTAGATATTCAACAAAATGTCTAAAATCGTAAGTGACCAGTCATCATTGGCAATATAGTGCATAATAAAATAACTATTCAATTAATTTCAGAGAAAAAATTCAAGTTTTTCCGTTCATTTTTACCTACCTTTGACCACTGTGGTATAAAAGTAATGGTACTCTGTCAATTGGGTTCTTACAACCATGGTCAAACTATACCTACTTATAATATGAAAAACGTAACACAGATTTCTACTACAGCAATCTTTTTATTTATCGTATTTCAAAAATATACATATTTAAATCTTTTTAGAAATGTCTCTTTTGTTTTCGCTGTGGTTTCGCAGTTCTTCAGTACAGCACACCACAAGCTCTCGGCTTATATTCGGTCGGACTAAATGTGGTGACTTTTCCATAAGATCCGTGGTCTCCACTTCCCGCAGACTGGATGACAACAGTAGGTGAAATAACGATATTGGCGGATGGGGGGCAAGGCTGTTGATTGCTCGAAGGAATAAATCGGAATGTTCTAGGCTCAGGTGGTTGAAATTGTAGAGGTGGTTTTTGGTAACCATGGTCAAACTATACCTACTTATAATATGAAAAACGTAACACAGATTTCTACTACAGCAATCTTTTTATTTATCGTATTTCAAAAATATACATATTTAAATCTTTTTAGAAATGTCTCTTTTGTTTTCGCTGTGGTTTCGCAGTTCTTCAGTACAGCACACCACAAGCTCTCGGCTTATATTCGGTCGGACTAAATGTGGTGACTTTTCCATAAGATCCGTGGTCTCCACTTCCCGCAGACTGGATGACAACAGTAGGTGAAATAACGATATTGGCGGATGGGGGGCAAGGCTGTTGATAGCTCGAAGGAATAAATCGGAGTGTTCTAGGCTCAGGTGGTTGAAATTGTAGAGGTGGTTTTTGGTAACCATGGTCAAACTATACCTACTTATAATATGAAAAACGTAACACAGATTTCTACTACAGCAATCTTTTTATTTATCGTATTTCAAAAATATACATATTTAAATCTTTTTAGAAATGTCTCTTTTGTTTTCGCTGTGGTTTCGCAGTTCTTCAGTACAGCACACCACAAGCTCTCGGCTTATATTCGGTCGGACTAAATGTGGTGACTTTTCCATAAGATCCGTGGTCTCCACTTCCCGCAGACTGGATGACAACAGTAGGTGAAATAACGATATTGGCGGATGGGGGGCAAGGCTGTTGATTGCTCGAAGGAATAAATCTGTGTGTTCTAGGCTCAGGTGGTTGAAATTGTAGAGGTGGTTTTTGGTAACCATGGTCAAACTATACCTACTTATAATATGAAAAACGTAACACAGATTTCTACTACAGCAATCTTTTTATTTATCGTATTTCAAAAATATACATATTTAAATCTTTTTAGAAATGTCTCTTTTGTTTTCGCTGTGGTTTCGCAGTTCTTCAGTACAGCACACCACAAGCTCTCGGCTTATATTCGGTCGGACTAAATGTGGTGACTTTTCCATAAGATCCGTGGTCTCCACTTCCCGCAGACTGGATGACAACAGTAGGTGAAATAACGATATTGGCGGATGGGGGGCAAGGCTGTTGATAGCTCGAAGGAATAAATCTGAGTGTTCTAGGCTCAGGTGGTTGAAATTGTAGAGGTGGTTTTTGGTAACCATGGTCAAACTATACCTACTTATAATATGAAAAACGTAACACAGATTTCTACTACAGCAATCTTTTTATTTATCGTATTTCAAAAATATACATATTTAAATCTTTTTAGAAATGTCTCTTTTGTTTTCGCTGTGGTTTCGCAGTTCTTCAGTACAGCACACCACAAGCTCTCGGCTTATATTCGGTCGGACTAAATGTGGTGACTTTTCCATAAGATCCGTGGTCTCCACTTCCCGCAGACTGGATGACAACAGTAGGTGAAATAACGATATTGGCGGATGGGGGGCAAGGCTGTTGATTGCTCGAAGGAATAAATCGGAATGTTCTAGGCTCAGGTGGTTGAAATTGTAGAGGTGGTTTTTGGTAACCATGGTCAAACTATACCTACTTATAATATGAAAAACGTAACACAGATTTCTACTACAGCAATCTTTTTATTTATCGTATTTCAAAAATATACATATTTAAATCTTTTTAGAAATGTCTCTTTTGTTTTCGCTGTGGTTTCGCAGTTCTTCAGTACAGCACACCACAAGCTCTCGGCTTATATTCGGTCGGACTAAATGTGGTGACTTTTCCATAAGATCCGTGGTCTCCACTTCCCGCAGACTGGATGACAACAGTAGGTGAAATAACGATATTGGCGGATGGGGGGCAAGGCTGTTGATTGCTCGAAGGAATAAATCGGAATGTTCTAGGCTCAGGTGGTTGAAATTGTAGAGGTGGTTTTTGGTAACCATGGTCAAACTATACCTACTTATAATATGAAAAACGTAACACAGATTTCTACTACAGCAATCTTTTTATTTATCGTATTTCAAAAATATACATATTTAAATCTTTTTAGAAATGTCTCTTTTGTTTTCGCTGTGGTTTCGCAGTTCTTCAGTACAGCACACCACAAGCTCTCGGCTTATATTCGGTCGGACTAAATGTGGTGACTTTTCCATAAGATCCGTGGTCTCCACTTCCCGCAGACTGGATGACAACAGTAGGTGAAATAACGATATTGGCGATGGGGGGCAAGGCTGTTGATTGCTCGAAGGAATAAATCGGAATGTTCTAGGCTCAGGTGGTTGAAATTGTAGAGGTGGTTTTTGGTAACCATGGTCAAACTATACCTACTTATAATATGAAAAACGTAACACAGATTTCTACTACAGCAATCTTTTTATTTATCGTATTTCAAAAATATACATATTTAAATCTTTTTAGAAATGTCTCTTTTGTTTTCGCTGTGGTTTCGCAGTTCTTCAGTACAGCACACCACAAGCTCTCGCTTATATTCGGTCGGACTAAATGTGGTGACTTTTCCATAAGATCCGTGGTCTCCACTTCCCGCAGACTGGATGACAACAGTAGGTGAAATAACGATATTGGCGGATGGGGGGCAAGGCTGTTGATTGCTCGAAGGAATAAATCGGAATGTTCTAGGCTCAGGTGGTTGAAATTGTAGAGGTGGTTTTTGGTAACCATGGTCAAACTATACCTACTTATAATATGAAAAACGTAACACAGATTTCTACTACAGCAATCTTTTTATTTATCGTATTTCAAAAATATACATATTTAAATCTTTTTAGAAATGTCTCTTTTGTTTTCGCTGTGGTTTCGCAGTTCTTCAGTACAGCACACCACAAGCTCTCGGCTTATATTCGGTCGGACTAAATGTGGTGACTTTTCCATAAGATCCGTGGTCTCCACTTCCCGCAGACTGGATGACAACAGTAGGTGAAATAACGATATTGGCGGATGGGGGGCAAGGCTGTTGATTGCTCGAAGGAATAAATCGGAGTGTTCTAGGCTCAGGTGGTTGAAATTGTAGAGGTGGTTTTTGGTAACCATGGTCAAACTATACCTACTTATAATATGAAAAACGTAACACAGATTTCTACTACAGCAATCTTTTTATTTATCGTATTTCAAAAATATACATATTTAAATCTTTTTAGAAATGTCTCTTTTGTTTTCGCTGTGGTTTCGCAGTTCTTCAGTACAGCACACCACAAGCTCTCGGCTTATATTCGGTCGGACTAAATGTGGTGACTTTTCCATAAGATCCGTGGTCTCCACTTCCCGCAGACTGGATGACAACAGTAGGTGAAATAACGATA
>CM063508.1:82768842-82998842 GCA_032207245.1 Pardosa pseudoannulata | reverse complement strand
TAATTTGAAGAGCCGTTTTTTCATACAGAATTCAATCTGTAAATATAATCTCATTTAATAAAAATATGCAAAATTTTAAAGTGCATGATCATTAGCAGTTTATGGTATTGAAAACTGAAAAGAGATTAAATCAAATACTTCCAAATCCCATTTTTAAACATCATTATCCTTATATCAGACCTTTATCATTTTAATAATCTCTCTCGAATTTTTTTCACTGCTTTATAATTAACCAAGATATCCTTGGGGAGAAATCCTGCCTAAATGGAAGTTTAATAATCCCAGCGGGCACGTCAAAGTTTTGGAGAGACTCGTCATATTTTGAGCGCTTATCTAGAAACACTTTTGCTTATTTTGTTCACTGAACACTAACTTTTATTTTAATTTTAATTATGTTCTAGCAAAAATACGGAAAATAGCATAGGATTATTATATCTTTAGAATATTTATCTTACATGTAATCTTTAATTACAAATAAAAGATGTCTTCGGCACATTGTTTGAGGTTATATTTTTTTAATTTTATTCTTATGGTTTATTTTGTATATCTAGTTTATTTTCTTTTTAATTTTACATGGATTATTTGATAATATACTTTTAAAAAGTCCATAACAATCTGAGGTCCTAAGCAAAGATCAATTGGGGACACCCTAATCTATTGATAATGGAAGGTGTAGCGATACCTCGCGGACTGTATTTTGTTTTCCTTTTTACTTCCGCTGTTCAGCTTGTTTGGAATAGCAATAAGTTTTGTATTCTCTGTTGTTGTTGAGATTGATCCCATTCTTTTGACGTTAAATAAAAATGATTTAGTAGCAAACACAGTTTTAAGAAGAGTTCATTTTATTATAATTAAATGCAGTCCCTTCATTGGTGACTAGGACGTTTCAGCTTTGCAACCAACTTACTCGGGCCCATTTCTCGTCAAATCGCGTATGGATAAATTTTTTTACATTGACGTAAATGGAATTATTAAACATGTGTCTATCGACCATTTAAAGCCTTGTTTTTTTCTGAAAGACACATCTTCAGAAACATATCTACAAGGTACCAATAAGGAGCCCTCATCGACTGTTCCATCTATTCCACCATCTGTCTTGAATGAGACTTCTGACACCAACGATCATACATACAAGGAAAGAAAGAAAAGTCAGATTCCCAGGCAATCTAGAAGATTATGTACTATAATCGTTTTCACTGTTAGAGGTGTATGTAGCGATACCTCGCGGAATGTATTTCGTTTTCTTTTTTACTTCCGCTGTTCAGCTTGTTTGGAATGGCAATAAGTTTTGTGTTCTCTGTTGTTGTTGAGATTGATCCCATTCTTTTGACGTTAAATAAAAATGATTTACTAGCAAACACAGTTTTAAGAAGAGCTCCTTTTATTATAATTAAATACAGTCCCTTTAGAATGTATAAAAATGATGTAACGAACGGTAATTTATCCTGAATTACAATTATCCATGCATAAGTGCCTAAAATTTTTGATTTTATTTACATCTTCAGGTTTGTTTAAAAATATGCTCTTAAAGAGTATCCGATCAAGACAATGAGACCCTGAACTAATATCAGTTTGGGAGTAACTGAATCTACTACAATAAGGAATGTATAAAAAGGAAGTAGGGATCAGTGATTAGACCCTTAACTGCATACAGTTATCTACGCATACATATACCTAAAAGCTTTGATTTAATTAACATCTTCGAGTTTTTATTAAAAATTGGGTAATTTAAAAGTTTAGATTTAAGGATTGGATGCCAATATAATCTAAGGATCCTGGACAAAATCCAAAACTACCTATGCCCTGCAATAAGGACCCACTTTTAAAATCCTGGATACAG
Organism: Pardosa pseudoannulata; assembly: GCA_032207245.1. Lineage (NCBI taxonomy): Eukaryota > Metazoa > Arthropoda > Arachnida > Araneae > Lycosidae > Pardosa > Pardosa pseudoannulata. The sequence continues at coordinate 82,997,002 of CM063508.1, read as the reverse complement.
ATGTAGTATGAGCCCTCATTGCTGAGGCGTTTAGAAATTTCGAAACCTTTTTGCTATTTTGGCATGATTATTGTACAGGTAAGTCTCGTTATAAATTTATTTTTCAACATGTGTTCATTCTAAAGCCAGTTGGTTTTGGTTTGGAGCGTTACGGTCTTCTTTTTGCAATACGAGGGCTAATGAGACCGGGACCTACTACTTAGAGGCTACGAACATCCATGCCATAATGGGATTCGAACCCACGAACTCCAGTACCGAAGGCCAGCACCCTAACCAATCAGCCATCTCTCAACTCTAAAGTCAGTTGCGTAACGAAGGAAGGAGGAGAGAGGCGATTTTAATTCCCTATAAGGATGGCTATATACATATATATACTATGTAAAGATATAAAAACATATATAAAATATGTAAAGATTGCTGAATTAATATTGAGATAGAGTTGAAGGGGTGCCATCCCCCCCCCGAAGGAAAATTTCTGACTTTGCTCCTGTTATAAGTTTAAAATTTCGCAAATTTTATTTATTTTTTATCATGATGTGCTTTATTATTGTTATTTTTTTCATTTTTTTATCCTTACCCCGTATTTCTGCTGAATTTTTGGTCGCCAAACAAGTCGTCAATAAAGACCTAAAGGAGTCTAAATCCTTTCAAGCCAATATTACAAATTGGATGACATTACGTCTTTGTAGATACAATTTCCAAACGTTACCAAAAAATTGCCAATCGGTTCACTGCATTGACATTCCACTAAAATCCTTTAGAATGGTGATTTTGAATTTTAAAATCTATAAAAAAGTAGGAGGATTTATCTGTTAAAACACCATCTTTATAATGATTTTAATGGATTTGTAACTTTCTGATTAAAACTTTGATTTGTATACATACTTTCTATGCCTTTTTACTTGTGGTTCTGCTAAACTGTCTAATGCAGTATTTCTAGAGTTCAAATAATTCTTTACAATCATTCACATTCATATTATACAGCTTTAAAATAAAACCAAACTGCCATCTAAAATTTACTAGAAAAATTCTTATACTAGAAGATAAAAGTTTTAATTGTGAAATCTGCCCTATAACTAATTCAAAACACATGTAAACTGAACATGAGTATCCTCGTGGTATCTGTAAGATTTGTAAGGAACGTGCAATGGATAGTTTAAAATAAAATTTTCATTACCTCACCATTAAAATCGTGCATATTTTTAAGTCGATATAAAATATCTAATCACCCACCTTTACACTAAGTTTTACTCTAGTTTTTAATGCTATACGTACTTGATTAATTTTATTCTTGGACACTACTCGTTTCTTCTCACGATAGCTAATAGGAAGATTTCAATCAGCAGTGCATATCTCAACTTAGACGATTCTGGTTTTAATTTTAAACGGAAGGGCAGCTTATTGGTTGCCTATTGGCTATCGTAAACATGAAAATGAATGGGAAGAACTTTAAAGCCGTTCATGACGCTGCATGAAATCGGCCTGCATGTGAAATTATTAAATAAATTTGCAATAAAATTATTTACCTGAATTATTTCCATCAACAACTAGGAAATAGCAAATTTCACTGATTACTACCCAAGGCGAAGGCTTTGTTAATATCTGAAATCAAACCAAAGTCCTAATTGCCCCATCAATATTCTTATAGAATGTTATAAAACTACAGTAATACCCTGTTTAATTCTAGCCCTTTCCTGAATTTTTTTTCGTTTGTAAGTTGCCTACCTGAATCTTAAGACGTGAGAATCTCATTGTGGCAAATTCGAATGTTTTCCAATCGAGGGCATGGAGCTTTGCAAATTTTCCGGTACCTCGTAACTCCGTCTATCTGTGCTACCATATTAAAGCCGGATGTCACAGTCGATATTGCGTCATAATGACACCCAAAGTCATCATTATGGCGTAGCAGAGGGAAATTTATGGTACTAAATTCTTATCTCTGGCGACTTCTGACGTCATTATGACGCGGGACGCCTGTAATAAGTCTCGACCACAATATGGTAAGTCTCAAGGTCTATGTTTATGCGTTAAATCTGCAATTAGATAATTAGGGTTTGACACAAGAACAGGGTATCTCCCTTCCAACTGGGCTATAAAGCTCTACGCATGTAGCCTACCATTTACTCCTGATCTCACCCCCCCCACAATCTATATCTATATTTTGATTTATATTATATTGATATCCAACTGTCCTTGAGCAACCCTTTTCTCAAGGCCGTAGGCAAGGGAGGGGATTTAGGGATCTGCCTGTCCTCGAAATTCCAAAATTCTAAAATACCATTTCGTAGAAAGAAAATTGATTACGTGTGTGGGTATGTCATCTGCCTAGTTGTTCATAGACAACAGTGTTCTTAGAAACAGCTTCAGCCATAAATACCTTATGGGGCCGCATACTTTTATCTACCCCTAACCTCCATCCCCTAAAGTCATTCATCTCAAGATCATCTTACGTAATCTATTGTATATTCTCATCCTGTCTGTGGTGCTCCATGGTGAGTATTTTAAGACAGACTCTATCTTCTAAAATAGCTTTAACTTATAGAGCAATTTGTCGCAACTTCACGAATTACTATAATGCCCTTCCCACTCATTTTCATGTTTACAACAGCCAATAGACAAACAATAAACTGCCCTTCCGTTTGAAACTAAAGCCAGAATTGTCATGTGCCCTACTGCATGAAATCGCCTTATTAGCAAAATCCCGATGCAAGGTAAGTAAGGATTAAACGAGATATAGTTATATAATAATTGTTGATAATTTTTAATTCATCATAGTGAGAATGGAATTAAGCTTTCAATTTTCCAGAATGAAAAATGATGTATCATATAAATTAAGCATCTTTATTGGACTCATCTCGCTCAGTGTTAATCTATGAGAAAATATTGCTACCGATGAACTGCTTGCTTTTCAAGATTTCTCAAAACAAACTTTACCATGTGACAGAATAGAAAATTCTCTAGTGTCATGTCGGACTCAATTTTTAAAAAATAGAGAGAAATCCGTATTTAATTTTAAATTATTCGCAATAAAATTCCTCATACTTCTTTGTTGAGGCAAGCAAAGATTAATTTTGATGTTAGTAAAATGGCCAATTTTCCAGAATGAAAAGGGAACAAAAGAGTTTCGACAAAGGTTGTAATTTAGCTCGAAACCACGTAGGCAGCAATTTAGTTACTGAAGAAGTGAAATTGTTTTCCTGGGATATCTGAAAAATCTGGACAGAAAATTAGCATTTATTCTAGTGTTAGTTTTGGGAGAAGGTTAAAAAGAATTTAAATCGGCGAACATATCTTTAAATATGGTATTTAACGGCTCGGAAATTAGGTATTAAAGAATGAAAAGGGGAAAAGGAGAATTTAGATAGATATTTTAGGTGTAATAATTTTGATATATTATATATATATATATATATATATATATATGAGATTTTTGTCTCTCCACAAAGGGAAGTTCGTACCTCTGAACTCAGCATGCAGACACGGAATCATATACGAGTGAAAAACAAAAGAACTTTTTATATTAATCTGACACAGTTTATTAATGCAACTTCTCTCGTCCATGAGACAACATGTAAACATGTCCGCAAAACATGTACATCGTGGTTAAATAGTTGTCTGTGTCAACCAATTAGAGTTTACTTATAAGTCACATGGGAAAGTGGATGACGTAGTTTAAGCGGCAGCATCTATTTTAAGCTACTCATGAAACCGGAAGGAATCAACAGGAAAAACATTCACCAAAGTTACTGGAAAAGGATAGAATCGCCCGAAAATTATTTCAAGATAGACATAATTCAGTTGGTTAATTTTTAGGAGGAAAATATCATTACGTATATATATATATATATATATATATATATATATATATATATATATATATATATATATATATATATATATATATATATATATATACATACATACACACATGTGTGTGTGTGTGACGACCGTAGCCGTCACAACATCAACACCAATGGAATGTAGTCGTGTCCATTGGGAGTGGCAAGCAGAGGCACCAACAGCTTCGACTAACTTCGTTTATTCCTATTTCACGTGATTACAATGAAAGCACGTATCGAAGAGCAACTCGAAACACCAGAAATCACACCGAACAGCCAGCCCCTTCGAACTTTGGTGCTCGCCTATTTTAAAACAATTCAAAATTAGAATCGAAGTCATGATTGATGTCAAGAGACAGCCTATCATGCCGCATAGACCGTTCTCGCGAATTCTAAAAACCCATCCAACTGACAGAGTGCCGTGTGCAAATCCCAAAACCAGAAAACGCCGCCATTTTAAAAGAATTGACATATAGAATTTTGAAACCAAATCGAAATATTTTAAGCAACGCTCCCCTTTATTCCATATATATATATATAAAATCCTTTGTCTGTATAGTTGTATTTACTATGCATTGTAAATTGTCTGGACTGATTTTTCGAGAAATTTTCCACGGTTATTCAGGCTTAAAATAGTAGCTGGAGACCAAGAGCGTTTGGATATAGAACACTCCTATTTAATCTAATTTAGGCTTGGCGATTGTATTTTGGTACCATTTCCTATATTTTCCTTTTAATTACATGCTTTAATAATTAAAATCTTTCAAGTAATTTAATACTTCTGATAACGTTTAAAATATGTTTTCAGATATTACATCTTTTCATTCTTTTTTATCATATTTATTTCACTTATTTCATTTTACCAGTTCTAAACTGGAATATTTTTTTCATTTTGATTCGGATGCGTCATGTTTTAATCATATTTTTAGACACCAATTGTATTCCATCGGTAACAGCGTTATCTTTTGAAAAAGTTTTTAACCTTTATGTCACGTGAGTAATATTTTATTTTTTAATACTTTGTTTTTTAATACTTTCTCCTTTAAATAATCTAGAAAAAATTAGGCGTATTTCTATCAGCCCATGCAAGAATAGATTTCTAGATACAAATTCTTTTGTTTCTCTAGATTATATTCTCAAGTTCATGAGGAAAATTAAATCAATGTATTATTCTCTTTATGATAATGATTTGTTTTATTTTCAGAATTGCTTATATTATTAGTGTAATATAATCTAGGAACTAATTTGAATTTTGAAATAAATATAATTAAAACCTTCGTTTGAGAACCTTTATTACCCAAACTGAAGACTAGATGGCCAGTTAAGAATTAAATTTCTATATCAGCGAGTATTTTCCGCGAAATGTAATACTTTATACGCAATAACTTTGAATTTATAATTAAAAAAAGAGAAAATATATCACGGCTATCTGATCGAGTCCTTTGTTTTTACAGGATTATTCTTGAATTATTTTGAGTACAAATTCTTTTCATACATAAGAGAGAAAAAAAAGTCCATTCAATAAGAAATTTTTTAAACCATATGTTATGCATTAAAAAAAATGAAGACATAAGCTTTATAACAAAGATAGGAGAAGCCGGAATGTAAAATTAGCATTTGTAAAAATGCAATATTCAAATGAATCAAATTCTGAATGCTCGAAAGCAAGTATAAAAATTTAATTTTACAAAAGATAATCATTGCTGCTAGGGAAACGCATTTGGGAAGAAATTTCGGAAATAAAAGGAAAAATATACGAAAATTTTATAAAAGCCGGTATAACAAAAAAGTCTGGAGGTTTAAGAGCCTTTTACAATAAGATAAAAGAAGTTGTTGCTAAAGCTTTGAGTATGTAAAAGACAAATAAGTCAACTATTTAATAAATTTTCCAGTTGCTTAAACTTTTATTAAAGAATTTAATACGGGTAGAAAAATGTTCTCAATGTGTTAATTTTATAACATTTTGTCCCATACAGTTTTTTTTTTCCTGATTTTTAAAACTTGTCTAGTTAATAACTTAACTAAAGCTGATAAATTTGCGAATATTCATAATTTAATTAGCTAGTTAGTTAAATGAATATGCACGAAAATAATTATGAAAGTAAAGTATTTTATCCTATCCTAGCCATTAATAGAAAAATCATATTACTGAAAGTAAAATCGATAAATTATTCTCCCTTAAAATACCTAATAGAATCTTTAACAGTCTGTTGCGAGAGTCATCAAACAACAAGGGAGAAAAAAATTAAGTGACTCCTTCAACACTTTTTTATAAATAGTTTTAAATAAAATTTGTGAAAGATATATCTTTATTGTCTAGTTATTAATTCTCTTTCTGCAATTTATCTTAGAAAGTAAATTCATTCTTGTCTTTTACTTACAATTTTATGTAACATAAAATCAAAATAAATGTAAACTTGACATATTTTGTAAATAAAATTACCCTTTTTTACCTGAAACTTCGATCTTTCTTTAAAAAACTGAAGTATATTTTTCAACTATTGTTGATATTCCAAAAAATCATCGAACGTCAGATCTTAATTTTCTTTTACGAACTGGAGCATTACATTTACTTTACGAACTGCCTAAAAGTTTTTCTCATTGCACCAAAAAGGAAAACGAAACCCCGGCTACTTAACAGCTCGGCTCGAGCCCCGAAACCAGCCGCGAAATATTAAAGTGCTTAAAAGTCATCACGTGCTTCTAAATTGTTTGTTTATTATGACTGAGGATTTTGCAAGAATGGAATATAATTTAGAAACATTTATTAGTCTTTATAACCTTATTTACATTAAAATTGTTGATTTAAATGTTACATTATAGTATACATATCTCTGTATCGAGCCTGTTTTCAAACCTTGATAAGAAATATGTAAAAAGTCGCTGACATACAATTTTCGTAATAATTGTTAGCTGTACATTAGCTGTAAACTTAAGTATTACCATTTCTTCGTTAAATTTTATATACCACATATTTAAACTGATATGCGAGGTAATCAATTTAAGTTTCTTTGGGTATAAAAATCCGTTAGAGACTTTACTATTCATATTTTATTATGATCAATTTCAAATTTACTTATTTTCGTTCACTCTTTTTATTTAGAAAAGCACCGTTTTATTTCATTTAACCTACCTATTCATTTCATTAAACAGTGCCATAGATTTTGCCTGATTATCTGACACCTATTATTAGTAACATGACTGCGTCGGAATTGTTTGTCTCCGTATAGCTATTTAAGTGTTGATTTCCTTTCGGACGTTTATTTTTTTATATATCTAGCCACAATGCAATATGTTTCTCTTTAGATCTCGTTGGCATTGTTTTTTTGGAGTTTGAATTTCGTATATTATAAATTAGTTACTACCTACTTTTATTTTTTATTTTTAAATGTTTTTTTTTAATTTATTTATCACATTTAAAATGTTTTTAAATGGTGTCAATTTTCCTATTAATCTAGTTAATTTATTTTAAATTTAGTATACAGTACCATTCAGAGCACTTTATTTCAATTTTATTTATTTGTTGTGTGCTTTATTTTCTCTTAAGGAGAAGGTATAAACAGAGGAAGAAGATATCATCTGGCCCTTCTTCTGTAAGTATTTTAGAAAATATTCATTTATCTTATATATCTAACATTTATGCCATTTATGAAAGTAGATCTCAATGAGCACTAATCTTAAAAAACTGTTCTCAAATTCCTTAATAACAAAGGATTTAGATTTTCGTGATACTTTAAATAACTTAAACTAAATTACTAATTTATAATTGTGATAATTGTAATAAATTAACCATAAATACTAATTTAGTAAATTTTTTCAATAACATGTTATTTGTATGATCAGGCATTATTTCACAATTATTTAATTTATAGATTAAGCTCTAAAAAATTTATTCTAGGAATAAAAACCAAGCAATGTTTTACTATTAAATGTATCATTATAAAAATGAGTTGAGGAAGAAACTATTTTTCATTAAATTTTGTATTCTTTAGAAATGAACTCAAATTCAAGGAAAGAATCTGAATTAGTTATTCCTAGGGGGTTGCTTTCAAGTTTGTTATGTGAAGAGAGACCAATTACAGTTGATGAAGCATGTGTAAGCATATTTCTTTACCTATAAAAAGTATATATATATATATATATATATATATATATATATATATATATATATATATATATATATATATATATATATAAACTTTTCAATACTAGAGGTTTTTTTGTAAGTCATGTTTAGATTTCTTATTTCTATAATTTGAATATAGATTTTACTGTTGTAACTGTTCCTAACATTTTTATTTCTGTTTGAAACTACTTTACTTACATCAAACATTTATATGCATTCAATAAGTATTTATTGATTTTGAATTGTTTTCTTTAAGTAGGTTTTTTTTTTTTTTTTTTTTTTTTTTTTTTTTTTTTTTTTTTTTTTTTTACATCCTGTTATTAAGCATTGTTGCATTTTCTGGATATAGCCATAAAGCTTATGTACAAGCATTTTATTTATTTAAAAAGATTTTTCTTAATTTTAAGAACAAAAATTTAAGGTACTAAATATTATCCATTTCAAAAACTGTAGTAATAACAACTTATGTGAAAAAAAAAATATGCTTTGGTTTATTTAGTTGTGAAAATGTATTTTTAATAGATTAGATAATACTTTACTATTTTTAAAAATATATATAAATTTAGATTTTATAGCCATACCTAATGTGAACTTACATTTATCAAAGCTTAAGGCAGAAATCTCCATGGAAACCTCCATTATTATAATGAGATCAGATTTATAAAATATCAACAGAAATATATAATTGACATTTAGTTAAAATTTAATGGCTAAAATTATTTATAAGACCAAAAATCTTAAACTATAGAAAACTAGCTTTATATTGAGACTTACACTTTTTTAAAAAAGCTTTTTAATCTGGCATTTCTGATTTTTTTAGAGATGTTTTTAATTTATCTCAACCAAAAAATATTAACAAAATAGAAATGAGTATAGATTTATAAAATACCAACAGAAATATATAATTGACATTTAATTAAAATTTAATGGCTAAAATTATTTATAAGACCAAAAATCTTAAACTATAGAAAACCAGCTTTATATCGAGTAGACTTAACATATTTTTAAAAAAGCTTTTTAATCTGGCATTTCTGATTTTTTTTAAAGATTTTTTTAATTTATCTCAACCAAAAAATATTAACAAAAAAGACACTATAGACCTCCTAAAATTACAGTCTGCTTACAGGATATGGAACTCTAAAATTACCTAGACAATCATTAACATCATAAAATTTGTCCAATTCAGATTTTGACTGTGTGTTTTAAAACTAATTTCTCATTTTTCAATAAGTACCCATCTTACTCCTTTGTTTTACAGTATATATTCTTAAAAACTTAAGATTCTTCAGAGGATTACCCCCCTCCCTTCCTGATTAGAAGTCAAAGATTATTTGCACCGCTTCCCATCCTTTATTTCATTTTTTGATTTCCTCCCAAAATGCCCCATTCCCCCCATTCGGCCATCATTCGGCAATGGCCAAATGGTTAGGGTGCTGACCTTCGGAACCGGAGTTCGTGGTTTCAAATCCCACTATGGCATATATGTTCATAGTCATTCGGAATCGGCTTTAAGCAGTAGGTCTTGGTCTCATTAGCCCTCGTGTTGCAAAAAATAGACTGTAGCGCTCCAAAACCAAACCAAACTCATCCTTTATATGCCTGTAATCATTTTGAGGGGGAAATCTTGTTATAGTAGTAAATTTTTTTTTAAGATATTTCTACTCTCAAAACATGTTAAGTAAAAGTGTTCTTAAATTAAAATGAAACATATAGTTAGAATTTATTTTATCAATTATTGCTAAGTTTCTGTTTTAGAATCCAAACGTAGATGTAATTAATTAGGAGTATGATAGTTCTGTAAACTGGAACCTAATTGCTTATTTTTAATTTTATTTTGCAGGATATTAAACTATTACTATTTGGAAATACTGTTGATTCTTTTGGAGTTGGATGGACTAAACAAGGATTCAAATTTAAAAGCCATCCTTCTTATGGGTTGTTACAAAAACAGGCAAGTTTTTAATAAGTAAAATTAGAATTAAAATATAGATAAATATAAATATGAAATTCTGATAATTATATTTTTGTATTGATTTTATTTGTCTTGGGTTTGTATGCAATGTAGAGTTTGTGCCCTAAACTTATATTAGTAAACTCCAAGATAAATGAAAGTGTTTTCTGGCTAAGAATTTTATTATTCATTATTTGTGTAGACTAATTAGATAAATTATTAATTAATTTTATTAATTACACATATATTGAATAGCATATATAAACATTATAGCAAGAATAGTTAAATTATATGGTTTTGAAATTTCCTGTTTTCTCTAAAATTTGTTCCTAATTTTGCTTTAATGTGGTATTACTTCAGGGAAGGCTTCTGAAAACAAATGAACAAATTGAACATCTCTTACATTGTTAAACCTAACAGATGATATTTCCAAGTCGAACTTCAGTTAAATGTAAAGGAATAACTGAGACTCTTGTATTGGTTGATTACATATGTATGTGTGGGGGTGTGTAAACATAGAAGAATCAGGAGGAACATTTTTATTTCTCACTGTTTTTTTCTGTTAGTTAAGAGCAGCATAATTTACAGAAATTAAAAAATTACTGTTTTTTTTCTATGACTTTTTGCCCAATTTATTTATCATAGATAATTTTTTTTTTCAGTCAGGCCCTTGTGGAGTTATTGCTTCTGTACAAGCTTATGTTTTATATGAATTGCTGTTTGGTTTTTCTCGATCAGTTCTAGATCATGGATCGTAAGTCATATTTATTTTAATTTTAGCTTTTCCTGTGATATTTTCCGCAGTTATTTTTTGTTATGGATTAAGTACATGACAAAATTTAGCAATTGTTATTCAATATGAATTTTATGAATTGTTAAAACAAAATTTTTTTAAATTTATATTTATTAACCTTTATTCTTTTATTATTTACTGATGTTTTTTGTAAATAATACTTAATCATTGAAACACATTTTCTTTAATAAACATAGTTTAAGACCTGATGCACATGAAAGAAAAGAAGCATTAGCTCGAGCTTTAGCAAAAATTTTATGGCAAGCTGGAGAGCAGAAAGCAGTTATTGTTGCCAAGTAATTACTTGTTATTTTATTTCTTATTTTAATTTTTCAAGTCAATTTTGATATTCTAATCATGATTGTTATTTGAAAATTAAGTTCCTAAAGAAAGTCTTATAAAAGATGATAGAAATAATTATAAAAGATCACATAAATAAGTATGTAAGCAAAATTTCTGCCCTTTCAAAATCTGATGAAAAATGTTCTTTGTACACTTATTCATTGTGTAATTTTAGATTAATAAATACTATGTAGATTTTATAAAGTCTACAAAACCTTATGAATACTTTATAAAAGTTTGATAAGTTATAATTGTTCACAACATTTTGTTGTTATTGCTAATTTTTCCTGCTACAGATTACCTTTTTTACTTTGGTTCTTGTCAACTGAAATAAAAACCAAGGGTTGTTTTAAGTTTTGGAATGCTTTGAGAGCTATTTTTGACAGATCTGCTATTTAAAATCAGATTGTGTTAGAAATAAGAGGATTTTTTTAATTTCTCAAGTCTTGACAAACATGTGAAACCTCAAAACCTATATGAGATAATACTTGATGTAAGATTCATATTTAAATTATTTTCTTTTATTTTACATCCACCTTTAGTATGTCTATATACTGGTTATAAAATGTTAAACTCAGGTTTAAGGTATTGATTACAAAAAGTTAAAAGTCACTCACTAAAAATTAAGTCATCATCTACTATTTGTCAAATTTAAAATTAGTGATTATAGAACAATTTTTGAGTTACACTTGTCACTTAGGTAACAAAGAGGGTAAATATAGCAGCTCTTTTCAACTTTACAAAAATGTAAGTGCCTTACAGATTTGTAATATATATAGTGATTAATCTATATATATTACAATTAGAGTAAATGTGGGGCTTTACTCAGAGTGAAGCCCTACAACCTTGGGTAAGAAACAAAAAAGTAGTTACTGAGATCCCCACTATATTTGTATCTGTATCTATGTGTATTAATTTCTGTTTATCTGAATTCACTAGAAAGTTTGTTTTATGTTACATAGTGGAATCCATTGGAGATCTGCAATTTTCTTAGACATCTTAAAGTAATTCAGTATATAACTTCATATAAACAGGCTTGCAATTCCGTCACTTTTCTCACCTTTAGTCACTTTTTTTTACAATTGATCACTTTTAGTCATTTTTTAAAGTAAACAGTCACTTTTTTCATGGTGTATCGCAGCAAAAGTGTGTTGTTGAAAAAAGAAAATCTGAATTAATAACAATATATTTTAATAAAGGGCCAAAAATGTGATGCTCTAATCTTATTTTTCTTATTAAAATGTAATTAGTCATATGGTTTCCAGAATTTAGGATTTTAAAAAGTCTCAAAGAAGTTCCTGAAATCTACATATGTATTGAAATGTATATTTAATACATTAAAGTAATATATGTCAAAGCACACATTTCTCTTTTTCTTTTACTTCACAATTTTTGTTTAGATACTCTAATCTAGCTATGTACATATTTCAAAACCTCATTAATATATGCAGAAAATTGTGATTATAAAATTAATACATTGTATGTATTCAAATCTAATTTATAGATTTTCTTGAATAAAAAGCAATGTTGAATTGTGTTAAACAAAATTTTACAATAAGTGATGTACATCACTTATTGTAACCAATGCCACACTAACTGCTGAAACATTCCAAGCAACATCCAAATATATTTTATATAATCCCAAATTCTGAACAGGATTCTATGTCTTCTTGGACCTGGGAGTATAAATTAATGAGTACAAATATCAACTGTTTGCTGATAAAAAGTAATTTTACCCCCTTTTCTTTATATTTTCTGTATTCATCAAAAATAATTTCTATTTAAAATTATCAAAATTATTACAACTAGAATAAAATTTAAAATTATTCAGAAGGTTCTATGATCATCTAGGACTGGAAAGGTTTGGTTTGGAGTGCTACGGTCTACTTTTTGCAACTCGAGGGCTAATGAGACCAGGAATTACAGCTTAAAGCTCATTCCAAATGGCTACGAACATCTATGCCACTGTGGGATTCGAACCCACGAACTCCGGTACCGAAGGCCAGCACACTAACCAATCGACTGCCGAACGATAGCCGATTCATTAGGGTACTGGCCTTTGGTACCGGAGTTCGTGGGTTTGAATCCCACAGTGGCATGGGTTTTCGTAGCCGTTCGGAATCGGCTTTAAGCTGTAAGTCCCGGTCTCATTAGCCCTCTTGTTGCAAAAAGTAGACCGTAGCATTCCAAATCAAAACAAACAAACAAAACTAACCAATCGGCTGGGACTGGAAAGATGTTCGTGAGTACAAATGTCAAAGCATTCCTAATGAGAGGTAAAAATTTTACTTTATGTGTATGTGTATTTGAAAATTGTTTCTCTATTCATTGAAAGTAACTTCAAAATTACAAAAGTCTAATATTGCATCTGTGATAAAATTTTAAAAAATGCTGATTCTTTCCTTCAGTTTTTGTTTCAGACTTAAAGATATGCCTCTTTTATTTTCTCTGTAAACTTTTTTACTATGAATGTTTATTTTACATATTATGTAATGTGTATATGTATTTGCAAGTTTACTGAATATCTAATTTTATATTTTAGAAAATCTGATCATGTGGTATTGAAAGATTCTGTAACATCAGGCATATTGACAAAAGATGGAATCATTGAATATGTATGAAACGGTGAAAAATATTTTTTTTATTTATTTAGATTAATTTTAAATTTGACCAGACTACAAGTAATATGAAGAAAAATAACTATAAATTACATAAAATGAAAAACTTAATTTCTTTTCATCTAACTTTTAATGTATCATTAACTTGCATGATCAGCTACAAATAAAAAAAACCCAAAAACTTTTTCTCTCTTTTTTTCAGGTGAAACTTAAATATTTCAGATCACTTGAGAGCCTTCTTGAACATCTCTACAATTTTATTCAGGATGTAAGATTTAATTTGTATTTTAATCATTCATTTCAGTATTATTTTACTTCAGTAATTAGATGTTTTATTTGTGAGGAACATAACTGCTAATATTCCAGTTTGTTTTTATTGTAGTTTACTTAGGTGTACAAATAAATGCTTTATAAAGTTATTTTAAAAAAATATTTTACTAAGTAATAAGTATTAAATATATCTCTGTAGACCAAATATTATCTTTTCATACTTCTTTGTGACACAGATGATTAAAGAAATTTTATGTGCATGTGTATGTGCATATGTAAATTAAGGTGCCATTGCGTACTTATTAATAAATCACTTACAATGGAGACATATTTACAAGCACATTTAATTTTAATTTGATGGACACTCACATCATAATTACTGCACATACTACTTACTAACATATCTAATCAAAGAAACTTACCTTGATCAGGCCGAACAATGACCAATTGGTTAGGGTGGCATGGATGTTCGTAGCCGTTTGGAATCGGCTTTAAGCTGTAGGTCCCGGTCTCATTAGCCCTTGTGTTGCAAAAAGTAGACTGTAGCACTCCAAACCAATTATCATGACCAGTTCTGTGTTGTTTGTATGAAATTAAAAGTTTTTTTAGCTCTTACAATTTGTATGTCAGCATTTTTTTTTCTCTTAATTTACTTGTTTTCTTCATAAGCCAATTTCAAAAATTTTTTAAGATGTAAACTATGAATATCTGGAGAACACATACAGTATGAAGTAAAGCTGAAAAAGCACACTTAAAAATCTCTGTGCTCTTGCACACATTGTAACTTCAACAGATAGTAATTTTTTAACGCTATATAATTTTGACCTTTCTTTCCTGTCAAAGTCTTCCTCAAAAGCAGCACTTGTTACTCCTCATTCTCCCTAAGAAAAATTCCTTTTTCTATGGAAGCAGAATATTTTTGCCTCCACCCTGAAAAAAAAACTATCCTTGAGGTCTACTTGTGTACTACAGCAATATAACTTTTATGCAAACATTATTATTCAAAAGTAGGAGAAATGTGCCAGTCTCATCTACAAAAAATTCACATCTTTTGCATTTTATGTATAATAATGGGATTAATCTGTGTAATTTTGTCAGATTAGGAGTATATTAGAACAAAGAAGGAAAGTTTAGCTATCATATAATTTGCCTTCCTTGTCTACTCAGAGAACCTATTCCTGAAATATTTTTTTTTATAATACTTTCTAAATATCTTCTATTCTTATTGTGATTTGTATAATTCTTTTGTTAATTATTACTTCTTTTTAGGCCATGAAAGATGGAGGGTGTATTCTTTTTCTATATTCATTAATTTTAACGCATGGCATTGACAAGTATGTTTTAATGGTAGTTTTTTCCTTCACTCTTTTAAATTGATATATATTGCATAAAGATAATCTACTGAATTTTTATATTTAGCATTAAAAAGGAAATGGATTATCCTGACAGTCATTTAATTGGAAATGATGAATACTGCTCTCAGGTAATGGTTTGCTTATAATTCTCTTTGTTTACAGTCTATAATTTATATTTGCATTTACTACAAAATTATAGTTGGTTATTTGGTTGGAGTTGAATATTATAAGGGTCAAGTGAGGGTAAGCTGCATCAAAGATTGGAAGAAAACCATATGAATATACAAATTTATAATAAATCATTCTTTAAATAAGTAACTTGAGATTTTTTTTCTTGTTCTTTATTTTAAAATCATTTCAATTTCATTTTCTTATATTAAAGGGATTAAAACATCAGAGTAATCAAAATATTTTCTCTCATTTTTGTACAACAGGTTTAGTTTTTTTAGCTGTGGTATAAAGTGCATTTTGAATGCATCTTATGACTTAATTTGTGCAAAAACATATGTAAATAATGACTGTATGTAAAAGAGTTTTTAAAATAATAAAACTGACAAGTTAAAGGAGGTAGAAACAATTTTAATTTTCCTGCAACCATCAAATTAAAAAAAAAACCTTTATTAGTTTCCTAGTAGTAAAAACTTTCAGTTATCAATCAGTCGGATACTAAGTAGAAACACATCTATATCAGTTATTTTACCTTGATTAAAATATTTTATAATCATTTAATATAATTAACATTTTATCAACAATATTGAATTAAGAATTTTAATTGATGTATATTTAAGCATGCAAATATAACAGTCTTATGAATTTGTTGATTTTTATCTTCTGGATTTTCATAGACTGAGAAATTGAATGAAAATTTGATTATGTCAAATTAATTTATCATTTGAATTACACTTTATGTGAAAAAGTAGCTTTGTCATTTGTAGCATCGTCATGTTCTATATTGTCAATGCAAAAAATTTTTTATGGTATAAAGCTAGTTTTTATTTTGGTCATTGTTCATTCTAAACTTGTATAACAAATCACCTTAACTTCATTAGTGTTTCATACATGCCATAGAAAACTATCCTGTATTAAAAACTGCCATTTGAATCAACAAATGTGTTAACTTTACAGAAAATTATTTGATGTCATGTTAAATAAATTTTAATTAAAGAACTTCTTATTGTTATCCACTTTAGTTTAACTGAACATAAAAATTTATCTTTCTTTTTCATGTTATTCCCTGATTTTTAGTATCAGATTATAATTTTTTAACTAATAACATGTACATTGAAATTCAATGTCTAAAAGTCAAAATAAGTTAACTTTTTTTTACTCATACCTTTCTTGTGTTCTTTATGGAAGCTTAGTATATGTTTATTACTTGCTTAATATACAAATAGAAAGAGTTGACTAATTTATAGTGGCATACTGAGAGTAGGGTTTTAGTGATTCACAAAATAGATCAATAGACTTAAAAAAAGTCCATAAATTTTTAATATAATGACAATGACTTGACCTATGCTTGCGTATTACATTTTGACACTTGCATTATATATTTGTCAGATTATACTTTATGCATACTTGTGTTTTCTTGTATTTGATAATATGGCAGTGTTGCATACAAAAATTTATCTGTCTGTGATGCTTTTGTCTAAAACCCTATCCATAAAAGAAGTTTGTGTACACCATCATGTCTCTAAAATGAAATGTGGAATAAATTATTGTTGGCAGTGGAATTTTGGAAATAATTTTTGGACACTGGTGTGTAAATGAGTTTCTTTAAGAATGGCATAAATTTGAAAGTCAACACAATGCACTTTCCACACAAAAGTCAACACACCTTCACATAATCCATTATTTAACAATTTAAAATGAATCTTAATAAATTTTGTAATATAACAGTTAAAAATTATAAAATTTTGTTGAAAATTAAAAATACATAACAGAAAGTTTCTGATACTTTGCTGATTTGATATAATATTGTGAATGACTAAATATTGTTTGAAATTTGGTTTGATGTGCTAATTTCAATTTAATTTATTATGAATTAATTTATGAATGTTATGGAATTTTTCTTAAAGTAAGAAGAGACAGAATAAAATACTTAAGAATTTCATTTTTCAATTTATAAACTAAATTTATTTTAATTATACATATAATTTCAAAAACTAAACTCCTTGGCCCAACAGCCCCTGGGGGGCAGGGCCTATGGTACCAATCTCCGTTTCTGAGACCAAGGGCCCTGGGGTGCAAAGCATATGTACCAGTTAGGTGGTCAGCCTTACACAGTACCCCCAGTGTTTAATTCCCAAACATGCTTGGTCCTCAGTTTATCTACCCACTGAAGGGATGAAAGGCTGAGTCAACCTAGCCCAGCTTGGGAATCAAACCTAGGACCTATGTTGTTGAAGTGCAAAGTGCTACCCCAGCACCACTAGGCTTCCTAAATATAACAGTAATTGGTTATTTTTAACTTGGCTGTTTTCTTGAGTCACACAAAAAGTTTTCTTCATTGATTCTTGGTTAATTTGTTTATATTATAATTTATCTTTTAATGTTATTTATATTAAACTTGTTTTAGGAAGTTGTGAATTTAATTCTCATAGGAAAAGCTGTACCTAACTTATTTAATGGAGATTTAGAACTTAACTCTGGTGGAGAGGAAACTACAGTTCATAAAGGCATTCCAAAACAGTCAAAAATTGGTTTACTTTCATTGTATGAATACCAGAATACATGCACTGTAAGTATATTAAGTTATTTTTAACAAAATATATAAAAATTAATGTTTATCTAGAAATATGTCATTTTTATAATATTCTTTTAGGATGTAATAGTTAAGAGTTACTAATAATAACTGGAGCATTTTGCTAACCAGTGATTTTCATGACATCAATTTATAATCATTCATATAATGATCGCAAATGAAAATTTATTTTAAAACCTAAAAGTTTAAATATCTCGATTGATTTAGGTTTCAAAATAAAGTTTCAGATGGCAATCAATCAAAAAGCTGTTATTATGTTGTTATATAATTGCAGTTAGTAAATATTTGCAGAACATGGTTCCCAATTATTTTAAATAATCTAGAAGCCTTCAAATATATAGCCAAGATAAAGATTTAATTGGTATTTATCTTTTTATGAAAGAAACTTACCCTTAATTAAAATATTGTACAACACTAAATAATATCTTAAGAAAATATTTTAATATAGGTCGTGTTATTTTTTGTTAAACATTTTACCTTAAAAAATGTACTTTGTAATAAATTTGTAAAGTTTTTAGATACATTTAGACATTTATATTGCATAAAACCAAAACTATAAGAAACTAATAATTAACAGCAACTTTCCATAGCAAAATCATTTCAGGTCTAAAATAAATGTTTTTTGAAATTCAGAATTCTTCAAAACTCATTTTACTTTTTTGAAAATTCACAAATAGTTAGTGGGACAAATTGAAATTTTTATGGCTCTATTGCAACATAAAGCTTGATGAGAAAAGTCAAGTAGTGAGTAGATTTTATTTCAAATGAATATTTTTTTCTTGTCAAGTTTTCAGCTTTTTGCATTTAATTTTAGGTAGGCAGTTATTATAAAGACCCTGAATATCCAATATGGGTGTTGCTAGCAGAAAGTCATTTCAGTGTTTTATTTGGAACTTCTAGAAATATTTTCAAAAACCCAGAAGATGCATTTAAATTGTTTTACATTGACGGTCTTTCCAAGCAAAAAGAAGAAATGTCGTATATAATAAGTAAGTTAAGAATTACTGCCTTATTTTTGATTCACTAAATCTGCATTTAATGTTTTACATTATTTCTATTTCTGAAGTAAATTAATTGCATTTCTAAATAAATGAAAATATTATTTAAATTAAAGTATTGCTAATTCAATTTTAACCTGTTAAGAAAACTTCAAAGCTACACCTGTTTAGATATGTTTTTATTACCAGTAACTCCACTAATCCATTCATAGGATTTAAACAATGGTGTAACATATGACTTAGCTTTAATGTGCTATAAAACATACTGAGAAATTTATGAGATTGGTTAATTTACAGCATAAAATTTTTAAGAGTTGCTTTCAGTTTAAAAATAAAAATTAAAAAGTAATTAATTTAGAAAACCAATTTTATGTAGTAACCTCTCTTTTGGTAACACACTTTTGTAGAAATGAAAGCTAAATGTATATCCCAAATGGTAACAATTAGTCAGAGCTGTAAAAGTATTGCTATGCTGCTTTGTTTTAAATTGTAAATGACATTTATTTTTACTAATTAACATTTATGAAATACATGTATGATTGGTCCCTGAAAATATTAAGTATGATATTCTGAAAAGTATTTCTTGACACTTGCCTAACATAAAAATGTTTCAGATTTTCAGAATATTAGACACAGATTTGCTGAGTTAGTTACTTTTAGAACTTGCATAAAATTTAGGTAGTGGAACAATAAAAATAATACACAAAATGCATCGAAATTCAGTACTGCCAACTTTATAGCAATTAAAATAAATTCCTGACAACTTCTAACAATAATTTGTTGATTTTATTTATAAAAATTGAAAAGTTTGTTTTTCTATTTTTCATTGTGAAAAACTTATATTATGAGCAAATAGTTAGAAAGACAATTTTTCTTTCCATTATATTAAACAAAATATATACCAAATATCAATACAGAAAATTGTAATATTAGTATATGAGATTTTCTTTCAAAATGAAAAGTATTTACATTTATCAAAATTTGCAATAATCTTAGTATATTTAAAACATAATTATATTATGTAGATATACTAGTCAATATTTTAATAACTTTTCTTTATAATAGAACCTACTGCAAAACTAGGAGTTGCTGAGAAAGACAACAATTTACCTGTAGTTACTCGTTGTATACATACAAGGTAAAGAATAATACATACTTTTAATAGTAGTAAAAAGTTTAGTGATTTTTTTAAACATTGTTGCATTGTTTATTTTATTTGACAAAACTTCTCACATTATCCTGAAATTCTGATGAATTGAATCTATGAAACTTTTTAGAGTAAATAAGTCTTTAGTACCTCACTGCGAACATGAGCTCAACAAAAAACCAAGCAGATAGGGCATTGCTTTTCAGCACTAGAGCCTCTGAATGGTTCGAGTGCTGGCAAGAATATTTCATTTTATTCAGAATTGGCTCTTGGTCGAATCAGCCTTTGTGCTGCAAAAAGTTGACTGTAGCATATGAAATTAAACTTATCCAAACCACTATGAATAATTTTAAGATAAAAGAAGATTATTATATACAAGAGTTAAAATATGATTATAACCTTAGTTGAAAAAAAAAATAATAAATCTTAAATAAAAAAAAAATATTTATTTCAAATACAAACGCATATGATTATATTTATTCCATTTTGCTTTATACCAAAGTAGCCATAATTTCAAATTACTCATCCTAGATGTAGCTTGTTATGAATTAATCCTGAACATTTACTGTTAATAAAACTATAACTAAGACAGTAAAAAAGGTAGGAGAAGGGGAATCTAGCCCCTTTGATTACAAGTACGAGGAAATAAGTTATAAAAGTGGTTTGGAGATAAATATTTTTAATTTTAAGTTTAAAATCAGCCACAAATACCTTTTGTAAATTATTAGTCTTCAATTACCTCCAACACTTAGGGTTCATGTTTATGCACTATAACAGGATTTTTTTATGCAAATTTGTAATAACAGGATATAACTTTGGAAAAATTTTGGAACCCCCAGACTCGAAAAATCTGTAATAGAGAGACAAAATTTTGGGTTCCATGATCCGAAAAAAACCCTGATGGAAAGAGAATGAAAATTTTATAGTTTTGGTGGAATGCAACTTCAACTAAATTTGAATATTGTACACCCAAAAATACCCAAGAAAAAGAAGTTTTTTTACCTGTGAAACTTTAGGAAAAAAGCATTTCTTGTATGAAGAGAAGTAAAACTAGTCTTAAAAATATACTTACAGGAAAGAAACTATAAAATTTAATGATGATTTCATCACAAAGGCTAAATTTATAAAAGGAAAGTGAGGTTTTTTCAATGAAAAAAAAAATGGGGGGGTAAAAAATATATATCTATATTTAAGAGAATTTGAATATAATTTATGCATACATAATTGCAAATAAACTGTTATTTTCAAATATGTGTAATATTTATTATATTCTTTACTTTAATATGGTTCTTCACTTAAAATTTAATTTTTTTTTTCCACAGGACCCACATTTTTCTCATTAGTGGGTCTCTGGGACTCAGGTTTGGGATAGTTCAACATGAACTCTGAACTATTGATTTACTTGGAATTATTTCATTATTGTAGATTAAACTTCTGAAAAACTGTGTAAACATTAGGTTTTGTTCACAAAAATGAAAATATTTGCACCAAAATTTATTAATTGTGTTAAAGCAATAACACACATTTTTAGTCAATGCTTATAAAGATATTCACAGTAAATGGCCAATTGATAATATGAATGATACAACAAAACTTTAAGGAAAGCCAAATATTCTTCAAATAACTCTTTAGCTTTAAAGAAATTTACTATAATATAAATAATCTTTCTATGCTAAAACTTTTTGGTTGTTTTTTATTTAAATTTTCTACCATCAAAACAATTGTGAAATAATTAAGAACATATGTGAAAAACATGTATTGTACCCTCTTACTTGAAGGTTGTTTAGTCCAATTCACAAGACTGCTTGAACAAATATTTTTTATTACCATTGTACTTTTTGTTTTGGTTTTCTTTACTGGAATATTAACTTTTTAAAATGGAGGATTTTGAATTTAGAACTATGAAAAATTGTTTGTTTGCTTTTTTAATTAAAAGGGAAATGTCATATCTTAAGACTTTCTGTGTCATTAGTAGCATGCTCATAATTCTACCAAATATTTGGTAGAACCATGAGAATTCAAGACTCAAAAGAAATTTTCTGAGTTTATTTCTAATTTGAGTTGCTTGCAAAACTACATGGTAATTTGTCTGTATGAAAAATAACTAAATTTACCTAACATTTCTTGATTTATTTCAAGGTGGCCATTAGCTGAGGTTGAAACTGTAGAAGACTTGAAAGATAAATGAAAAATAATATATTTTTATGTAATAAAACACAAAATTAAAAATAAAGTTATTACACTGAATATTTTTCATTTATTTTAGCACTTTGTATCACCATATCAACAACATATCCCAAAATCGGTGCCCTTCATACAGTGAGCTTTAAAAGATGTTTTTTGTTGATTTTTGCTTTCTGCAACACTGCAATTAACATAATTTACTCATAGAATCTGTACCAAATGTTAATTCTAAATTTAATTTTTATATCAAGGTTTCATTCACTATTTGCCCATGATTACAGCTGAAATAAGTTTTTGATTTTTTGCCAACACTAGATTCCTCACAAAAATAGTTCTTATCCCATTTAATTAGCAACAACATCTAGATCAAATCCATGAAGCTATATGGTTTCAAACAAAGGAAAACCACTGGAACACAGCTGGCTACTCTAGCAACTAAAGCACATTACAATATGGGCAGGAGTGGCTTGAATCAAATTGCAATCTGAGCAAAGGCAATAAACTTTAAAATCAGACACATGCTGGAGGCCAGGAAGATGACATCTACCAAGCCTAGCAAGAGTCACCTGATTGTGCTGTTGTTTGCCTCAAACAAAGCAACATTAGAACAATCACAATCATAATATTCCTGTATGAGGGTCTTTCTCCAAGAGGTGTTGATTATTAGTTTGACTCAAGAGACAAGTTCTTTGGAAGAAAGACAACCACCATAAGTAGAATAAGATTGCCCTCTGTAGCCTGACTACCTGCAATCTCATTACTGTAAACATCTATGTGTGATAGCACTTCTATAGTTACAAATTCTTTAGGTCAAAATAATTTACAATCTTCATGTGACATATTATAGAAAATATACCTTTTCATCAATAATTTTTTTATGTTTTTGATTTATTTTTAATTAACTTTTGTGTTTAAAATAATGCATTCTAACATTTAGGGAATTTTTTTTAATTTGTGGTTGTTGTATACAAAGGGTTAATAAAATATAGCTAAATTATTTTGATATTTGTTTCTTTTGCTGAGCACCAGCTTCTCTCAAAAATTTCAAACTTGTTGACTTAAGACAATAAAATTAACTTATATATTCAAGGTTTTTTTTTTTTTTAATTGAAACATAACATTAAAACTCTAATATGGTTGGAGTTACTTTAATGATGACTATTACTAGTATATTCCCTTGTAGTAAATGTAATTGGTCTTACTAAATGGATGTATACATTTGAGTCTGTACAAATTTGTCAATCACACATGAAAAATATATGTATTTTTTTTTATTATCATCATTACTAAAAGGTTACACAACTAAAAGCCCCTGATAAGAGGGTGAAAGACTTTTAACAATTGTTCTTACTTGCTCAAAATAAAGAACATTTATCACGTGTAGAAAACAAGATCACAATATATATATAAATATATATACTTTACAGTGATAATGGATTATAAAATGTCAGAAATATAGGAAACAAAGGTACACAATATAAATTTTCACAAAGCAATAAAAATTGCGTTCATTTAATGGAATTAGTAAAAAGTTCATAACACAAATCTCTTTGCATTCTGTGGTATTTTTTACCATAGAAAGACTAATAACATACAGGAATGCCTTACTCAGTGATAACCCCACTATAGTATGATTTGTAATATGAGTAATAAACAGTAATTAGTAATGATTTATGGCATTGTAATAGTACTTTTCTTTCTCAAGACACAGGCCTAAAGTTCATTACTTTGGCTGGGTAAGATTGACTGAGACTTTCATCTCTTCAGTAGGTGAATAAATTGAGGATCAAGCATGTTTACAAATTTAACCCTGGGGTACCGCATAAAGTCTACAGTCTAACCTAGATATATGCTTTGCATCTGAAAACCATCATGCAATATTTTTCACCTCATTGCATTAATAAATTGTCAGGCTTTAATCTTCTAAAGTATCCATCTACAGACACTGAAACTTGGAAATGATTTAGGATTTGACTCAATGCAGTCAATGTCATGGTGTGTATTCAAACAGACTTGCAGCCACTTGATGACAGATCTCTTAGAAGAATATGTGCATACAGAAAAAAAAATACATTAGGTAATTATGGAGAATTATTCAACACCATTAGAAGAGCATGATTAAATAAAAGATCTTTTTTTTTTCCTTTAAAAAAAGAGAGGGGGGGTGCTTTGAAACAAGAGAAAATAAGAAAATGTCAATCTCTGTAATTGCACAAAGAAAAATACTATTGTTGCACAAAAACTGATTTTCTATGTTAAAAATATTTTCTCTTTCATTTTGTAAACATCTATAAAAAGTATTCCATTCTTTTTAATTTTTCACCCTTTTATTATTCTTCATTAATTATTGAAACATATACATTTTTTCTTTAACACAATTTGATAGGAATGAATTACCTATTTTCCCATAGATATGTTTCACTTTGTACAGATTCATTTATAGCAGTACTTTTAAGTAACCAATTAACAGTACTATGTAAGGTATTCCTGCAAATCATAGCAAAATAAAGAGTAAGGATATAATTGTGTATAATTGTAATAACTTATATAACAAAATAAATTTCTTGTAAAAATATCTAAATCTAATAAAAAAAATTAAAAAGTTTTAAAAATTGTAAAAAATAATGAATGTATAATAGTTACATCATACAAAGTATAATTGATACTAGAATACTAATCCTAAGTAGAATAATTTATTAAATGACAAAATTGTGCTACATAAAGAACATAACTGTATTAAACATTTATTTATTTTTTTTTCAAAAAAATTCACATCCACAACATATAATTAAATCTATTCAATACACAACTAGGGGAATGAAATTTTAAGGTATAGTGCATGATTAATAATTACAGAAATTTAATGGGAATAAACTAGCAACAATGATAAGACAAAACACTCTAACAATAAATAAGTGACATATACCATGATATATGGAAATTCATGAATGATTAAAAACATTAAAAACCATGAATTGAAAGTTATGTAACACAGTTTACTTATAGTATTGTGTAGGAGTATACACAATTTAAAATACCTTGAGCATTCAGATAAAACTGTGTTACTAATATTATAAAATATAAAAAAATTATCACAAATGAATAAGATGTCCTGCACACACACAAAGAAAATATGAATATTATGGAAAAAGAATACAAGTGTCTGAATTGGTCACAGATGCACCTGTATATTTTTTTAAGATCCTATAAAAGTTGAGAATAACATTTTTATTGGCATAAATTTCCACACTAAATTTTTTTATAAGACTTGCTTAATTAATATTTGAAATCTTTTAACAAAGCATCAAATTTCTAAAAGGGATAAAGAAATAGAATACTTATTCTTAACTACTATAAATTATTTAAATAGGGAAAACAACTACTTTTCTTGATAAAATGGTTTTCGTTAAAGACTTATGTCAATAACAGTAGTCTTAAAGTATAAATCAAAGGTGAGAAATGTACAGCCTTGAGGCCATATGCAACTTCCATGAGTTTCTTGTGCAGCCTCATAAAAGCTAGCTCTTATAATAGTTATTTAATCTTACAGATTATGATAATTTGAAAAATATTAGAACTAAATAAAAAGGGCATGAATATCTTTCAGAGTACTAATGATGAAAGCTAACTAAATATTTTTCGATTATATTTCCTTTAAAGCAACGAATTTATTTAAAAATACTTCTACTAATATTATTGCTATTTCTATTTCATATTATTTTTCTATTGCAATCCTTTATAATGTAATAAATTTATTTAAAAATACTTATACTTTATTATTGTTATTTGAAGTGATATTTAAATATGTAACTGTTTATTAAAAATAATCAAAGATTAAGTTATTACATTTATGTGAATATAAAAATATTTTGTTTTGGAACTTTTATGTTGAATAATAAGTAAAGAAATAATAAATATCTTATTTTGTATTATTTCCAAATAGTGTGATAAATTGATAAAATTATAGAAAAGCTATTCACAAATGTTGCATTTGTAGGTATAACAACTTATGTGGTGTCTTATGGTAAATAGGTTCCCCACCTCTGGTATAAATTACACAAAATGGGGAAAAAATTAAATACTTATAAAAACATGTGCCTTATATAGAAAAATTCTGGGCAGGTGGTAGCAGGCTTCCAAATGGCCAACCTGGATAATGCCAAATCTACTTTAGCTTTTAGGCCTTTTTCTTTGTGTCCATATATATATCTCTAGAATTTTATCCAACTACCTGCAAGGGTTTTATATTTAACTATCCATCACTGCTCCTTACCTTGATGAATGTTCTTCACTACCTGCATTTAACTTTGTTAGATAGTTTTTAAAAAAAATTTATATTAAGATAACCTACAGGCTTATGGTTTGATAGTCAGCAATTGGAATCTGATAAATAAATATATATCTGAATTAACATTATATAATAAAGTTTTAGGAGATGTATAAACATTTTAAAATGAAATAGAATTTAATACTTAACTTTAAAAAATAACTTAAGACTCCATTACAGTATAAATGTTCAAAGTGATGAATGCAGATCATTTATTTTTACATAATGGAATAATTCATATGAAAATCCACATTAGTTAGTGTAACACATTGAATATCCAAAAATAATCACCAAAATCAGTTATAAAATTTATGCACCTCAACTAGAAGTGTTATTCGTTTAATATTAAAAACTTTATGACTAGAATTTTTCATTTTTGTTGTTGCTTTTTCTTTAATTTTCCAACAACTGATATATCTTAATTACAATGAACTTAACAACTTGAACCATTATAAACCACTACATTTAACATTAAAGATAGAAATTTGTTATAACACGGCAAGTGAACAACATTTTTCTCTAATTCTGATTACATTGATAATAAAGAATGCAGATGTTTTTTTAGATTATAATACACCGCCCTCTTCGAAACTGACCAAAGCGATGCTTCCTCTTATTTACTACAGGAGGCTGATTTCTATGTGGAAAGAAGAAAAACTATATCAGTAAATTCATTAAACTTTTATATAAACCATAATTTAAAGAAATCAAACAATTATATAAAAAGAAGAAATGTATCAATAAATAAAAGCATTACTTAAGTGATATAAATGTTACATATTTTCGCATTGATAATGCATGGAATAAGAATGGTATCCCTAAATTGATTAAAACAAAAGGTGCAACTGAATTCAAAATGAAAAAAATATACCAAATTAAAATTTATAAAATTAAATAAATCAAGTAAAAATGGTCAAAATGCAAGAAAAATTGTATGATCTGAAAATATATTTTAAACACTACCAGATGAAATAAGTTACTTAGGAAATTTTTAATTATTTTAGTATGGGATTAAAAGAAAAATATAGGACACCAAAACAGAATCGCAATTTAGATTTTATAAAAGCGTGCTATAGATATTGACCTCTGAACAATTGGACCTGCCTAAAAGCTTTCCAGGATTGATCTGGATTGTGCAAAATCCCATCATGATTGATCTAGTCATTTCAAAATGCATAGTAAACCTTCATACACAGGATTTTATATATATAGATGTTGGCAAATTACAATGACTGCATTTTGTAAAAACCAATGTAATATTATAATAAAATTTTCTTTTACAAAAATTTAAAACTCATTATGCAAAATTAGTAAATATACATACCGTATAATTCTAACAACTTCATGAAATGCAGCATCAACATTTAAAGGTGGATCTTTGGCACTCGTTTCAATATAAGGGATCTGTTAAATCATCGAAAAAAACATTTTAGTTAATCTAAGTAAAAGTTACATGTGTTAATTTAACCACATTATATAGGCCCTTGTTGTATTTCATTCTTAACATATGAATTTCTTATAACATTGTAAACAAATTATGAAAATTATAACCAATTCAGAAAATTTTGAGATTTAATATATTCATTAAAACAAATGTTTCATAATCAATCAGAATATCTTAAAATGACTGGAAATGTTAATGACTTTTTCTTAGTATCATTAACTGAAATATATGACTGAATATATATTAAAATCCTACAGATTATTTAAAGCTAATAGATGCTATCGAAATTTAAAAAAAATTGTTAAAGTCTAAACTCTTAAATATCAAGACAAAAGTAAATCTTTATACAAATCTCATCACTCATCAAATTACATGGTAGTGAGGGCTGGCCATTAATTAAAACAGATGAAGATAGACTTTTAATCTATAAAAGAAAATACTTTGAAAAATATTTGGCCCGATCAGAGAAAATTATAGATAGATAATCTTGTTTAGCCATGAATTTTATAGCAAATATAAACAACCTAATATTGTTCAAGTTATCCAATCTTATTGATTCAGATGGCTAGAACATATTTTAATATGTGACAACTTGAATCCTGTGAAAAAAGTGACCTTTGTAAATGTATAGAGAGCCAGAAAAAGAGGCAGACCTTAAGATATTAAAAATCAATCAATGGCAGACTGTAGCACCTGATAGTGTCCATTGGAAGAAGCTTGTGGAAAGTTTGTGGCCTTGGCTAGTACAGGTGAAAACATATTAAAATCAATTCTGAGAAAAAGAGATTAAAACATGCATTTACCTTCAAAGTAACAGCTAATTCTTTTCCTTGTTCTTCAGTTACTTTTCGCAAATGTACCAAGTCAACTTTGTTGGCAACAAGGAGCATCGGATATGAATCACTTCATTAAAAAAAATTAACTTTAGTTATCAATTTATTTATTAAAATAACATAATTAACAGCTAATAATCAAAAGTTCAATAAACTTATCAGAGAGATATTACATAAACAGACATTAAATATACACATATTAAACATAACAAAGGTTCTCAAACTTTTCTCCCATGGACCCCTACTCATAGCCTTGAGCCGTCAAATGAAACTATTAAACTAACTATAACAAAGTTACAATTTTAACTTTCATGTATTTAATATAATAAAAATGACATATATTTTAAATATCAAAATAAAACATTTTGATATTTAAAATAATATCTATTAAAATCATTACCTTGTGTTTTAATTTTTTTAAATTTATTAATACTATTACTGAGAGTATTACATCAGCTTGATTGATTAACATGAGTTTATGTTTGGCTCTGGGTTTATGAGTAACATTTACAAGTCTCCATAAGCACTAATTACAAGTTGACTTCTTTTCTCGTGATGAGGTTCATAATTGACTGAATCTATGTCTACTATAGATGAAGACTGAAAACTGCTTCTAGACACTCATTCATAATGCATTATATAAAATCAGTATCTGTTTTAGCAAACAGAATTAGTCCTATCCTTGTTCAAACAGCATTTGTGACTAATTAAATATTTCTCCTATGTCAGTTTGTAAGTTTACTTGCAAAATGGTCCAAAACCAATAGAGGACGACCAAGTAAAGAATATCTTTACATCTTTGTCTGAAGTAAAAATAAAGAAGACAGTAAACAAATAAATCTTTATCTTGTGTTAGTGAACAAAAAAAAATGGCTACCCATCTATTTACTGATATTTATTTTAACTTTTGTACACATGAAAATGGATCCTAATAATTTTATTTTTGATTAAACCTTTTGTTGAACCTCCCAATTGTTGTCCATGTACTCTCAAATTATTTTTTTACCACACAGCCACTCAGCAATAACATGAACCCCTGAGAGTCTATAAAAACCACCTTGGAAACTACTGATATAAAATGAAAACAATATATTAAAAAAACTTTTTATTCTTCCTGTATGTCAAGAATGATTCCTTCTAGAATAGTAAGGTCTATTGGAATTATACACAGCCTTAAATAGAAATTTCGTATGCAATGTTTTTTCATACATATACACACTAATTTTTATACATCTGAAATATGTTTGTTCAATGCTGAATTATTTGGCAACATATTTATTCTCTTGTACTTTTAATCAGTTTGACACAAAGTTGTTTATCAATTTTTCACCCACTTTCTGGTAAGATAGAACCTTGAAATTTCACATACTAATATATCATTGAGGATAATACCTAAATCAATCATAAAAGATATATCAATTTAAATAAACTAATTACATAAAAGTTAACACAACCAAGAGCTAAATTTGAATTGCTCTTTAACATATAAAAGTTAGTCATTTCACAAATATATGATTTGACTGTTTGATACTGCAAGATTTTGCATAAGATCTTGTATGAATATGTTAAAGATTTAGCATTTTTTTAGTAATGCAGTTTGGTATTAATTTTTCTATTACTATATGAACAATCTAAAATATTAACAACAGAATTTAGGGTTTTGCATGTTTAAAGGTTTTGAGTGCTTAATATACACAAAATATGTCATTTGTAAAGTTATCAAATGTTTGAAGGAGCTTTATAGATGGGAGTTTTTAAGAGAACCGAGAAGGGAAGGTTGCATTTTAGTTTTTTACTTCCTTATAAAAAAAAGTACTTGTAATAACAAAAAATTTCAGATTTCAACAGAAATCATATTTTGACTATACATGAATCTATTTTAACTAGTTTTAGCTTAATATCTGTATGCTCATACTAGAAAATTTTAAATGCCCATTTTGACTATCCCCAAGTGCATTTAACTAGTTTTGCTGTAACATACATATATATATATATATATATATATATATATATATATATATATATATATATATATATATGTATGTATGTATGTATGTATGTATGTATCTTGGATAGATCAAAAATGTTTAGGCATAGCCTATTGAAATTCTATATTTAAGACTATTATAACATGTAGTTTTACATTTCCAAATTTTACCTCAATCTGGACTCTATATGACAAAAGATCTTCATATAACAAATATTAAAATGCTACTGGTCTTCACTGAAAAGCAGTACTTGAGCTCTATTCATTGCAAAATTTTTATTGTATAAATTTTTTAAGTTATTAAGACCTAATATTTTCACAACTGTACAAATTGTCAATTTTATCAGAGAATAGGAAAATTATATCTTACAAAATAAATTTACATGAGGTTCTTTAAAAATGTGTATAATTTAATGTTGTACAAAAAGGTCATGCAGTGTCCAAAGCAGAATTTTTTTTTACTCTTTTGACCCACAGAAGTGTTAGTTTTAAAAATAAATTTTTATCTATATATATATATATATATATATATATATATATATATATATATTATTTTAAAATGATTCAGATATACAAACCTACCGTAACCTTTACCATCGAGATGATGCTTTATTTTTCAACTACAAAATAACTAGAAAGCAATGATGTCAAATTACAACATGACTTTGGAATATGACTAAGTTTAATACACCAAACTCATTGTCATTTTTCACATTGCTTTCTAACTGTATAGTTTAATGTATGATTAGGAAATAAATCAAAATAACTAAAGGAAAAATTTAGTTAAAAGTACCTTATTTGGTTAGATTAAATGTGTAATTTAGTATAAAATGTTTGGTTGACATACAATATGAAAATTATATTTTTTTCTAACCAAATCTTGCAAAGGGGGAAATGATATACCTGCAACAATAAAAATTGGATCTTTGAAGATATAATTTACATAATTTTAAAAATATTTTAGAATAATATTTATCAATTTAAATTAGTATTTTGGCATGATATTAACCAAGTAAATTTTAAAACTGATACACACTGATATGTATTAATGCATATCAGAAATTATGTTGTATAGATACGTAATCATTATAAAATGGCTATGCAACAACTTTAGAATCTGCACTCAACATGGAGATGTAATATACTTTTAACTTGTGTAGATGAGGGGTAATAAAATGTTATCAATATTTTAAAATCTATTTTAAAAGCTTTATAAATCAACTTAATTTTAACTTGTTTCTTTATGATGAATTAGATTAATGCTTTTTCATTTTATTTCTTACGTAGTACACATTGCTATAAAAATAGAAAAAATAAATTTATCTATTTAGTCATTATTATTATAATACATACCGATCTTTAACACGCAATATCTGAGTATGGAAGTGACGAATATTTTCAAAACTCTGTTTATCAGTGACAGAATACACAAGCAAAAAGCCATCCCCTTTGTGCATATATTGTTCACTCATTGCACTATACTCCTCTTGTCCAGCTGTATCAAGAACTATTAAAAAACAGTTTATGAATTATATAGATTTTCTTAATTTCAATTTATACACATTTTGTATCAAAAAATTAAAAAAAGAAAAGTTTGGAAGCACACAATATATTTACTGATATTATTTCTAACTTTGAATGCTAATTAAAGCATATATTTAAATTAGATACTATTTGCCATCAAAATAAAATAATTAAATATGGATTTTTCCACATACATCTTAGAAAGTCTAACATTATATAGAGATATAATTAAAAATCTCATTTACATATTTCTTACAAGATAGATCCAAAATAAATTTCCATAAAGCATATACAAAACCATTGAATAGTTATTGGACTGTAATAGCACTAAATCATCATCGAACATACAACCATAACACAAGATATCAAGAACTAAAAGTGCCAATGTAAAGGATTTCAATATATTAATTCTTAAATAATAAATTTTGTTACATGATCAGTTTTATTCATCTTAGATGCCATTGATATTTAAATACACACTTTAAAAGAATAAACACAATACACAGTAACAATAAAGAAATAAAGTATATTTTTAAAAAATTTTAGTTTTCTATCAAAATGTCCAATGCCATACTCAATTTTATTCATAAAAATGCAATGGCTGTTTAAGAGTTGGAGGCAGAAAATCATAAAGAACTTGTAGTCAAGCTTGAATTTTAAAAACAGCTGCAATTGTAAAAATTCAACAGATAAAAATTTTAAAGAAATGCGCAATTTTTGGTTTAATTACAATGTTTGAAATTTATCACATATTTATATTCTTATTAATTGATTATAATCAAAAATTATATTCAATGAAAATTTTTTAAAAAAATGAATTTCGCACCATCTAAAACACACCACTGGCCATCTACTTCCGTATGTTGAATATAAGAATCTTCAATTGTTGGATCATAATCAGTAACAAAGAGTTTTTGGAAAAACTGAATAGTCAATGCAGATTTTCCTACTCCACCATCACCGACCACAACAAGTTTGTAGGTGGTCAAATTTTCATTTGGAGGCTTCGACATAATTGCGTTTTTCCACACTGACGATAATTTTGCAAATACCTATGTTAAGAACGGCCAGAACATATCGAGTTTTAAAATCGTATTGTGATCAATTTTATATCAATGCACATATATTTTAAAACATCAAAATTAATGCACGCTTCTCATCTTTAAAAGATTTAATAATTATGAATTCAACCTGTCCAAAGGTCTAAAAATTTCCAATTAGAAACAAGCATATATTTGTAAAAATGTTGCAAGTTTGCAAAGGATAGGAAGAGATTTATATTATTAGAATGGAAGTTTATAGACTATGAAACCTCCAAAGAACAACTGATTCTTATCCTAATTCAAAAGACATTTGTCACAATCAACAGGTCTAACCCTATTTTTCTTTTTAGGTACTTTTGTTTATAAACAAAACGAAAATGGCCGGGAATTTGGCTGAGATGCCACTCACAGGAAATAAAAGTTAGAATATACTGAAAACAAATTCACATAGATCAGGGAGCAAACAAACGACAATAAATTTTTAGATCTGGTGCTCAAACTTATCAAAAATATTAAACCGGCTGTATTAGCTGTATTAGTATTTCACAGATACAATTCTATTGAAAAAAATCTTCTGAAAGGATAGTTTCTTAAAAGCCATATTCTAGGTGGATTATTATGTAATAATCATTTTTAATAGTTCCATCTAGACCATGCTAATAACCGCTCTTATATACTATTTAAATAATATTTAAAATATGCAGCTTAAATTTGTTATTCTCCATAGTCGATTATACTAATTTCAGATTCAACAATGTACAGAAGTATTGCAGTTAATGCCTTCCCATTAAATCAGCTGGACAATGTCTTCGGTACTTGAATCTGTTGGTTCGATTCTCACTGTTGGCATGAATACTTGTGTTCGTTCGAATTTGTCTTCAGAGTAGTATGTGATAATCTAATAAGCCCTCAGTGACATGTTACAGAAAATTGGCCTTAGCTCTTCAAACCCAATTAAATCACCCATTCAGCATAGTAGTTACTGCATTCGCCTACCAAACCAAAGAGTAAAAGTTGAAATTAACCGTAAGGCTTGATATTCCTCTATGGGAAGAAGTTAGCCTTTCGCCTCAAATATAACTTCGTTGTAAAAAGGAACTCAATAGACCTCTACATTCATTACCGATAATGTTTATTTCCATGTCTGTATCATTCAATTTTGTAATTCTTCAATCAAATTTCAGATTTCCATCAAACGGATTTCCATCATTCGGTAAAAAATGATCTACCGTAAGGATATTAGTAACAACAATTGTTATTAACATTTTAACGGTCAATTATCTCTAATCGACTGTCATGGTTTGACTTAATTTTGGTTTCGACCGCTATTCTATTGTTTTGCTACACGAGGAGTAATGAGACCGGGACCTACTGCTTAAAGCTGATTCTGAACGGCCCATCCACTTCCATGTTTTTATATCCTGAAATATATAACCAGTTATATTATGCAATATACAGTAAGCTGAATAATATAAGAAATATCTTTAACGTGCTTTATAAGGGGTTTATCATTGCATTTTATCTAAATATGTTTTTAAAAAATCATATTTTATTACTTTCCTTTATCCCACAATATAAGCCTTAAGGGACATTTATAACGAAGGTCTTTCTGGTAAGTATACCCCCATACACAGTCAGAAAAATTTAGGGATGTCAAATTTGGTAAAAGGGAAGTTATCTGCTTAAGGACAAATATATTCAAAAGCCAAAACATTATAACCACTCCTAATTTTGCAATGAACTCGCCTGGATGACGTGGAAGACAAGTGATCAGATGGAAGTGGTATTTAACTGCTAAGAGTCTGAAGAATCATTCTTTCACTTACTTCTGTGTGCGATGGGAAAGGCTGCGGATCTAAGCGATTTAGATAGAGGACAGATTGAAATGGCTCGAAGGCTCGGAACCGGTATTTCCGAAACTGCACTACTCGTGGGTTGTTCGCGATCTACAGTTGTTAGTACTTACGCAAAGTGGATGAATGACGGTGAAACCAGCAGTAGACGCCATGGTGTTGGATGTCCACACGCTATAAAAGTAAAAGGTCGACGGAGACTGTCTCGCATAGTGAAGCAAAACCGGAACCAGACAGTGGCACAGCTGACAATCCAATACAATGCAAGGCCAAGTAGAATAGTATCGGAGCACACTGTTCAGCGGACACTGTTGGATGTGTGGCTAAGCAGCAAACGTCCCACTCGTGTGCCTTTGCTGACCAAACGTCATTGCCAACTGCTTCTACGTTGGGCCCGGGAACATCGCGACTGCTCTATGGATCAGTGGGAGAGAGTTGCCTGGTCAGATGAATCACGGTTTGTCATCCATCATGCCGATGACCATGTCAGGATACGCCGTTTTCCAGGAGAACAGTTGCTCCCCCAATGTACATTAGGTCTTACGCAGGCCGGTAGTGGCAGTATTATTCTTTGGAAGACGTTTCCTTGAGCGTCTCTGGGACTCGTGGTTGTGGTAGAGCAGATCAGGAATGCTACAGGGTATCTGAATATCATTGCGGACCAGTTGCACCCTTACATGGCCTTTGTTTTTCTAGATGAAAATGGAATGTTCCAACAGGACAACGCCCCAAGTCACAAGGCTAAAATTGTGTCAGAGTGTTTCTAGGAACATGATGCTGAATTCCAGTTAATGTCCTGGCCGCCTAACTCACCGGGTCTGAATCCGATAGAACACATTTGGGATGTCATGGGGCGGCAGCTCATAATTCAAAGACCACCAATTAGCAATAGCTCGGATTTGCGTACCCGTGCTTAAACATTTGGTACAATCTGTCTCCGGCCATCTACCACAGACTTGTGGCATCCATGCCAAGGCGGGTTGAAGCTGCGTTGCCCGCCAAAGGTGGGTCAACTCGTTATTGACAGGTGAACCTAATGTTTTGGCTCTTGAGTGTACATTATCCGATGATTTTTTTGTCTGATATAGAAAACACAATAGAATTATAAAAAATTATTTAAGAACATGTATGA
Source organism: Pardosa pseudoannulata (assembly GCA_032207245.1). NCBI lineage: Eukaryota > Metazoa > Arthropoda > Arachnida > Araneae > Lycosidae > Pardosa > Pardosa pseudoannulata. The sequence continues at coordinate 82,960,475 of CM063508.1, read as the reverse complement.
ACCAAGAAAGGCTCTCAAATCTGACTATTATTTTAATTAAAAATAAGATTTGTGTAGCCGTTGATCACAATGAAATGTTCAAAGAATTCGCGTCTGTGAAAACTAGAAGTGTTTAATTTATATATTTTTAATGCCATTATATTTATTGTTTGGAACTAAGTTATTTGAATATAATATGCAATATATTTTAGAATCTAGATTTTACTTGTTGAATTTTGGTGGGACAAATGCCTCTTGTTTATTTTGTTAAACTTAAAATATATAGAGAGAAATGTGATTAAAATATATAGATGGAATCTTTAAGCGCTCTGTTTCTGATCACCCTTAATACCAAGCTCTAAGGTGTTCCTGGTTTGTTATTTTTTAATGGTAGGAAGGGGGCAGAGCATTTAACCATTAAGCACAGGAAGAGATCACAGTAGAATGTATTTCAGAACTGAATTTACTGTGGTATATGGGATGTAGGAAGCAATATTAAAAAAGTTTAACTGAACAAGGCCACTTACATGAAAAGGGAAGAAATTAGTATGAAAGTTATAAAACTCTAAAAGTTACACGCAAGAGTGAGTCATACTGAACTTACTGCGGGGGACAGCTGAGTTTAGTTTAAATGTTTTCATTTGTTCAGGCTTAAGCTGCGGTTACACTCACAAAAAGAAAAATAAATGAATAGACAAATAAATTGAGAAATAGTTGATTGGCTTAAAGGCAACATAAAACTATGTTATATGATAGGTAAATTTCTCATTTAGTATATACAAAAATACTTACCCGACATGCAAATCAAATTAAGGCAAAACATTTTGATTTCGTTCATAATCGTTAAACTCATAACGGAAAACACTCGTTGGTATTTAATTGGAGCACTGCAGTCACTTTTTGCAACACGAAGTCTTGATAGACAAGACCTATTGATTAAGTGTTATTCTGAACAGATGTGAATATTTGTGCCTGTTACAGGACTCGAACCAACTGACTCCGGTACCGAAAGACCATTGACTCGACCATTTTCAGCCTTAGGTATTAGAAGATTGTATCGTAGGTAACAGCCCTTTATCTAAGCTTCTAAAACTCTTTTATTAGTAAATAATAAAAGTCTTTTGTCTTGTTCTCCACTGTCTTTCCAGCAAATTTTTTCTTGTAATGACAAGGAAACTCGTGATTTCAAAATGACATATTTTGTCTTTCGTACTCTTAACATTTACACTTTACCAATATTGACTTTTCTTAGTTTAAAAGAAAAAATGTAACAAAAAATTTTTACAACATTTACAAATTGTCTTTTACAACAATGGTTTTGTTATGTTAATACCAAATAGCTTAAAACACTTCATGATGCTTAAAAATAGATTAAGAATAAAAGAAAGTAAAAATATTTGATTAGTATAATAAAAATGATAAAATAATTGTAAATGTTAGATATTTCTAAAAACTGGAATAATATAATGAAGGTAAGAGGAGAGAGTTTGAAGCAGACGAAATTTAAATGTCCATCTATTGCCAAACCAGATATATGTTTGGGGTCACGTGATCTTACACAAACGAATCGCCATTTTGATTCGTTGAGGGGGGATTTAGCGTATTTTTATGTACTTAAAAATTTTGTGTTGTCTCCTGTCTCAATGAAAGTGCTTGACCGTTTAATAAGAATGTATTGTCATTAAAAGCACTTTTATAAGGTGAGTAATGAAGTACTTTAAGTGTTATTTATAATAACAATTTCTTTTAAATAAACGACTGTTACAAGTTTAAATAACTGTATTTGTTGTATACAGCCTCTATTTAATCACGTTATTTTTGTCAACCGGTCGATATTTGTAATCAATCAAATCAAACTAAAAATTATATGACTATATTATCAACGATATCAGTGTTTACAATTAGTTTCGGGTATATAATTTTTAATTGATGATATTAGTTTTACTAATTTGCTCGTTAGTGTCATGATTGTAATTATATCATAAATATATTTTTTTTTTCATGACAGATTTTCAAATTTAGTTTTAAGGTTTTTACATTTTAATAAAACTGTCATAATATTACAGTTTATAAATAAGTTATATAAAGTTGTTGAGTTAAAAGTGTATGAAAAGTTATTTTTCTATACACTAAATTTATTACCCTCTTTTTAGTTAATGTAATTTGATGCCTTCAAAAAATGCACAGTTAGAAAGGTTAAGTGACTAATATTTCTGGAAAATAAATGGTAAAGCTTAAATGTTTTATTAATGTTTTATCATGTTATTCACATCTTCTTATCAATGATCCATTGCATATAAATTGTAATTTTTTTGCCACTGTAAGATGTGTTCAAAATTTTAATTTAAAAAATAAGACATTTTAATGAACATCACTAAAAGTTTGTGTAAGACACTTAAATAGTTTTTATCTTCAAGCATCTTTTAATTTTCATCACCACTATAAAATATTGTTTTTTTTTTTTAAATCTTTTTATATTATATGGCAATTTTAATTTGAATAGAAATAAGTTAAAAGGTATTAAACTCTGTAATAGGATATATTATTGATTTATTATGGGAAGTAATATCTCATTAAGAATAAAGTATTAAGTGAAATATATGAGATTCATTATTTTGTTTTGTCTATTTATTAAGAAAATAAAAAAATCATTTTTGAAAATAGTTTATCTATATATAATCATTATATTCTCATCCTGTATAAAATTTGTGAAATATTCTTGCTAATTCTTGCCAAAATTGAACCAATTATATTTATAAAAGTTTTAGAGAAGTTAGTAGATAAATTTTTTTTCTTTAATTTGTCAGGATTAATTAAAAAATTTTCTTACTTGTCTGCAGGGTCTGATTATCACATGGGCACTTGGGCCATGTGCCCTGGGCACGAAAATTTAGTCGAGTGTTTGAAACACATATTAAGTGGGGAAACATTGCAAACTTAAGCTACCGTCGTTAAGTTTTAATAAATTATTGTGAGAGGTAATTTTGTTTGTCGTGAACTATATTGTTTCCTATTTACTTTAGTTTTACTGTTATTTGCCTGATAATTAATTCCCTCAACAAACCTGGTGCTCTTTTTATCCTATGCGTTATTGCATATTTATATGACAGATTATTAGCATCGTACCACTATAAACCATTAAATCATCTCATCAATTTAAATTATTTTTAATTCTATTATTATTTATTTTCTGTACCATAGAGCTTGTGAGTGTGACAAGGTAAAAATAAAAAAAGTGGGTCACTCTAAATCTTTAAAAGTCCTTAATTTTTAGCATGGCTAAAGAGATATAATAATAATTACTTAAAATGAAAATTTGGTGTTTTTGATTTTGAATATTACTTTAATGCTAATTTTTTAAATATGTTTGCTAATTCAATGTTATAAATTTTATGACTGTATTATGATAACTTATAGCTATAAATTTGCAATGGGAGTGGAGGGCACAAAAATTGCATTGTGCCCTGGGCACAAAAGTCAGGCCCTGCTTGTCTGTTCTTATTTCCTAGCACTTCATGGTGTTTTTAGTCACTGAAGCCACTAAGTGAACACAAAAGACTTCACAAAATCTATCATTTTTAAATAATACTAAACAACTGGTATTTTATCTGTGACTATACCCATTATAGAACATAGCTGACATTTTAGGATTTTGTTTGTTAGTTTTAATTAAGTATGCCTTTTAAAGAAATTATATTAAAGCTGATTAATCATTGAATTACTTTTACAATTATAACGTAATATTTCTTTTTAAAACAGCAGAAGTTAAGTTTTTATTTTCTTTTTAAATGTTTGAAAAGTTTTATATTGGATTTTAAATATAGTCAGAAATAAAATGCTTTCTTTAAATGTAAAAGTTGAGTTTTCATTTGTTAAGGCTTAATTAGAGTTTTGTACTTAGATATTTCATTATTAAATAAGTATAATAAACCAAACCTCAAGGTAGATTATTTTAATATTTTTAAAGAAACAAATATTTAAGTAACTTAAAAATGAAATAATATTACTTAATATATGCAATAGTATTTCATAAAGGAATTTTTACAAGAATTTAAATAAATGTTACTTTCAAAAATTTTTATGTTGTGCTTATGATTTAAGAGATTTTTCTGTAATGTATTTATGTATTTTTCTATGTCTCAAACCCTTATTTTATGTAATATTTTTACAGATGACTCATATTAATGGTATAAACTGGTTTGTGGAGTGAGCTTGAAATGTTTATTTAAAGATATACATATCTGTGATACCAGTTAATTAAGTCCATTAGAAGTTGTAACTAATATATGTTCATCTTTAAAGGGAAAAGGATACTAGTAAGTAAAGTATTATGCTAACTATTACTTTGTATTTTTAGTTCTGTTATATCATAATATATTTATTATAACTTAAATGTGTATAGAATAGAAAATATATCTGCTATTTACTTGATTTTCTTAACTATCATATTTTACAAATCTATAATGGAGTAGAAAAGTGTTAAATAATTTTTAATGTTAATTGTTCTTATTGTATTAATTATAGCTGATTTATGTGTTTTAATGAATACATTGAAATAGTTAAATAAAATTACTTTTTCTAAAATGTAATAAACTATATTAATGTGTAAATACCCCTAAACCTTCCTAATATAGTTTTTAAAGTTTGTTAAGAATTACTGTTAATGACATACATTAATAACTTTCTAATATATTGCTCATATTATAAAAAATATTTTGATCATACAAGGCAACTTAAGTCTTATAATATGTCTGTTTGCTATTTGGTATCTAAACATTATTCTTTAAACAATTTAAACTTTTATATAATCTTGATACAGAAAATGTTTTAATTATAATATAATTAATATGGCTACTTATGTATACATGTATAAATTATGATTATTATAGTTCTCATCCATACCTTTTATTGGAACATTAATACGTTCCAGACTAATGGAAAACATACTTCAGCATTGGGTTTAGATTTTTTTTTTTTTTTTTTTGTCCAAAATTTTATTTAATAATCTACTTTTGAGTGTATTTTAATTGTTACTATTTATAGCTATTTTTTAATATTAAGGTAATTTATTACTTGTGAAACTGAATGCATGAAAATGCAAAGGTATCAGTCACAAGAAAAATTATATTTATAGAGATGATTTAATGAATACATTGTTGAAGTTTAATAATTGCCCAGTCTTTATATTGAGCATTATGAAGCTTTTATAAATTAATAAAAATTTCTAGAAATAGTCTTTTATATATAAAATCTACTAAAGAGTAGCAAAAAAGCTTTTTTAGTAAATTTGTAATATAAATTGGAAAGGGCTCTTCTCTCTAAAAATTTAATAGGTTTGGAAGTCAGTTATGTTCTCTAAGGGGTATAGTTACAGATAAAACACCAGTTTTTAGTATTATTTAAAAATGCTAGATCTTAGAAATCTTTTGTACTTGCCTAGTAGTGGCTTCAGTGACTAAAAAAGCCAAAGGTTTGGGGTGTGCTAAGAACAACTATGTACATGGTTTCCGTGCACCTGGAAAGTCAGGGAAAATCATGGATTTAGACAATGGATTAATTTTGTCATGGAAAGTCTTGATTTTTCAAGTAAAATGAGTAAAAGTCATGGAAAGTCATGGATCCGCAAACTACCGATTAAAAAAAATGCATTGAATTGTTTAATTCTATATTTACTTGTCATTTGGCTGAAGTTACTGAGTTTGGTATTTATGTATTATCCTATTGACCCTATTGCCAAGTAAAATTTGTTCACCAAGGAAACTCAAAGCAAGAAAGCTTAATGGGTGGGTAAATGTATATTATTCTGGTTTTTTCTTAAATTGTAGATTAAAATTTTATTAATATAATAATTAATATTTTTTAATAAAAATTAAGATTTTTGCAGAAAATATAAGTTTATCTCTAGGGATACTGTATATAAACATTATAGAGTTATATTTGGCTATTATTCATGGTCACCTGGATAATACCAAAGTACCCTGAATTCAAATTGGAAACATTTTGATTGAAAAATTGCTATATGATTAAACTTAGGTATGTAGATACAATTTATTTTTATGTATGTGAGTTTATTAACACTTGTAAAGTAAGTTTATAGTTTATGATAAAATTCCTGTAATTTCTCTAAAAGCATATATTTTATTTGTATGTACATCAGAAATTTTATTCATATATACTTTAATGAAAGCTTTTTAAAGTCATGGAAAATGATCTGCTAAATCAGGGAAATTCATGAAAAGTCATGGATTTGAAACATTTTATTTTGGCAGATACCCTGACTATGTCTTAAACTATGGCTAGTTATATATGTATATTAAATATGTTACTGCATATAAAAGAAAGTTATTGAATGGGATCAATAAGTACTAATACAAAGCATTTTCTAGAAACATTTATGACAGCAAAGCAAATAACATATTAAAACATTCGCCGAGGCGTTCCCATTTCAAAAACAGTGTCAGAAACTTTATAAATTAAATATTTATAAGTAAGTAGCAAAGTGTGATTATTTGATTATGAATAAAACAATTGCACTTTGCAACTCATGTATGAATATTTAATTTATAAGGTTGTTACTGAAAATTTATAAATGGACTGATATCCATAATCAAATGATTATGGATATTTGAAGAGTTGTCTTTAATTTTGTTTCCAACTGAAGCAAGAGTTTATGTTTGGTGACTTCTTACAGAAGTATTCTGTCCTGTCTGCTTGGATCCAGCTCTAAGGTATGGATGTGGAATAGAGTATTTTCACATTCTCTAGGACCAGTAATTCTTTTCTAACAGTCAGGCCTAAATTCACTTGAATGTTACAACTAGGGATGCAATGGATATCTGGCTTATCCGGCCACTATATTGGATAATTGGCAGTAGCCGGATATTACAATTATCCGGCAGTACATCCTACCAAAAATTATGTATAGAGAAATAAAAGAAATATAACCATAAAAAAAGAGAGAAAAATGTTAAACAAAATACTATATGAAACAATCTGCATAAGTATTTTGAAGCACTATGTAAAAAAAAAGTTTTATGAAAAAAAATTTGTTTTTTTGTACATTTCATTACAAAAAATTCATTCATGAATCATTCTTTTTTTGAGTCTTAACTTCAAACTTGTGTTCTTGTATCTTAGAAACACAAAAGACAAAACTTACTTTTTGGAGGATAGAAGAATAAAGACAATTTACTAAAAGAAAAGTGGGAGTAAGTTGAAATTTTTCATGCACAAATATAAGAACCATTAAAGAAGGACTATTAAAAATGCTTTTATTCAGATTTGATTTTTCTAATTAAATTATGTTGAATTGAGATATTGAGTACTGAAAGTTAAAGAAAAAATTTAAATAAATTATAGTACAAGCAGTTGACTAATTAAAAAATATAAAAAGTGAGAAAAATACTACAATTTGGTTGCAAAAATAAAGTACATAAAGCTGATTTATTTAAAATAAATTTAAAAAGAAAAAGTGTAAAACATACTGACATCCAGCCAGATATCCAGTATCTGTTATCTGGCTGAACTGACATCCGTTGCATCCTTAGTTACAACTATACACTGATGCAGACAATCTTTTCAGTTAACTGTTTGAGATGGGTATTGCCTCCACATTTCACAATAGTGCTTTACAAGTTGGTTTAATGAACATGTTAATGAAACAGTTCATTTTGTGGTGTACTGAGTCACCAGACCTTAACATCCAGGGTTGCCATGAATTAAATCAGTTGACTTTTTTAAAAAAATCATTGATTTAAATCATTTTTTTTTCACTTCTCTTAAAACCTACATTTGAAAGACAGGAGAATTGGGAATCAGTCAGCACAGAAATACCAATAAGTAAATAAGTGTAAATAGATAGTATGTTTTCCAAGAATTTAGGGGTTGTTATCAGAAAGTATGTAGTAGGGGTAGGTACAATGACTAGTTATGACTAGTGGAATTCATTTTATGTAATGGGGGGTAAAGAGAGTATTACAGAACTTGAAATCCACTTTGTCTACTAAAAAACAACAGCCGTTGCATTATCTGCTAGAATGGAAAGACAGTTTTCTTCTTTTGGTATTTTTTATTCTAGCCTTCATAACCAATAAGGAGTGGATACGACATCAAAACTAGTGTTTTTATTGAAACAGTTAAATCCATAATTTGTTGCTTAAAAAATATTGAAATTATTGTGAATTTTTTTTTAATAAATAGTTGGCATTAAATGAATATTTAATTTGTTCTTTAAATTTACATCTCATTTAGTTTGCACCATCCAGTTACAAAATAATGAAATGTATTTAGAATAAAATTTATGTTTTTAATTTTAGGTAATCATTGTGTAGAATATACTAGACAGATAAGTTGTTACGTATAACAAACTATTCCATGTATATTGCAAAAAATATAAAAACACAACAATAATTAAAATTAAAATTCAGAAAAAATAAAAAAAATCTGATTTAAATCAAATAAATCTGATTTTTTTGATTAAAAAAAAATCATTTTTTTTTCAACCTTGTAACATTATTCGACAGAAATATCTTGAGTGGTTAGGTTAGTGAGAGAGCCTTTTTCTCCACTATAATCAGTAGCAGAATTAAAAAGTACTTTACAGAAGGAATGGTATGAAATATTTTGTGTGAGAGATTTATATATATATATAGATATATTTCATGTTGAATAGTCACTGTCCATTATGTCTGGGGTTGACTAACTTCATATTAATAAAAATAAATCTTTTACCAGGTATTTCTGTTTGACTACATTTTATCTGTATATGCACATTATACAGATATGTATAAAACCTCATGATTCTATTATGAAGACAAAGTTTAAAAGTTGTGTAACAAAACTGCCTAAAATTAACATTTCTTTAAAAATGAAATTTTCATACATAACGATATAAATCTAAAGTTTTATATTTATCTAGAGAATATAATTGAATTTTCTAGTTTTGTAAAATAGGAGGCTGAAAATAATATAACTGGTTTCCTGCAGTTAACTAAATTTTTAAATTCTTTTATGTAAATACATTTTAGTATCATAAAAATTTGTTCATTTTTCCCTGTTATACAAATGGTGAAAATAAAGTAGGATTTTATTTCATTTAAAGCTTTTGTATGCAAAATAAATTATATTGTTTGCTTAACATCCATGTTAAAAGATATTTTACAGGTAGAGAAATTGTTAGAGAAATGAGACTATTATTTCTAAATTTTCAGTAGCTCTATCCTTTTAAGAATCTTTTAAGTTAAAAGCTTTAATACTTTTCTTTAAAAAGTTTTCTCTGGTTACAGTAAAAAGTTACTTGAAAATGAATAAATTAAATTTTACAATTGTTTTCTCCAGAAAGATTTTTTAAGCGTACAGCATATTTTACTATAGAGTACATCAAAGATTTTATACAACATATTTTATCTTAAAATTATTTTGTTCATAGATTTAACCTCGTTATTGCTCTTTGGTATATTTTCCAATGCCAATTTAACATTGTCATTAAACCTCAATATCTGATTGTAAGTTGTCTTAGATGTGATGTTTGTCTTAAAATCAACTAAAGTAATTTTTATGTTTTTGATTTTTTAAGCTAAAAGCAACAATACTTTCCTTCAAAAAGTCATTTCTTGTTGCAGTAAACGATTACTTGAAATTAAGTAAATGAAATTTTACAATTTTCTTCAGATTTTTTAAAAAATTATCCAACTTTTATTTTAAAATTATTTTGTTTAAATTTAACCTCTTTATTGTTCTTTACTTTACAACTACAGTACAACTTTACAGTACAACTTTAAGACCTGTTTAACATTTTCATTAAACCACAACATTTGATTCTAAGTGGTCTTACAAAGTAAATATATGCTAATTTGTATTGAAAGCATCTCAAGTTTTCCAAAACAGGTTTTTGAAAATATTTTCTGTTTTTACTCTTATGTATAAGAAAAAAAAAATTAAACCCCTATTATTAAAAGAAGTTTAGATTATTTTACCTATTCTTCAAAAGAAAGGTATGAATAATTACTTCCTATTTTTAAAGAGATAATTCTGCTTATACAACAGCAATTAATGTTAAATAGATGTTATTGATAAGATGAAAATAGTTGAAAAAAATCATTTTAAATTACTCAAATTGAATGATATATTGCAGAAAAAATTTTGTTTATAAATGTAATTAATAGATTAGATTACATTGTTGATAATTTTATATATTTGAATTTCTTTATTATTGAATTTTTTTTTGTAAATACATAGTTTATGAGGGAATGAAAAATTAAGTTAAATATATTTTTAAAGTTGCCAATGTTACATCTGAAATTTGATTTTAGATAAAACATAACTGAGAACAAAGATGCAGCTCACCCGTACCCTTTTTTTCTAGACTAATATTGATATAATTAAATGAATAATAATGAGTGATTTTAGTTTATCTTATATTATAAATTTATTTGTTGGGGTAACATAATCTTGATTAGCTGATTTAAGAAAAGGATTAATGTAGAAATATTTTAAGGTTCACTGTGTCTACACAAATATATTTTTTTTTTAAATTAGAATTGGAAATTTTTTTTTATCAGCAATGGGAGACTATCCACTAGTATCTGACTGTATTAGATATTATTGCCAATATTTTTTAAGCTGATTTTTTTTCTCTGTACTATTTTCTCTGTACTATTAGTCATGTACGGTTGAAATGAAGAAGTCAAAGTGGAAAATTATAAATAATTAGTAAAATATATTATTTTTCCTTCATACCCCTAAGAGGCAGTTTCATTTAAGAAACTGCCTCTTAGGGGTATTTGTGCTATTAATCAGTCTTAATAGCACAAATACCATTAGTACATAAATATCTATTAAAGTATTTAATAAGTAGTTTCTAAAACTAAACTCCTCGGCACAACAGCGCCTAGGAGGCCAGAGCTTACGGTGTCAATCTCCGTTTTCTAAACCAAGGGCCCTGGAGTGCGAAGCATATGTTCTGGTTAGGTGGTAAGCCTTACGCAGAACCCCCAGTGTTTAGTTCCCAAACATGCTTGGTCCTCAGTTTCTCTATCCACTGAAGAGATGAAAGGCTGAGTCAACCTTGCCCAGCCGGGGATCGAACCTTGGACCTGTGGCGTGGGAACATGAATCGCTACCCCAATGCCACTGGGCCTCAATAGGTAGTGTCACTACAGGTTATTATTTTAAAATTTTAAAAATTAAACTTATCTTGATTCAAGATCAAATAAAAAAGAAAGCATTGGAAAGGGTATTCTGTAAACCTTTTCTGATATTATGTAGCTTAAGGTAATCAAGTAAAATATAAAAAGATTAATATCAATATAAATTAAGCAGCAAACAGTTGGAAGTAAATGATTTAAAAGTGAAATATTAATTGAAAAATGAATATTCCATTTTTAAGTTATTATTATAAAATTAAAGTCCAGTAAATATGAATTAGCAGTAGCTTAAAGTATTTTGATCTACAGTGGTTGGGTACCAGTCAAAATATATTCTATAAATTATATGTTATCTTATGGCAAATTTGTTCTACTTCTGAGCATTCAGCATTTAAAGATTTCTTTAAACTAAATCTTATGTAATATAGTAGAAAATTTTGTGTAACTTTTTTAAAAATTGATATTGATAAAATATTATTTGTGTTTAAAAAATCTATATCAAAATTTTCATGGATAACTTAAAGTCTTGCACTTTTTAAAAATTTGATCATGAATTACCCTGGAGAATTTTTTCTTTTGGTCCTGTGGTAAAATTTTGTTTAGGAAATCATTAAATGCAAACTGCCCAAAAGTTGAACAATTTTTCCAGTAAGTATGTAAGAATAAATAGGAATCCAATATGGCTGGTATCCAATCCTTTGAATTTTGTAACAGAATATACTGGTGCTGATTTTCCTGTCTCCTTACTACCAGTTTGAAGACCTTTAAAGGGGAGAGAAAGTAAATTATCTATTTTGATAACTATAGCATGCAAAGGGTGGTGCAAAACTTACAATCAAGGAAAAACAAATGTGAAAAGAAAATCTTGAAAATTTTTGGGTGTCTATCTCCGATTCAGAAGGTTAAATGTAGAAGATTTGCTAAAATAAACATTTAATGACTTATTTTATTATGATTGCCTTTTTTTAAAAATGGTAATTATGTATAATACAATGTGTTAGACTTGCGTAAAAAATTCCTTATAGATTAATTTAATAATGTTATAATTTGATTTGAATTATATTATTTTTACAATGCCGTAGTAGAGACAGTTTCCATATAACAAACTCTTGGTTAAAATATTTTAAATCATTCTTATAAAGCAGTTCAGAAGTTTGAATTCTACTTCTGGCAACTATGTTCATAGACATTTGGAGTTGATTTAAGCAGTAGGTTAGTCTCATCCTTCATGTAGCAAAACTGTAGATCATAGGGTTCCAAACCAACCAACTTTTCTCATTAGTATTTTCATTTTTGATTTGATGCCTAATTTAAATTCATCTTGGTAAAAATTACTATTAATTGATATAGTCTGCTTTGTCTATATGCAATAAAAAACATGTAGCATTATTTTATATGCATTCTTTCCTTTTAAAATAAGTCATATGATGTAAAGGTAAACCCCTATTATCAGAATGCTAACCATTTTACTTTTAAACGGTATCATTGTTTACATTAAAAAGCGTTTATTTATTTCTCTATATTGTAATTTTATCTTAATATAATGTTATAAAAGTCATGTTAAAGCTCTTGTATTGTAATATTGAGTTGAGTTTTGTGTTTTCACAAAAGAACAAATAGTTGTTCTAATATAAGCTTCAGCTAAATATAAGCTATTTTCTTTTATTACATTTTCCCTCTTATAAAAATAGTGTTACCTATTTTTTTATCTGAAAAAATACATTTACTGTTATCTTCCGATTTATAATTAAATTCCCGTGTCAGTAACTTGTTTACCCATCGCCAGAAATAATTTCATACTTACCAACCTGAGTAGTAAATTATCATTAGTATTGATGTGCTTTTCGCCTCTACGTTTGCAAATAAAATTATCTGATTTACATGCCTTCAGCCAGGAATCATCTTTCATGTAATCATCTTACAGCATGTCACCTTGTATCTGCATCACCTACCCCCCAACCTGTCATATAGAATGAAAATGAAGTGACCATGCAATTTGCGGGTAAACCTCACCCCGTATTCCCACTAGTCGTTTATTCTATGCCTGTCGACTTATTTCTGTCACAGCTTGCTTCTGATCCATTCAGCTGATGTTATAAGACGATATTCTTGCAGCTTTTTACTTTTCCCTTCATGAAATGTGTGCATTTTCTTTTCCTCCTCTAGCCACGATCGATTTCAGGATTCATTGGTCTGCTTATCGCTGTTGTTAGGGGATTATGTATGATCCAAATGACTGTCAGGTGGTTTTATTATTCATTATCAGACAGTACATTTGTTCTTTGTTTTCTAGAAGTTTTTATCTTACTTTTTTATGCGACACTTTAAAAGGCGTTCCAATGGAAGTACTTCTCTGAAGCTTATTGCGTTGTGTAGCTTCATCCTGGTTTTTTTTCTGAAGTTTAGGACGCTCAAGTCGAATTTTATAGATTCAATAAAAAAGATAGAACCGTTACTCCTTAGACGCTTTTGGAATTTACATAACGAGTCATCCTCGGTAGTAAGTTTACCTGTAAAATCTGATCCTTGTTTTTGTCTATAAATTTGAATCTTTTCTGCAACAGTCCGCTTGATCGCAAAGTCCTCTGGCCTAGAAGTAGGAATAGGAAGAAATTGATATAGTTTTCGTGCTGTATTTCTTTTATTAGTTAAATTTCTTACATGGGTCTGTAATTTGTGGATTTTTGGCTTTTCAATAATATGTGAAGAAATTTTCCTAGCTTCATTTACAGTAAGTTTTTATTTACAGCACTATTTAGACAACTAGTGGACCTAATATTTGGTAAGAATAGTTTTGATGCGGCAAAAATAATTATAAAGGAAAATAATAGTTAATAATATCAATATCTGGTTTTAAGAAGAAAAAGGATCTTTTAAAGGGTAGAATGCTGCTAATAATAACTTTTAATGTCCCCCAAATAATAAGGTGATACCTTTCATAATCAAATAAAATGTTTGCACTTCAATGAATACTTTATTTGGATGAATTACAGAGTGTGTTTATATAACGACAAAGTGAAAAAACATCTTTACCAATTAAATTGACTTTTTAAAATCTTATATTCAAATTAAGTGAAATTCAATAGTCACTTACGCTTCTATATGAATCCTGTTTTAAAAATTAAAATCAATACGTAATGTACAGGGAGCATTCTAAAATAATATTGTGCAAATATTCAATTTTTATTTACAATGTTACTATTTTTGAAAGTTTTTGTAAACTTTTAGTGTCATGTGTTTTATGAACAAGCATTAATAATGTAAAAGAAGTTAAAAATTGAATATTTTAAAGACCAAGATTTAAATCCTCTTTATCCCTTTAACGTATATGATGAGTTGGGGGTCAACATTCCATTTCATTTGCCACTATAGACTTTGACGAATTTAAGTCGTCAAGAGTTGTTTTCGGCGGACGGCATGCAGTATGTTATTAGATTAATCAGTTGTTTCACTCTTCCGTCGGTTCTGGTTTGTTTACAATGTTCATCCCCTCTTACCTTGTCAACAGTACTAATAACAAAGTTACACCCACAAACCTGTAAATCAGAAAGACACACATTGCATTTAAAAGCAGCATCCAGTATAGCAGTGATCTCGCACGGCGAATGCCATGGTAGGCAACATTTGAGTCTGACAGACAAATAACAGAAAGGACAATGCTTAAATCAATTAAATATTTTCTAACAATACAAATTTCAAAATAAAATGTTCTCTTTCTTAGCTTTCACATAGCTTTTAAGTTGAGCCAAATTAAGTAGTATTTTTTGAACGCATCAAATTCTGTGTTATTGCTATGCCTAGGGGTTAAACCAGAGGTGGGCAAAAGCCGGCCCTCGGGCCACATCCGGCCTGTTGAAAAATCCTGCATGCAATTTTTTTTTAATCTCTTATATGCGATTTTGTTGAAATCAACAATATTTGTATGCGTAGTGTACATGTAAATAATGAAAAATATATAAATAATAGAGAGTATTATAATTTGACGAAAATCTACACTCGGTATTAAGGATTGCTACAAGTGATTTGGATCCAAATTTTGAAGAAATAATATCAAATGAACATTCCAGATTTCACGTTTCGCATTAACTAAAACTTTTATATTTTAACGTTTGATGTTTGTCTTTCCTTTTTAATAATTCTATTTACTATTATATTTACAAAATGCAATATAAATATAAAAATGTAATAACTATGATCAAAATAAAATAATTTGTATCGTTAAGATATAAATAAATATAAAAAAATCTTTCATTAACTGATTTATTTAATATAATGGATCATATTTCTTTAAAAATTACAATTACGTGACATTTTATTAGGCACAAATTGTTCGCATATACACCTAAGTAAGACAATTTATTATTGCTATTATCTCTTACTAACTGTCAAATTTCTCGGTCTAAATGCTTTAAAATGATATTTATAGTGTTTTTGTCAAAAAACAATTTCTTGGGCAGGGAAAAAACTGCACCTAAAACATTCGCGTGTGCACAGCATACGCGGTATAGTCCTCCAGCCCGGGAAACATTTTGAAAATTTCATTTTGGATCGCGCTTAAAAGTATTTGCCCACCCCTGGGTTGGCTTTATTTTAGAGCTTTTATGTATAATTTCTAAAAGTTTCTATATTCAACCGTTGATAAAACGCGCCTTTCTTGAAGATCGCATTTTTCAATGCATTTGAAACTTATCAATCATTCGTGAGTAGTAATAATATGGGCACTTTGGGATTGAGATTCGTTTTAAATTTAAATTTAATCGCCCTATTTTTGATTTCCTGTTGATTTCCAGTATGAATTCATATATTTTTAGAAAGGAAAAAGTGTATGTGTACAAATGTTGATTTTTGTTTCTAAAGATTTTTTTTAAAACTGTTATTAGCTTGAAAAAGTATACTGTGTTCGATTTAAATGCTTTTTAATGTGAACTTCATGATTGAAAGGTCTTCCGTATGTGTATATCGTTGCTTCTCATTTGTATCGCCTTGATTTTCGAGACGTGACTCCTCAAAGAACTTCGAAAATCCACTTACTAAGATAAAAACTTTCCTCTTGATGTGAGCTCCCCCACACCTTTCCCCCTCTCGTGGATCTTCCATTTCTAATCGTAGAGCTATGAATCTCCACCCCTCCTGTTCTGTCAATCTCGACTGGAAGATAACAGACATATACCTTTCATTTCATTTTATTTTTTCGTGTTTCTAGCAATCATTTCTGCTGAAAGTAGTTTTAATGAAATCCATTTCATGTACTACGCGTGCTCCAAATCAGTTTTCAGTTGCTATACTTGGCGAAATGAAATAGTCTTCGTTGTACCTACATTTTCTTATGCTGAAAATTGTTACACATTTTTAAAATTTTTGTTCAGAAAAAGAAAATGAAGCTTTCTGACATCGTGTTTGGAAATACAGTCAAACGTGTCTATCTCAAATATTGGAGAATAGGAAAAAAGAGATGGTCAGTTTTGGCAATAAGATTTTATAATTTTAAATGGACTTCAATCTAGAAGTGTGACTACAAGCGGTAACTACAATTTTAATAAAAAATAATATAGGACTGAACAATCTATCCATATATTGCGATATATAGATATACCCTGGAGCATCGGGTACCGAATTCCAAATTTTCAGTTCGAAGATGTATCACTATGTGGAACGACCGCTGATATAACTAAATCGATATAAGCTACTCCGCCGATCTCTAATCTCTGAAATCGTCTTTTTTGTTATATTGACTTATTGCGAGGAAGAATAACAGCGCACTTGAGATATACCGTCTTCGATATACAAACATCTTCTTTTCGATTTCCCAACTTCGAATCAAAATAGTTTTTCCTTCTTCGTGTGAGGGAGTAAAAGAGCATGCGCGATATATGAACATCGTCTTCCCGATTTTCAGACTTCGGTAACAACGTAAGTCGAATATAAGTGTTTGCTGATTTATCTACATCGTTTATCCAGCTGCGGACATGGACAGACATTATATGAAAATGTAATCAGTTACTAACAATCGAGCTTCATTACTGCCCACTTGCATTTTTGTTGAAAAATAAAAATGATATTCAAATATTTCTTTCCATATTATCACTTAAGTGCACAGAATTTTAATGTTCATATTTCACGCTTCTTCTTAACACTCCGTTGTGAATAATTTTAAATTATTCTACAGAATATTAATTTCTATCGAAGTAAAATGCTTTTGAAAAGGAATTTTCTATAATATTTTTATTTTAGGTGTATTGTGTAATGATATAATGTAATGAAGAGTAAAACAAGCTA
Source organism: Pardosa pseudoannulata (assembly GCA_032207245.1). Taxonomy (NCBI): domain Eukaryota; kingdom Metazoa; phylum Arthropoda; class Arachnida; order Araneae; family Lycosidae; genus Pardosa; species Pardosa pseudoannulata. The sequence continues at coordinate 82,943,076 of CM063508.1, read as the reverse complement.
AGCAACAAGTTATCATAATGTAATTTCTATTGATATATTGTTAAATCTTGATATAAAGTTAGTTATATATCGCGATATAACATTTTGAACATCGTCAGTTCCTATGTAATAGAATATACATGATGAAGTCTGTTAATAAAGTTTAAAGGCCGGACAATTTTCGTTTGATTTCTAATTCTTAATTTTGTTATGGCGGAGGAACTATCCTAACTACTTTCTACGATCCCAAAAATATTCGTAGGGTTTAATTTGTTAAAACTTCCTTCCCTCTTTTATTATGACATTTTGAACATCTCTGTTCTCTTCTGCTTTATCATCAGAACAAAATTTAACTTATTTTGTTATCTCTCTCTTTCTCTCTCTCCCTTTTTTTAAACTCCAGAAGAAGTAAGAAAATCATTTACATTTACGAATTGCTAAGTTCGTTTTCGATCACAAAAGGCTGAAAAGTGCAAATGAAGATTCATTCCTTTACTTCATATTCGCGAGTAACGGAGGTCGAATTTCGAGGTACAAATAATTTACAGAAAAAATATTTGAGATAAACAGAGAAAAAAAAAAACTAAAGAAATAGAGATTGCAGGAAGGAAAACTGAGTTATGCAGTTTATGTGAAAGACAGGTTTAGCTGCATATTTAAATCTCTGGTGAAGGATCCTTCATGCTTGACGTCGAACTCAACTTTCGGGTAAAAATATAACTTCTCATATAATCTTAAATTAAATGCTAGGACCAAATAAATAGTTAAGGGTGTAAGTTTAACATGAGTGTATTTTAACAAAAAATATAATAATTTTATGTGGAATTAGAGTTATACGACAAAATTTTAACGATGTTTCCCAAGCAATGACAAAAGAATAATTTATCGGTCGCCGATTCTAGCTTCCTCTTCTGGCTCTTTCCATAATGCTCATCGATATTTTTATAGTGTTTCTGTACCCCTTTGTTTGCTTATCTTTCATTCGCTTTAATTTGATCAGTGGTTTTTAGTATCTATGCTTGTCATAATGTTATATGTCAACTTAATATTTTTTTTTTTTTTACTGTGTATAATCTTCGTGATTAACTACTTAGTTTTGCCCCTACCTCATAAGGGCAACGCCTCTTGTGGTTAGCCTAATTTACTTGAGTATAGTGCGGGAATAACATCTTCAAAGTTTTCTGATTATCACGTCTAAGTTATTCTAGTTCAGGTTTTGAGAGTCGAGATGATCTAGGGTTCGACATATGGTGCTAGATTCCCAGCTTTCTAGATTCAAGCCTGGCAAACGCAAGAAATATTTTGTCCACCCTGAGAATTTGCAGTAATCTGGGGTCTGGATGTCCTCTCGCTGGCAGGTCGGCAGTGGGAGAGAAGTACGGATTCGTGAGAAAAATCCTGCCCTTACTTAGAATGGTCAAAATTAAGGGATTCTCTTTCATGGTAACTTGAACGTCTTATATCCATCATGGTAGGCGACCCGTTGCGTAGTATCAGGAGTATCGGTTCACTTTTGGATTTATAGATGGTATTGCTTCCCCATAGAATATATATGTACTTAACTTTTGGGCCAATATATTGTTTTTTCACATTTTGTCCATAAGTGCCATTTTTGTATACTTTACAAAAGACACCAAAATAAGACATTTTGGGTGACTGGTATTTTAAAATTTCCTTGGAACTACTTACTAGTTGTACTCGTTAATTATTTTATTAATAAACTCTGTGATGTGTTGAATGGATATAAAAGAAAGTATTTCTTTCTCCTGTAGACCACTCTTCTTCATCCACTGCCGTTTTGCTGCCGTGCTATGCCTTCTTGAGCCAACCTTCCAACATGCCATCGATGTCGAAGCGGCTTCCCGTGCTATCGGGTTTCCGCGTGTTGTTAACGGTAGTCATAGCTCCTTATGCCTCGAATTGATGTCTTCCCTGCGACGTCCACTCCGTCGGGTTCGGGTAAGTTCTGCATCACTTTCATTCATTCGTGTGTGTGTGCGTGAAATAGACCAGCGGGTCACTTATTTCAAATATGTTGTTGTTATTTATCCCCCTGGTGTACGGAAGTCTATATCACATCCAATAAACACCGCAATATGCGACTGGTCCATGGGTAAGGAGTTTAGTTTGATATGTAACAAGCCCGTAGACAAAGGGGGGGATTTGAGGGACCGGTCCCCTCCCGAAATTTTAGAGGATCATTTCGTCAAAAGAAAATGTTCCACATGTCTGTAGGTGCCATCTTCCTAGCTGTATAAGAACATGTTCCCAAAAAATAGCTTCGGCTGTAAAAAATATTGCCGAACTGCTGACCGAAAATTTAACGTTTTCTCTATATTCTGCTATATTTACCATTTTTCGTTTAGGTCTTTTCTCATTTCTCATCAAATCTTTTTAATTATTTGAGTTAAAAATGGATAATTATCACACCTCATCCATGCTTTTATACCTTAATTTTGTTTTAACGAAGTATACTGTACATATAACAATGTCTTTCCCCTTTGGTCTTCCCCGGAAAACAATTTCTCGCTACGGTCTTGATATGTAATGTATAAAAAATTTATCCTAAACGCGAACAAAATTTTTACCCCAATCTTATCTAGTGTTAATTATATTATGTAATGAAGAAAAGAGCCTCAATCCAAGCGCACAAAATACTTCCTTTTTTCATATACATAATCCTTAATGGGCATTTTATACTCTTCTGTTCCATGTAGTTCTCAAAGCATCTGCTTAAATCATGAGAACCTTGAATCCTGTCAGAGCTTATTCGGTAGCCATTTGATCATTTAACCCGCTGCCAGTGGAATATATTCGAGAAAAACGTGTCAAAAATGAATTTTTTTTTCTCTTTAATTTTGTTCGTTATTCTCATCGAAATGTTAGAAATAGATTATTTAAAAAAAAATTTATACGAAATAACTAATTTTAATATTTTCACATGTATGGGAAATGTTAATGGATTACAGTCATTTTTGCTCAAATTACACAAAATAAATCATTTGACTTAATTTTCTAGGTAAATATGATAAAGTAATACAACAATATTATCTATATCAACTGTCATGAATTCTATGTCCCTCAGATTCCTTTGAATTGTTTCAATCCCATTCGAGAAATAGCGACAAATGGCGTGAAATTGCCGAACTTTTCGTGGAAATGTATATCTATTGGGAATATGACAAATTAAATATTATGCATTGGATAAACCGATTTCGGGCTTCCCGGAATTGAAATACCTCTTTTTTTTTCTCTTGCCCGAACTCAGGTCAGGCATTCCGAAATTGACGCATTTGCGTTGCCCGAACTGAGTTTGAGTGTCACAGAAACAAAGTGTTAAATATCACAATGCTGAACTGGGCAAGTTCACTTGAGAAAATAGATATCATTTCATTATGGGACGATATGTTTCAATCAGATCGGTGGCAACTGTTTAGTTTGGATATGCTTTAAATTAACCGTCCGTTTCTACGTTTTAGCGTAATAAAATAGAGTTATAAAAATAGTTCTGTTTTGATTATCTTCTTTTAGGCGTTGAAATGAAACATTGCTGGATTGCAACTTCTAAAGATTTTTCTCAGCTTAGTCCCAGGAAAAAAACAAAAGTGTTTTTGTAAATTTTTCACTTAACCTCAACAAAGAAAAGAACTGATTAAAAGATTTCCACATAAAATGTCTTGAATTATCGAGTATCAAAATGAGCAAATGTTTTACTTTAATTTTATATTGAACTTGTATATAATATTTTCTAATATTTAGATAAGTATAGTTACGATAAAAAGGGAATTATAAAAAAAGTCGTTATATCGTGCTGATCGAGAGACAAGTAAATTACACGATATATTGAGCACGAAGGTAGAATTAGTAGTGCAAGTATAATAATAAAAGTAATAGCAGCTTACAAAATGAAGACGGTGAATCTCTGTTTATCTTTTTCATTTTATGTACAAATATACACATGTGTATATTTATACATAAAATTGATATAAAAATTTGTACATAAAAATAAGGCTTTTCATTCAACTGGCCAAACACCGTAATAATTCCAGATCATGAATTTTTCTTTGTTATTTACGAAGTATAGAGAAAGGAGTGGGAATAAAAGCTACTCTTGGTATAAAATTTCATATTGATATTTTAGTAAATATCGACGTCCCCCTAAAATATGACTAAAGTTATCTGTGTTTATATGTGTTTGCATGTATGTCCGTATGAATGCAAACGAGATAGATGGGAGGGGGACATTTAGGATGTGGTAACCTAAATCATTTAAAAATTCCAGTTTGAACCCAACTTTTAACACTAAACATACCATATAACCGGTCAAATGACCGGTAATGTATATGTGAAAAATGCGATGGGTATTGAATTAAAAATTGTTATTCTTTGTGTTTCTAATACATAAAAATTATCAATATGTAATTTTGTTTAATTATAATAAGGTTTACTTATTTTCTTCCCAATATCCATATTTCATAATTTCAATCAAGAAATATTAAGCCTGATCATTTAACCGGGTAGGGTAGAAATAGGTATGTATTAAGTGTTGGATTGTTTAGTGTAGAGCCACGGTAGCTCAGTCCGCAAAGGCAACGATCTCGTAACTGAGAGGTTGCTGGTTCGGAACCCGAGCCGGCTTCATATCCGCCGCGTTCGTTACAGGTGACTGGGGCACATAGAATATGTTCGTGGTCACAATGTCTTCCATGTTCTCAATTAATACCTCTGGGGTGGCAGGCCAAGTCTATGAGTCTTCTGCTTGGTCCCTGCTTCAAAATTACGAGGACCTACTTGAGCGAAGTCGTTCTTTCACCTTAATGGTGCTCATTAAAACGAAAGGTGCACCCGATGGCCTTAATACGAGAGCTTGCAGGCTCAATTGTGCTTGGTTTGTCCAAGTGGCATGAGAAACACAACATGTTTAGTGTTAAACATCTAAGTGAAAAAAAATTGTTTACCTCCACAAAAATATAAATCTGTTATTTGTTTTCTTGTATTGATTATCTACTTTTTAAAAATATATCGGGGTATTTAATTTTAACTCCAAGATAAAAATGATGTTTTAAAATATACACATTATTTTGACGATATTTTGCATTTACAGTTTAAAATAAAATTGCAGTCGTAAAGTACATGTTTTAAATTAAAAAAAAATATATTACATTATTAATTTGTTACGTATTCAGTAATATTTTTCAAATTTATTGCTGTTCTTTTATTTTAAATTATACAAAAACTATATAATTGGTTTATAATTTGTTAGATATAACAAGCGAAAAACTATTAAAAACATTTCTTCTATCTCTGGTAGTGAAATTCTTTAAAAGAAAGACGGAAAATAAGTTATTTTAAATTTTATTATTATTGAATAAAGACACTACCATAAAACCAAAAAATGATGATCCTCTTAAATTGAAATTTTGCGAAGCACAGATAAAGATTTTTTTCCCATTTCTTTCTTTTCTCAAACATTTACATTTTTCAGTTATAAATTCCGGATAATGGTTGGTGTTTTCTTCGTTAGCCTGATCAATTATTATTTGTTTATCATCCAATCATTTAAAAATTTAAAGTCATGCCTATCTCATCTAGTTTCCTCCACCGCACTTGTCATCAGTATTCCGTGCTAAGTGACTGATAATGAGGAGCCTTCGTAGGTGGGCGATGTCTATCTTGTGCCTCGAGGGTCACTTCTGCACTAGTTGAATTGTGCGACACTCAACATTTTGATTTCGAAAGCTTCTAAATGGTTTCATTACAAACTTTCACGCTAAGCTCGGAATTATTTAAAGTGTTAGCAGTACCCGAGGGGAGTTGAAGTTGTTCCCTCATTTACCATAAAAGTTGTTTGGAACTTGCTTTCTTTCAACTTTTGACTTGATTATACGACTTTCCATCTCCAGGTTTCCTCTTTCGTAGTGGGATATCCAGATCTTTAGAATGTACATCAGTTTAGGTTAGATATTTAAAATTCAGTTGGATTGGACGGAAATTAATTTCATCCTTTCCTTACACACGCATTACATATGTATTAGCTCAAATGAAAATTTTACTTTAAAATCTACTCCTAATTCATATCAAGGCGCCATCGCCATCTATAGGTATTTAAATTTATGATTAACATAAATATAAAGGTTTTAATAATTGCAGTTATGAATGAATGAATGAAATCGCCTTTAAGGTAGCTCCTGGAGTGTGTGTGGGGAGAAAGGTTCCTCAAGAGCTGGGCACTGCGACAAGAGGTCTGTTGTACCCAAACACAAGAGAAGAAAAAATAAAAGAAAGGGACAGGAGAAACAAATCGCTGGGGTACCTCGTAATTGCAACAGCCGTGTTTATATAAAGTAGGTAAACCCTTGAGGGGAGTCCTGATATAAATCCCAAAGGCAGGGTATTTGGCTATACTTCTGGACACTGGGTGCCCATTTTAGTCGCCTCTAACGACATGCATTTACTACATTGGGACTGTACTTGCACATCCGATCATCATTCGGTACATTGATACGGCACTTTAAGGATCGCGATGTGGAACCTATTGTAAAAATCTGGAGTTGATGTTGGCCAGGAGGCATATTACCAAACCTTACTTCAAAAGATAGCTTTGGATCAATTACGGCTTGTTCATTGTTTTCTTCTCCTATCTCATTTTATGATATCGTTTGGCGGAACCTATGAATGCAAACATATCTGGTTACATCCTCTGTATTCAGTGGCTGAATTTCATTCTGTTGTTTTGTTTATTGTTGTTTTCCCCTCCTTTCGTTTCGTAAATCAGATTGTGATTCTAAAACAGCTTTTATTTTAAAGTGTTTTCTAATTTTAAATGAAGAATATTTTTTCTGGAAGAAATTATAGTACTCGTGTGCACATTCTTCCAATATTTTACATATATTCCGTGATATTTTTAAAGCCACAATTAAACATTTATATCAAATTATGCACCTAAACGATAATTTTTTTCATGTATTTTTTATGAAATAATTTAATGGAAGCAATGAAGATATATAAATACAAGAGCACATTATTTGGAGAGTGTATACTTTTTCCCTGATGACTTTTTCTTTTCGTTAGAAGTCTTTTCGTCTAGAAGAAATTTCTTTCTTTAGAATTCGTAAAATACGATCTCCTTGCTTATTATTTCACAACGATGATTTACAATTAAAAAAAACATTACAGATTTCCTCATATGAACAGACTGCAGACATTTACTTAAATCTTATTATCATCAATGAAAGATGCTTTAATGAAAGCAAAATCTTAACTTAAAAAAATAATGAATTTTATTTGAAATAATTAAATTTAGTTTGTTTTAGTATATTTCACTGGAGGAAAACTTCAACTGTGTTATTTTTTCATAATGTGTTTTTACTATTATGATCTATTTTTCCTAGCCCTCTTTACACAAGATACACATTAAAAAAGAAATAAATAAAACACTGCTTTTTGGGTATGGTTTTGCACAACTTCATTATTTTAAAATCTTTATTCATTTTTTTAAAATACTTATAAGAAACTAGTAGTTAAGGAAAGATACCAGAGAGACATAGAAAATTACAATTGTTACGTTCGCTTTCAAATAAACACACATGCACAAAAAATAATTAGGAGGGATGAGAAAACTGCTTAGGCATTTCCTTCCCACATACTTTTTACTTTCAATACCTTGTTGAGAATAAAATTATTTAAATTAATTTATTCAATTCGTGGCTTAACTCAAAAAGCTACAGTGATTAAAAATAAATTAAGACTTTCCTCTCAAATACTTTTTATTACCATGAGACCCATTTGTGTATGGACTCAGACTGTACAATTCTCCCCATAAACCAAATTCTCAAAAGTAGAGTAGTCTTTCTTTTTGTTTATTAAAGAAAAAGAAAAAAAAGCTAGATGATATAATATAAAAATTAAGTAAACTTTAATTTTTCAAACTGCATATAAACAACTAAAAAAGTAAACTAATCCATTTTTACGTTTGGTTTGTTATGTTTAAAGATAAGGAATTTTTTTTTTCTTGGTCGTGTACCAAACAAATCACCGTTCCGATGCTTACTCAATGTCTTTATATTCTATATTCTTATATTTGTTTTATTTTATTGTTTTATATTTTAAGTGTGCTCTATTTCTTGTGAGAGTTGGTAAGAGCTCAGTGAAAAGAAAATGTCTAAGGCTCCAAAGTGGTTTGATCCGGTCCTGTTGATATTCATGAAGACATAACTGAATTTCCGTACAGTAAAGCTCCCCACATATGCTTACCGAACGATGGCCGAATGGTAGGGCACTGCTCTTCGGTACCGGAATTCGCGAGTTTGAATCCCGCTGCTGTCTTAGATGTTCGTAGTCGATCAGAATCGTCTTTAAGCAGTAGGTCTCGGTCTCATTACCTGTCGTATAGCAAAACAGTGGACTGTTGCGCGTCAATTCAAACCAAACCCCCGTCGAACGATGGCCGATTGGTTAGAGTGCTAGCCTTCGGTACCGGAGTTCGTGGGTTCGAATCCCGCAGTGGCATGGATGTTCGTAGCCGTTCGGAATCGGCTTTAAGCTGTAGGTCCCGGTCTCATTAGCCCTCGTGTTGCAAAAAGTAGACCGTAGCACTCCAAACCAAACTTACTTTTTGCGGAATATAATTTTTTGTGTGTTCCCTTTTTGTTTTTGTTAAATATTAAAAATCTTATTTTCGCATTTTATGTTTTTTATTTTTTAAACTTTATTAATGGGGATTAAGACAGACAAATTATAATTGAACTCAAGCAAAAAAAATATCTAAAACCGGCCCTATTTTTTTTTGTCCGTCGGTATCTTGGCCTCTTTCTTCAGCACTCTATTATGCTTCTCTCTTTCTCGTGGTGCGTGTGTGTAAAAAAATAAAGCAAAAATTATTTTTATTTTATTTTTTTAGAGTCTGTAAAACATAGTACAGAGCTTATTTCTGTTTCCAGTTTTTATCATTTTGGTGCCCCTATTCTTAACGGTGGGACAATGGCCTAACCGACAGAGGCCTGTCTTTCGGCACCTGAGTCCGAGGGTTTGAATTTTGCTGCATGCAAAATCACTCAGTATTGGGCTATGCAATAAAACTTGGTCGGATTAGGTCTCTTGTAGCAAAAATGATATTGTGACTCTCCAAACTAAATAATAATAATAAAAAAAAACTTTTATTGCTAACATAAAATATGAAACTGTTATGGAAAAAAAATCAGATGATTCCTTGTACACCTATTGAATTATAAGCTTTGTGTCAGTTTTATGGTATGATACGCCCTCAAAATTACATAATTATATGTATAATTATTATTATATAACATATTACATATTGTAACTATAATTAATAGACTTAAATAATATTGCTCAGCTACTTAAAAAAAACTGTTTCAACTGCATGTGCATTGGGCTAAATGTTTTCATTGTTGTAAGTATACAGGTTAATCGTATGTTATATGGAGATTTTGCTTTATTTGGTGTGCGGAGTGCAATCTAAAATTTCTTGAATATAAATCTTGTTGGCAGCAGGTTTGGTTAACTTCAGTCTTAAATTCAAAATTTCCACATCCTAATTGCTTTTGAGTACGGACGGTAGTATTAAGCATTGTATTGAAATTTTTCGCTATATAGGTTGTTGATTGCAAGCAAAAGAGGGGATGCTTAGTTAGATGTCATAACAGTTCTAAATGCTAAATTACAACCTTCTATGGCTAATCAATTTTGAGTTTTGCGAAATACCTACGTATAGCCGGTGCTACGGAATTATTTAACACATTGTGTGCGGGTACATTTCGCAGCGGAATTGCACCGGGAGCGGGGGTTTTGCGCGTAAATTTAGTTATTCAGTTAAATCTCAATAGATCGAAAATTATTTATTTTTTTAACCAACTTTTCGTATTTTATATTGAAATATATAAACAAATATATAAATAGAAATATATAAATAACAACCATAAAATTTTTGTAAACAAAAAGTATATTTTTTAGTGGATAAATTTATAATAGTATCGTAAATATGAAAAATCAAATAGAAATAGTAGTATATAGTTTTAATTTTTTTCGAATTATGTTATATATAAGCATTTTAACATCATAAAAAATGAAAAAAAAACCCATAAAATTAATAATGTAAAAACTAGTTTTTATTTGTCTAAATTTTTCCAGAATCTATATGTAGTAGACAAGAACATTCGGCTTTGTTTTCCTGTATATACCGTTATTTTTGTACCCACAAACAAACCATGTTGTTACACTAACCCGTACTAGTACGTGACCCGTGCTCAAGGATCAATTGTCAGGAAACGTACTAGTACGTGTCCCGCATACAATGTGTTAAAATGTATTCATGAATGGTGAAACGGAATATTTTGAGCGTCAAAATTAGTTTCCTTGTACGGACGTAACACGGGATTGTATCAATATTGAATCAAAGCAGTTTATTTTTCGTATTTAAGTTGTGTATAATGGGAGTTTGCAGGAAGGAAAGTTCTTGGTTCGAGGCATTATAGCAACGAATATAATTTTAAAAAATAATAATTTTTTTAAGGTGGACTAACCTGGCAGCGTTCTTGACACAGTTTCTCATAAAAATGTATCTAAGGTTCTTTTGCAAAAAAAGTTTTACAAAATATTTATTCTTACTTAAAAATCTGTATCTTTATAAGTTGAAATTAAACTGAAATCATCAGCAAAAGTTTTTTCTGTGGGGGGGGGGATAAAAACTTAAATTTAACGATTTTTTACTTTTTAAATCCATTGAAACCATAACTTTAGGTTTGTCAATGGTTCAAAGAGTATCAAATCTTCTAATTCATAGATTGTAAACATAAAAGAAAAACTTTTTTGGAAAGCTAACAAACAGTATGGTCAAAAAGAGTAGTTCCGTTGAAATCTAAACACTAAAATTTTTCGCAATGATATTTCCTTTTCTGTGTACAAAGAAGTTGCAAAAAGTCCTAAAAACTGTTTGGTAGCTTATTTTCATTTTATTTTTTAAAAATAAACCCCTACTATCAAAACGCAGTTCCTTGAGCTGTATCTAGCTATTTTTTTTTTTATCCACCACCAGGACACTAAATCAAACTCAACTAGATATCGAGTCTTAAAAAAAAATTGTTGCTATCTCTTCTGGTGGTTCCTAATGTGTATAGATATGCTGGATTCCCTATCGCACATACATAACTGGAGAAAAGAGATGATGTGATGCCTTCCGATAACTGCTTTCACAACCTAACTTTTCGGTCGTACCTTACGTCCGCTTGCATTGCATGAACTCATGTCAGATGACGCCCCATAAATAAACAAGTTCCGTTCCTTTTTTTAAACTTCGGCGGAAAACGCCTTCCGAGTTCCGTAAGCAGACGGGGCGAAAATAAGCTGGAAGGTACAGTGCGGTCGATAGACGTCAGGATTTAGTTTGTGTTATCGGAAAAGGTACCAACAGTCAAGTTGAACTGTGCGAATCGACTAAACCAAATTGTCAGTATTCAGGCAAATCCGTGAGAATAAATATATCGCTGGAACGTGGAACATTTTAATTTGAAAGACCATACTGTTAGTTTTCAAAAAAAGTTTTTCTTTTGTGTTTACTATCTATGAATTAGAAGATTTGATAATTTTTGAACCATTCACAAACCTAAAGTTATAGCTTAAATGGATTTGATAAGTAAAAAACAGTTAAATTTAAGTTTTTATCCCACCCCCAAAGAAAAAACTTTTGCTGATGATTTCAGTTTAATTCCAATTTATAAAGCGCCGAAAGTTGGCCTGTTGATTAGGGCGCTGATCGTCGGTACCGGAGTTCGTGGGTTCGAATCCCATCATGTTATGGATGTTCGTAGCCGTTCGGAATCGGCTTTAAGCAGTAGGTCCCGGTCTCATTAGCCCTCGTGTGCAAAACAGTAGACTGTTTTGTAAAACTTTTTTTTTTTTTTTTTTTTTTTCAAAAGAACCTTAAATACATTTTAATGAGAAACTATGTCAAGAACGCTGCCGGGTTCGTCCACCTTCAAAAATTTATTATTTTTTATTTAATTATATTCGTTGCTATAACGTCTCGAACCGAGAACTTTCTTTCCTGCAAACTCCCATTATACACAACTTAAATATGAAAAATAAATTGTGTAATGTAAATAAATTTATCCGAAGGTTGACCAGCAAATGTATCTAAGATAATTTTAGACATTAATTTGTACTCTTATTAAATATTTAATTATAATAGCCCTCATAATCTTTCAAAAATGCTTCGTAGTTGGTTCTCATTCAAAGATTTATTATTTTATTAATTTATATTCGTTACTATAATCCGAATCAAAACACGCATTCCGTATTATAAATACAAAAAAGTAATGCCATGGATGAAATCATGAAGGTTCTTGGTCGAATAATAAAAAGAATTCCTTCTCTGGGATTTTAATTTAGAAATGTTTAGTTCCTTGGATGAATACCATTGGAATGAAATCCAATTTTAATTTCAGTTCATGTTATAATTCCATGTTCACTGTTTATATACCTATTACAAATTTTGTTTATATTAGCTTCAGTCAGTGAAAAATTTTAAAATTGTAAATTGAAAAAACTTAAAATGATATTTTGAAACAATATTATGAATAGGTGAGTGGTATTTTAAAACAATTTATGTAGCCATTGAAAACTTATTTCATATTAATATATATATATATATATATATATATATATATATATATATATATATATAAATAGTTTTGATTACCTTTTAAATAGTGTACCGTAAATGTTATTTTTTGTATGTGAGTGTATATGGATTATTTTAAGAGTTTCATTGGCGACTATTTTGGAGTTGGCGACCAAAATGTCAGTAAATGGCCGTATAAATACAGGAAGGTAGAAGTACAAACACAAGTTAATAAAACATACAGAAATGATAGATAGCTGAAATTTACAAAAATTTTAAACCTCGAAAATACTCAAATATTAAAAAATAAATTTATAACGAGTTATACCTGTGCAATAATTAAAAAAAAACCCACCAAAATTTCAAAATGCGCTAATGAAGGACATATACTACACTGTCTACCAATAGGTATTTGGACACCTGTGATGGAAAAGGAAAACTAACTTTATTCAAAATCAATAGTTGGTAGAGCCTCACGATTGGGTTTAGGTCTGGGCTCTGGGCAGGCCAGTCCATTCGATGAACTCCATTGGCACCATACCAAGCCTTGGTTAACCTCGAAACATGACATCTGGCATTGTCGTCCTGAAAGTAACAGGAGTCCAACCCGTAAAACTGACACAACGTAGGAAGCACATTGTCATCCAAAATAGTGCAGTAGCCATCGGTGTTGAGCTTACCATGAATGGGGACCAAGGGTCCCAGTCCATATCAGGAGAAACACCCCCAGACCATAATTCCACCTCCGCCGAACTTGACTGCTGGCACAATGCATTCTGACAGGAGACGTTCTCCAGGCAGACCCCAGACCCAGACCCTGCCATCCGAACGGTAAAGGGTGAACCTTGATTCGTCGCTCCATAGAACCCGTTTCCACTGATCTACGGTCCAATTTCGATTTGCTTTGCACCACATCAACCGAGCAGCGCGGTTGTGATCAAAGGCTAATGGGCAGCAACACGACCGTGAAAACCAAGTAAATGTGCTTCCTTACGGATGGTATTCATGGAAATAATACTCCTGGATGCCTGTTGAACCTCCTCGCGGATGAGGGCCATCGGTTGGGTCGGTTCTTCCGAATTTCTCTGGACAGCACTCGTCGGTCTCTATCTCCCAGTTTCGTTGTCTGCCGACTCAGGGCACATTCCGACAATCACCGCTCATCTTCCACTTCTTATTGAAATCGCTAGATATGAACCTTAAGGATCGGCCCCATTTGTGATACCCAATAAATTATACCTTTCTCGAAATCAGAGAGCTCCGAACTGCGCGGCATCTTGCATGCGACTAATGCCAATGCTGTTTCCTACACGATGTATACCGGCGGAGTACGTGACGTACCTCAGGACCGCAGATATCGTCATTTGCATAGGTGTCCAAAGACTTATTGGTAGGCAGTATACACTCGTGTCGCTTTGGGGTATGTAGGATCTCCAAAACTACACGCGGCATGTATGGTGTAACGTATCGTGAGACACACATAATAAATAATGGAAGAAATTCACCGTTTAGGTCATTTTTAAATTTGGTGATAGTTTGAGAAAAAATACACATGTACAAATATTTACAATATTTACGTCATTGAACAGGCTAAGACTTGCAACAAAACCGTTGACTTCTCCGTTCTAAATAAATAACTATTCAGGCGTCTAACTGTTCACATCCACGATAAGAGTTAATACCCGTACTAGAGTTCGTTCGGATTTCACTTCGGAAGAAAGCTTAGATTTTCCTCCTCCAGCAATTTCATGCAAGCACAGATGCCAATGGGTGTATAATCGAACACATGCAGTGGTGATTAACGTAATTTTGTAATATTTTGTTATCCATTAAGGTTTTTAAAAGCCATTTTATTATTGTTTATCCTGTGTACTATTTTCGCCCATGCTTTCCTACGTGATTTTGGTTCTTAACAATATTCTAAATCTTTTCCATGTTTGTACACAAAGTTTTGGGACACCCTGTATATGGTTGTATATGTTATAGAAGATCAAATATTTTTTCTGTATGACTCAGAGGAAATTCTTTCAAATATCTTTCACACAAAATTACCGTAGCTAAGCAAGGAAATACAGCTAATTTTAAAGAAAAATACTACTTCTGGTCTTTTTTTAAAAAAATTTGTAAACATTTTTAACCATTTATACGTAGTCAGTTTCGCATAAATTCTATAAATAAATAAAAAGAAATAGCTTTTTGTACGAACTCGGATAAGTAATTTAACAAAATTTCACTAAAATGATCTCGCACATTCTTTCAAACGATTCTAATTTTTCAACGATGAAGAGAGAAAAATCTAAATGCAACTGCAGTTTAACAAACTAAGGCTTGCATTACTGAAAGAGGACGCATTTTATAAGTCGCTTTTTTATACGATGTACTAATTACCGAAAAATTAAAAACCAAAAATGTTCAAATAAACAATCTTAACGAGTTCAACAAATACAGCTGAATTTAAAAAATAGGAATCAAGTAGTTAAGGAGACAGAACCATATTTTTTTAAAAAAGAGAAAAGCCATTTCGAGAAACATTCAACAAACGGGAATCGATATTTGAAAACGTCTCCAAATTTCTAAAGAACTGTTTTAGTTTACTTTAAGTACAAAATCATGGTGCCGTACCTCCTGAATGGATTTATGATGAACGGGGAATAAGCGCAGATGCTAAAAAAATTCTTAAAGAAAAATTACAAATCTCTTGATATTTCGTGTTTTCTGTTTTAGATGGGGAATGTATATGGTATTTCTTACAGATATATATATAGTGTATAATGTATTTTATATATATATATATATATATATATATATATATATATATATATATAAGGAAAATTCTCAGGAGTTTTCAAAACTTAAATCAAGGGTAAAAATTCCCGCGTCATTTTCCATTCCCCTTTTCAACCCCTAACCTAAATTGACCACTCGGGCTACAGGTTACGTCCTCAGAGAAGGGGCCTGGCCAATTATAAACCTACATGGCCCTAGCGGACAATTTAGGAAATTTCCAAGTAAAAAGGCGATACACGCTAGAGGAGACAGATTTTTCTAGATATTTTCCCGCAGATATTGACCCAGGTGTTACGTGTGTTGTACGTAGAACTTGATGCTAGCAGGCCCTTCAGTTTGTCCTGTCCCTATGATGAAGTGGGAACCCGTCCTTCAACGTTATCTTAATAAAGTCTTTAGCTGAAACTGTATCATTTTTATGTCCATGACCGCAACCCCCCATCGAGAAGTCTGTCTCATTACACACACACACACACACACACACACACACACATATATATATATATATATATATATATATATATATATATATATATATATATATAAAAATTATTTTTCTAGTCACAATAATTATGTAGCTCCTATTGTTTTTACTTTCCCGGGCTACTAGAAAAGAAGCCTAAACAGCTTAGCAGTAATAGAATATGCATTCGGCCCACATTGAAGAGACCGCCACACAAGTCCAAGTCTAATTAAAACTTTATTTAAGAGCTGCTAAAAAAGGTTTGGTTTGGAGTGCTACTGTCTACTTTTTGCAACACGAGGGCTAATGAGACCGGGACCTACAGCTTAAAGCCGATTCCGAACGGCTACGAACATCCATGCCACAGCGGGATTTGAACCCACGAACTCCGGTACCGAAGGCCAGCACCCTAACCAATCAGCCATCATTCGGCTCTGCTAAAAAAGGACATCTTTACTAGTCAGCAACAGACAAGAGAAAAGACACAAAAATCATTTTGCTCGAACAGAGGTGTCCCAAGAGCGAAGACAGATAGAATTTTCCCAATGGACAAGAAACTTAGTCAGCGAATTTAAGTGTTAAGATCAGGAGAAAAGCCGAGCCATTTACCGGCGAGACTTGGAAAACGTATTGAGTGGACAGGAAATTTACATCTATTATACAGAAAGCTTAAGGAAATATATTGAAAGAATTTTAAGTTGAGGACACTCCCTTTGATTAAGACATTTAGAGGCTGGGAAAAAGATTTTAAGAAATTAGAATGAGTTTTTTTTTTTTTTAGGAAATATTAAAGTGAAATAATTTTGATATATTATTTATATATATACACACACACATATGTGTGTGCCTCTAGGCATGGTTCTCGGCTGTTAGCTGCCTGTGTGCAAGACAGTGTATGATCACCCGTATTTCTACATGCAAGATAGTATTTGCCCGCACCCTATCAATACCTAGTAGATATTCTATTTGCCGCCTGCGTGCATGCACGCACTGTACATTTGCTATCCCCTGCCCTATATATATGTACACCGAACTTTTTTTAAACAGTAGATAAGTTTCATAGAAAACTGTGAAAAAGGAAAAAAATCGTGTAAAAAATACATGTGACATATGGTAAATTTGGGGATATGTTCCACAACTTTAAAAAATCATGTAAGATGAGAAAACTTTAAATATTTTAAGTAATAATGAAATCCATATTACATATTTATAAAAAAAATCATTTTTATTAAATTCAAATTAGTGTATAGTGAAAATTAAGTTTTATAAGTACATACAACAAGCGTACATATAGCGTGCGCATGTATCTGATTGAAAGAAAGGAAAAGCAAAGAAAAAACAGTCGTTGTATATTATCCGAGAATTAAAAGTGCATAAGTTTGGCCATCCCATGAGAAGTTATTCATATATAGTTTTTTGTTAATATAAAGCATTGTGTAATTAACACCCCTCAGCAAACCACGAATCATATAGTATTAATTTTTTAATAGTAAAACATTATTACTAATACACTTTATACTGAAAATTTTACCATCGAGTTAAAAATAAATTTAACTTGAACATCAACTTTTAGAATTTTTAAAAATTTATTTGTTGCATTCTACAAACAATACTTTAACAGAAAATGCAATTAAACTGCAGAACAAAATGCTGTGTTCAAGGTCAAGTACTGCGAAATAAAGAAAAAAGTGATTATAAAATTTGGGTGTGTCTTGTAACTCCAGAATACAAAGTAAACAAGCCATGAAGTAGACCAAGTCATCTTCACTTTTGTGGGCATAAACCGATGTAATATTTTTGCATCATTTAGTTGTAATACATTTCACAAACTGTAAAAAAGTTATCACTTCCTGCTGATTCTTCTTCTTCAGCAGCGCTACAGCCTGGTACAGGCCAAGGCTTTCTCTGTCTGTTTCCTCCAAACGGCACGACTTTTTGCAAGGTTTCTCTATCTATTAATACCTAAGATCTCCAAATTTTTCCCCACACAATCCAACCACCTTGTTGCTGGTCTACCTCTTCTTCTTGTACCCTCAATCTTTGAAAAAGTTAATTTTTTAACTGTGTCCAAATCTGCTCTTCTGAAAACGTGTCCCAGCCATCTAATTCTGTTGGATTTAATAACTCTCAAGATGTTAGGTTGTCTGTATTTAGTATATAATTCATGGTTACATAAACCTCTTCATGTATTATTTTCCTTTACTGCTCCAAATATTGACCGAAGGATTTTTCTTTCAAAAATGAGTAGCCTCTTTTCTTCTGTTTTGTTAATTGCCCACTTCCTGCTGATCATTTTCGAAAATAACACCCCAACAAATCGCAAATATATTTGGATTCCTCCACTACGCACTTACACTTTCTGTACATACATGATTTACTTGCGAGAGTAATTAAGTGGATTGATGATCCATCGCCACCATTTGATGTATAGAATAAGGTGGGCACGCATGAGGTTAAATAGAACTGCATTTCTCTGTGCAAATATTAGGGACTATATAAAGTGCTTAGAAAAATATAAACTTAAAAGTACGAACTAATTAATAAAAGTATGAAATAATTATTTCAAAACTTTATTGATAATGTTAGAATATAATAAAAGTGTATCGATAAAATGTAAAATTTTCAACTAAGTCTTTTAATCAAACATTTGAAATTTGGCATAAAATTTATTAAAATCGTCCGCAGAAGTTCCATAAGCTGATGATTAGTCTACTGTAAACGACAGCTCGATTTTATGAAAGAGGAGTTCGTGGAGTCAAACCAATAAATTATAAAATAAACAGTGGGTAGCTTTCTTTAAGGCTATACATTTTGTTTCTGGTACAAGTTTCCAAAACTCTATTATTGAAGTAGATCTGTGCTGCATTAGCAATGCCTCTTTCATGTTTAACAGTTTGAGTTTCCCAGACGCTTTTTCAATAAGTATTATTTTACAGATTGATGATCCATCTACAATTAAATCACAAATAAGTGGATTTACACAATAAGCATGAGAAAAGTATTGAACTCAACAGAGAACAGCATGCGGCTCAAAGAGCTAAACTTCTGAAGTTTTTGAGCAACCCCACTGTTTTAATATTTATCATGAGCTACGAGAAAAACTAGGACAAAAATTAAGAATTTTTTTTTCAAAGCTTATATTTGTTTATTGCATCCAAACATATGTTTGTAGCAAATATGAAATTAATTTTAATAAAACTGTATGAAACAAAACATTGAAATTGAAGTGCATAAAAATAAACAATTAATAAATAATTGCATAAAAAATTGATAAAAATTTGAAGTGTTGTTTGTAATATATTAGAAGTGTAACAACTGATTTGTCATCAGACTATTAATTTTAACGAGAAGGATGGCGATCTTTTCATTTCGGTTATCAGGAAGATTTTATTGTTGGAAGATGTAATAATCATTGCTACAGTACAATCATCATAATGTTAATTAGTCAATCTGTTACTGTATTTTTCTAAAATTAATTTCATACTGGAAAAAGATTTCTTATAAAGATACGTAGAACTGAATATTGTCTTCGCTTTAGACTAACTTGAGCCGAAATTGGGTATTTTTCTTGAGGAACAAGAAGCCAAATATTTTAGGAGCTTGAAAAATGCGATTCTAAAGATAGAGCGATTTTATGGGTCATTCGATCTCTGAGGAGAAACTCCAGGTTTTCCAAAGTGAGTCTTCTGCTCGATATTGGCGGTTCGACGATCTCTGTACTAGAGCGTAATACATTAAAAAGGTGTGGGGGGAGGTGGAACGATTAATTATGAGTAGTGGGTGTGTAGTACGAAAGTGATCTCTTAAAAGTGAAGCCAGCGGCTTACGCCTAGCATTGATAAGAAGTATTAGTATGTGTCTCGGCCATTGACTTGTAGGTGTCACCTAGGTTGTATCACTGAAGTCATTCAGCCCTATCGCTTGGTGCAGATAATGATCCAAAAAGAAGACTCGGTTATTTGACAATAACTTCATATTACAGCCAACAATTTTGGACACGGTTCCGGTTTTTGTATGCCCAGACCGAATTCGACCGCCTTGAGGGAATAATGATATTGATGCTGTCGGGAATTTTTTAGAACTCCAAAAGCCGGTATGAAAACACATTGCAAGTTTTTTTTTATTTCACTGAATCTGTAGTACAGAGTGTTGTTAGAACATGAGTTTTTCTTTTTAAACAAAACTACCAATGATTTTGTATATTGTGTTTACCGTGTTAAAAGTTAAAAGTAGAACTCAAAACCAGCTGTTGTGTTGTATCTATACCAATTCAACAGTATTTCTTTTAGGATATTGTTCTCGCAGTTTATTGGCGGGAAGAAATAAACGAAATTAAGCCGATCATAGAAAAGCTGCATAGTTAATTAACAAATGTAAATTTTCTTTGCAATGGACCTTGGAACAGAACATTGTATCACATTTTAGGTTGATTTCTGTATAAGCATATAGATATCACTGAAAAGACCAAAAAATTGGTTGTGTAAATTCTGTCATACATGTGTTTCATTCAAATGTATGTATGATGTTATGTTATTGGTTTGGTGTATATATTTATTCCTTGATATTGCTGATTAGCATGTTTTGCAAGCAACATTTACAGCCTTAATAAAATTTTGTTGTCAAAGATGGGAATTAGCAATAAGTTTAGTTTGGGGTGAGTCTCCAGGTGTAATTTTTCATTCTAATATCAACATTTGCTGTCGTACAATACGTTAAAAATGTATTCAGATTTCTTTTTTTTTAATTAATCATTAATGATTTTACTTCGAAAGAATCCTGAAAATTTACTCCTGCGTTTATCCCTAACCGTGCAGAGTTAACAAAAATAGAAGCTAGCCGTAAAGCTATTTGCTCTTATTCTGTTTCCAGTTGTTGAAAATAATTGAAAAGTTTTCTTTAAATAGTTCTCGAGATTTTTCATTTTATGAGACATTAGAACCAACGCCATTTAGCGGACAGTGTAAACAAAAACCGTGCTGTTTGACAGATTAAAACTTCGGTTGCTATTTACTAGCTTTACTTGTTCAGATTGAAATGATGTTATACTAGCCTCTAATAATTACTAGCCTCTCTTATTCAGATTTGATTATTTGGACATTTAAGGCAAATTCAGGTCATGATAAAGAATAAATGATTTAGAATTAAAATCCATCGTTTTGCTTTAAAGAATCTTAAACGGTAGTTACTGGAAAGTAATGAATTTTATGTTTATATATATATATATATATATATATATATATATATATATATATATATATATATATATATATATATGTATATATATATATATATAAAATGGGTTTCTGAGATTAGGTTTTTTACAATTTGGGTCAAATATCGGACGTCTTGAGGACTTGGGATAGAATCTGCGCAAATGAAACTTCTTGTGGCTTTATACGGTTTATTTATTTTTTAATTTTAATAAGGGGATTAATGCTTGATATCTCCAGAGAAAAAATGTAAATGTTGTTGTATTTAGAAACCAATTAGATTTCTGTATGCGCATTTATGTTTTGATTATTATTATTTTTATTTTTTTACTAAAAGCACGTGATACTATGATACATATTTTTTTAAAGATTTAATAACTTGCATATCTTTCACTTTAATGTCATTGTCTTTTTTGATGCATTTACAAGCTACTCTTTTACCCGAATTTGAAACGGTGATTTCATGTTTAAATTTCCAGTTTAATCGTTCGTCATTAATCAGTCAAGTTGGGGCATCGACGGTGGGTGGGAAAAAGACCCTGAAGATGCGGGGAAAAAAGAAAAAAAAATTATTTTTTCCTCTCCTGTCGACATGGAGTATAATCCCCTCGACTGTGTATACCCGTGACTCACGCAATCCTAGAACCTCCAGAGCATTTGTGTTGGGACCACATTCACAGTGAGGATCTCCTTTGTTCCGTGAATATGCCCCCTCCCATCATCTCTGGTATTGTTATAATGGCATGGATTCTATCATTGCCACCTTTCGAAGAAGAATGGAGGGTTATCCAGCTCACATCTGCATTTTGTCATCCACCCCCTGTTATGATTGATAAACTGACGTCACACCAGAAAAGTTTCCCGCGTTTGAAGATACTGTACAACCTTCTTCTCATTTCTATACAAACGCTGACATTAAGATTATTTTGTTTAGATAAATTATATAAATTTCAGTGCTTCTTAGTATCTGTAAATTTTTTTGTATTGCCTCTTTATATTTTTGACAGTGATAATTTTATTGAATATTTATCCTGTCCAGTATGCATTACCACTATTAATATTGATTTAAATGCGATACTCTTGACATTGCACTGGAGCTCTCTTTTCTGACTTCCCTGGGCCAAGCCCTCTAAGTCAGAAGTACTGTAATTGCATGGTAATGAGAAGTAACGGAGATATTACAACACGATAATGAGGACCAAGATACTGAACATTTTTAAGAGATAGAAAGTTAAAGTTAAGTTTATAATAAAAGCTAAGGTTCACGAGTTCAGTGAAGGCGAAACACGTAATACAATGAAAGATGACAATACTACACGTTAAAGTTAATACTAAACACATTAAGAAAATATATGAGGAAAAGATTTTTTGAGTGTATGTGTAAGTGTACCACACAGCCATTGTTTTTTAGTTTACACAATATGATTTATAAGTTCTGATAATGCTATATCTTTAAAGATACTCTTGAGTTATTAGTGTAAAGAACTTGGTAATTTTTCTGCTTCAGAGCGTTTAATTTTTGCGGGCGACCAACGTTCGTATGTATGATTTGAGGGAAGGTTTAAAACAAACAATCAACTATGTACAATTTTTCGCTCAACGATGGCCGAAAATGCAGGACGCTGCTCTACGGTGCCGGAATTCGTGGGTTCAATTCCTACTGATGGCAATCCGGTTGGAAACGGCTTTAAAAAGAAGGTACCAGTCTCACTTAGTCTTTCTTTCTACAACAGAATAGTAGACCATAGTGCTTCAATCCAAACAGCTTTCTTCCTTCTCTTTTTACTGTGCCTCTGACAATAATAATTTTATTAAATATTTATCCTATGCATTATGCATCACTGTTAATATCAATTTAAATACAATACGCTGGTGTTTCAGAACGTTTTAATACCTACGGGCAATAAAAATTTTTTTGTATATTCTGAAAACTACAGAGGCGGAAATTAAAATTTCTACCAAGAATATGATTTCAGGAAGAAAGATTTGAAACAACTAATTAATTACATTTGCCTAATTCGCTTTATTTCGACCCTTTGCTGAACGACCTTTTCACTAACCTGTCGATAAATCGATACTTGTTGTTGTAAGGGACGAAAAATAAGTGCCATCTGTCAAATTAAGTTTGAATGGAAAATTACAACACTAACTATACCATGATGTAAAATTTGGAAAGCATAAAAAATGTGGTTTTTATTGTTTACCGTAAGAAATTCTTTTGCGATGAAATAACTTTGTTGTGATTCTCCGTTGCTTTGAAAGTTACTTGGACAGGATTAGAAATTTATGGAATAGTTTATATTGTGGCAAAGAGAGATTATTTTATTATTTTTTTTTATTTATTATAAAGCAGTAGATTGTTCTAAAGGCGAAGAAACAGGGGCAGGGAAGCTCTAAACTTATCGTAGTAAATAATGAAGTTGTTTTAGTCCGTGTAAACCGTTTTGAAGGGCTTTTGTAGCTGACAACATTGTCGTAGTTTATTATATTTGAAGTTTGTAGAAGTTGGTAATACACCTCTCAACAATAGTTTCAGTTTAAATATTACTTGATATTATCTCAAATGCCTTTCAATCATAAATTTTGAACTCTGGATCAAACCACTTTGGGGCCCTAGACATTTTCTTCTTAGCAAGCCTTCTCCTTTGCCCACAAGAAATAGAGCATGCATAAAATTTAAAGTAATAAATAAAACAAACTTAATGTAGAAAACTAAAACAAATCTTAAATCTTATTAATAAAAAAACTATTTAATGCTCAACAATAAATTTCAGTTTTTCTAGAAAAGTTTAAAATTTGTTTATTAATTCAGCAAAAAAGGGAAATTTATTTAATTGAATGCCAACAATAGTATAAAAATATCAATATTTTTTAAAAATCAGTAATATAATTAAATATCAATATTTTGTCTTTAATTCTTTGCAATTATAAATTGTTTCATCGTAACTAATATTATCCAAAGCATGTAGTTCAATTCATGCAGTTTTGATTGATGTAGTTTCGTGAATAATTTTTTACGTGTTTTAATATTAAAAAATAATAATAAAAAGTAGCATATGTTTTGTCGATTCCAAGTTTTTTTTTATGTATTAAGAGATATAGGTTTTTATTGGTTAGTGTGGATAATACAATGTAAACAGTCTTTGTCTTGTACAGAAAATTATTTGAGTTTTTTGCAAAATGTATTTTTCTGTAATTTGGTACGCTCGTTAAAAATAACCACCACGACAAAAAACATTCTGAAAGATACTGAATTTAGTCTGAGTATTTATATGACGTAAGTTTAATCAATGAATATAATTTCTTTCATATATAATCAATTATATTAATAAAATTTGTAATTTATATTGCTTCCTTTTTTTTAAAATTCCAAAAATATTTTAACTTCTAAATTTAGTCCTCAACTTCTAATGACCTTTCACCAGATGCATTTCACATAAGTAAAGTTAAATATATTCGCAATAATATTCCTATTTTTAGAATTGTTGATACTATTTTGAGGAAGAAGCCTTGTAACTATATAAAAGCAATATATTTTTGTTTGTTGTGTACAGTTGTTAAACAGAAAAGGGAATAGTTTTAGCTCCATTATGAGTACAAAATTTTATAAAATGAATTTAAAAAAATGGCTAATTTTCTTACAAAGTTTCTTAATAAAAAATACTTATAAAGGAAGTAAATGATATTCATTGATTGAATCAACGTCAAATATTTATTCAAAATTCCACATGTATTAAAAAGATATTTTTTTTTTAAATTAAGCGTGTCATATTACGTAAAAAATACATCTTGAGAAAAACTCAAATCACTTTATAACTTTCTCTACATGACTGTGGTTGCTTGTTTACATTGTATTATCCTCATTAATCTAAGTTTAAGTTTTATAAAGTTCTATAAATTGATTCTTTTTGAAATCCTAAAAACAAATGCTATTTTTTTAAACAAAATTAGAAAAAAATTAGTGTATAAGTTTACAACGTCCCGTTTCCTGTAAAAAAGAATCAAAACTCTCACTCTCTCTCTCTCTCTCTCTCTCTCTCTCTATATATATATATATATATATATATATATATATATATATATATATATGTATCTATATATGTATATGTATATATGTATATGTATATATATATGTATATATGTATATGTATATATATGTATATATATGTATATATATATATGTGTGTGTGTATATGTATATATGTATATATGTATATATATATATATATACACACATATATATATATATGTGTATATATGTATATAATATGTATAATGGTTTTCGTAAGTTAACATCGTATTTGCTAACTGCCTTTTTTAAGGTAGTAAGGTTTTTCTGATGAAATATAAAATTTTTAACAAAATTCTGTTGAATAGAATTATTTTTTTCAATAATTTTTAAAAAATTAAGAGTAAAGCTTAGATTGTAGTGCTGAATTTAAATTGATGTCTGGATTACATATCGGACCATGCTTATAAAAAGCTTCCCGTTTCGATTACTTCTCTTCATAAAATATTCGAATTCATTTACCGATTATTTTAAGACCGGCCTATAGATTACTGGTGTAGATTCATCTCTCATTTTTTCCCCATCCTCCTGTGCACCTTTCGGCAGCGGTTCATTTCTCCGTTGCTCTCTGTTTCACTGCTACACTTTCCTCTCGGCAGCTCCGATTGTTCGATCTGTGTTCCTATTCACCGCGCTTTTGTTGCTACTCTCCGTGAGCTAGCAGACCAGACGGTCGTGTTTTGGGGATATCTCGCTTCATGCTTGATTTTGTGAGATCACTTCGAAACATAGCAGGATAATGTCCCGGTGAAATATGGCTAACCCCGCTCGATACATGAAGTGCCGTTTTTTGGCGGGTTAAATGTTATCGGGTAAGAATTTATCAATTATATTAAAACTTTTTTAATATAGTTACCAAAAAATGTTTTCCTATTGAAATTATGTAAGATTTTCATTTTCCCTACGTTGTTTAAATTTTTAAAAAGAAACAATTTTATGAACTTTAGCAAACTGCTCAAACAATATAATTCATCAAAACTTTTTGTCATGTATTTTACAGCCAACTTAAATATGTTGTATCCTTACAAAGAAAATGTGTCTCATCCTTTATTTATATATATATATATATATATATATATATATATATATATATATATATATATATATATATATATAAAATGTATATATGTTCAGTATTTTTTAAGCAGAATTTTTTTGGGGAAATAAAGTTTTTCTGTGACTTTAATATGAATTTGTAATTTTATGATCTTGTTGTAAAGGATTAACAAAATAATATTGCTTTGAAGGTATTATATTCATTCACTATGAATTTGAAAACTTTAAATATACAATAATGTATCTATATATAATTTGAACTTATTACCCGACAAAAAAATTTTTAATACAATTTCTCTATAAATCTGTGTATCTCCAAATAATTAATTTTTTTAATGCATATATTCTTTTTTAGTTGGGGAAATAAACTTGATCAGTGATTTTGATTTCAACATTAATTATAATTGTTTCCATTTTATATATCTATCTTAACTCCAACAATATATACATATTTTGAATGCTATACTTAATATATGTAAAATAATACAAACTTCATTTTTTTCTGACTTTTTCATTTTTTAAACTAGCTAGTATGTTTAAAAGAAAAATGATTAGCATATGTAACATTTAGAAACTATATATTGAATCCCTGTAAAAATTAAAGTTTCTGTATCTAAAGATATTTTTTTTATTCAGTACTTTTGATTTAACAACTTATTTCACTTTTAGAAATTAAAACTAAATACATTGGTATGTTTGACTCTGATTTATTGATGAAAAATTTGAGTCATTATATATATATATATATATATATATATATATATATATATATATATATATGTAATGTAAAAAAACACTTTAATCCTAAACTAAAATTACTAACACTTGTATTAAAAAACCACCAAATCCGTAACTTCGTCATCTTTTTAGTGGCCTTTCAGCGTTAAACTGTTTTTGTTTTCTTCCTGTTGGCGAGCTTAACTCGCCAACCTATTTTGATGGTTAGGAGCACTTAAAAGCACTTATAATTTGAAGAGTAGCAAATTCCTTTCTCAAGCGGTTAGTGTCCCCAAGGTTATATAAGGTTGTGCGACCATCCTTTGTTGGATTTTTGTTCTGTACGTTGCTAATAAAGATGTTATAAAACTTATCCTGAATATTTGTATTCTTTTTTCGACCACGCTACATCCGCAAAGCATAGCAGGCCACGCTATATATATATATATATATATATATATATATATATATATATTCCCATAGATATTATGCAATACACACACTTCCAATTTATATTGATATTACGTATTTTGCCAGATAGGAAATTCACATAAATACCTAGCTTTTGTATATAAAAACAAAGTTTTTGCTTTTAATATTAAATTTGATCCAAGTCTTATTTTTCTTTTATCTTATTAGTTTAATAAGTTTTATTTTTGTTTAAGATGTAATTGCAATTCTAAACAATCAATAGTAATAACAAGTATAAATTTAATTTCATTATATTTTTGATTATTTTTTATATGCCTTAAAATATGTACTCAACTATACCTTTCTGCTATGTTTTGTTTTTCAAGAAATAGTTTTGTTAAACATAACATTTGAATTCAGTTTTAATTATGTGTATATATATATGTGTGTGTGTGTGTGTATTATATTATATGCATAAGTTACTACCAGTCTTAAGAAAATTAAGCAGTAAAACCAGTTCTAAAAGTTAACCATAATATTTGATTTCTTTCAACAAAAACTGTAATGTCTTTTGTTTATTTTAGTGGCCAGTAGTGGAGCATGTCCAGGAGGGTTTTTGTTGGATCCAGTGGCACCTACAATGTGCGCGCCTCAGAATTAGCCCGAGAAAAACGTGTCAAAACTATTCGTTGTACAATTTTTTTCCTGGACGACTCCCAGCAAACTTTTGAATTGGATGTAAGTTTCATTCTAGCCTATTATTTATTAACTTAAAATGTTCAATGATTATTGTCTTTTCTGTCATATGCAAGTGAAGTGTTATGAAATATTTTATTATAATTTTTAGCCATTGGCGAATTAATTCTGATTGCATATGAAGATTATTGTTATAGTTTTCTGTCTTTTATTGATCTATCCTAAACATTTTTGGGGAATTGTTAATAAAAATTTTCTTATATTTATTCTCTGGAAGGTACTAATATATTATTTACACAATTTTCTTTTTAATAGTAAACATCTTGGGTAATCTAATGGCCCCAAGCCATTTATGTAGCAGAAAAATCAGGTTATTGGATAGTTATTTGTTACTGTATAAATATATTGTGTAAAATGTGCTTAAATATTATTAAAAGATATTTATATAGCAGAAAAATCAGGTTATTGGATAGTTATTTATGTTACTGTATAAATATATTGTGTAAAATGTGTTTAAATATTATTAAAAGATATTCTAAATTCTATTCTGTTATACAATATCTTGTATAAAATTAACTGTTTAAAACTCGAGGGATCTGGAGTGGAGCCATTTAAAATTTGTCTTCAAACTCGAGAGCTCTGCTATGGAGACAATACAAATAATTTTCAGTTTTTAACATAAGAACAAAAACAAATCATAAAAACTAATTATTTTGCATTGTCTCCATAGCGTAGCCCTTGAGTGCAAAGGTTTAATATATATATACACACTTTAGTCTTATCACCTTGATGAGATTAAAATAAGGTATAATATTTTAATTTGAATGTTTTATATCTTATCCAACCCATTTTTCATAATTTTTCTATATTGAAAAGAGAAAAGAAATATCTTATAATTGATCACATTAGTAGGCATAATATAAATATAATAAAAACTATCAAAATAGCAAAAGTGAATACCTTAATGTTAATTTTTTTGTTTATATCTCTAATAAGTAATATCTTTTGTAAAGAATTTTCTGAATTGCTTTGCAAATTTATACTTGTTTGTATTCATAATTGAATGTTTAATGTCTAAAATAACATTTTTTTTATTAATATTTTAGAAAAGAAGCAAAGGCCAAATTTTGTTAGATATGGTTTTTCAGCATTTAGAATTAATTGAAAAAGATTATTTTGGTTTGCAGTTTTCTGAAAATGATCATTCATCTGATACTATGGTTTGTAAAATTTCATTTGTCTATTTCTATATTTTGTAGTTGCATTTAATTTTTAAATATTTTATAAACACAACAATTTTAGTACTAAAATTTCTGTTATAGTAATCACACTTTTAAAGATTTTAAGTGAGTCAGAAGTCTGATTCCATCTATATTTTAATATGTGTAATATATATATTTTCAAGGTGGTTTTCAGTATTTTTAAACTATATTATTTCTTTTTATAGTTCTTATAACTTAATCTTTTAATGCAGATTCCTGTTCTAAATAATATATATGTCAAACTTCCTAGCATCTTAATGTTCAACTAATTCTAGTTTTTATGTGATATTATGTTCTTTATAATGTATATTAATTTTAATTTTTACTTTATTTAATGGTTGAGCTTATTGGTTGTATATTTTTCAGAGATGGCTGGATGCTGCTAAATCCATCAGGAAACAAATCAAATGTGAGTATAAATCTTCTCAATTAAGAAAGTATTTTGAATATTTGATACCATTTATCTATTTAATTCAGGCTATACCTACATATAGCAATTGTATTCATCATTCTTTTATAATATATAAAAGCAGTTTCTGTACTTTAAAAACTGCTAGATGTTTTCCCCTCTGTAATTTTCTTAATTTAATACAAATTGTACACAACATAAATACACACACACACACACACACACACACACACACACATATATATATATATATATATATATATATATATACACATACAGGTATATATAATTGTAGCAGAAACTTGGATTATTAAAATTAGATTTTGAAGAAGAATTGGATTGAGATTTAGCTTTTGAAATGACTAAAGAGTTAAGTATGGTCAATCCAAAAACAAATGCCTGAATAAAAGGTATACACCTACTTTTGTATCCAGTGTTGATGGAAAGAACTCATTGGTAGAAAGGGCAAGAGTAAAATGAATTTCTGGATGAGAGTTTTTTCTTTTTATGAGGAAGAGTGTTCTCAATCTTCTTTAGGCATTATGTTTGTTTCATTTATCTATTATTTCTGCACAAAGGTATCTTGCTTTCTTTAAATCACAATATTACATTATGATACAATCAAGCTTATTGAACATTTTTTGGAAAAAAAAATTTTTTAGAGTAAAAAGTTTTTAACCTAATACTCCTTTCTCAATATATCTTGCTATTATAGTATTTTTTAATACTATTTTATAGAATAGGACATTAATAAGATTTTCATGAATTTTCTTTTCAGTGGGCCCTCCATATTTATTGTACTTCCGAGTCAAATTTTATGTCTGTGATCCCAGTAAGCTACATGAAGAATATACAAGGTAGTATTCTATCAATTTGATTTGAATCAATTAATTATAATATTTTCTTTTTTTGCATGTTCTTTGTGCTTGATGAATTATATTTACTTTTTCATTGGATGTATTTTTGCAATATTAGTTTTAACTGGGCCGCATTTAGTATTGCATTTTAGTGTCAAAAACGTCTACTCTATATTTATATAACTGAATCCAATCTATTATAACTTTCTTTTATTCAATTTAATTCTTATTGTTCTCCAAGTTAAAACGTCTGTGCAAAAATTATCTGTATTAAACTGAACTAGAATTTATGTTTTGAGTTTATAATATATTATAAACTGTAGCTGAAATCTTCAAATGTTACCTCCTTCCAGCTAATGCCTTTATTGCTTCTAAAAAAAAGTTTGATATTTTATCTCAATGT
The DNA here is from genome assembly GCA_032207245.1 of Pardosa pseudoannulata. NCBI lineage: Eukaryota > Metazoa > Arthropoda > Arachnida > Araneae > Lycosidae > Pardosa > Pardosa pseudoannulata. The sequence goes on along the minus strand of CM063508.1, from coordinate 82,912,123 downwards.
TTACAGATTTAGTAATTATACTGATATGTATGTATAATTTCATACTTAATTTTCAACTTAAGAGAAATATTCCATATAAGAAACATTAACAAAAATTAATATTGATTCGTTCTACTTTTAAATACCATCATTACTAACATTGTTCAGAAATGTTTGAAAGTTTGATAGTTGTATGTGTATATTACAGTTGTTTTATTACATAGTAAGTATGATTTGATTTTAAGTAGTATTACTTTTATCTTTTAGGTACCATTTCTTTTTGCAATTAAAAAAGGATATACTTGATGGGAAGCTTGTTGTTCCTTCTGCTACTTCTGTATTATTAGCAAGTTATGCTGTTCAGTGTATGTATATGTTCTGATATAGAAGACTATATATATATATGTATATATATGTAATGTAAAAATTTAATACTTTAGTCTTAAACTAAAATTACTAACTCTTATATTAAAAAACCACCAAATCCATGATTTCATCATCTTCTTATAGCCTCCTGGCATTAAACTCTTTTGTCTTAGAAAAATCTCCTTCCTGTTGGCAAAATTAACTAGCCAACCTACTTTGCTGATTAAACAAATTCCTTTTCTCACGCCTTTGGCATCTCCAAAGTTATAAAAGGCCATGCGACCATTTTTTGTTGGATTTTGCGAAATAAAGATGCTGCTAAAGTTTTCCTGATAAATTGTATTCTTTTTGCCGACGACTACACTCCTTTGACCATGTTACATCCCTGAAGCATGGCATGCTGTGCTATGTTTCATACACATATAAATATATATACACACACATATATATTATATATATATATATTTGTATTTGAATAAAGAATGTTCATTAAGTGTAATGTATAATTTATGGTTACTTGTCATGTTGCATTATGCTTTTTACTCCTGTGAAAGGCTTTTTATTGATTAAGTGTCTACACATGCATAACATTTATTTTTCTGGTTTTAGTAACACAGTGTAACAATTACACAGTAACCATAAACATTATGCCCCATCTTTTGACTCCATTTAAGTACCAGAAAACAGTTGTAAGGGAAATAAAATGAAATTTATTAATACATTACACTTTTCTTGCATGTAAACACTGTTAATAGTGATTAAAAAGATTTTGTGTTGTAAAACATTTTTGATTTACACAGACCACATTTATTTTAGCATATTAGACTATGGCAGGGGTCACCAGATTGCAGCTTGTAAACCACATGTAGCTCTTTGCATAGGTGTTTGCAGCTTCTGCCTATAAACATTGTAGTAGTGTATATTCCTATAAATAACTCTGTAATACTTTCGTTACAATGTTTTATTGATAATTTGATTCTTCTCTCTTGAATGTTTGCCAACCTATGAACTATGGTAATGAATTATAATCTTGCAACCAGAGTACCAGCATATTATAAGAATTGCTTTAAAGAATATCTGCTTCAAACTCATTTTTATTTTAAAACAAACTGTATAAAAAGAGAATCTATAGTGCAGGTTATTTTTGTTTGTATTAGCAAAAAAAAAGTGTTTTTAATATTTCAAAATATCAAAAAAGCATTTTCATGAAAATATTTAACTATTATCAAATATCTTAATTTCTTTTTTTTTTAAACAAAGAGCAGAGAGGATTACCTCATTACTTGCTTGTTCAAGGATTCTAACAGTGTAATGTTCTTTTAGACAATGTATTTTCTTCTTTGATTTTAAAATGTGGATGAAAAAAACAACTATAGAGTATGAACCAAATTTCTTTTTGTTATGAATGTAGAAAGAAAAAAGGATGCACAAATTTTTTGAAAGTAAGGAGTGAAAGCAATATGAAAGTAATCAAACTTCAACAAAATCAAGAAATTTTAATTCAACTAATGTCAAAGAAACTGATTAGTTAACAATTATGAGGATTAATTCATCTCTTGTAGCTTTTAATTAGAAAAATTGCATATTCAAGTGAGATTCATATGCAGATATTCACCGATTTCATTAGTTCCTCTTATTCACCTTGATTTTATTTACTAATCTTTGTAGAGTGTCTATTTCAATAAAATGCCAATTCCAATGAAGTGTTACAAAATAAATAAATTTCTTGTGAATTAGAATACTTACATCATTTATTTGGTTCAATGTGGTTCATTGAAAAGTTCATAGAATGGGCAAGTTTTAGGTTAGTTTGTCCTATTACACATAGATGGGTTTTTGAAGAACTGATGATTACAAATTCTGTCGACATTTGAATTTTGCATTTTACCAATATTTTAGTGCTTTAGTTCACTGTTAAATCTAAATATTTAAATGAGAATAGTGTTGTTGTATAGACAATTTTCTGATTTTTCAAAATATGTGTTCGCATGTAGATATTTTAGAAACTGCACAAAATGAGGTTCCATCTCCTCCAGACTTAAGGAATTTCTCTTCTTTTTCACCATAACTCAACAACATTTTGAAATAGAACATGGTTGTGATGGTGTTTAAAACTTAAATGTGCTTTTTCTTCATTCTCTATCATTCTGTAGATTAAGTTTAACTTACTCTGTATAACATGTATATAAAAAAAAACTGAAGTCAGGCCTTCTGATATAACAAACAAAGAGTATTACAAAGGGATAAATTTGAATTTTTTTGACATTGGATGATCATGGGAAAAGATAAGGTAAACTTGTAAAGATTATTGGAAAATCTTTGAACATTTTGTAAAATCAAATCAATTTGGTAAAACAATTGTTGATGAAGAGTTGTAATTATACATAATTAAGGGTTTCTTTTAACTGTAAATCATATAAAAGGGTTATTTCTTATTATGCAAGTGATAGAATCAAAAGGAAGAACACAAAATCTGTCAGAATTTGTGGAAATTTTTCTGCAACTGTGAATAAGTCTTTGAAAAACAGTTTTATACACTTCTTCCGCAAGAAGATATCCTTACGTCAGGGAAACCATATGACTTCCTGTTAGGGATACATTGACTTTGTAAATGTAAATGCTCTATATCTGTTCATAATTTACATTTGATATTTCTAAGTATTTATAAATTAAAAGACGGTTCCATTCCATTTTTATTGAAGGCTGTTTGTGATGTGTCAAAGATTTCAAAGCCTAATGCCTAAGATACAAGATTGTTGAAAATATGTCTCAAGTCAAAAGAAATGAAGCTAAGAGAGGATAAATTAGGAAAAACTTATATCTTGGAAAATAACAGAAACACCACAATTAAAGCAATCTGTAACTTTCTCATCCCATCTTTGAAATTTCAATCGTTTCTATCTCTTTAATTAATAAATGTATGTGATTATTTGCTGTACTTCTTTTTCTTGGTTTTGCCATTTTCTATCTGTTGGAGGGTATTAGAAATCCAATATAAGATTGAATAATTTACAAAAATGTCTTTTGGAAGAAGTATGTTGCATATTTTTATTTTTACACATAGGATACAAGAGAAATGCATATTTGTACACTTGTTCTTTGGCAGAATGTACAGTGGTCTGTCAGTAAAGTGATTTGAACCATATCACAATTGTATCCAAAATTTCTGGTCCCAATATTGCATGAAAATGGTAATCCCCCACCTCCCCAAAAGGGGAGAAAGTCTATTGCAGTCATATTATATATATACACACACACATGTGTAGCATTTCTCAATCTTTGCATAATGATTTTTAATAATTTATCTTATTTTTCTAGCTGAAATTGGTGATTTCAATCCTGAAGAGCACAAAAACAGCTATTTGTCAGATCTACGTTTAATCCCTAACCAAACTGAAGAGATGGAGAAAAAAATTATGGAACTTCATAAATTACATAAGTATGTTTGATTTCTTTTACTATATTTAACCTTGTATTAAACAACTGACTACAATCAAATTGCTTAGTTTTCTTTTTAGTTCAGTTACATTTAGAGGCTTATTAAATGAATATTTATTTACATATTTTTGTCTGTTTACGTTTAATATTTTGTAATTCTTATTGCAGTCTGTTTTTAAATGTATAAGCACATCCAGTATAGTAGTTTGGTATTTGTATGAATTAATTTAAGTTTTCATATCCCATTTAAATATTAGGTAGTCCAAAATTGAGTGCATTTCATGTTTGGGGAAACAATGAGGGTTGTAATGTTCCTTTTCTTTAAAATACATTTAAAACATTTTTACACAACAAAATTTTAAACATTAAGTAACTGCCAATATCTTCCAGCATTACACCCTTGACTTTTTCTTTTGAGGGTATGTTAAGGAGTGTATGCAACTGCAGTTTTGGTTATCAATGATGTAAATGAGATTACTGAAGTCATTGGGGAAATTTCCTGCTGAAATGCTGCAAAACATGTAACATGAAATTGATTATGAACTAGTTATTTTGCATGCCGTGATATGGAAATTTATTAATGCCTATAATTTTGTTGTGTAAAACTGTTTTAAGTTGTCTTTCCAAGAAAACAATAAATATACACCTACTTCCTTTTTTTTCTTTCCCAAACTTGAGAAGTTTGGGGGAAAAAGAGCTTTCAATAAATTTGGACCACCCTGTACTAAATTCCAAAGTCAGTAATAGAATGATAGAATCCTGTGTGTTCTTTAAAATGATATTTTTATCTATTAATTTCTTTTAAAATTTTATGAAATTGTTTTACTTACATAGTAGGGCTGAAAAGCTCCCGGAATAGGTTAATTACATATTATTAAAAAAATAGGACAATAATTTTACTTTACCGATCTTCAAAGTACTGTTGTCCTGCATCCACACACTTGTTCTAATGTTCGTAGAACTCTTCAAAACACTCCTAGAATCCAATTTTTGAGAAGACCATCAGTTGCTTCATCTCATTTCTGATCACTGCATCTGAATCCAAGCATGAAACAGTGTCTCTTCAATTTCATTTTCAGCTGTGGAAACTGGTAAAAAAATCTGCTGGTGGTAGAATAAAGAGGGTGTTCCAGAGTGGTAACACTGTTTCTGGCTAGGTACTTTTTCACAGTCAGAGCGTAATATGGTGAAGCATTGTCATGTCAAGAAACCAATCGTTTGTTGCTCATTTTTCAGATTGTACTCCTCTGACTGCATCTTATAGTTATTTAAGGATCTCCAGGTAAAGTTTTTTTTATTTCAGTTAGGAGAATTATTATGAATTCTGTGAACATTCTCATGTGAAATTCTAAATAGCATCAATGGTTATTTGTCTGTCTGTGAGCACAATTTCTGAAACATGCTTAACATTCCCATCTGCAATGGAAGTGAAAGTAGGCCCAGTCCAAATGCTATCTTCGATGTTTATGCAACCTTCACAAAAACGTGTATGCCCCTCGTACATAGCAGTTTTTTCATGTCATCTTTTCCGTGTGCTGTCTTTTGCATCTTGAGTATCTCAGAAGGTGATTTGAGAAAAATGCAGACTTTGATGTTTGTACACTGTTCAAAAGATGACATTTTAAAAATCCAATGAATGAAAAACTCGCTTTGTCAAAAATGATCTGCAATTAACATTCATGGTACCAAAATGAATTCCAGATGGCTGTGTTTTCTTCTTATTAGTGCTGCCAACCTCCAAAGGAGATATTTCTTTTCAATTGAACACCTGTGTGAATCTAGGCAACCATTCTGGGAACTTATTGACTCTACCACATATTAAAATTATTTGATTTATTCTAATTGCATACATTTTTGTATTTGCCAATTATCATGACTTAGATTAACAAAAGATATTTGTATTTTATTCAGGAATATTTATCATTTTAATAATTTGATTCAATTAATTTCAATAGGGGACAAACTCCAGCTGATGCTGAGTACAATTTCTTGGATCATGCCAAGAGGTTAGACATGTATGGTGTTGATTTGCACAAGGCTAGGGTAAGGGTAAGCAGAATTCATAGTCTGTAAAATAATATGGTTATTCATTCTTTTTATATTTGCATGTTTTAAATGAAAATTTTTTAAAGAGCTTAAATTCATATTAATCTAGTATTAGGTATAGATGAAGTATCAGCTTTACATATTTGTAGAACATTTTATAAAACAATTTTTAAGCACTTCTTATTAGTTAAATCCTCAATGCAAAATTATTTGTATTTTCTGTTTTACTGTAGGCATAGAATTACTTTTTGAATAAAATATTGCACTTCATTTTACACTGTCTCTAGAAAGGATCCCAAATACAAAACATTTTTATTTCTTTTTCCTTTGTAAATTTATTTTATTTATTTATTTTTTGTTCTTAATTAACAGTTTAGTATCCATTTGATTAGAGGAGTATATTTTTTTTGTGATCTTTTAAATTAATGGACAAGTCAGCACTCAAAATTTTTTATTTATTGTAAATCAGGGGTAGCTGCAAGTCAATCAGGAAATAAATGGTGATTAATTACAGTTGACAACTGACTTAAAGCTAACAGGCCATAGCCAAAGGGGGTCTTGAAACCCCTTTCCTCTATTTCCAGAGTACAAAATTAACTGTATTGCATTTTAATATTAAAATTTTAAAAATGAAAATTTTAGTTTTTAAAAATTTTTTTTTATCTTTTTTTATAATTTTAATATTTTTGTGTATCAAATTGTTTATACATTTAGTAACAAGATTATGTGTGAACTAATATAACATTAATTTTATATAATTTTTAATGCAATTATTAATACTAAATATTTATATTAAATTTTCTATATTTTATTTTATTTATTTATTGTAAAATAAAAAAAAAAGTGATAGTAAAGTATTGAGGGTGCTTAGTTTCAGACCCCCCTCTCTACCCCTGAAACTAAATCCTATCTATGGTCCTGTTATGTTCTACAATGAAATGTAATACAATTCTACAATAATAATATAATAACAAAATTCTAGTGCTTAACAATATACATAGTATTCATGTGTAATCCAGCAGAATATTAATTTTTTCATACACAAAAAAGAGAAAATAATCAGAAGAGCTGTATCTTTTAGCAAAAGCAATTAGAAACACCTCTTTTTAAATAAATAAATAAATTTAATCGATATACAAATTGGCTGTTCTGTTCTAAATCATGGAGATTATTTGTTCCACTTTAAAATTGACTCATCACTTTACTAATCAAGTGCAGTTTTTTTTTTTAAATGTTTACAGTTCAAGGTAACTGATTAATTCATTCATAGATTCGGAATTTTAGTTTAATTTAAAATAAATTTTTAAACTGCCAACATCTTTCCTTAATATTTTTTAAAAGTAAATCAAAATATTCATTTATTATTATTTTTTTAAAACAGGATTCAACTAATGCTGATATTCAAATTGGTGTCACATCATCAGGTCTTGTTGTCTTTCAAAACAATCTAAAAATAAATACTTTTTCATGGTAAGTTTTTAAAATTCTACATTTGTATTGTATTTATTTCTGATATTGTTCTGTATTTAAGATATAATTTTTTATTTCTCCTTTAAAGGGCAAAAATAGTGAAGATTTCATTTAAAAGAAAACAGTTTTTTATTCAGTTGAGAAGAGAAGGGGTATGTGTAAGAATAATTTCTTAATCATTCTACATATTGTTGAGAAATTGTAAATTTGTATTATAAAATGTTAATAAAGGTAGGGCTGCCACTCACTCCCTTTTTTTTTAAACATCTCATTATTTTCAGAAAATGCTTGTTATATAATAAAGGAGGGCGGAAGTAACTACAATTATTCATAAACCCATTTATATATTATAGAAAAAGTCACCAAATTCTAAGAAATTGTGTCATTATATTTCATAATTGTTTTTCTAATTGAAATTAAAAAACAGTCAAAATGACTGCCTTGGGCAATCTAGTGTTAACAAAGTCTCCCTAAGGCCAAAATTGTAGTCCTTGATATATCACTCTCCATTTTTTTATGGGGTATTACAAGAAGGATTGAATTTTCTTTATTCTTCTATATTATATTATCCTATAAGAAAAGAGTCTTGTAACACACTTTTCCCTTTTTATTTATTTTTTCCTTCCTTTTATTCTAAGTATTAAAAAAATACTTATATACCCAATAAATTGATGTTTATATTTTATGCTTAAAAGCTAAAAATATTTACAATCTTTAAATTGTTTAATTAAATAAGAAAAAATGCCAAAAAATGGCTGTTTTGGCCATTTAGCAATAAAATATGCTGATCTAATCAACTTAAAAGATATAACAAAGTTTACATAACTGAGCGTGAAAAATAAAAAGCTTCTTGTGATTGAAGAGTAGTTATGTTACTTTTGTTTATTGTGTAATAATAAAATGCACATGGTTAGTAGTTTGTGGCTTGGTTTCTTAATTAGTTTCTACTGTTTTGTGCTTCTCTCTATTATCAGTTTGCTGTTGTGTAATGTGTTTATTATAAAAGAGATTTGTCTTTTATTTAAAATAAAAAGTAGTTATTTTTTAAAAAGTATTTAAGGAACAGCAAACTTTCTTTTTGTCTGGGTCAACATAACCACTAGAGTAGACACTGATATATGTATTTAACATAATGCACATATTTATTACTGTTCTGGCATAAACTGATATTTTCTTTTCTTTTTAAAAACTTTTTCCAAATACATAGACAGAGACTTATGACAGCCTATTAGGTTTCAACATGTTGAGTTACCGCTCCTGCAAAAATTTGTGGAAATCTTGTGTTGAGCATCATACATTTTTTCGTTTACATGTGCCAAGAGCTCCTACAAGACGACTGCTTTTCAGTTTAGGCTCCAAATTTAGATACAGGTAAGAATCATGAATTAAACTTTAGTTTGTTCACTGGTTAAAGTATTTAAGGTATCCGTCTATGTTCGGAGAACTTTTTTCTTTAAACATAGAAACTAGTCCATGGTTTTACATTTTTAGATTTATGTTTTATATTATCATAGAGAATTGCACTTAAAAAATTTATTCCTGGAGAAGTTTTTATAAAATTTCTAATAAAAAAAGAAAATTTGGTAAAAAAATCGGGTTTTTTTTCAAAAGGTCTCATTTTTTAATAAATTAAATTATTTCAATATTTTTTTATGCAACACATTTCTTATACACTAGACTAGTGAATCACCTAAAATCTTTGCTGAATTTACATTTGGTAAAAAACTTTTGGTCCTTCAAAATCATACACATTGAATTTTTAACGAATTTTCATTACCTTTATACCTAACTATGAGTGTAACATCATTAAAAATTATCCGAATTTAAAGCTTTTAGGTCATTTACTAATAAATACTATCAACAGCATTCATAATAATTTTTTTAAAAATATTTTAAGAACTTTTTGAAAAATCACATTTTGAGTTTTAACATTTCATTAAAAATACTGTTCTGAGAAAAATGCATTTGAAGTTTATGAAAGCAGCTTTAACAATTAATAAATTAAAATTCCCCACACTTTCTTGCTTCAAAATTTTCTAATTGTCAAGTTGATAATTATTAAAAGTACTAGAAAAATGTATAAACTAATCATCATGAAAATTAAAAAAGTTTTGTCCAAAAAATGCTTTTTAAAAGGCTTTAAATTCACAACTTCCGATTCCAAAGTCGCTACTTCTGGTTTGTTTTGACAGCTGATCACTGATGTTTAAACAGCTGTAACTTTTCTTTAAAATGCTCTAGAGACAAAACAAAAACAGATTTAGAAGCCTAAAAGTTGAAATTTTACAACAGAGAAATTAAAAAAAAAAATTATGATTTTTGTCAAAAAATGTTTTCAATGAAGACACAGATACCGTAAGTTTATCTTGATTTTATAGGATTTGTGCAGTCCTTCAAAACTACTTGTTTTTCATTTTGGATTTTTTAAGAACCTTAAAAACTATGTAATTTGTATAAAAGGTACTTAACAGCTGCTGATTTTTTGTCCAAGTGTTTAAAAATGCCTTATTTTTTTTTGTTTGTGTGAAACTTGTGATCTGAAAGTTTCCATTGTTTGTGTATAATGGCTGTGTAAATGAAATGCAATTACTGCTATAAGTAAACTGTTATTGTTTTGCTGTTACATACTACTGATGACATTAAGTACTATTTACTTTAGTGCAAAGTTTGTTTACTCTTTGTGCAATAGTTCATATGTCAGAAAAATAGTTGTGATTTTTCTGACTGCCTACCCTTGTTCATATAAGTAAAACATCTGTCTACGTCTTGGGTTAAACTCTGGATTATAACAAGAAAATTTATTAAATGCTTAAATTTAAAGAAACATAGGTCAAACTTTTCTTTTTTAACTCTGCATCACATATTTAAGTGAAATAACATTTTCAATTTTAATGCTTATTAAATCAAAATATTGTTTAATACTGAAGATACTTCATTCAACAGTGTCAAATATTGCACCAAGTTTTAATTTGTTATACAGCTAAAAACAAGACATCTATCAAAACTTTAATTTTTTTTATTAATATTTGTGTACTTGAAACAAGTACTAAAAATTTTTTTTCATATGTATATTGTTTACCAAATAATAAACTATTTGTGATAAAATATTTTATTTATTTATTTTATATGTAATGTATGGAGTTGTGAATAAATTTCAATGTAAAAAGGAGTCTTGAATGAAAAAAGTTTAAGAAGTTCTGTTCTAGACTATTGCAATAAGTATTTGATAAAATACATAGTTTTATAATCGATATTTGTTGTTCTTATGCAATGAAAAACTTTAGTTACTTTTATAATTTTTCTCTTTCTTTTTTTAGTGGGAGAACTGAATATCAAACATTAGAGGATGGAAAGCACAAAGCCAGAACAGAAAGAATTTTTACCAGGTAATTTATCATGTTTTATGAATATCTTAAATATTAAACTTCATGTATAAAACATTAAAAATGTAGTTGTTTCCTTTAAAATACTTAATATAAAATTATTAAAAATTACTCCATTAAATTATTTATTTACTGATAAGAAAATAAAAGTTATTAAGATTACAGGCTCTCACATCTCCTTACAGAATAATCTTTAAACCAATAGTATTTTTTACCAATTTATATAATGTTATATAGCAATTAGGCTATTAAATAATGTGTACCTAAAAGTTTCTGACTTAACTGCTGTTTGCTAGTGGTACAGACAATTTGAATTCTTTCACTTAGACACAATTCTAACACATAATCAAGCTACTTTGACTCATTTGTTTCATGGGGTCAAGGAATTAGTTGTTTATAAAAGCTTTTGGAAACTCAAGATCCAAAGATTTAGTTAATTAGTGTGCTTAGAAAGCTAATATATCACTTTAAGAAGATTTACAGCTTGAATTCTCTTTGTACTATGAATGGTAAATCGACATTAGAGAACCATATCAGGATTCTAACATCTCAAATGAACACAATCTCTGAGCAGCATATATACTGTATAGGAAATTGCTAGAAGCATAAGTATGGTTTAAAAGAGAAATTTTTTTAAGTGAAAAATTAAACAATGATATGAAGTAAGAATACTCTCCAAGAACTTACAATAGTTAGATAGATATCCACCATAGTTATCTAACATCTTTTGAATCTGTTGTTATCCTTCCTCAGCTGGATGATAACCAAACAGGTATGGTTTTGCCTTTAGGTACATGGATCAAAATAAAGCAGTTTGGTTTTAAGTAGTAGGTATGGGTCTAATATGCAAATGCATATGAAAACACATTCATGCGTGTATATGCACAATATAGCCAAAAATCATGGGACTTGTATTCTTCACTTATATTTTTAAATATTAAAATAATATAATTTCTAATTGTGCTATATTATTATTCTGTGAAACACATGGTGTTGATCACTCTTTTAAGTGAAATTTTGGTGACTTTTGCTAATAGGGAATATCCAGAAATTAAAAAAAAATTTATTTTTATCATGCTGGAAATTTTTTTATACTATATAATTTAGTATTACACAATAGTACATACTATTAGATATGTAATTATTAGATATGTGTATTATTAAATTATATAATATGCTACATAGTACATATTTAGAATATTACATAATTTTTTAGAAGCACAACTCATGTTAAGGAAGGTTAATTGTTTTAAAGCATTCAAAAATTTACTCATAATTCTCAATTTCCACCAACAGCTTTTAAAGCTTTCAGAAAAGTTGTAAATTTAAAGACACACATTCTGGTATAAATTAAAATTAACATTTTTGATGAGATTTCAGCTTTTAAAGGCAATACTCACTTATTGTTCATGCTCAAAAGGTAAATGTTTTTATTTTATAATTTTGGAGCCAGCTGATTGGGTAACTTATAAAAAAATTCTAAATGCATATTATAAAAGTTAAGAAAGATATTGGTGAGACATTAATCTATTAGTTACTCTCAAAAAATGTGAAAAATTGTTTTTTAGAATTTTACAGATTGCCAAAATGAAAAGTTTAAGAACCAATTAGGGAGATATTTGGGAATTTCATATATTAGTTTCATTTTTATGTATAGTATTACTTGCTTAATTTAATATTTGTATAAAATTCTATTTGTTCAATATATAAAATAAAGATGTCCTTGAAATTAAAAAACTGCAATTTTCTATATTGTAAGATTTCCTCATTACAAATGCAGGATGAAAAGTTTTTATCCTTTGTTGAGCCTATAACAACAGTAAGTAAAATTAGGTTTTATTCTAGGTCGCCTAGTAAGAGATTTGCACGTCAAACGGTACCTCAGGTAACCCGAGAAGTTCTTGATGGTTGGGAGAAGAAAATTTCTAAACCTGTGGCTCGAGTGAATGGTACATCTTCATCACACATCCGCCCATATGACAGTTTTAATCATAAAATTCAGGTGTCTGAGCCAGACTATAGACCAAGGAAAGCATGGGCTGAGACACCTAGGTAAATATATTATTATTAGTAATTTTTTATAAATCAGGAATTTTCAATTTTTTTTAAAAATAAGTTTAATTAAAAATATTTAGCATGTTTTCTCATAAAAAATATTTAAAATTCAGTATTTTTTATTAGTTATTAGAGCTTTGTTGAAGAGTTTATCACTCTTTACTAAATTTTTGGGAAAATTGTATAGATTTATATTTTATTAGTTATCATTATTAGATTGTAGCTCATTAAAACTTTCTTATCTTTATAGTCCAGAATTAACTGCCTTTACACCTTCTATTCCGCCCAAATTAATTAACTATGTTGATGATGACAATGTAACTGATGATTTATATGAAATGACATCTTATTCATCTGAAACAGGAGTGGTGAGTGTTAAATTTTATTTGTTTATATTTGAACTCTTTCAGCCCTGGTTGTCATCTTTTTCAGCCTTCAGAGCTACAGTATATTCCTGTCAGCTGTCTGCTGCAGTTTGCTTTAACTTCTGGCCTCTTTTTTAGAGGTTCTTGGGGTTGTGTTATCTTGGGTTTGGGTACAATAGATCTTTGGTTGCTGTGCCCTGTTCTTAGGAAACCCCTTAGAGCTGCCTTAAAAGAGATTTTATTCATACATTTATTCATAATCAATATGTGGTGCCATAAATTATTTCTGAATTTTTTAATTGCTACTTTTTTTTAATTAATTGTTAGAATAACAAGTTTTAATAGTATACATTTAGTTTCATAATTTAAATGGTTAAAACAGATACCTTGGATTTTTTAAAAACCATTTTAAAGAATTTATTATCTGTATCATATAGTCTAGAACTACATAAATCATCAGAAAATTTAATGTATGTCCACTTGTCTTGCATCAGTGCAAGAAAACTTTTTGTAAAAAAACTGTTCTATTATTTCAAAAAATTGAAAAGTTATTAAATATTTAATTTAAACTGTGAGTAATTTTTAGAAAAATCACAAAAAAGCAAGATGCTACATTCTAACTTCAATAGCATTGACTGTCATATCGTATGATAAATTGGGTGGAAGAGGTTTTCTTACTGGTAGTGACCATTTAGTGATATCCAAGAAACACTGGTTAAAAATTGCAAAACCGCATCAAATTTATATAAACTGAACAGGCACTTTGTATATATAGAAGTACTTTAATTGCTTGATGGTGGTATTTTGTATTGTTTTAAATTCATAAAAATTAACTTTTAAATATCTGAACCTATGACAATAAGTTAGTTTTAATTTAAGAAATGACAATTTGAAGTATAAACAAAATTGATAGAACATGGTGAGTTTATAATTATTAAAACACAAATTTTTAAGAAAAAAAAACTTGAAAATAAAAAGTATGCAGAATAAAGATTTATATATACCAGTGCAGAAAAAACAAACCTATTGAAAAGAAAGGAATTTTAAAATTGGGACAAGTTTGGGAACATTTTAAGGACAGAAGATATTAAACAAATATAATAGTTGTTCGTGACAAGTGGTTGTAACTATAGTCAATAAATGAAACAATGTTATTGAGTTTTTAATTAACATTAATTTAACTAAGTGTAATTACATAATTTTGATGGTAAAAACAAAACATATTCAGCAAGCAGTTTGTGCAAAGCAAGCTTTATATGCATATGTATAACAATATAATCTAAGTTCATAAATCATTTGTTTACACTGAACTTTTTATAATATAGATACATATCTTATGCTGGATACCAAATATCTGGTGATAATGATACCAAGTTTGAATTAGAGTTTCAAAATGTAAATAGTATGTAATTAGTATGTAATGTAATAGCCAAAATGGCTTCCTTGGATCATTGCCCATCTTTTGGTACCTTTGGCAGCTTTCTGCATCTTCCTGCATCTGTTTGGCAGCTTACTGCAGTTTGTGAAAAGTTAGACATAGAGAGATAAATAGATAGATAATTACAATTAAAATTTTAAATATATAAGATAAATCTTTTCAATTTTTTTTCTGATAAAAAAGAGTGTGTTTACCTTTACAAAATTTAAAATTATAGTAATAATTTTAATTTAAGAAGAGAACTATTTAGAAACAAACAGCTGTTGTATTGTATTTAAAAGTAAAATATTAAGTAATGTTAAATCTAAATTAAGAATGTCATGCCATGTTAGTTGTGTCCTAGTTGCTGTATTATTAGCATAACTAATTTAATCCTAGTTATTTAAGGAATTAATATAATTTAATAAATGCCCAGATATTATTCAATTTTGAGAAAGTTTTAAAATGTAATAATTGGTGAAGTTTAGTATGAATTAAAATTTCTTTTTTCTTTCTCAAGTGTCTTTTAGTAACAGGAGAAAATTTCAAACTATACAATACTATTTCAGATAGTTGTAAAATACACTAAAGAAAAATGTTCTAAACCTAGTTTATGTTGTTTCTGTAAGTTTAAAAGATTCTATACTGACATAATTTTTTTAATTTGAGTAGAAGTAAAGGGCAGGGAGATTTAAGTTGCAGTTTTTATTCATGTTTTGTATATCAGGTTTTCAAAATACTTAAGCAATAGTACTTTAAAAATTCTTGTTTTCCTTATTGAGGTTTTCTGGCACAATGCATGAATTTAAAACATAAAAATAAAGGCTAATCTCTGAGAGGTATCTAACATGTGAAATATGCAGGACATATTTCTGTATATTTTCAGCAATAAAATAATGGAAGGTACCAACAGTATTGAATATAAGATCCTATTAAATAAGAGTCCAGGTTAGTAACATAAAAATAGAACTGTTTATCATTATTTTATACGAAAAAGTTGCAGCCACAAGTTCTTTTACATCTAAGTTTTAGATAATGATGCATTTGAAGAACTGTATAGCTTGGTGATTTATATAAAAAATCTGTTAAAATTAATGAAGCTATCTCATTAATTTTTAAAAGGAGAGTGGCATTTATATATAACACTTTGTCACCTAACTTTAACCATAGTCATTTATACCAGTCAACTTTTATGTGTGTATGTGCATTCATATGTACAGTATGTGCCTCTTAATGTAATCCCTTTAGAACAATTCTGTTTGATAATAATAACCAATTGATAACAATAAATAAAAAGTATCAAGAAACACAAAATTTTAACTTTACTACTAAATAATATTTACTTTTTCAGCTACAAATTTAAAAGACAATGATTTTTACTATTTTAAGCAAATAGTCAAAATAAGTCAATTGAAAAAGTCTTCCAAATTTGTTTGCCTTGTTTCATGTCTCAGCAAATTATCGATAAAACTTTCATACCTGCACTGTTTGTGAAAGTGCTCATTTATGTCTCTGTTTTCAATCCAAGTCTAAAACACAGAAGGCCTTTCTCATTTCAGTTACATTTGGAGAATTTTCAACAAAATTTTTAGCTTCAGCTTTATCCTAATAAGCCTTTTTTTCTTTTCAATAAAGATAAAGATAAAATTTCATGAATCAATGCTGTTGCAGCTTAGTCAACCTCATATGTAGATAATCATTCTGCAAAGTCATTTTCAGTCATATTGGATGGAATGAGTACTTATTTCATCAAATTCTGATATATTTATACCTTTGTGCACAGTTCTTTAATGTTTCATTGAACCCAAGAAAGGTGAAATCTTGGCAAAAATGATCCCAGGACATTGTCAATAAATTGCTGTCCTGAAAAGATACATTTTCTTTGCACATGCATTTGCAAAAAGAAAAGTATTTGTACTTTAATATGACATTTACTTTAATTTTAATTTTATAGTTTAGAATTTTGCTGACTTAAAAAATCAAAAGTGGTTTGCAAACATGATAACTATGAATAAAGCACAGATTACAAAAACTGTTTTTTTTTTTAATGTATGAATACACAAGCATTTGGTACTTTGCAATTTTGATTAAACAACTGATAATATTATCCATGATTACATTAAGCAGTTTCTACTGTATGCAAGTTTTCATATATGAACTTTTATACTCATAAAATGTACAGTGGACTCTGATAAATGTGATCAGTTTGGGACACCCTGATTTTGGTAACAATAGCAGATTGATAACAATATGCAAAATTGGATAAATTTACCCCCTCCCCTTTAATTCACACGTACTAAATTTCAAAATAAAATGAAGAAACTCATATTTATGTACTTATATTATCCTTTAAAATATAACAATTGTATACATAATTTAAAAAAATCAATTGTTGACTGTCCATAATTTTTCTATGAAGCTTATTGTTAAGTTGTTCGTAATCATAATGTTTTTTAAAGTGATTGGAACAGTGTTGTATTCCCCATTTTGATACATTCAAGGCAATTCAGAGGCTAAGAACTGTTCGACTGCACTGCAGCATTGTACTAACTCATTTTTGGTAACCTGTCATAACGATTTAAAATTTTGATCTTTTGTTTTAATGTTAAATCATTTTGCTTTCTGGCTTCCATATTAACAAGCTGCATGTAAGTGAGCAAGGCATAAAATGTGAATATGCTCCTTCCCAGTTCCTATAAGAATGTGTTGCCTTTATTGACAACCATTGACCAGGGTATGCATATTTCTGAAAAATTCCAGGAACATGTAAAACCCCACTCCTTTGATCATTCCCCATTTCCCTAAGTGGAAGAGGGATAATTCTCGTAAATTCAAACAACAGCGAAAGGAAAGAAAAAAATGGGTTCCTTCTAAATACATTGTGAATAATCCTTTGCCAATTAAAATGAGGTTTGAAAACTGCTAACAATAACTGATGTGACAATCACATAAAGCGATAATTTTAACATAAAAATGAATATAGAAAATTGAGACCAAGTGATTTCGATAACAATAAGCGATTGATAACATTAACCACAATTACATTAAGTGGAGTCCACTGTATTAAATTAAAAAAATTATAACAAAGTCTGGGCATATTTAATTGTAAAATATATTAAACAGTAATTAAAATGAAATAGTTTAAAATGGCATGTTTTAATGTAAATTTTTTTACATGCAATGATGAAATATTTTACATGCTACTTCCTCTTTAACTAATGATTCTCTGATCATTTGTTTATTCAGTATTCAATTTCTTTTATCAGTTTTGTATATTCTCATTATTTGCATTTAAAAGGACCATTTTTTCAAAATCACTATTCAGTTGCCTTTACTTATCATATTTTAGAACAATATCTGAGGTATGTTTACTCCAGGTATATACAAAGTGATACTTGGTGATCAACCAATGACAAAGTAGGAACAAAATCTTGTAAACAGTTTATAGATTTTCCTGTTATTACAGAGTTTTATTGGGTCATGAACCCATTTCTTGGAAATGTAAAAATTATCTTTTGATCAGAGACCAAAGGGTTAATTTTTTAAGATCAGTAATTAACATTAAAGTGTTGCAATGAAGATTTAAAGAAAAATCTCTTTGGGATTAAAAACTGAACTTAAAGATTTAGTAATTAATGCAATCTTACTACATGGTTCTGCATTCCTGTTGTTTTCTGTAATGACAATGATTAAAATTAAATTTAGAAATGAATTAAGAGTTAGAACCAAATCTTCAGATTGCATTAATTTAGTACTTCAAACCAAATTTTTCTTATGTTGCTAAACAAATACTAAATAAATGCTAGACTTGAAAGTTGGGTGGTATTCTTAATGGTCAGCTCAATTCCTGCTATCCCAAAAGTTGGAATAAATGATAAAAGCAAAATGGGAAAATTAAACCTTTAATTATCTTGCATAAGTTCTAAATAAGAATTCTTTTGCTCAGTTTCTTTCAATTTGAAGATAGAAAGCAGAATTTTATATTTAAAATAATTGTGCATTAATTGGGAGAAACTAGAGTTGTACATTTTAAACACATATACGGTTAACCTAAATTTCTACTCATTGACTCTAGTAAAATTAAATTTTACAAAGAGAAAGAGGGGGGGAATAGATAAACTAGTATTTTATTATTAGTATGAATTTGGTTTGTGTACAAAAATACAGGCAAAATGGAATACTTCTCATATAGTAATAGCATGAAGCAGCAGATAGCATCAAACTTCCAACAGTAAAAGTAAAGATTCAATCCATGTGAACCGAGTGGTAACGTAGAAGTCAAGCAACTGATTTTACACAGCACCCAGACATTTATTATACACAGCACATTTACAGATACATTTCACAAACAAAAAATCCCTCCGCTCATCGCAGACCGCTCTCTCCACTTCTTTTTTGCCAACCAACCACCTGAAATTTTATGAGAGTTCGGCACATAGTCATTCTCGTTGCCAACGGATTCATAAAACTTAACAGAGTTCTGTTATATTATATATTTGACATGGACTAGTGGTAAAGGTGTGGAAGACACATTTCATTTCATACTCGTTGCCTCATTTCCGGCTTTGACTCCTATACGTCCCTCCAAAGAAAGCACATTCGTCTCCTTAGCGACAATGCTGCTCCGCAAACCTGTCAAAGAGATAAAACAAACAAAGCAAAAGGAAAAACAAACATAAATCACACAGGCAGAGGAGCTCATATATATGTAGCTCCCCAATTAGCACATAATTAAACTATAAAATTTACAAGTGAACAATATTAAGTTGTAATATCAATAATATAAATCTACACACGCAAAATATTTACTGAGTATTAAAATATATATATATATATATATATATATATATAATATATATAAAATAAACATTTACTTTCTAATTGCTATTCTAGATAAAGCATCGGCATTTCCATGGCAGGAACCTTTACGATATGTTACAGTCATATTGTATCTCTGCAAAGCCAAAGCCTATCTTGAAAGTTTTGCACCATGAGGCACACTGCTTGTAAGATAACTCAGCGGCTTATGATCCGACACAATTTGTACTTGTGCACCAAAAATCCATGTGTCATATTTCTTTAATGCCTCTAAGACACAAAATGCTTCCCTTTCTATCGTGGACCATCTTGCTTGACAAGAAGTCAATTTTTTATTGAAAAAGGCAATAGGCATTTCTTTGCATTAATTGGGAGAAACTAGGGTTGTACATTTTAAACACATATACGGTTAACCTAAATTTCTACTCATTGACTCTAGTAAAATTAAATTTTATAAAGAGAAAGAGGGGGAGGGGGAAATAGATAAACTAGTATTTTATTATTAGTATGAATTTGGTTTATGTACAAAAATACAGGCAAAATGAAATACTTCTCAAATAGTAATAGCATGAAACAGCAGATTGCATCAAACTTCCTACAGTAGGTATTTAACATTTTGTTTGTGTTTTCTCAGCATGTTTCTTTAGAATATTCAGCATAGTTATTTCCTCCTTTACACACAAAAATCATTCTCAAAATATTGAAATAAAAATATTAGAACTTTTACTACTATCCCCTCCAGTTGTGATACTTTTTCAGTTCTCCTCTCAGATTTGCTGTTTTTACTAGCTGATACTTTTAACTTTTATAATCATGTAAATTTGTATATAGATCTCAGAATTTTTTTGGTGGTAAAATGATCATACAAGTAAGGCATTGCCTTTTGGTATCTAAGTCTTTTTGGGTTCAAATATCACTGCCAATGCAACCGTTTTTAGCCATCAACATTTAATATTCAACTGACATTTAAAAGAAAAAAATTTATTTTATTATTTAATTTTGTGAGTGTAACAAATGCTAAAATGGTGTTACACATAAAACTATTTATTTTTTAAGAATAGGATAATTTTTAAATTCTACTGAACTTCGCTTTTTTTTGTCACAAATATATACTGGAAGGCAGATTTACGTAACTGTAATAAATAATTTTGGAATGTAATTAATATATTTCGTGTTGAAATAAACTATGTCTATATTTTAAAAAATGAAATATTCGAAACGTCCTTTTTTTTTTTTTTTTTTTTTTTTAATCGAATTGCACATTTGGGTTTTCATATTGCATTCGTCTATAAGTCGAAGTTTCGTATAAACTTTTAATAAGAAATTTTTTAAATATGAAATAGAGATAAATAATTTAAATTAAAGTATGTTAGGGAAATTTAAAAAGAAAAAAGAGGAAAATTTTTGTCCTCAATCATCCGGATAACGCCTACTTTCTGTAATTTGGAAACATTGCATATATTCTAGATACATTTTCCTTTTACTTAATTTACCCGAAGTAGTTAATACCACAGTACTCCTACTTAAAACCGATATGCAGTCATTGACGCGTTTGCGTCACCGTGACAACGCCCAGCCTTGTGCGACACAACCATATGATGTAAGTCAGTGACAACTGGGAAATATTTACTCTCGCGATAGTAACACCTTATGAGTCACTATCTGCTCGATCTTATTTTTCAATATGCATGTGCGAAATAGTTAAACATTCGTTTTAATATATCGCAATTTTTTTGTATTCGATTTAAAATTGTTTTCAAAATTTTATGTCAGATTTTATTATTAATGTTGAAAATTGTGAGGAATGATTGATAGAAATTTGTGGCAGAACTGAGGAATTGTTAACAGTCTTTATCATTTCGATAACAGTCGACTTTTCGCGGATTTTTCCTAAAGTCAGTTGAATTTATTGTTAAATCATAAGTTTTCTATAGCATCTACATTGCTTTATCTACAGCTAAAAATGTTTAAGTGTAGCTATTTGAAACTTCGTGTAACTGTTTAACCTACCGGATTTAAGAATTAATTACAAAGGTACGTTGATCCTCCTTCCAATGCACGTAATTTTTGGTATCGTTTTACTGCTTAAATGACCTCTAAGAATCATTAGAAGTAATTTAAATTTTTTCTATTATAAAATAGTAAGTAGTGTGTCAAGATCTATTTATTCATTCTTGAAATTTTCAGGGTGGCCACACATCAGGGAAAACCAGGAAATCAAGGAATTGTCAGGGTAATTTACTATTCTGGAAAATTGCAAATATTTGGATATTTTTTGAAATTCTGCAAAATTGCAAATATTAGGATATTTTTTGAAATTCTGCAAAATTCGGGAAATTTTTCCACAATTTTACCAACTTTTGAAAGTTTTCCCCCCTCTAAATTGCTAAAAGTGCAAATATTGTATGGAAACTAAAATTTTAAATTTAAAATAGTAGTTCTACTTTGTATTAAACAGTTATTTTCTTTAAATATAAGGTCATTTTCTATAATATTTTTTAATATAATGTAATTTTTTATAGTTATGTATGTTAAATTATTTAGATTGTTTTTCACTTCTTTCAAGTTTAAAGAAAATCATTATGTGTGTGTGTGTGTGTGTTGGTTGATGAGAGAGAGAGAGATACACGAAGTTAGTTTAGTTTACGAATTACGAAGTTAGTTTAGTTTACGAAGTTGACAAGAAAATAAGTATCGCCCGAGAAATGGCATCAAAAATACGCCCAAAAAAAAATCGCCAAAATAGCGTACCGTACACTGGGATACAGCCAGCATTTTATATAAAATGCCTACATTAGTTTCCCGATCCAGTTTACTTTTCCTTACAATATGGGAACCCGTCCTCCAACGTTATCTTAATAAACGTCTTTAGCTAAAACGGTGTCATTTTTATGGGTCATGACTGCAACCACCCATCGTGAAGTCCGTCTTATTACATGCATATATATATATATATATATATATATATATATATATATATATATATATATATATATATATATATATATGCCAATTTAGACAATGTGGGTGAGAAATTGCAACTGTAATATATCCTCTCTATATTTGAAAAAGATACACTTTTGACTTACGGGATTTTGAGTGCTCTAACTGAAAATGTGATGAAATCGTTAAGTGCATCCCGATGGGAAAGTACTAGCATATGTCTAAAGTTACACTTTTTACTTTTATAAAAAACAAAAAATGACGGACACGACTCATATGATTATAACCTCGATAGATTAAAAATTACTACGTTTCTGAGAAATGTCTCGTGACTGCGGTATGTCAGGGATATCCAGGAAAATTATTAGTAAAAATCTTTAAAAATCGAGATACAGTTTTTCCTCAATTTTGTGGCCACCATGAATTTCTCATTCATATATTATCGATGAATTCACAGATATGGTTCCTATTTCTGTCTATTGCTGCAGCCATGCTGCTGATGATACAGTGATAGCGGATATCTAGGCTGGAGTCCGTCCGTCGATAAACACTTGTATTGTGACGAGAGATTGAAGTGTTTATCATTCATTTGTGCTGTATTGTTACAAAGCTTCTGTTTATATTGATATTTTCGTTGGTGAGGGATTTCTTCAACTCACTCTTCGCCTCATCGTTGAAAGTGTATTATTTGTTTCTCTGTAATATATTACGCTGTCTCTCTTGGGCATTGATGGATCCTCTTCTAATTCCTGGATGTGTCGATTCTTAGAGGTGAACTTTGGCATTTTTCACACGAAGTGTTGTAGCATGTTTCAGTCAACAGTTGTGGCTCCACGCTTCCATGTGATCTGTCTGGACGTAATGGCACCTATTAGAGTTGATCGGCCGATTGATCCAAATGGATATTAATTGAATATTTCGACAGTGGTTGATTATGTTTTCCTTTTTATTCCAGGGAGTGTGTAAACATCTGGTTTGTTTAGTGTTTTATTTTCTGTATGGTTTTTCTTATGTCAATCTCGAGAATGTAGGTAAAGAGATTTTTGAAAACGGTTAAGTATTTAAACTGAATTTGACCATTACTTATTACACCTAATCATAACTAAACGAATCAAATTGATCTCCATTAAGAATCAATGTACACGTCTAAAGAATTAGTTGAAATACTTTACATATATTTTCTTCCACGTAGCGCAACGAATTTAATTATTCTAAAATTCTATTAAAACTAGTCAACAAAGTAAGCAATTCTTACACATCTGAAACATTATACCAATAATCAATAAAAGACTAATAATATATTTACTATAATTAGTTCGATATTGGTTTGGGTTATAATTACTTGAATTTCATAGGGGCGGTTTAGCCATCCCTGTTGTAAATGAAACCCGAAGTTGGCGTTTTTAAAATTGTTTTAAAATGCATGCTTTTCTAAGTAAATGACAACCTTTCTCTATGCAGGGTTGCATTGAATACCATAGTTTTTTGTCGGTTTCCCCTATTTATGCATCGTCACGTATACGTGATAAATATTTTAAAGAGGGAAAAATATAATATAAATATTTGTATGCATTAAGTGTTACTAAATATTGACAACAATTTAACTGACCAGGATTTTCCGACTTCTGTAGATATCAGTTATTAAACTTAAGAACTTGATAAAAGTAGCACTTCGTGGGCCCAAATTCTCTTTTAAATATTCCTTTTGTCCGTGAAAGTGTTTTTAGAATTATATTAGACTGTATGCACTCACTGGATGTTTATCTCTTCTCCAGTCATGAAACAACAGTTTTATTCTTTGATGAATACTCTCTTAAAACGGTGATAGTTCTTGAGACAAGATGTGCATCATCTGCTAATTTTTTACTATTATATTTATCTCAAGAGCATTTCTCTTACAAAATATCCACTTACGACTTATAAAAAGAAGTTTGTCGAAATCAGATCTTTAAGTGCATAGTTTTTTTTTCGTATCTCCTTCCACAATTGTTTTGATATTTGTCAGAAACGACCTTCTCCCTTCCCTTGTCCATAGAACTGTATGATGATTGCGAGATTTTATTTTTTAGTTAATGTGGCCTAAAAATAGAGATTATAAAACACCTACACCGTTATAATGGGAAATCTCATAATTTTTTTTTAATTGCTAGGTTTTTTTTTTTTTTTTTTTTTTTTTTCAAATTGATTTATTTTTAGGGAGGAAGAATGTTAGTCCGTCTTTAATAAAACTATTTTACAGTTCTTTCATACTCTAAACCTTCAAATGAATTTTTTAAATTACAAATAAAAATATCAGATACGTTGTTGAAAAAAAATAATACAATGGAGAACTCTTAACTTTATTAAAGTCTTTTCAATTACAATTTCTTTTGTTTAGATTTTATTAAAAATCAAACGGATGAATGTAGGTTCTCATTTACTGTCATTCAAGACTGTAATTTAACCTGTATTCCCCTATGTAGTGCTTTTGTGGCTGAATCGATATCGTACTCTGATGTAAATTGGAATAATAATAAATTGGAAAAAATGCCTGAAAAAAATCAGCCCGAGCTTTTTTTGGTCAGAAAAATCTTTTGGTAAATTTGATGAGGCAATATACTGAAGCGTTGTCGACTTTAGAAGTAACTATACAACGCCCCCATAAAGCAATTTCTCTCCCACCTACTAGCAACAGTGAAGAATACACATAGCAATAATTTCGTTCCCAATTTTTCTTAGTTTTGCTTTTGACTATCTTCTCCTCGGACTGTCTCTTAATTTTTCGTTAGTTGTATGTAAAATTAGCTTCCCTTTAAATCTTTTTTATCAACTGTGTGAAATACGTAACAATCCAAAAGACTGTTGTGTTGAGGATAAAGGATACACCGAATACGATTTCAGAATGGAACAGAGGTCGTTGCCAAATTTTATGCACTGTATACCAAGTTTTTTAAGTGTGTTTGTAATAAAATAGTTTTGAATAACGTTGTTATTTTGGGGCCCTAATTGCGATTATTATTACGCGATCCAAATACGCGAGTGCATCCATAGATTTGTTTACATTTGTTAAGAAAATAAACATTTAAAACGAGAACCTTAAAAATGAGATATTTTCCAAAAGAGAGGGTGTTTTAAAGTATTCTTACTGATGTACACGTAGAAATTGAATACAGATTAATAATGTTAGGGTTAACCTACAAATCAGGGCTTCGAACCGGAACTGAACCGAAAACCGGAAAAAACCGTTATTTTGGTCGGAACGAAAACCGGAACTGAACCGAAAAAAATATCGGTTTATTTCGGTTCGATATATCTTTCAGTCATTTTGTTACTGTTACCAACTTATCAATATTTTCTAATTTAACGTCAACTTTATAATTACATATCCGCACTTGTATAAGATTGCAATGGTGGTTTTGGCAGCTCCAGCTACACAAGTTAGTGTTGAAATTTATTCTCCGAGACAACAGAAGTAATCTCAGTGAAACCACGTTAGAAGATATATTAATAATTAGAGGCAATTTTCATATGTTAAATAAATAATATATTTTTTATATAATTATTGCAAGGCCAAGTGCACGATGTGAGAGTCAAACGACGAATGTGGGTAATCATGAACCTAGTTGTCAAATGCGATTTTGATAATGGATAACAATGCCAATGATCGCCGCTCTTATCGTACCTGCTGTTTGTATCAATTCACATAGTGTACCAATTAAAAAAAGAATAAAATCTTCTAAATTTTGATAGAATTACATTTTTTGTTTATGATAGAATTATACTTTTAGTACAAATAAGAATATACATAAAATGAAATTATTCATTTGGAACTGAAACGAAAACAGTTATTTTTGGCGGAGCGAAAACCGGAACTGAACCGAAAACCGGAACTGAACCGATATTAATTTTTTAGTTGAACCGGAACGAAAACCGGAACAAAAAAAATTACGGTTCGAAGCCCTGCTACAAATACATGATTTCAATATATATATAAAAAATTATAGAAGAATATAACTTTAAACATTAGTTAAATATTTTGATTGTGATAATTTTGTGGTCAATTACAAGAAATTTAGATACGTCACGTGTATCGTACTGTTTTTTTTCCCCTCCCGTAGGCTCATTGCTTTCGCTATTTATATTTTAAGAATTGGAATTCTTATTCCTTTTCTTATTTCGTAAGGTAAGGGTTAAAAAAAGTAAACGCGAGCTGTAATGGCGTTGCGCACGGCACACACGTGCAGACTTTGTCCTGGGCCGTGGAGCATTGCGTGTCCCACTGCGGATGAAGCTGATTTGCTTCCGTCTTACTTCTTGATTACATTTTTGGAGATAAGAGGAAGGAGACGGATTAGGAAACGCAATGTTCCGCACCTCATTTTTGATATCTTTTCTTTACCAGCTTAAGAATTTTGTTATTCTTCAATCATTTCATTCTAAAACTTCGCTTTTGAGCATTCCACTTGTGTACAAGCTAGATAAAGAAAAAAGGATGCTTTGAATACTGTAAACAAATTCTAATATAAATATTTTCGGCTATACTATAAACAAAGAAGTTTAACTATATATATATATATATATATATATATATATATATATGTATGTTTTGCTTAATAACCAGTCTATTTTAACTATAATGGCGATGTAGCCTCATGTTAGAAAAGCAAATTTGCTGTTTTATCTATCACATCAGAGATGCTAAAGCAACCCTTATAATAACAGCCTTAGTACTATCTCAGCTTCCGGGTAGCTTAGATTAAAAAAATTTATTTTGTAAATTAAATTTGTAACTGTAATTTAAAAAAAAAAGTATTAGGTATTGTAAATAAAGGGAAAACAATATTACGAATAAAATCATTGATGTTCCTGGTGAAATAACAAAAACGAATCGTTTCTGGGTTGTTAGTTTAAAAATGAATCATTCCTTGGTTGAATGGCCGAACGATGGCCGATTGGTTAGGGTGTTGGCCGTCGGAACCGGAGTTCGTGGGTTCGAATCCCACTATGGCATGGATGTTCGTAGTCTTTCGGAATCGACTTTAAGCTGTAGGTCCCGGTCTCATTAGCCCTCGTGTTGCAAAAAGTAGACCGTAGCACTCCCAACCAACCAACCCAACCCTTGGTTGAATGTATGTTTACTTTTGCAGTGAGATCCAATTTTAATTTAATTTTAGTTATTATTTCATGGTATCTGATATCATTTTGTACCTCTGTCATGATATGGCTTCGTTTAGTATAATTTTTTTTTTTTTAAATTGTACCTAAAATTCTAAAGTGATGCATTTTAAAACAATATTAAGAATAGATCAGTGTAATTTTAAAACAATTTATTGAGCCATTGCAAATTTTGTATTATATATCAGATAGTTATGTAAACTTTAATGATTGCATTTTAATTATTAGTGGTGTATATTAATGTCATAAAATCATATGCGTATGTGTAGTTATTATAAAAGATCAGTGATATTTTCTGCATGGGTAAAAGGGCATTTTTCCAAATACGTAATGAACACAATATCATTGTACGAGGCACAGATGTACATCAAGTGTATAGTAATAAAGTTAATTATTTTAAGCAAAACTTCTGTGTTTAACATGCTTTTAGACTGTTTAGAGTGTCTTGCCTAAACTTTGCTATAGTGGTGTGCTACCCGTGGTTGCAAAATTAAAAAAAAGATATTTAACAAAAAAATAAGGCTTTTCTTCAAGCATCTAGCTGAAGAAATCGTTAGTTGTTTTAAATAGTGAAATGAAATTATGTTATTTCTAAAAATAGAACAGTATTTTTTCTTCTATCCAGTGATCGCATAAAAATTTTACGCAAAATGAGTGATTGCAAATGCAGGGTGGTCCAAAATGATTGAGAGGATTTCATGTTTAAAAAACAAATGAACAAAATGTGGGGAGTACATGCTTATTGTTTTCTTAAAAAGACTTTAAAACGGTTTTACACAACAAAATTTTAAACATTAAATAGCTTCCACATGAATTCCATTT
Source organism: Pardosa pseudoannulata (assembly GCA_032207245.1). NCBI lineage: Eukaryota > Metazoa > Arthropoda > Arachnida > Araneae > Lycosidae > Pardosa > Pardosa pseudoannulata. The sequence continues at coordinate 82,883,867 of CM063508.1, read as the reverse complement.
GTGGCTGCAAATTATCCAGCTGATATTCAATTGCATGTGTTCCAAGTGTTTTGCAGCATTTTTCCAATGGCTTTAGTGATTCGTCGTTTTAGGTCTTCGATATCTGGGAGTGAAGTTGTATACACTCGTTTATTATCATACCCCCACAAGAAAAAGTGAAAAGGTGTAATATCGGTGATCTTAACAGCTATCGGTCACCCCATGACCAATTCAACAGTCAGGAAGGGTTTTGTCCACTTCCTATCGAACTGTAGAATCCCAATGTAATAGAATGCAGTCTTATTGAAAGATAAATCGAGTCTGACGGCTTACAAATTGAAGAAAAGTATAGCACTGTACTATGTCCAGATAGTTCTTAAGTTTCATGTGCAGATAATACGTACCATTTAGTTTCGGGCTACTGTGTGCTTTTTCTTTTATTGTACGAGGAGATTCAATTCCCCAGATCGTCAGTTATGAAGGTTAATATAACCAGAAACGTGGCAAGATTCTCCATTGGAGAAGTTGACGTGTTGTATGTAAGAGTTTAAAATTTATGGCTAACATTTTGTTGTGTAAATCTACTTTAAATTGTCTTTACACAAAAGCAATAAACATCTATGTACCTTGTTTTGTTCTTTATTTTTTAAACATGAAATGCGTACAATAATTTTGGACCACTTTGTAGTTTACGTACTATTTCTCTAGGGTTTCGCCATTTTCAAACAGGATGAAGCGTTACCCTGGAGTTCCGCAGCCATGATAGAGAAAATTTTTGAAATTACCATTCCTGAATAAACGTTATAAAAGTCAGAATTAATCGTTTAGACCTTCAACGTTTATGGAACACAACTGTCATGGTTTAGGTATTTATAAAGTATAATCAAACTCAAGTTACTGGGAAATGATGTTGTCAAGTAATCATTGGTTTCATTTATTAATTATTCACAGTACAATGAATATTTACTTACATTTGCAGTTTCAGAGCTAATTTTTACATATGCGACACTGTAACATAATCGAATTGGTTGTAATCAAAAATATTTCTTTTTCTGAATCTGTTGCTATTCCTCTTTTCTAAATTAACAGTCACTGGGTACTCTTGACAGCACATTCACAACTGCTGTGTTGGTATGGTCTTGAACTATTCGACCACTCTGGTCATGTATTTCACCGTGCTTTCTGAGGATGCTACCTCGGGTAATTTCAACAGTTGCCCACAAGCTGTTCTGTCGACCATGTCTTACTGCAGAATGGAAAATGCTTCCTAACTATGTTCATCGTTCACTTTCTTCCTCTCCAATGTTATGCATGGACGGCACGCGTGTCGTATGTCATAGCTTTACCTGACTAGCGGATAATCTCATTTGGATTCTCTGCAGTTCACAGATATTACCGTAGTTATGCAAATTCTCTTCTTTTACCGTTTAAATATTTCATATTAGTCTAGAAGCCAGGATTTAAAACTTCACTGCTTAAGTAGATCACAACTGTGCAATAACGGAGAATAACTTAATAGGGCTATATCCCATTGTAGTGCACTCGTTTTGGCACTGTTCACTCTTGACCTAGGTAGATATATTTCCGCTTATCCATAATGTTAATAATAACCTTTTCTCTGCGTCTGCCTAAGTGATAGAAACTTCGAAACCAAATCATAAATTCGTCTTTTTCTGACACGGTGAACGAGTTGTACTTTTATACTCTTGGTGGTATTAGATAATTTCATGTTATTGTTTTAATTTGTTTGTTAAACATATATATTTGTTGCTTAGTGTCTTGTTTTCATGGGTTCTCGGAAGTCAAATTATGTCCAGTCCAATCTCGAAGTTCAGTTTTCGTTTGAAATATAATTTTATTTTCAGAAGAATATCAGGTACTTTGGTAATGACCAAAAAAAAAAAAAAAAAAATAAATAAAATAAAATAAAAATAAAATTATATATATATATATATATATATATATATATATATGTATATATAAATATATATATATATATATATATATATATATATATATATATATATATCGTTATTGGTAGCACATTTATCAAATGTTCAACCAGATTATCTCTTAATAGCGAATAGCCCCGCTCTCTGAATTGATTTTCCTAATGAATCAAAATTTGTTTCAATGCTTAGTACTGAAATCGTCAGTTTATTTATTAAATATATATCGAAAACATCACAAAATTATGATCTCCAAGTAAATTGTGGTTATTGAATATAATTTGAGTTGCAATATTTCTTGCTTATGTCAATTTCATTTATTCATTCTAAAATATAGCGCTTTTGTTTTATGTAATAATAAAATTATGAATTTCATTATAACTTAACACTTTGGTGAATTTTCATCGTTTTTAGATTGTTCATCCGTTATCGGCGTCAGTTTTAAATTTCCAATTATTTGTTTAATTAAAAATATCGCGATGTGATTTTAGTCGCGTTTATAATTTGTTTCACAGAGAAGAGTAAAAATACATATACCAAGTTTATTTATCGAATGTTAAACCACTTTATCTCTATTATTTGTGAATTACCACCACCTGTTAATCTGTATTCTAGGTATTAAGAATAGAAGAGTCAAAACTAGTCTGAATGCTTAGTACTGAAATCGTGGGTGCATTTGTATTAAAAACATCATTAGGTAATTTGCGGTTATGAATTGTTATATTTTGCCTTTATGTTAGTTGCCTTTATTCATTCTAAAATATAGTTCTTTCGTTTTATAAAGTAATGAAACTAATTCATTATAACTTAGAATGAGATTCAGACATTATCAATGTTTTAAATTTTCCAACAATTTGTTTAGTTAAAACATCCTCATATGTCTGCAGCATTTGTAAGGATACAATTACCAAGTACATTTATCAGATATTAAACCGTCTTACCTTTAATATTTGTGAATACCAGTATCTTCTGAATTGATCTTCCAAGTATAAGAATTGAGTTAAAACTTAGTCTTATTCTTCTTAGTAAAATCGGAAGGTATTAACTATGCATTTAAAAAAAATTCCTAAGGTCGCCAAGCAAGTTGCAGGTTTTGAATATAATTTCTCCTTTTAAGGTTGTAATATTTTTGTGAATGGTAATTGCATTTACTTTATGTATTATCAAATTCTGAATTTCATTTTTGGGGAATTTTTATCCTTTTTTATATTGTATTTATCAGTCAACAGTATTTAAAATTTTTGTTCCAATTATTTGTTTATTTAAAACATCATCTGTGATTTTCAGACCGTATTTAGTCTGTTCATTGGAAACAGTAATCAATTATTAAACCTCCTTAACTGTGATATTTGTGAATACTTAATACAGGCTTCCAATTCCGTCACTTTTCTCACTTTTAGTCACTTTTTTTACAATTGATCACTTTTAGTCATTTTTTAAGTAAACAGTCACTTTTTGTCACTTTTTTATGGTGTGTCACAGCAAAAGTGTGTTGTTGAAAAAAGAAAATCTGAATTAATAACAAAATATTTTAATAAAAGACCAAAAATGTGATGTAATCTTATTTTTCTTATTAAAATGTAATCAGTCACATGGTTTCCAGAATTTAGTGATTTTAAAAAGTCGCAAAGAAGTTCCTGAAATCTACATTTGTACTGAAATGTACATTTAATACATTAAAGTAATTTACGTCAAAGCACACATTTCTTTTTCTTCATAATTTTTTATTTAGATACTATAATCTAGCTATGTACATATTTCAAAACATCATTAATATATGCAAAAAATTGTGATTGTAAAATTAATGTATTGTACGTATTCAAATCTAATTTATAGATATTCTTGAATAAAAAGCAATGTTGAGTTGTGTTAAACAAAAATTTTTAACCTTTTTTGTATTTGACGCTAAAATCATGTCTTGCATGAATCATTTGATTTAGAGTTAAAATAAATAGAAAAATCTTAATAATAGCATCTGTAATCAAGAGGAGAAAAAAAATCGCTTTTTTTTTTCAATGTTTAGTCACTTTTTAGTCACTTATTCTGTATTATTTGTCACTTTTCTCACCTTTTTGAAAGTACCTCAGCAGTTGCAAGCCTGTTAATACCCTCCGCACTCTGAATTGAACATCCAGCTATAAGAGTGGACGGGTTAAAATTTTGCTTGTATTGTTAATTTATCAAATATGTATCTAAAACATACATCGTAAGATTATAAAGTAGTAAATTACTGCGGTTATTAAATATAGGTTGCAATATTTTTCGTCTATGTCAGTAGTCCCTCAAAGGGTTTCTACCAACCTCAGGGATCCGTGCTGCCGCTGTGGGCTTACGTGGTGAATAAAAACTTTTAGGACAACGGTTTAGGGGTTTACGAAAGGTTCAATATGAAATAAAACAATTTTGACTCATTTTCATTTTTTTGCAAGATAAAAAAAATTTTTTTTTTTTGGTTTGCTTAGAATTAAAATTTGCTTGCTCTTTTTCAACACTTATTGGTACTTAATTCCAACCTCGGAAAAAGATTTCAAGAAATTCATCATTTTGTTATCTCCGGTTGGTGAGATTCTTTTACAAACAAATCCACAAATTCAGATGAATCCGGTACTGATAGAGGAAAAATCTATTGAATTATTCATAAATGAGCTGTTGAACAAAGACTGCAAATTCTAGTTACAAAATCATATACCGATTTTATATCCTGCGTTACGTGTCTCTATAAAGAAGTCGTTAATTAATTTCGAGTCTTCGTATTTAAGAAAACATGCATGTAGCTCAGTTAAGAGTGACAGACACAAAAATAAATTAACACAAAAAATAAAATAAAAAATCGACTGAAAATTAGTGTTTTGGAGTGTATACGACTTATACCAACCCATCAGGCTCACACATTTCTTTAGTAGTATTGAAAAATGTTTTTATATTTTAAAATGTATTAATATTTTAGGTAATAATTTCAATTTATAATGCTTTTTAAATATCAGATGTTTATTTATATTTTATTTTTACTATTAAGAACATCAAAGTTAAAATTGTAAAATTGTTATTATGTAGTTGTATTGAAGTTTTTTCACTTGGGGGTACATGGCAAGGTGTTGACTAGGACAGGCCAATGTGAAAAAAAAATTTGAGAATTACTGGACTAGGTAAATCGCAGTTATTCTTTCTAAAGTATAGTTCATTTGTTTTATGTAGTAACAAAATTATGATTTTCCTCATATCTTACACATTGGTGAATTTTAATCGTTTTTTATTTTCGTTCATCAGTTATTAGGCTTATTTTTAAATTTCCAGTTATTTCTTTAAAAAATTCCTCATTTCACATGTTTCATTGGAAGCAGTAATTAAATATTAAACTGTCATATCTATTTTATTTTATGGAATTCATCCCATTGTGACTCGCTCTTCCAGGTATAAGGGTTAATTTAAACTTGTTTAAAACCAGTATTAATAAAATCATTGTAAAGCTATGATGTCCCAGTAAGTTGCGGTTTGTTGAATATAATTTCTACTTGTAAGGTTGTACTACTCTTCGTGTAGGTTAATCGCATTCGTCATACTATAGTATAGTGTATTCGTTTTATACAGTAATTATAGTATGGATTTCATTGTAACTTACTCATTGGGGAAATTTTATCACTTTTATTTCACGTTCACCCGTCAGTAGTGTTATTTTTACATTTCCAACGATTTGTTTACTTAAAACATCGCCATATGATTTTAGTCGGTATTTCGCAATTAGATTCATTGGAAAGAAGAGTAAGGGGAAGAAGGGGGAAGGGAGGAACATCAGCCAACTCGTTGGGCCTACGTCATTGACGTTGCCCCTCGAGCTGTTTCGGGTTTCGCGGCGCCCGGTCTGTGACGTGTTATGACCAGCCGAGTGTGGAGCGCGCGAGCTGTTCGGTACTCTGGCACTCCATCCGAATGCACTGAATGGAAGTGATCGACGCCTGGGAGCTGGTCGTGGGATCGGCGTGCAACTGGAGACTGGATGCGTTTCCATGGGAGCTGCTGCTCAGGTACCACCGAGGAAAGAAGGTAAATACATAGTTTTATAATGGGGATCCCCCATGATATCTCTTTCTTGTGACAGACAGCACGGGGAATTCCGTCGAGTTGTTTGGATTGGATGGACACGCAGAGAGTTCTTCTCCCGTTGCCATGTGTCAATTTTGAATACACAAAAACCTTATCGAATAGTCAACCGAAATCAATGCCAGGCATATCTCTTAAGAAAAGAAATCAGAATGTTAGGTGGCAATTCCTTTTAGTTGGGATTTTTTTTAGATTAATGGATTGACGTAGCTCATTGCTTGGATATTCTTGTTTATAAAATGCATTTCCGGACTTCTATCTATCCCTTTACTCTTGGATGTCCGGATTGTATAAAGTTTTTGCTGAAGGTATCTGGTGTTCAGAAATAACGATGTTATACTTTTAATTTGTTTCATTCTGTTGGTCCTATACTGTTTTCTTGAATAGTGTTTTAAGCCGGAAATAACAGACTTGTAATCTTATATTTGCTGGAATAACTTAGCTTTGACGAAAACTAAATTCAAATGACTCTTCCGGAAATTAAATTTTAATGACTTAATTATGATTTGAAGATATTTGTTGGGGTATTTACTTTCAATAATAATTATTTCAAACTCATTGTTAAAAATTATTTTGTATTTTTGAAATGTATATTTATATATTTACTTACAAATGGCTATGAGGATTAGAAATTGCACTCTTTGGATGAACTATATTTGTGGTCACTTCTTATTGTTGTTGATCCACCCCGGGGAATGGACGGACATTGCACTCAAATAGGGTTGAACTACCACCCTGCCAGGATTTTGGGGGGCAACGCACTGTAATTTGTGTTATATCGGAGAAAACCTCATGTATCTCTCTTGATCAGTTTAGCTGGTTACACCTGGTACCTAGCGAATAGTTTTAAGGTATAAGAAAACATCAACTGTAGCCGAGTGGTCTTTTCTTGCTTTTAGTCATGTTTCACCCATGCAAGGTGCAGTGTTTGTCTGTTTTAATAGGTAGTTTTACATCGGTAGCGTTCTCAGAAGGGCCGATATTAGCGCTAAAATATCTGGAAAAAAAATGACAAATTTGGATTTAAAACATTACAAGAACCGTATTGTTAATGAAATTCTCCCTAGTCATTTGCTTGCTATTGGTAGTCTATTGCTGTACTGTCCATCTTGCGAACAGAAGTATTAGATTGACTGAGAATAATGTTCTTTTTTATACATGTAACTATAAGTAAATATATATTTATGTTTATATATACGTAATTTATTTATTTATACTAAATAACATGAATATTTTTACCCATTAAGTTATATGCGTAATTCACAATCAGTTATTGTTAAGGAGAAAGTAAAATAATGGCCGACTTTTTGAGTACAACTAGTAATGCACATTATTAGTAATTGTACGTATTATTGTATTTAAGGAGCAATTTTTGTGTAGCGTAAGACATTTGGTTTCCAATTTTGAATTTTCCTTATGCATAAATGTAGTCCATAGCGAAATGGTACTTACTATATGACGCATAAAAAATGAATGAAATTTTAAAAAGTATCAGCAATATAATTATTTTATGGGCGAACGAATAATGTGCTTTGCGTCAATTTAATCCTGTTGTTCACCTGAACCTCATGTTAGACTCTTTAATCTTCTATATATATAACAAAATGAAAATTTTCCTGTTAATGTATAACGCGAAAACTACTCAATGGATCGGTATGAGGTTTTTATTCTTTAAGTTCGCCGTAATAACTTCCTGATCACCTTCAGCTATTATTTTCAAAGAAATCTGGATTTTTTTTTTTTTTTTTTTTTTTATAATTAACAATATCGTATAAATAATAATTCATCACATCCACTAGTATCAATGATCTAGAGGTAAGGGCCATCTTAAAACCGAAAGAAGTTTGAGTCGCTTTAAACGTTTTCGAAAATTTGTAAAACATATCACCTTTAGTTTCTTTCTTGTCTTTCTAAATTTAATCATCTTTGGATTCTCGAAATGAAAATTCAGTTTCACATCAAATCTCAAACAATAAATACGTTGCGTCTCAATTTAATACTTATTTTTTTACCTTAAATGAAAATTGACACAACACTTTCAAATAAATGCATGACATCATTGGTTATGTAAACCCAGATCAAACCTGGGTGCAAACGGGACATTTAAAGAAAAATAATAGAAAACAGGTTTAAAGTAATTTTTCAGAAAACTTTTATCGTCAGTGAACATTTCTTATATATAATCTATGCTTCGTGTATGGCTACAAAAATTTACTTGATTTCTGGATTTGATAGCACGAGATAAATTGGAATGCTTCAAATTTGTCGAAGTGAATACATAAATAATTTTGTTAGTGCTTTGTTTAGTAATAATTTTTTAAGTGCAAATTATAACGGAAAATGTGAATATGAGTATATAGTTTATCAACACAACGCAATTTTTTTTTAATTCTTCTAACTACAGCTTCTAAATTAAACTTCTAAATTGCAGCTCACTTGGGACCCTACGGTGCCATCTCTGGTTTCGAAACCAAGGGCCCTGGGATGCACAGGTTATCTCGGTTACGCTGTCAATCTTATGCGTAACCCCCAGTGTTTAGTTCTCAAGCATGCTTAGTCTCCAGTTTGTCTACTCCACTGAAGGGATGAAAGGCAAGTCGAACCTAGGACCTGTGTTTGGGAGGGCTTCTTAATTCTTTTAAATGTACATAATTTTGCAAAAAATAAATTAAAATAATAGAAATCGGAAGAGTATGATAGACCTCAGACCCCTTAATAGGCAATTAATAGTAAACTAGCCTTACAGCCCGTCATATGACGTGATCAGTAAAATTTTTAATTTTCCAGCATTGTAAAATATCCTATGTAGCAGGTAATAAAATGGTTTGTGTTTTGGCTGAGAATTATCTGGTACACGCCCAATAATTTGTTTATCTTCATACTCCTCTAAAGTCTCCCTACGTTGGGAATGCAGTTTAGTATCACGCTGAATTCATTTAGTCAAACCGTATGGTTATGTATAAAAAACAAACACACAAACTTCTTAATTTTCAAAGATATATAAATTAAACGCTAGATATTTATTAGTCAGTGAAATAGACTCCCAGACTTTTATGAAAAGAATTTGTTGTTAATAAGGCAATTTGTCACGAACTACTATAATGCCCTTCCTATTCATTTTCACGTGTAAAACAGCCAATAGACAAACAATAAACTGCCCTTCCATTTGAAACTAAAGCCAGAATTGTCATAATTTGAGAATTTGCCCTACTGCGTGAAATCGCCTTATACAGTGATACAATTTTCATTGCAATAAAAAATAATCGATGATTAAATTTGAAATTATCACTTATATACTTAATCTATTATTTAAGACAAATATAAAAGAAAATTATTTACGTAATATGTAAGTTCAGTGATAAAACGTATGAAAATAATGCACGCGATATTTAAATAATTTAAAATAAGAAATGATTATATGAGATGGTTAAAGGATGACGTCATAATGCTAGAAAAAATTGTAATTTTTACCTATTTATTATGTGGATAAATTGATAAATTTAATTGCCTGCCCTTAGCCGGGGAATCCATTCCAGGTCCAACCGCTTCATAAATTCGTGGACAGACGGACATATAACTTAGGCTATTATTATATTGGGGATAAATATAAACTCCCCGACAAAATTTTTCCATATGTTTTCTGAAAGTGTAAATCAGGAGAATAGAACTGATGAATTCTGGTTGTGTTTAGGTTAATAAATATTACAGTCGTGGTGTAACACACTCTAAAAAAAAGTGTTAAGACAGTTGATGTGTTTTCCATGATAATTCAATTCTGGGTGTATGGCGCAAAACTAATTTTCGTGTTCTGCCTTTGCATTTCCCCGACACCTCTGTGAATTACAGCTAACAAGTGAAATTTAGTTACTTTGTGCTCTTATTTGGAAAACTAATAGAGTGGTCATTAGAATATTTCCTTTATTTCTCTTTTGCATGCCTTTGTAGCACACACATTTGAATTTTGTATGCTAATAAAAATAGCCCATTCAAGCCAGAAAACGGAAGAGGGAAGGATGTTGAAGGTTACTTCCGTAGTGGCCGTAAATATTTAAAAACAATTAAAACCAGAGAAAGTTTTAGTTTCATTTTTATCATTAAGAAGGATGTATAGTCACATTCCCTCCATTTACATGGCGGGGGCCAAAAAAGGCTGTAAATATTTGACATAGATAAATATAACGCCCTGCTCGCCCGTTCTTAAAGAGTAATTATCATTAATACTTTCGTGTTGAGACTTATTTGGTATTAAAAAAGATTCCTTCCAAAAAGAGTATTATAAATATATACGATACAATATATATTTTAAGAATATATACGATACAGTATATATTTTTAAAATATTAAGTTTTCACCATTATCGTTAATATTTAAAAATGTAATGATAAATCTGTTTTAAATTTTAGTATTACAATAAATGCTTTTTATCGTAGAAAGAATTGTATAAAATAGATTTTCTCATGTTTTAAATATTTTTAAATTTAAATTAAATGCTACTTTTTTTTCAATTTCGAATTATCTTTGAAAATAGTTAAAAAAAAACTGTGTCGCCAGTAATTTTCCCTTTTCATGTTTAAAAATTTTTAAAATAATTATTATGACATGTTTCAAATGAATTTTTAAAATAATTATTATGACATGCTTGAAATGATAAATTCTAACATTTTAAGGAACTTTTTTTCTTTGTTTTTTAAATTCCGGGTTGAGGAAATACAAAATATCAAAGGGGAACGCCTACTAGGGATAATTTTTAGAATTAAAAGTGATTTTTTGGAGTTGTTTTTGATGTATTATTTATTTCTTCTATATTTTCGAATTATTTTAACGTAAAAATTAAGTTTATATGTAAATTAGAACTTGAATTATTTGACTGATAACAAACGATCTTATAGAAATTTTTTGAAAGTGTTATATTGAACATATTATTTGTTGTACTTAAAAAGTATTTGATGAAATCATTAATTTTGCAATTATTCTGGTAAATTGCCAAAAAAAAAAAAAGGTGATTTTTGTATTTTAAGATATTAAATTTCAAAATGTGATGTTTAACTGTAATGTAACAGTTTCAAACCCCTAAGACTCTACTCCTTACTATTATTTTGATTAGTGTACATCAACTAGAATCTCGCCGTGGACCAGTAAAATATAAAATTTTCTAACGCAGATCTCTAATAATTGTTGCGTGATTTTGCATGAAAACATAGGCCCTTTTCAGATTTTAAATGCAATTTATTTATTTTTAAAACATTTATTTTTTTATTTTTCCAAAATTTTCAATTTTTTTTCGATTTTGATCATTATTAATTAATATTTTTTGCTTATTTCGTACGGATGTCACTGGCCGCAAAAATATTTTATGTTTTTCTATCCCTAAACTCTCTACTCTCTAGTTTTTGTGTTATGAACTCACGAATCCACCCTTCTATCTCTTTGCTCTTTTATGTGTTTATTTTTCGCTCGTTGTCATTTTTGTGCTTACTGACAGAAGCCTCTGGATTGAAGGGCTCGGCCCATATGGTCCAGTTGCCACACCACCTTTAAGCAAGAAAACAAATACATTCAAAGGTGTTTGTAGAAAATCAAAGAACATTTATAAAAAATATATAAAGCGTGGATTTTATTGAAGCTTATTTCATATTGAATGAAATTAAATGTTTTGATCGCACAGGTTCTTTATACGATTGAAGCAATGTACTGGTAAAACCAAATGTTAAATTAAACGAGAAAAGTTCTTTGATTGTCGGCGTAAAAGTATACCAATTTTTACATTTCATGGGGGTATTAAAAATTTCTGATGAACCACTTTAAAAGAAACAGCAGTTTAGTTTATAGTAGACCTTACAAGAACGTGCTCTGTAGAATATTGTTTTGAATAAGTCTGGCATGGCTGCCGAATGTAGACCTCCCGGCTGTCTGACAAATCCGAGGTACATGGTTTTTGATCTCGTTGACTTGTTTAGCAACTCATTCAAGCATCCTTCGAAGATAGGTGACCTTGATGGCTTTCGCAGAAGTAGGAGGAGGCCTACCCATTCCGTGGAGGTCCTGCTGTCATTAATAATAATTTCGTTTACACAATCTTCCTTGGTCTTGCTCTGTTGGGCTCATTCAGAGGATTTCTCTTCGTTAGGGACTCATTCGATATTGTTTACTTTTCTCACTTCTTCAGTAACATCAAATTAATTTGTCTGTATATCTGTCTGTCTCTCTCTGCAGCTCCCTTTCCCGAAGAGAAATCATACTTATATGCTCACACACATTTATGTGCGTTTCTATATGTATAAAGTTTCATACTTGTGTAATATTTAGTTTTTAATTATGATATCATACCTTTTGCTATTTTTATATTTGGTTCTTGACATCTTGTCTTAACTCATTTGTCATTTTAATTATTTTTCCTCACCTTGTATGGATCTGTTGAGCAGTTACAAACATCTTGACTTATGCTAACTGAAGGAGTAGGTGTTTGCAGTCCAAACTGAACCAAACTTCTGTTTCTCGGTTGGCAAAGGCGTCGAGCTCTTAGCCGGAGTGTTGTGGGTGCGGGAGCTGAGCCGTTCAAAGACCACTGGGATTACTAATGGTAACTGGGTCACGTAAAATAGGTTTGTGATTTCAGTGTCCTGCAAGTTCAAACGATACCTCTGGATGTAGTAGGACGACCTACGAATCTTTTTTCTTGGTCTCCGTTTCCAAATTACGAAGATCCACTGTTAAAAATCAAACTCTTGAAGTAATGGCAGCCATCATTCCGTGAGAAGTCATATATTTGACTTTTAGATGCGCACATTACCAATAAACAACTACTTTTTTAAAATTCTTTAAAAATGTTTACCTTTTTTTGTTTACAATTTTTACTCTTGAAAGGGAAGAGCAAACATTAAGTTCAGCGTCAGAAATTGAAATCAGTAGAATGATACCATGAATTACACCGCATTTTATAAACTTATAAAAAATCAACGCTGGGGCACAACCTTACGAGGTTGCGGACTTCCTCGGGCCCCTCATCAGGGAAAGGGGCCTCCGAAGAATCTTAAGTGTATGTACTGTAACTTAATGGAATGAGGAAAGACGTTTAATGAAAAATAAGCTGGTGGCTTAAGAAACAGCTCACGGGGGGATATGAACTGATTCCATAAGGACAAATTTTATAAACACTTTCTTAGTACTGTTAGAACTACAGATTCCTGTAAGAAGACTCGAACTTCCTTTTACCTTAGGAAGACTTGAATTTCAGGAGGTCTAGAATGTCTTTTTTGAGCTTTAACTAACAAATCAAAAACTTTTTTTTTCTCAAAATCAAAAGTGGTAGGTAAATAAGCTTTTAAAAATCTGTTTTTGCTAGATGGAAGTTCTTTAGTCTTAAGATTTTATGTCTTCTGAATCGTTTTAGCTAGTTAATTTCAACTGAGTAAATGTTGATATATACGTTTACATTTTGTTCGATCATTCCAATAAGGGAACCACAGGGAGATTTCCGCTCCCAGTCTCCGATACTTGTAGGGTCGGGTATAAAACAAAAGCTTTCGCAGGTCGTAGGTTTACCATCTTTGCCATAGACCATCTATGAAATTCCGTTTGGATAAACGATCGGATAGTATAGTTTTTTAATACTTCGAGTTCATTGAGGTTTTTGTTTACAATATTGAATTAAATGAGTTTCGGTTTATTCTGTTTTCTCTTGCACAGCAAGAATGCTACTTTCCTCAGCAGTTTGGAGATAAAATTTCTATTTTGTTACGATCTATGATTTGTTCTTTCTTACATGATGGATTCTCTACTAATAATAATACAATCTCATATAATAGATTATTAATACTCTCCACTTCTGCTTCAGACAAGCACACAATGTATATAAAAATTTTTATTCTTTGTTGATCTAAAGTTTTTTTTTTCTTCCTCTTAAGCTTTTTCAACTTTGTGAAACGAGCTGTCTTCTGTGTTTGATTAGACCGTGACAAATAATTCCTGGTTTCCCCTTTCGATTCCCACATACCAGCCACGGTTTAAAAGAAAACACGGCTCCCTTTCTTTGTTAGTGGGCATTGTTTATAACTACAAAAGGCCTCAATATGAATGATTAATGCCGTAGCGTTATAGCGAAAATCTCAAATTTACGGAGAACGCACAAAACTCTTTTATCCCAAGATGCTAGTGTTCTACAAGTTTTCGTCTTACTGCCACCGTCCCTTTAGGGATAGTTAAATTTTTTTTTAAATTGTTCTCAGAATTATTTTTTTTTCTTCTTATTGAAAGTAGAGGGAAATCCTCAAATTTTCAAGTATCTCCCAACATTTACAATTTTGTCGTGTGGATCAACATTTTATGATATTTCAATCCTTGCAAGTAAATTTACTTCTTCGGCTGGTATATCAACTGAAATCACGACGAATAACTGCATTTTCTTTAAAACTTCACTTTACAGTACATTTACATGCGATACCAAATAAATCTCTTATCAGAAAGATTTTATTATTATTATTGTTATTATAAATGGCATCATACAATGTCTAAAAGGGCAGCTTGATCACTAATGAGGACAGACTGTAGTATTCACAGTTGTTTAAATTTCGTATTTGTTTTACTCAGTCACTCCACCATATATTAAAGGTATTCATTTATATATATTCTCAACAGAAATGTTTCGGGTATTAACGGATTAACGGCCGAATCATTTCTGCATTGATAAATATCTGAAATATCAGCTGTTATGGACTCTTGACAGTAAAGCTATCATTTATAATAATATGAAATTAAAAGAACTTTGATTATTATAGTTTGTACTCGTTAGGGATAAACGGCCTTTTTAAACATTAGAGGATGTCATTCGTGAAAAAAAATGTCAAGATGTAAAGACAGTACTGTAAAGCAGAGGTCTTCAACCTGGGTTCCGTAGAATGTTAGGTCCCTGGAACTTTGACAGGGGTTCCGCAAATAATCACTATTTGCTTGTCCTCCAAAATTTTAATAAAATGTTTATTTTGAAAGGTTGAATTCTTAAAGGTAGTTTGCTTGTAAAAATATATTATAAACAAATATTTTATAGATGAATTAAAATCTTATGGGCCGTATGGATAAAATAAAATCATGCTTCAAGTACATTAATCGAGACGCATTATGTCACATATTAGTCTCCGTTCCTTCCCTGTTTCCGAAGATGCTTACGCATCTGAATTATCTAGAATAACGCGAATACCTTAGGTTGCAAGATATATCCCGCACTATCAAACCAAACCAAAATGTTATTGCTTTTGATCATTAAGCATAAAATATACTTTAGGGAAAAGAAATAATCCTGTTAGCTACTTTAATAAGTATACAGTACCTTATTAAGATGCGTGTATTGTAATAAAATAAAGGTGCAATAATAATTTTGTAAATTTGTGTCGGATAATGGTTTAGTATCCTATTTTTTCTGTTATTGATCAAGAAATTCCTTTAAGAAAGCGAGAAGCCCAAAAGGTCACCCAAACTGTAAAAGGTTGAATATTCATGCTATAAAGAAAAATATATTTGCTACTTGTCAAGATTTTAGTTGACTTACTAAATGGAAAAAAAAAAAAAAATCATGTGCGAAAGAAAGAAATAAAGACAGATACAAAGAGAAATGTGAAAATAATCTATAAACCAATCGAATGGTCTTGTATTTATTTTAATAGATGCGATATTTGTTTCAACTATATTTAAGTTCAGTTATTATAAAAGTTTCGTAAATTCCGCCGCGTTTCGCAAAATTTTTCTGGTGGTTCGCAGAATGGCCACCCCTAGTAATCCACCTTCAATAAAAGTAAAAGCAGTTTCATGGAAACGAAATTCTGTAAACTATTTTTAATTGCTCTTAAAAAGGGACGCTATGGGTTATGCGATGTCATGGAGAAGTTTATAATGAGCATTTCCTGTCATAAGCGAAGATGATGACAATAATTAAATTAAAAAAAAAACACATATTTTAGTAGTTAAATTTGCCATAATAAATCATCAATAAAGTTTTCGGTTCAAAACTTTACTGTTTCAAAATAATCTCATCCTTGAACTGCAGGCCCGCAAGACTGCGTAAGGCTTGAAAAGTGAAAGTCTGTCATCGTCCTCCACTATTCACATTATGTACGACCTTCTGCGAACACGTTCAACGCATTCCTCTCCGTATGTAAAGTGGTTGTATTTCTGAACAGCCCTTTTGCTCCTTCTAGTCACGTAATAACTACTTAAAAACTCTTAATGTAGTCCAGAGACTTTTGTCTTAATGTTTTCGCGATTAAAAAGAGAAACTGATCCTATCTCTGCACTTTTCGTCTGGCGCCTGATCGTTTTATTTTATTTTCGTTTTTTCGAAGAGAGGGGTGAAGGTACGTATTCTTCGCATCATTTGCGGCACTTCCCTTTGGGGACTCGGTTCCCTTGTGGAGTTACACACTTAAAGAACCTTTTTTTTCTGGTTCGCTTGCATTATGCTCCCTATTACAAAAGCGATATCCCACAAAAGAATTA
This sequence comes from Pardosa pseudoannulata, assembly GCA_032207245.1. NCBI lineage: Eukaryota > Metazoa > Arthropoda > Arachnida > Araneae > Lycosidae > Pardosa > Pardosa pseudoannulata. The sequence goes on along the minus strand of CM063508.1, from coordinate 82,867,356 downwards.
TTTAATTACCTAAAAACCTTCGTTCTTTTACACTGTTTTCATGCATATGTAGCGAATCACAAAAGTAATTATACACCTTATACATTGTCACAAATTGTAAATATTTCAAAGAAAGGAAAAGGGGGATGTATACTTTAAGGGTGATTGTTATTAAACCTTAATAAGAAAATAGCAGAATTTTAATCTTTGTTAGCTTTTTCAAACTAATTTTCACAACTTACTTCTCGAAAGTATGTATGCACTGTTAAATTTAAGAAGTGAGAGCTAATAACTTTTTTTCTCTGAATAATGGGCTTTAAAATTTGTTATAGTGAAAACTTTATAAAAACCATTAAATTATATAAAATTATATAAATTGTAAAAATTATACAAAAAAAAACAATGTAAAAAGTAAAAACCCTACAAAGATGTGCAGAACACGTTGAAAACAGCATTTGCTACCTTGATTTTTTTTTTCAATCGTGTAATTATTACGCAGTTATGTATCTGAATGTACTTATGTTATATTGTAAATGAACTCGAGTATTCCTTTTTTAAGTTAATAATTGTTTTTGAAATAATTGTAAGTTTCCAGGGTCTCTTAACAATTAATTCCGTTTTATTCATGTTTGATATTTTATTGCATATCAGGTTGCATAATTTCTGATCAGGAGGGTCAGAAACCTTTCTGGGCCCAATAGGCAAAATCGTGTTTTCTTCTTCTTTTTTTTTTAAATTTAATTTTTTAAACTTAATTTACGGATGTTTTTCATATTTTTTTAGTTCTTTCGTTAAGTTTTTCATTAAATTGAACTGAAGAACTTAATTATAAAACTAAACGGTAAATCGGGTAAAAGAATAAAGTCAGCAGCTGGGATGGACAGTTTAGTTACTTATTATTGGGATGATGTAATATATTAATGCAACTATTTGGATATTTTAAAAACTTTTACTTCAAAGAAAATACTGTTTTAGAGTTGGTATGTTATGCCTCTTCCAACAAGATATGCCCAAACCTACTGCTTCTATTGTGCGGTATGTTTGCATGTCTTTTTTCCCCATTAATTTATAAATTTATATTGTACAGTTGGTACAGTTGGTAAAAGATTATTATATACAAGTCTCTACTCATCCACCATGTTCCTTTACAAAACTAAATTGAAAAGGATGGATCTAAGAAATGTTAAAATTACTTGTATTATCGTAAACATTAAGGCATTTAGGAATAGGGGGAGCTCAGTAAAATTATCTATAACCATGACAGCCGACTAAAGCTGCATGATTATAAAAATGTGAATGCTTTCTCCTTTAACAGATATTTCCAAGCAATTGATAAAGTTAAAACAAAAAACAGGGTCATTATTTAAAATCATTTCCTTACTTCCCATTTTCGTTACATATAGCTCATATTTAGAGTTTAGGATACAATATTACAAATCATCGGCAGTCATTAAGGTTTACGCCAGTCTGTTGCAACCATTGCCATTTAGAATGTAGAAATATTGTTGATTTTGGTGCCGCATGTTTACGTGTTATATATACATGTGTGTGCGCATAGGAGAGAGAGGCATGGGCGTTTTATCAACCCACCACAAAGGAGAAAAAGGTATGTAGTCGAGTGGCCGGAAAATGAGAAGACGCGGAAATTTGGAAATAAGATTGTGAGTTTATTTTACCATCTCGTCTCCAGGACTTCTTTGTTGAAAAACATGCACATGCCGTTATATAGAAGTGTAAGCCAGCTAATCAGTGTGTTAGTCATGTGATGACGTGGGGTGAAGCAAAAAATAAGTTATATACAGGAGTTATGTAAGGATTGCTGAGGAAAACTGGAATTAATTTTGGTATTTGCGAAGTCGCCAATTTTCCAGAATGAGAACGGAAGAACAAAAGAGTATCGCCAAAGATTACAATTTAAAAGTAGAATTTCCAGAAATTTATTTTAAAAGTACAATTTTAATTAAGTTGGTTAATTTTAGGTTAAAATATCATTGCACACCCCTCCACACTCATGTATGTAATTTTATCAGTAGTGTTAAATAATTATAAATATTGCTACTGGTGGCAGCTATTGTAATATTTTGTTCAAAGAAACTCAAGAAAACGGTTATTTTTTAAAAGAGCCCCCTTTATCACAAATTTTAAATGTTTTGCTAACTTTTGAAGTATCAAAAACAGCAAACTTGTGGAAAAAAGAAAGAAAAATACAAGTAGCGATTGTCTTGTGTACATTTAGAAAGATCCTGAATCGCCATGTAGTAGAATGATGCTTGGAATGTTTAAGAACTGATCTATCTTCGCCTCAAGTGGCACCGAGAGTAGGACTCTTGATGGAAGATGAAACCCGAGCCCTTTCATATTTTTTTTTGTATTTTTTTCCTTCCGTAAGTGGAATATTGTAAAGCGCTTGAAGTGTGTGTGTGAGGAACTTATTCCCCTCTTGATGTTTCGTGGAAGGCATTCCTCTGCGCAATGAAAGGACTTCACTCTTTTCCAACATGCTCCTAATTGGGTCAGAATCGACATCGAGTGCCTGCTGACGTTCTCTCTGTTCCGGCGAAGTAACTTTTTCGGCGGACAGTTTTACTCCGTATTTCAACATCGAACCGGAAGAAAACAACCCAGGCCTAAGATGAAAGTATATATTGAAATGAACGTTTAGACCAGGTCTTTCCAATCCAAAAAACTTTCCAGGCCGCTTTGAAAATGAATCTTCTGAGGGCGGACTGTATTATCAAGGGTTTGATAAGACGTTAACGGTTAAAGAACCGTAAATAAACTGTGCAAAATATTTTTAAAATGGACCCTTCACAAAATTTTTCCTATGGATTTTTTTCTCAAATCTTTATTATTTTAAGAATTGACCTTTAAATAAACAGTAATTGAATCCAAGAATAAATGTGATGTTCATTTATAAATCTGTATATTTTTATATATACGTAAATATACATATAGTTTTTTAAATTAAGACTTTCTCTAAAATAGAAATTTAACACTAATTTGATTCATAGATTTGTATATTTTCTCAAAAACCAGGCGCATATTTTCAAGGAACAAGATTTACTGAACAGGATGCTTGCTAAAAGAACAAGATTTAACGCTAATTTCAATTTAACAGAACGGGTAGATTTTTCACAATTGTCCAAAAACAGGACCTGTCTGAAAAGTTTGGAAGGACTTCGCGCGTGTGTGTGTTATGTTACATTATCGTTACTTGGAGAAGAGAGGTATGTCATGTAACCCGGTATGTCGATGGGGTGCAGTCGTTGACACACAAGTTATAGGCAACAGAACTTGTTCATCTCTTAATTAGATTAGCGGGCTAGATTTACTTCATCTCTGATTTTAGACTGAGAGGCTCAGAACGAACAAACTTTTTTCGATGCAATCTGACTTTCTTCTTTACCAGACTTTCACAATGGAATTTTTTGGTGGGCTCAAGGGGTCGTTTTTATTTATTAAATCTTTTTTTTTATGAGATGCAATGGGCTCGAACCTCGCTCCAGGACCTTTAATCGAGATCTAGACCCTCGTCTTAGGGTATTAGAGAGTTTTAAAACTCTCATGGCTTTTTAACCGTCGAGGGAATGCCAAGCCTAATTATTATGTTTAAGGTTTAAATGATTTTCCTAGTGTCAAACTTGCCCTAATGTAGACAGTTTTCGATCTATTTAACGTCATATTATTTATTTTCACAACTATTTATTGTCACACAACTGAACTACGTACCTTATATGTGTGGTTGCCTGTGAGACTTCACTATCTTACATCACCCCTCCCTTACCCCATACATACATAGGTACCGGCTTATTAATATCTAAAATACCATCTCCAGTTTTTATTCTTGTATTTAATGCATAATATTTATCACTTCTTTTAAAGTGCGTAGTACCAGAACATTCTCAGAAAACTAGCTTCAAATAAAATAGTACAGCAGTATGCTCCTATTTAATTATCCCTGTAGATCTGTCAGAAATCAACGGTGATTTCATCCCATAATGGCTTTATTAAAGCACGCCAGACCTTTTTTTTTTAGCGTTATGATAACATTAAATGTTTAAATCAAGAAATGCCGCCTACACACACTGTATTTATAAAATAAAAGCTTTAAATTTCATAAATTTTGTTTGGGGGTGTTTGAACTCTCGAGATCCGAAAGTATAAACCTGTGAATCCTGTGATGTATAGTTGCACCCAAATGTGACTCTGAAAAGTTATTTCATAGCAGATAGGAGATAATCTAAAAAAAGAGCGAGAAAAAAAGTCAAATAGTCAAATGAGGGACAAACTGGGACAATCTTATAAATCAGATTTTACGATTTACAACATCACGTACTTCTAGTTTTCTCTTATTCTAAATAAGAAGAAAAAAAAATATTTAACCCCAATCTTGAAGAACTTTTCTTTTTGGATGAGGAAAAATAAGGTAACTTTATGGTAACGACGTTAGACGAAACTGTAAATCTTCTTATAACTGTTATAACTGTATTCACGTACAAGTATTAAATATGCACCGATTTCTCTCGTATTTGAGTTCATTTTAACTTACTTCTAATGAATAAAAATAATCTTAAAGCGAGTTGTGACTTGTTTAGATGCCCGTTTAATTTTCCTCTTGTAAATATAAATTAAGTTTAAAGAAAATATAATTATCGAAATCAATAATGAATTTTTAATTTAAAGCTTGGAAGAAAACGATACATTTTCTTTCTGAATATCTAGTGTCAGATATTATGTATTTATGTTATCGAATATATATAATATTTTGGGGAGAAATATTTTAAAATTATTTAAATGTCACTTAAGAGTTAGATTATGCGCGAAAGTATTGGTAATGAATACTTTTTGAGAACGGGTCATCAGGCCTTATTTACCTATATCAAACGTTTTCAAACTTCTTTGGCTCATCGCCCACCTTTTCAGGGCAAAGAAGGAAAAATAATTCCCGTTCTTGAAATCAGTCGATGTAGTAATACATAAATTTACCAACTCTTAGGCTCATATTCCACTTTTTAACGCAGGAATTCTGATATCCCTCTATGAAGTCCAGTATACTGTATTATAATGGTGGACATTTGCGGTTCTTATTTTGTAAACTCATTTATTAGCGATATTATTGTAAATGGAGGATCAGTGTATAGAGTTATATTTATTGCAAAAATGGCAGTGAAACTAAAATCAGTAGAAATAAAAAAGGCATCGCGAATGCAGAACATATCTACTTTAGTAAATGCATTTGAGAATTTTTTCAAAATATTCACACTTAAAGAAAGCTACTTGCCGTCTGATTTCAATTTTTTATACATCTTATTGGTGTGTGAATCTTTACTCCACGGGGAATGTCATAAAATAGAACTATCGTTCACAGTTGACAAATTATCTCAGAACTTCTGCAAATGGTTTTAAGAAATTTAGCACCAAATTTCAAATGTTTTACTAAAGGTCTAAGTTAACTATTTTACGTGTCATCAATACATTTTTATTATATTTTAATTTTATAAATAAATTTTGAAACAATTTTTTGTAAGATTCTTATTTTAAAAATTAGCTTGTATTTTGATATTTATACAGTACTTAAGACTTCTGTACTATATTATTTTTATAAATCAATTTTAATAATTCTAGTTCCCTAGTCTTCTTTTTAATAAGTATTATTTTACAAATTGGTTTGGTTTGGAGCGATTCGGGTCTACTTTTTTTGCTATACGAGAGCAAATGAAACTAAGACCTTTTTCTTAAAGCCGATTCGTAACGGCTACGAACGCCCATACCAGTAACAGGATTCGGGATCCCCGGACTTCGGTATCGAAGAGCAGCGTCCTACATTCAGTTATCGTTCGGCATTCACAAATTTATGATCCATTTACAATACTATCTGAAATGAATAGATTTACAAAATAAGCATAAAAGCCCTGCCGGACTCGACGAAAAGCCGCATTTGTCCTCCGTCATAGGCTATTTTGCTGTAATGAGTTTTATAATATTTTTTTTTTAACTTAAAGTGTTTCCTAAATTGCGACCTATATTTAGGTCGCAATTTAGAAAAAATGTATCCATCACCGGTTCAAGTAAGGCCTCACTACATCCAACGGTCTCATTAGCCCTCATGTAGCAAAAAAGTAGAACGTAGCTCTCCAAACCAAATCAAATCCCTACATTCAAATCCGGCCCTGTTAGTGTGCGCTTGTAACTGAGGCAGATCAAGTTAATTGAATAATGCAATACTCTTAAGGCTCAATTGTTTCAAAATATGATGACATATAGCCATGTATGTACACCATGTTTAAAATTGAATCGCAGTCGTTTGTCCTTAAATTCTCTCCTCTACTACGCTTGACACACCCAAAAGAAACCTTGAAAATAGACCCACGTCGGAGAAATGATGTTATGTGCGAAGGAGTCGACTGTGTACTATGCTTTATTAGGTCTGACATGGTTATTCAGAAATTTAAATGTTGCGTTGTAGTTTCACACGTTATGTTCTTTAAAGAGTTTCAGTTACACCGAATGTTCATACGATAGTTTTAAGCGTACATAGTACAATTTCGAGACTAAAAGTTTTCATTTTTTTTTTTCTCTAGTTCATCATAGAACTGAAAATTTTGCTCCTTTTAGAATGCATTTTATCCAAGTAATTTAGTAACATTCTAACTTTATAAAACATTTTTTTTTTTGTCATTCCAAGTAGAATACTTTTTAAGGTAACATAGAAATTATACACCAAACGATAAAAAAAATTAAATTCACTTACCCGCAAAATAACTCATGAAATGTGTATACTGGAAACTAAATTTTTATATCAAATTGGAGTGAAATATCTCTCTTATTCAATAAGCCTAAAACAGATTTCTCAACAAAACAGATAATTGAAAATAATGAAAATTTCTTTATTTATGTAATATATAGAACTTTATATTATAAATTCATCCCGGGGGATGGGTTCCAGCGGGTTAATAAGTTGGGTTCAGTTTCTATAATTACTCCTTTGGTTACGGCCCAAGTAGATTATTTTATTGTCTTGTATTAGATACTTTTAAATAGTTTTTAACAGCCAAATTTCATGGTCTTCTAAATTCTGTAACCATTAACATCTATTAGTTTTTTTAGTCTGCCCTCATCTTCCTTTTAATAAGATGGCCTAAATATTTTTTGCTTATGTTTAAAAAATATTTTTTTTCAAACTGTTAGAAGCTCTATACTTGTTAACTTAATATAATGTAACTACTGATTATTAGTATGTCATAATTTCTGTCTTTAACTTTTTTTCAAACTGTTAGCAACTCTATACCTGTTAACTTAATGTAACTACCAATTATTACTATCTCAGAATTTCTATTTGTAGCGGGACGAGACTCTTATTTATACGGGAGACCGTTGTTAAATAATAAGTCTAGGAACCATTTTTTGTTCCTTGGTTACGTTCCACAGCACGGTACAAAGAAATACATCACAAGACGCAGAACAAAGATAAACACAAAGTGAGTGGCACTATGGGAAAAGTAGATGGTTCTCGTAGCGCCACCTATCATAAAAGGAGAGGGCGGTGTGACGCCTTCAATGTTCTTGAGTGAAGAAGTAGCGTGAAGAGGGATCACAAACCTAACAGAATTGGAAATCACTTTTATTGTCTGGAGTAACTACTGGTTAGATACAAAGGGATTCTAATCTTTCAAAACAAATCGAAATGTAAAGGATTGTTGCTTGCATAACATAACCACGTCGATCATAGTCGGAAAAAAAAGATTAAATGATCTCACGAAATGGGAAGGCTTTTCCACGGTACAAAGAAATACATCACAAGACGCAGAACAAAGATAAACACAGAGTAAGTGGCACCATGGGAAAACTAGATGGTTCTCGTAGCGCCACCTATCATAAAAGGAGAGGGCAATGTGACGCCTTCAATGTTCTTGGGTGAAGAAGTAGCGTGAAAAAGGATCACAGACCTAACAAAATTGGGAATCACTTTTATTTTCTGGAGTTGCTACTGGTTAGATACAAAGGGATTCTAATCTCCCAAATCAAGTCGAAATGTAAAGGATTGTTGCTTGCATAACCTTACCACGACGATCACAGTCGGAAAAAAAGATTAAATAATCTCACAAAACGGGGAGGCTTTTCCACAGTGCAATGCAAACCCAATCTATGCCTCGTTCGGTGTCCGAGACCCTGCCGTTCCTTATGTGAGCGGACTTTACGAGTCTCCCGAACGTAATCACTAAAAAGTTGGCTCCGGTCAAAAGTCGCGGAAGCCTCCACGAGGTCAAAGCACCTACGTAAAAAAATGTCGAAAAGCCCCGAGTCACAAAATTCTAGGCTTTTTATACCTGGGAGTCAGTTACGGTCCCCCCAACCGTTTTTTGGTCAGTTACGATTCCAGTTACCTGAGAACTCCAGCTAAGGTTACAGCTAGTTTTTTTAGTTGAATTCTCATTTACTAGCTGTCCCGATTCCGGAATTCTCGAGGCAATCCTCCGGGATCATTACCGCGACCGATTAGGGGCGTGACGCCTATTGAACTGAACTGCCAACATCCCAGACACTGCGTCCCCGCGCTATTGTAGTCTGGTCGAAACAGGAGGGATTCAGATCAGCTGATTTTGGTCGTTAGTGTTCTGAACAAATGGGGGGTGTCTTTACAGCAGCAATTGTACCCGCTACATATCATTAATTTTTTTTCAAACTGTTAGCTGCTTTATACCTGTTAACTTAATATAATGTAACTACTAATTATTAGTATCTCAGAATTTCTATCATTAATTTGAATCTGCATTATTGTAGTCAAAATTTGCTTTTTTAAATATCCCAAGCTTAATCTCTGAAAATAACCTTTCGAATGTAATTTTTTACAGTTTGTCAGAGCATGAGAAATTGGTTAGTTCTGGTCATTTAACTCTCTAGTTCTTGTACGTGAAATTTAAGGGAAGTAAATCATTTTTAAACTGTTATATTTAAAATGGTATGATAGATTATGCGAAAAAAATATCAGTATGATCCTATTATGAAAATTACTGGAGTCTCATAACAGGCTGCCGAACGTTGGCCGATTGGTTAGGGTGCTGATCGTCGGTACCGTAGTTCATGGGTTTGAATCCCACTTTGGCATGGATGCTCGTAGCCGTTCGGAATAGGCTTTAAGCAGTAGGTCCCGGTCTCATTAGCCCAGGTGTGCAAAATAGCAGGCCGTAGCGCTCCAAACCAAACCAAACTCATAACAGGCTTGAATGACTTGGGTAGAAAGCGGAAGCTGCAAATGTGTGTACATTTAAAATAAAAATTAACAAAATATGCAATTAATTCAGTGAAGGTTATGAAGGGTATTTCTAAAAATTATTAGTAGTAAGGAAATAAAAATCGAACAAAAACGAAAGGTTTTGTTTCTTTATTAATTTCTTCAACAAATCTGATACGTCAGCTTTTCATTCGTTTGCTTTCAACTGTCGAGAGCTCAGAGTTGAAGCCAGATATAAGGCCTAGCTCTATAATAAAAAGTGTCACCGAAGATAAAAGTTTGTTGAAAGGATATTTTCTCATTTTTTTTTAATTAAAAAAATCATATCAATCTGATTTTTATTTGAATCAGGTTTCTGGATTTAAATCGGATTTTCTTGATATTTAAAATTTATTTTACTAATCAAACATTACAAATGACGAAATTGTTTAAGTTAGGATTAAATTTATAATGATTAATAATTAAGGTTTCATGATCCTATTTATTTTCTTAATGTGTGCAATATTATTTAGACAGAACAAATTATGTATTAAATGCATCAAATATAGCGTTTTTATTCTTCCTCAACAAGTTTACAAATTGTTCAATATTTTTCATTGTTAACAAAAAATAATAAATAAGTAATTTAATATAATAATATAAATTTTTAAAACACTGGTATTTAAATAAAAACTATATACTAGCTGTACCCGGACACGCGTTGCTGTGGCTCAGTATAGTTAAACGGAAATGAAAGAAAAAAAGTTCATGTCTTTGATATGTTTAATTTAATAACACTACGTCTGGTGGAATTTGAACCACTTCTTTCATTCCTCGGTACTAGGAACTTTACGACCGGGCCAAACACACAGCACCCAATCAAATTGCTGGGATACACAGACAGGTATTTTAAACTTTATATATAAACAGTGGATAAAGTTATGCATACTGGATTAATAAACATTGACACAGGTCACTCAGATGAAGCTAGGACCAGGAATATCCACGATAGTTCAGTTTCACTGATACACAGAAACAAAACTCGAAATGGACTGTAATCACATTATTTATGTACTAGCATATAGCCCATCATATGACGGGATTAGTAAAATTTTTAATATTCCAGAACTGTTAAGTACCCAATGAGGCAGGTGAAAAATGGTTTGTTTTTTGGCTGAGAATTATCTGGTTCACTCTCAATAATTTATTTATCGTCATACTCCTCTAGAGTCTCCCGATCCTGTAATGCAGTTTAGAATCACATTGAATTCATTTAGTCAAACCGTGTGGTTATGTATAACAAACACACAAACGAACAAACTTCTTAATTTCCAAATATATAAATTAAAAGTTAGATATTTATTAGTCCGTGAAATAGACTCCTAGACTTATATGAAAAGAATTTATTGTTAATACCGATGGTAAAAGTTTCATTGCAACAAAAAATAATCGATGATTAAATTTAAAATTATCACATATGTACCTAATCTATTATTGAAGCCAAATATAAAAGAAAATCATTTACGTAATATCTAAGTTCAGTGGTAAAAGATATTATAATAGTGTAGACGATATTTAAATAGTTTAAAATATGAAATGATTAAATGAGATGTTTAAACGAATGACGTCACAATGCTAGAAAAAAATGTTATTTTTACCTATTAAGTGATAAATGGATAAATTTAATCGCCTGCTCTTAACCGGGGAAAATAGGGCTTGAAATAATGGTATTAAACTCTCGAAAAGGGGCGAAGGGGTGGATTTCGAACGTTTTAAAGACGACAGTATTTTTTGCTGTGATATGTAGCCGGACGATGGCCAAATGGTTAGGGTGCTGGCCTTTGGAACCGAAGTTCGTGGGTTCGAATCCCACTATGGCGTGGATTTTCGGTTTACTCTCGTCACGTTATTCGGCACAGCCAGATTTTTCTGCCTCGAATTAAAAAGAATTTCAGCTTTATTTTCATTGAGACTTGGATTTCGAAACTCGGTATTTCTCTGCAACTCGATAGTTTTCCTCTACATTCATTGCCTAGCTATGTTGTGCAGGAAGTATGAAGGAAGGTTGGAGCAGCAGTTTCCAACCTAGGAGGAGAACCCCCTCTGTGGAGGCTCCAAAATATATGCTGATAAAACTTTTAATTTTCATAACTGAGAACAGAATTTAAGCTGGTTTATTAGTCTTTGTTTAACACTTTTTATAATATCATATAAATGACGTGCGTTCGAAATATCACAGTTTTAGCATGTCCAAGGGAAATCTCTGCTAATATCAGCTAGAGTTGAGGATTTGATATCTTATATACATATGTGTGTGTGATGATATTTAAACCAACGTAATTTATAATTTTATTTTAAAATAAATTTCGTTCGATTCTATCCTTAAATTGCAATTATTGTCGAAAATCTTTTCTCCTTCCCATCTCATTCTGGATAATTGGTGACTTCGCATAAACCAAAATTTAATTCCTGCTTGCCTCATCCCTCCTTATAAAACTTTGTTTCGCTTCACTCCGCAGCATCACACGGCTAACAATTGAAATTCTGACTGGCTGGCTTACACACCTATATAATGTCGTGTATATGTTTTTCTCGTCAAAAGACCTCTAAAGATGATGCAAAAATTAACTCGCCTTTTTTATTAGAGAAGACACAAACATTTTAAAATGTTTGTGTATTCTCTTCATTCACTCTACTGTTAACGACTGCACCCAATTCGGGATGAATCCCCTTTTTACATTTGTGGTGGGTTACAATGCCCATTACATATGTGTGTGTATTAACATCACAAGATCTCACAGGAAGGAGTTGTCAACTCAACTTCCTGGGCCAGGCCCTCTAGTTCAGCTATAATCGTATTTTAAAATAAATTTCTGGTGATTTTATCCTTAAAATTACAATCTTTAGTAATCTTTAGTAATAGTAATTTTGAAAACACTCAAATTAATCCCTTCATAGTTAAACTGTTCTTATGTAACTTTTATGTAACTTAGTTTCGATTATAGTGTCCTCCACGTGACAAATTCTTACCCTTTTCATTGGCTGGCTCGCTTGCGCCCTCACACTAGTATGTAACCAGTTGTAAAACATTGGCGAGAGGGCCCCAAAGATGGATTTCTTGAATAAACTCAACATTTTTATCTCCAAATTTTTTTTTGCTGTTTCCTTTCAAAGTCAGCGACTGCAACTGTCCAACATGGATACTGTTTTACTTAGTGATAGGCTATAAACACCCATTGAATGCATATATATATATATATATATATATATATATATATATATAATTTTTCTTGTTTCTTTGACATTATAAAAGACAGTATCCTTTTGTGTTTGTTTTTACAAATTCACAGAATTTATTATAGAGTCACCAGATTTTGGACAGACATCCTTTGCAGTTGTTTTTGATATCAAAACCTCATCCGACTATCCTATCTCGTCATATGACAGTATAACGGACCGGTCACCTATAAATATCAATACATGAATTCTTTAGTTGCACTTTATTGCGTGAAAAAATAAACTTAATTCATAACTTAGCACCCAATAACTTACTGATGATAAATAAAAAAAATCTAAAATCATAGTGTAACGAAAATTAGGCTAAACCAACTGCTTAAATGGAAGTTGAGGCAGTACGCCAAGTTCTCCGTAACTACCGCCAAATTTGTATTCCCTGATCCTGGTAACGCTGAGATTTTCTTACGGCTTAATGTCCTGCATTGTAATTTTAGTTCTGTTTTATGAAAAGCATCATGAGAACTGTATGTGATTATAATACACCAAAAAAGGGTAGTTTTCGGTTAGCCGAATGCAATAACTCTCCAAATATGACATTTTTCTACGTCATAATTTATTTAAAATTAAAATAACCAGCAAATGTGTTTAATAAAATACTTGACATCACTAACTTTGTACACCCAGACTTAAGGCGGGCTGCAAAACGTCTAGTACCTTAATATGCTCAAATTAATAAAATTTAATATGATTGAGTATGAATTTTTGTTTTGCAAAGCATTGACGTGCTTCTGCCGTTTTTGACTGCTTGTTTGTGTGAAATGAGATTTTTTACACTGGCTGCAGTGAAAGCTAAATATTGAGCCAGGTTAATAATTGAAAAAGAGATACACTGAGCACTTTCCATATTGTCCCCAAGATTTGACAAACTAGTACTAATAATCATTTATAATCCTGATATTAAAGTTTGGTGTAATAGATGTATTAGGCTTAAATGATTAAGAATGTTATATAAAAATAAATAAATATGCATGTACGTATATGCTATAAGTAAACCTTATTTTTGTAATTTTTTTTCTTTTTATTATTTAAAGCATGTCTATTCTATCTGTAAAAAAGTAAAAATGGAGAGGCGTGGGAATAAAAATTTCTTTTCCGGGAAGGCCTTAAAACTTAATGGTCGGAAACCGTTGATGTAACTACAACCGTAGAAATATGTGATTTGATCTTTCAAAGATCACATACTCCTTTACACACATAAAAGTAATATAATACTTCCCAAGAACGATATAAATGTTATCTAGTTTTCCTTTCCTCAATCAAATTTTATCAGTTACATCAATAAGGTCGTGAAACCTATTTTAGTCAATCCATTAATTTCTGATGATTATGTAATCCTACTCAAATATTTATTGAAAAACACCAAACATTTTAATCGGATCTTCAACCTGCTGAGAAATTTTAAAACTCATTTCCTTCTAGTCATTACTTTAGTTATAAACAACGGATTTTGATTTCCTTATTATTAACTACACGGATATAAATGTTTGTTTCCCACCTTTTTCTACTAATTAAAATGTTATAGGAATAAATCTAATAGTGGGTGTAAGTTAAAATGAAATTATTTAGGCCATTTTCATTTTATTTTTATGACAAGTATAGAAATCGTTTTAATGTTGAGCAAAACGAATAGAGGAAAAAAGAAAAAAATCGAGCAAATTATGTGCGTTAGACGTTAAAAGTTTTCATACTTTGTCTTATTTTATCAGTTTTAAACGGAACGTATACCTGTAAGTATTTTATTAATTTCTTGTATCTGTAAGTCTTTGGGTTTGACTATTAAATATTGTTTTTATCTTAAATATATCAGATTATGTTGTGTTTAATAAACAACAGAGTGGTTACTACATAGAATAATAATTGTGTACTCGTTCTTAACTACGTAGCTTAAAAGTGTAACTTTTGATATGAAAGTTATCGTTCTCCAGCGTTATTTGGTTATTAACGAACTTGTCATATTCTAGATAGATGACACAAAATTTACCTTTTTTCTCAATGAATGTGTCAATTTAAAAGTATTTCTCAACGTGAAACATAAGAGCAAGATAATGTCCTTGAAATGTAACATAAGTGTAATCGAGAATTGTTTTCATTAACAAAATGCTATGACGGATTCAATTTTAAGGAACTTTTTCCCACCTATTGTTTATTCTTGTTAACACAATGTTTATCCTCAGTTTTTAGCTGTGTAAATAGAATGGAATGTAGCTGAACGGCTAGGACGATGAACTTCGACATCTGAATGATAGGTTCGCGTTAGGCACTGTTGATTGTAATTTTAGTTGTTGAATCGACTTTAAACTAAATATTCTTGCCGTTTATTGTTTTCTGTACGTTGAATACAGCTATTTTGAGTTAGCAGACCTAAAATATTTTATATACAACACAAGTTCCAATTGCTTCAAAATGGCACAATCTTTTTGTGGAACGATCTCTTCGTTTCTGTGTACCTTCTTCGCGTTTAGAATACGTCTATTATATAAAGCTTACCTTTAAGTTTTTTTTTTTTCATTTTGTGTGTTAATTAGTAAAATTTGGGATATTCAATCAGTTTTGCAAAACATAGATTTCATGCCTCACAGTTTCTGCTGTGTGGCACATTTGTAATTGGCTTGAGATAGAAATGCCCTTGCCCATCTGTAGTACTATTTCTCCAAAGTAGCAGAATGAAGGATTTCGATTACCTCTATAAATTTCTGAAAATGGTTTCGGTCTTAAATTGAAATTCCTAATTGTCCTATAGGCTCGCCACTTGCACAGTTGCATGTATAGTGTTGGCTGAGACTAGAAACTATAGCGATGCTCTAAACTTTTATTTTTCTGTGGCTGGCTGATTCTTTCTACCAGGTATGTTTTATTTCTTTTTCCGCCCGAAGATGATGATTATGATCTTCGATTGCGTGCATCAAGTGTAGCGGAACACATCCGATATCGGGTCAGACTTAGTGACGGCTTTTTCTGCCGGATTGTTTCTTGGCACGAGAGGATTCCGGCTCCGAGAAAGTGGTTGGTTGCCGATGCGGACGTTGACCGCGTAATTTTTAAGAGGTGTAACATATATACATTGAATCATGATTATAACAATGCTAGATTTTTAAACATTTTAGAGCTTATATGCTGTGTTTTCCCTTGTATAAGTTTCTGTGCGTAAGCCACCGGGGAGTTACACTATTCCCTTCCATTAGTCATACTGGGGATCGTTATAAATGCATGATATAATGTAAGTATTGACTGTCAGTGCAACCTAAAAAAAATTGAGTATTTTTCCATCCTCCTGAGAATATACCCTAAATCATGGAAAATCAAAGAAAAATTCTTTGATGCGTTTGGTTAAGAATCTTCATAAAAATTGATGTTTAGTTACTAAAAGATTAGAATTGTGCGTTTCTCTGAAAGTAACTTGGGGAAATTATATACCTTATAAACAAATATCTTAAAACCATTGATACTTTTTTCTATATTGCGTTCTTTCCTATCAAAATCATTATTTTAAATTTGTTCATTCATTGCTTTTAAAAATTTATAATTTTCTAAGTTGATTTTCAACTGTCAAATTGTAGAGTAATTTAAGATAAAGTCTATAAATGAAATAATGCTGAATATGGGGAAAAAATGTGAAAATTTTTAGTTTTTACCAAGGTGTAAATTTTTAGAAAGTTATTAATAAGTATTCAGTATGTATAAATTTTTTAATAAAAAATATGGGATTATGAGATTATGGCATTTAACATGGCATGATATGAAAAGCTATCTCATAATCTGTGATTCTTACTGCACATTTGTATTTTTTAATAATAAAATAAGAGGCATAAGTTAATCTAAATGTATGTAAATGTATGATAAATATTATTTTTAATCCTATAATATAATGTAATTGTGTCTTTTTAGAGCAATGGCCATGAAGAATCCCAAGGATTAGTCACTATTAGAATGAAGCCAGATGATCAAGGTCGGTTTGGGTTTAATGTGAAGGTAAGTCTTTTCAACTATTGCTTATGGCAAATAGTGTTCAGTGATCTGTTATGCATTATTTTATATATGTTTGTATATCTAAGGGCGAGTTTGTTTTTGAAAAATATTGTATCAATATTACCTATTTAACATTTAAGCTAATAAGAAAGTTACTGAGACAGATTCTATATTTCTTTGCATTTACTGGATTCTTTAGTGTGTTGCATTAATTAACTGGCCATGACTATTCTTAAAAATTTTCAAACTCCTGTAGGATAGTAAAGTTACAATTGGTTTGCTTTATAGCAGTAAATCATATATTAATCATTTCTGCTTTTTATAATAATAATCCTTATTTTAAATTATATAAATTAATTTATGCTTAAAACTTTTAAAAATGGAAAGCCATGTTCATGGTTTCTGCGCACCTGGAAAGTCATGGAAAATCATGGATTTAGACAATGGATTAATTTTGTCATAGAAAGTCTTGATTTTTCAAGTAAAATGAGTAAAAGTCATAGAAAGTCATGGATCCGCTAAACTACCGATTAAAAAAATGCATTGAATTGTTTATTTCTGTTTTTACTAGTCATTTGGCTGAAGTTACTGAGTTTGGTATTTATGTATTATCTTATTGACCAAGTAAAATTTGTTCACCAAGGAAACTCAAAACAAGAAAGCTTAATGGGTGGGTAAACGTATATTATTCTGGTTTTTTCTTAAATGTTAGATTAAAATTTTATTAATATAATAATTATTTTTTAATAAAAAATAGTTAAGATTTTTTGCACAAAATATAAGTTTATTTTTAGGGATATTGTATATAAATGTTATAGGGTTATATTTGTCTATTATTCATGGTCACCTGGATAATATCAAATTGGAAACATTTTGATTGAAAAATTGCTATATGATTAAACTTAGGTATGTAGATACAACAATTTATTTTTATGTATGTGAGTTTATTAACACTTATAAAGTAAGTTTATAGTTTTTTTTATGATCAAATTTCTGTAATTTCTCTAAAATCATATATTTTATTTGTATGTACATCCGAAGTTTTATTCATATATACTTTAACGAAAGCTTTTTAAAGTCATGGAAAATGATCTGCTAAATCAGGGAAAGTCAAGAAAAGTCATGGATTTGAAAAATTTTATTTGGGCAGATACCCTGCATGTTGTTTTTTGAATGTATTTGTGACGCAAAGATAACTCATTTAAAATAACATCAGTATTTATTTCTGAAGCTTTTTGAAAACCCAAGTAGTCATTAACTGGTTTATGAATTGATATGATAATGGTCTGTATTTTAAATCCATGTTAAAAATATTTAATGTTTATGTGAATAAGAGAAAGAATAAATTCATTTGTAATACAAGAACAAATCCTACATACTAAAAAATATTTTTGTATACATTTGCTGTGTATAAAAGGCTTGTTCTACAAATAATAAATTACTCTATTTTATTCCTTCATTCTTTTTGTAAATGAGAATTATTATTTTTATTTTTTTCTTATAAAAGTAGAACAATGTAATGTTTAAAATCATGTAAGTAATTAGATGTATTTTTAAATTTGAAAACTTGTTATAAGTGAAACCTTAAACCCATAGCAGGCCAAAGGTTGCATAAGCACAATTTTTCATTTTTCTTTTCTGAAGTTTTGGGAATATTCAGAACTTTTGATCTTAACATTGTATATTTTATGATTGGTTTTATAATATACAGAGACTAATAAAGCACCTAAATCAGGGACAGATTATCTCATAGACAAATGAGAGGAATATTTAGAGCCTAGTTTTTCAAAGTACCTGGTTAAACTGTTCTTTGAAAAGATTTGTAAATAAGGTTATTTATAAATACTTTATGCTGGTCTACTGTATAATAATAAACATAAACAAAAATATATTGCTTTTTTATATTGTTACAAAGTCTAACCTGTGTTTGCAAGGTGCACATAATAATATAATAGTTTTAGTACTCATATATCAGTTTTACCTTTTTTATCTGAAAATTAGCTAATTTTTTTTCTATTATAATTAGCCTGTTAGTAATATTTGTTTTAATTTTTTTGTATTAGTTTTTTTATTGTGTTACATTTTTTGGGCTCTATTTCTTGTTGGAGAGAGTCGAGGGGTCCAGTAAGAAGAAAATATCTAGGGCCCCAAAGTGGTTTAATCTGTCCCTGCCCAAAATATGTTATAACTGCAAAAGTAATACAATTTATATATTTAAGAAGTGCAAAGGGCATTGCTTTGCTAAAAAGAAGTATGTTTTAGTATTTTTGCTAAATAATTTTGAAATATTATCTCTTTTGGGGATTGTAAACTTTTCAAATACCACAAATATAATAAAATTCTATTTGACACTTAATAGCTGGGACCAAATGTGTTACCATATCCTTACATTTTTCTTCTTAAATATTATTGTGTTTGATTTTTGTGTGTGCTTAGTTAAACCTTAGTTATTTTACAATGTTTTGAATGTTCTTAATAAACATTTTTGTAAAAGTTATGAAGATTTATTATCATGACCAATTATGAATTAAAAGACTTAAATAAATAACTTTTTCTCTTTCTAGATTCTTACATGAGTAGTTTTTGTGCTGATGTTTGTGGTTCTTCATCTTTTCATTATCTCTCTGAATAAGTGATTTTGAAATTTTTATTTGTAGGGTGGAGCTGATCAGAATTTATCCATATTAGTTTCAAGGGTTGCCCCAAATACTCCTGCCGATACCTGCATACCCAGGTTAAATGAAGGTGATCAAGTACTTATGATAAATGGAAGAGATGTAGCAGGATTAACACATGACCAGGTTAGAAATAATATTTATTTGCTGTTTGAAAAACTGTCTATAACTAAGTTATTACTTTTTAATATAAAGAGGAGTAATATTTTTTTCTTCTTCTTTCAGAAAAGTACTATATTCTATCATATTAGAAAATTTTACTTTTGTATAAGAAACACAGTAGATATTGTGCTCTCAAAAATTTTTGATTATTATATTTCAAAAAAAATATCCCTTTGGGGCTTGCCTGAATCCATTTTGACAAGTTTAAGCATTATGACTAAATGTATATACAAAGACACACGAACTTTAAAACTTTATTCGTTTTGACAATCCCTGAGTGAACTTTGGATAGTTTTGTCATAATTTCTGTCCGTATTTATTTTAGATAATGGAAAAACAATTTGCCATAAAACATTTAGTTGTGCTCTTTCCCAATTTCAGCATTCTTTAAAATTAAAAAAATATAACATACATTAATGCTTCAGGTATAGCTAAAAAATTATTAGATTGTAAAGAAAAAAGTTGAAATTTTGTATTAAGATTGTTATAACATCTAGTTGTGCTCCTCTGTTTTCAGTTGCAATTCACATACTTTATAACAAAAGATCTCAGTATAACAGCTATAAATGCTATCAGTCTAGAACAATGTAACTCAAAGATGTTGATTTATTCATATGCAGTTGTACCATTGTATTCTAAGCAATTAAAACAATGCTTTTAAAGTCAAGTTTTAGAGAACAAAAATAAAAATCTATTATTTTCAGAGAATAATTTTGAATTTTTTCCTTTATATTGCTTCTAAGTAAAGAGTAAAAGAAGCATTATAATCGCAAAAAATTCCATTTATAATGAAATATATAACTAACAAAAATCTCTATAGAATGAATGCTAATGCTGCAGGTGTCTGCCATATTAAAATACTTGAGCTCTACTCAGACAGCCCCATAACTTTAAAAATTCAACTAACTTTGAATCTTGAAAAGAATGGGGAAATGATAAATCTGATCAGTGATCATTCTGATGGCACATCATACCACTAATAATTTCTGTATAAACACGTCTTCTGGTGTCAACATCAGTTTTTTTTTAAATATACATGTACTGTTTGTAAATGAGTGGGTATGATGACTTTATTGCTATCTTTAATAATATCTTAATATTAGGATTTTTTCAAACTTAAAATAAATACACTTTGTGATAGAAAATTAAACTATTGTACAGTGTTAATAGTTTAGTTAAGGGTGTAACAGGAGAGGGGAGGCATGGGGTCTGTTATGCCTTGGGTGCTATGGGGCTTGCAGAGGGTTGCCAAATGATCTTTCTAAATATATGTTATTAGCAAATGTGCCTGTGCTTTGCTACGGTAAAATTAATGTATTACTTTTAAACAAAGATCTTTTTTTCATGAATAACTCTAAATTCACCACAGTACAGTTCGAGTCATTGGCATATTTATATATTTCTATTATAAGCGTATTATAACAATATTGAGTTTTTATACTACTATATTACTACTCTACGTTGATTAGAAACATTAATAGATCTTGACATATTAAGTGGTAGAATAGGAAGCAGAGGTTTTGAGAGCAACTGTGCTAATTTTGTTGGTAGTAATAAATGTTGTTCAAAATTAAGGAAATTTATGACAAACCAGATGGTTTTGTATGAAGAAACAAACACACATTCATACTGACAACCATATGAATATAAAGATAACTATATAAAATGATAGGTTTTTATTTACCCATGAGAGTCACTGAAATTTGTACTTTTTGTTGTTAGAATATTATTGATAAACATTTCATTGTAATATAAAAATTAACCAAGAATTAAATTTAAAATTAGTTCTTATATAAAAATGCTATAATTTGGGTCACATAGAAATAAAAGTGAATCACTTTACATCTAAATATCCAAGCCAAATTGAATTAATACTACACAGATGATGTTTAAAGGAATGATGTCATAATGATAAAAAAAATCTCCTGCTTTTAACAGAGGAAAACTGCACTTAAAACAATTACATGGGATTAACGAAATAATAGCACATTGCTTTTTTCACTTAGTTATGATGCAATAAATTAAAAAGTTAATTGTTTGTGTTTAACTGGGGAAAATAATGCTTGGGATAATGACATGAAACACTCTAAAAAGGGGGAAGGAATGGATTTCGAATGTTAAAAATTTGCAAAAACCTTTCTAGGGATATACCTAATAATTTCCCAAAATTTCACGCCAATTGGATGCATGGTTTTTGAGTATTGAGTACAGACAGGCACAAATTCATTTATATATATATATATATATATATATATATATATATATATATATATAGAGAGAGACTATATGTTTTCTGAGGTGGTGATGGGATGCCACAAAGGTAACATGTCCTAGTTGCCAATTATGGTTGTTGCACCACTGAGTTTAGTCAAAGCATTTTGTATATATAAATCTTTCAAACTGTATTTATTAAGTGTATTCTTTTTAAGACATAAAATATATTTTCATCTCTAGCATCTATAACTTTTTTATATCAAAATAGTTTTAATCAGTTTTAGATAATATTTGAATTTTTTCTGATGTTTTTGTTTTCACATTAACAACTTTTAGGTTGTGAAGCTTATTAGAGCCTCCAGAGACAGACATCCTGCTGAACTTCTTTTAACAGTTCGCCCAAATGGTTAGTTACATCTCTTTTTAATACTATATAATTTACTTTTTTTTTCTTACTTTCTCAGCTACCATAACCAGGTTGGTTGGTTAGTTAGTTTTTCCTAATTAATTGTTAACTAATAAATAAGTTATATAAATTAATTATAAAGAAGGAAAAGTAAATTAATATTTTAAAAATTATTAAAATGGAACTTTTGTATAAAAAGGGTATTGTAATTTTAAAATATTATCTTTCTCTGTAAAAATGTTTGATTTCTGTCCTGTCTGTTATTATTGTAAAATTGATTTCAATGAATAAATAAAGGATTGTAAGTGACTTATCTTTAATCCTGTGGCAACCCCCAGCAATAACTAATAATCATATTGTAGATATAAGACTTTCTAGTTTAATTTTTGATAACCAGCTATTAATTCTCTGTATGGGACAATTTTTGAAAGAAGGTTATAATATATGACGCAGCTAAAAGAGATTAATTTTTGGGAACTTGGTTCCCAGGTTATACACTTGAAATACCAAAAATTGAATAAGTTTGTATCTAAAGTAAGCTTCTTGGTTAGCTGAATGGTTAGAGCATCTGTCTGTCAAGATGGTGGGTGTGGTTTCAAATGCCACAATAGTTTTGATTGTCCTGTCATTGAGAATAACATTGGAAGTCCTATAATAAATGGTTAACAAAACCCATGGCATTGTATGGGTGATTGCTTAATAGGTGTGTTTTGCTGTAGTATTAAAAAGAAATATAGAAAATAGCCACAATCTATTACATTTTGATATCTACTATGTGTGTTATTTTAGAAAAGCATATCTTAATGATGGTACATTTCAAATTTTTTAGTTTATGTTGGTGAAGATGTTGAAGAACCAGATTTTCAGTATATTCCTGATGCTCCTCATGTTTCCTCTAAAGTTCCACGTTCTGATGTTCTTGCTGAATCCATGTTATTGTTAAATGAAGGCCTTGAAAGTGGAGCTGTTATTGCACAATTTGAAGTATAGCCTTTCTGCAGCACTTTTTATTTTTAAATATATTTATAAATATTATCTTTAATGTTTGTCATAAAGACCAGGAGCAGCTTAAGCCCCCAAGGTTTAATCTGTTGTCTATTCATTAAATTATGTATTCTAACCAGTATTTGGTGGATGAATTTTTGTATCATTTTGATGCTTACATACAGGGGCTACATACAGCTTATATACAGGTAATTTAGGCATTGTAGCTGAAAGCAAAATTCAAATACAAAAAATTGAATTATGAATAAAACATAAAAAATTGGAGACAGTAAACAGCAAATTTGTCCTTCCTCTAATATTCTGGATGGGGCATTTGACCCCTCTTGCCCCTCCCAAATTATGCCCATGCTTACAATATTTCATAACTGATATAAAATAGATTATTTTTCAGGAAATTTATTACTTACTAGAATTTATGAATGCTTTCTCTTTAAAAGACTAGACTTTTCAAGAGTGCTTTGATTTTGATTTCCATGCATTAACAACTATTAAGACTCTTTAAACTACTTCAATCGTTTAAAAACTATTATGAATTATAAGACTTTCAAACTGTTTTTGTTTTTCAATTACTTTTTAAGATTTATTTTTGATAAAAATTGGCAAGTTGTATTTAATTTGGCAACTTCTGGTCATATTTCTTTTTGTACTGAAGCTGTCAGATTAGATCTCAAATAAACTGTTTTTTTTTTCTTAGCAAAATGTTTGGCTAAATTTGAGGTCCAAACCGAGAATAGTGGTGACAAAATATGTTCTACATAACTTGTTTTAGTTATCTGCTATTATTCTTGATGTATATCACTAAAAATAAATTTCCTCATTTAAAATAAATACAATGTATTGTTTAAAAAAATGCATTTGTAAAAAGGAAATTCTCAAGCTATATAGCATAGAACTGTGCACTTGAAATGTTATCCTCTTTCCTGCTGTATGTAAAAATAACCAGATATAAAATGATTTTACTGATTTTACCATATCAAGTCATTCTGACTTATAAAAGTTATTTTTGTGTTTAATTAGTTATATAGCTTAAACAATTCTAAAAGTTTTCTAAAATACTTTTCGTCAGTTCATATTAGTTACAAATTAGTTTGTTTTCTAATGTTAATTTATCCTATTATCTTCTTTTATACACTATTTTTTTATATTTTATCTTGTACTTAAATTAAACTCTTATATAATAATCTATTTTCAATTTTGTAACTAATATTGTATTATTTTTCATAGCAATTATATCGAAAAAAGCCAAGTATGACTATGAATGATGCCAAACTTCCAGAAAATCTTATAAAGAATCGTTACAGAGACATATCACCTTGTAAGTACTGTCTCAATCACATGTATATCACTAAGCATGTGAATAGTATTAATTCTCAGTAAAACTACAAATGCCAGGCGGGTTAGAAAATTTGGTTTTCATAAAAAAAATTATGCATGCATATAAAAAAATTTATTCCTTCACCCTTTCTTTTTCCATGAATAATTTTTAAGGGTTTTAAAGAGAGTATAGATTATATTTGTAAATATTTGCTAATGTATTTATAGAGTTTTAAAACTATAATATTGTATACAATTTGTTTCAAACTGTTATTAAATATTTCAAGAGATACATAATAAATTATAAAAAAATTTTAATTGCTTATTTATTACATAAATAATATATTGTTTTGAATAAAGTGCATAGAGAAAATAAGGAAGGAAAGTTGTTTTAATGTTTAACTTTTTCCTCAGTAACTGTAAACAAAAAACTCTCAATGTCATTGTAATTGTTTGTTTACCTTATACTGGTCCATTAAGTTGGTTTTTTCTACTAGTCTTGAATTGTCATTTAAATATGATTGTGCCATTTTGGTTGTTTGTAGAATGTTATTATAGTATTCGAACTTATGCACTACCATTTGTAAAATTTAAGTTTCTATATTTCTGTTTATCTTACATTCTTTGGTGTAACTACCTTAGTTAAATCATATAAAGTTAGTTCAAGATACAAATTAACAAGCCTATGGGTTTTATTGGAAAAAAGACATCCTTTTCACCTGAAGTATTGCTGCTCAATTTCAAGAAGGGAGTTAGCAATATCTGTACTTAGGACAATTATTCTAATGTTAATAAGTATGTAAAAAATTAATTCCTTTTTAAAGAGAAAAATTTTTGATTGTTCATAGTTACATCTAGACACTTACACACACATGCTTATTCGCTTTTATATTATAATAAATAGTAATACCAGAAAAATATTGATATTTTCTTAATGTAGGAAATTTTAGACATTTGAGAGAATAACTTAGGCTGTTATTTAAATTTTATATTGTAATTTATATAAAGTAAACCCTTTACTTCTAATTATTTTATAAGCCATTAATGTCAATGTTTAGTTACTATAACCTTAATTTGAATATAAATTTCTTTTGTTGCTTTTATTTTAGAGTAATGCATTGCGTGAAAATAATTTTTGCCCATGTATACAAGCTATTCCTTAAGTTTATACAGATTTTAAAATAGCTTAGAAAATTAGTTCACACCTTTAGATTTATCTAAAAATAAAAAAAAAATGTGAAAAATGTTTTAAAGCAACAAAAAATTTTATTATAAAAAGATTGGTGATACTAAATCTAGTTTTGTGAAAATATCTAAATGCAATAATCTCTTTGAAAGAGAGTGGGAATTGGCAACTAGCTCCTTATTCATTTCTGTTTTAGTACTCTATTCATTGTTAATATAAAACAACTGTACCAAAAGTGCCTCTTCTGTCCTTAGTCAGTCAGAGTTGTAAAAATTTAATTGAAGCAGCACTTCAGTTAAAAAAATTTTTCAACTTGATTTCCAAATTCAAGATATTAGATTTTATTGTATTGATGAGAATGCCAACTGCTTTATTTCTTTTCATTAGAAATACAATGTTTGGCAAGTTTAAAGATGCAAACTCACACCAGGGCATCAGCTTGTAAATTTTAATAATCCAAATTTATATTACATATATATATATATATATATATATATATATATATATATATATATATATATATATATATATATATATATATATATATTAATATATTAACATTAATATAACAGTATAAGTTTTTCATAACATGTAATTTTCAAGGTGATAAAAGTATTTTCTTTTTAAACAGAAAAGTAAACTTAAGTCAAATATTTTTTTTTCTTAATTTTTCTATGAATTTCTTTTGAAAGAATTACTTTTCTCTTTAGACGATACTACCAGAGTCATTTTAGCTGGAAGCTCTAGTGGAGATTATATTAATGCCAGCCATGTCCATGTAAGTAAAGTTAGATTATTTTATTCTGACTAATTTTATTCTTACGTGTTAGACTTTAAGATTATTCTAATCCTAAATCTCTCACCTTAGATGGAAATTCCAACATCAGGTATAATCAATAGGTACATTGCATCACAAGGACCTTTGCCAAACACTACTTCCGATTTTTGGCTGGTGAGAATTTATTATCAATTTCTTCTTTTTAAAGCCATTTTGTTTTGGTTATTTGTGCTTCTGTTTTGCTAAGTGTTTTTTATTTAATATATATCAGGTCAGCTATTCAGGGTTTGTCAAAGTGTGCCTTATTATTATTATTATTATTATTATTATTTAAATTTTTTTTTTCAGAAAGTGGCTTTTTTTAAATTTACTGTAGTCCATTCATAACTTTTACTTTAGTTACAAAATGATTGTTACAGTAATCTTTGTTATAACCAATGCTTGAAGTAAGCAATGTTGTTAGTGCAATCGCACTCAGTGACTGATAAAAGCCAACTGAGCTCAAAATTTAATTGTTTTGTAAGCCACTGAGTGCTCCTGCATTAAGAATACTGCTCACTCGATGAAGCAAAACAATTGTCTGCATACTTTCTCTCTCAATTTGTACCTTACTTATTGACTTTTCATTTTATGCTGTACTCCAATACAAAGGTTTTACTTTCTTGAATGAAATTTGTGTGTCTCCTATTATTTATTCTAATTTCTCTAAGATTTTGTTTTTGTCTTTTTCTCCCCTTTGCCTTATATGTGTGTGTGTTTGTTAGATCTCATTCATTGCAGAATATAAGTAGTATCATATCTTACCTTCTTTTTTCCCCCCCTTTTCCTCTTTCTAGATGGTATGGGAACAGCAATCCACATTAATTGTCATGGTCACTACTTTAATGGAAAGAGGCCGATCAAAGTGTCATAAATACTGGCCTAAACTGTATGATGTTCTGGATCTTGGCCTTTTGAGGATAACTTGCATAAAGGAACAGGAAAGTTCATCCTTTGCATTTAGAGAGTTCACTCTCATAAACTCAGAGGTAAGCTTTTTGTAATTATTTTTCAGATTTTAAAGCGTGTCTTTCTTTTTTTCTCTCTTTCTTTACTACTTTCTAACATGTTCACTGCTATCTGTGAGAAAACTTTTAGTTGGCAAACTGAGTATACTTTCAGGTAGAAAGTATTTTACGCCTTGTCTAAATCATTGATTATGAATATTGTCATAACAAATGAAATGTTTAAAAGTTAAGCATTCTTGACGAACTAAATGCCCTTTGTAAACTGAGTTTAATCACTAATTACAAGATCAAGTGTTAATTATAGCTTTGGCTAAATCTTTTAAATATGAGTATTGCCATTGCAGATGCAACATTTTGCAGTTTAAGTGTTTTGCACATGCAAAGGAATAATTATACACTTTGCATACTAAAACTGATAATTTATTTTTTAAAATGTAGATACAATAACTGAATGTTTAGAAACTAAAGACATAGCTTAACGATATATTCTGAAGATCCTAACAAATAGATTTATTTTGTGTTAAAATTTTAGTAAAATACTTATTGTTAAAAGTAATATGTTTTATCTATATTTAAGAGATCGTGGAGATATTATAGAGAGAATAACAAAAGCAGGTAGGACCTTGGCACACAATAACAATCTATTCTAAACTTTAATAGGCTTAAGTCTTAATAGATTTTTAAACTATATATATATATATATGCATTTATACTTTTATAATGTTTCTACCTGTACTATGTTATATTAATAAAGACAAAACTTCAGGAATATTGGGCTTAAAACCTTTTTTATTATCACCCTTCATAGTGTACATCCATTAGAGGCATTTAAAATAACTAACACCCAAAGCAATATTGTTACCTTATATATTATATAGGGAAAATCCTTTTTAAAGTTATATAAAAATATAACTGTAAAATATTTGAAAACTTTGTTTTCTGTTGTAGTTTTATGTATTGAGTAAATATTTTTATTAGTTCTTGTTACGTTAATATATTTTACTGTTGTAAGAAATCAGCTTTGAATTTTTAGAGAAACGTGTTTTTTGAATAATTTTTTTTTAATTTATATTTAGAATAATGAAGAAAGGCATATCACCCACATGCAATACACTGCCTGGCCTGATCATGGTGTTCCAGATGAAGCCTCTGATTTTTTAGAATTTGTGTCTCAGGTTAGGCAAAATAGAGTTGGAATGGTAGAGTCCACAATAGTTCATTGTAGGTAAGTTTTTTTTCCCTATAATTACTGGAAAACAAATGGGCAAATAAAGTGTAACTGAGAAATCTTTTCTACTCAGGAAATTCATATGTATTTCATTGACTTTTTCCCGCTTATCATATAGAAATTAATTTCTTATTATAAGATATAATAAGGTGCTGCTCTTAAGAATCAAAGTTTGTAGGTCTGAATCCTACTACTGTCACTGATGTTTGTTGCCATTCAGAATCAGACTTAAGCTGTGAATGCCAGTCTCATGTGCCATGGGGCACCAAAATAGTAGATACCACCATTTTAAATCAAACCAAATAGGACATATAGATTGATTTAAATGTTAGACTTTGGATGCACTAAATATATGTTGATATTCAGTATACTGCCTGACTATTCAATTCAGCCAAATATGTCAATGTTCGACTACTAAATAGTAAAGAAAATTCTAAATTCCAAATATATAACATGATGGAAAGTTGTTGGGATAAAAGGAAAAATATTTATTGCTATTATTTAGAAGGTGGTTAATTAAAAAAAAATTAGATATTAACACTTGTATAAATACTGTTTTCTTTTACATTTTGTATGTATTATGTAAGTGGAAACTACCTTCAAACCTACATATATAACAAATTTTCAGCTTCAATTCATTTTGACAAATATGCACTATTTCCTATGAATTTTCATTCATCCCCAAATTGAAAACTCTACCTTTTTTATGTAATATTGTTTTCACCTCAAAATCAAGCAACATTAAGTGTTATCTTATTTTTAAAAAAAAAGTTGTTATATATTTATCATTATTTTAATTTTTTTACATTTTAACAATGAGCTATTGCTGCACTTATTCACTGCAATGAAAATGTGAAAGAGATTATGGTGAAGTAACATTTAATCGTGCATTTTCAGGTTGCAGTCAACTACTTAATGTCAGTATTTGGCTTGATGTTTTATTAAATATCCAGCTGAATATTTGCAAAATTCTGCATTCATTTCAACTCAAGTTCACATCTTTAACTGAATTTCTGCCTGCCTGTATAGATTAAAAAAAGAGAAAGGGAATAAATTCAAATTAGCCAGATGTTTATGCTTTAACATTATGCTTTTACGGTTGCTTGATGGCATGAAAATGTGGCAACAATTGTGATATCATGTGGACTCAAGAAAAACCACCAAATTTACTAAAGTATTATAAGAATTGTCATTTTGCCGAACGATGGTCGATTGATTAGGGTGCTGGCCAGGCATGAAAGTTTTCCGCTTTTAAGCGGAAATCCACTTTTTTGATAGCCTTTAGGACTGTTTCTGAGATCGATGCAAATCCTTCGAGAAATCGTGATTTGAAAATGGGGGGGGGTGTAGTCCTGGTCGAAATCAGTATCTTCTACCGCGTGTGTTCATTGAGATGTATGCTGGTGGAGATATGACTATGCATACTGATTCACTTCCTTTCCGATTGGCTCAACGTACTATAGCAATTACGTACTATATATTGCATGTACCAAACCAACAAACCATATCAGCAATTATTGAATATTTGGTTGCTCCAAATGCTACCATCCAATCATTCTAAATTATTAGGCAGATTCCTCAAAAACTACGGTTTATCCTTTAAATTGTTAGTTTAACTGCTACAAAAACACTATCCTGCTCCAAATCTGCATTTTGGCTGCTATGAAAATTTGTTCTCCTACTACAAATTTTGTTTTGCTGCTCCGAAAATTGCTCCAAAATGCTTGAAGGAGCGCAACATTCCTGTATTTAGTACTGAATCATATTGTGAAAAAGAGTTATGTAAGAGAAAATGTAATCATCACCCGGGGAAGTTCAGTTTTTTTTGTCATTGTCTACTTTCATGCCTGGTGCTGGCCTTCGAAACCGGAGTTTGTGGGTTCGAATCCCATTGTGTCATGAATGTTCGTAGCCATTCGGAATCGGCTTTAAGCTGTAGGTCCCGGTCTCATTAGACCTCGTGTTGCAAAAAGTAGACCATAGCACTCCAAACCAAACCAGAATTGCCATTTTTCTTCTCATTAGCTGTTACTAAAAATTCTCAAATAAAAAAAGTAATAATAACCAATCATTTTTAGATAAAAAGTAAGCTGTTTATTATAGTATTAAATGATATAGAATTGTTTTATTACTGATATAAATAAGTTATCTAACTTACCTAGGTTCTATTATTCTTTAGAAACATAAATAATTGAAAAAGAAAATTGCCTTAAAATGTTAGTTAAATATTTAAGTTGTGTTTGTAAGATAGGTTGTTATGAGTTTAATTTCTTTCTTGGTCAAAATTTTTTCCTCTTAAAAAAAAAGTTAATGTATGTTCTATAATGAATTCAGATTATAATAAAACATGCTAAAAGTGATGACTTCACTTTCACTGATGTAGTTTTTTTTTCTTCTGTCACATTGTGCAGTGGTGATTGTATTGATGCAAAATGCCAATTATTTAAACCAAGAAAATTTTAATGGCAATTTACTTTCAAAAATTATTATTACTATTATTTAAATCAAAAGTGAGTTTTGTTCATTCATTTTTCGTATAAAAAATTCATATTTTTTTCATTCTTGAAATATTATATTAATCTATTTTGTATTGGTTTTAATATCAATAGAATTAATTCTTGAAACTTTATAACAGTGGAATAATAGTTTTTCTTTTGCTTATTTTATATTTTTAGTGCTGGAATAGGGCGAACTGGCGTTCTGATCTTGATGGAAACAGCCATGTGCCTTATAGAAGCTAATGAACCTGTCTATCCATTAGACATTGTGAGATCAATGAGGGATCAAAGAGCAATGCTAATACAAACTACTGTAAGTGTGGAGTTTTATGCTATTTGCTATTGTTTCTGAAATGAAGTATTTTCTCTTCCCCATTAAAAAAAAAAAAAAAAATATTGTAAAATATGAAGCTTAATTAAATAGTTGATAAAATCTGTATTAAAAGCATTCATTAAATTAAATAGCATCATAAATTTTATAATATACTACATAAAATATCTGTCAGTGCATGAACAATTGTATTTATTACTTACAATTGTTCATGGACTGACAGATATTATAAAACATTATAAAATTAAAAATATAAATATTATAACAATAACATTAAAAAACTATAAATATACTATATAATATACTATATAAATATACTATAACTATAAATTATAAAAACATTAACATTATAAAAATATTCTATAACATTATAAAATTAAAAAACAAATTATAATATTACCAAGTTGAATTACCTTTGTTGATAAAGCTTCAGATAATTATGCTATAATTTGTAAAAAGAATTCTGCATATCCTTCTAATAGTCAACTCTTGTCTGATGCAAGTTTTAAACCAGTAGATAGCAAGTTATCAACCACCATAAAAAAATATGACTTAATATAAACAATTAAAATTAAAACTCAATAACTCTAAATTTCAGTATATTACACATGTACGAAAGTTCACAAGTGTCCTATTATGTTTGTTATTGTTGATTATGATACTTGCACCACACAGCAAGTTTTCTTAAAATTCCTGAATCTATATATTACTGTTTCAGACAGCACTAATTCCCTGCCTATAATCTGTGAATGTGAATCTTATGATATTTTCAGAGAAAAATATTGTATAACCTGCAGCAAAGTATAATCCACAGATTTGACTTCCACTTTAATTTCATGTGATTCACAGATATGAAAGATGCATAGAAAACGTGTTGTATCTTCTTGTGTGGGGGAAAAAAATTTAAACTTGATGGAAAATTAATCAAGTTTCATATAATTTTCCAACACTTCTAAATACGCAGAGTCGTCAGAGGATTGATGAAGTATTCCTTCCTTCCTCAGTGACATGACAGCCCAGGATGGGCCTTAGCCTTCTCTAGAATTCCATACCAAGCAGTCCTATCTTTGGCCCTGGATTTCCAATTTGAAATTTTTAAAGATATTATGTCTTTCTCAATGCAGTCTAACCATCTAAGTTTTGGTCATCCTCTCATTCGGGTTCCTATTGGTTTGGCCATAAAAACTCTTTTTGTGGATCTATTGTCATTAAGTCGAACTAGGTGTCCGGCCCATTGATGAAGTATTAGGATTTCATTTAACTTCCACTTCGAGTGCTTTTAGTTAAAATTGTATTTATGAAAATTAAACATGCATTGACTTAACACGTAAATTAGACAAGCTATTCACCTGCAGCGTTAGCTAGAAGTGCTCCCCAGCTAACAACGCTGAACAGGCTTAAATATACACATCTGGTAGGAAATTTACATGCAGTTTTTCAGTCACGGTTAAAACTGACTGAAAGTTAAATGCATCGGATGAATATAATGAATAATGAGGTCATGTTGTAAGGAAGAAATATAGATTTTTTTTTTTAATTTCCTAACAAAACTCTTTTATTTAATGATAACATTTTCTATAAATGAAAAAAAAAATTAACTGAAAGAAATACTTGAAAAATTTTTTATTACTTTTTTAAAAATTAGCATAAACTAGTACAGAAACAATAATGATACAGATCAATTATTTGAGTGCATGTTTAAATAAAATTATTTCAGAAAGTTAATTCTACGTTAATTCAGAATCCTTCAGATGTTTTTGTTTTAATTTGGTTATTTGCGATGTGTTTTAAATTTTTAATCTGCAGTTATGGTGCTATCTGCCAAACTGAAAGTAAAAATCCAATGGAGAATGCAGGAAAGTGCTGTCATTCCATGTTTAATTCTTGATAGAAATAAATATACATAACACAAATTTTTATTTAATCGCATATCTTCATTAATTTACAAGTGAAGGTTTAATTTGTTGTATTTCTTTTAATTTGCCAAAAGGGATTTTTATCCTCATGAACAAAAAAAAAATGTTTTAATATGAGCAGGTACTAACATCTGTTATCTTTAAACCTTTCGTGCCTACTGTCACATATATGTGCCAGCAAGAAGCGCATTCACTTCCCGGCCGACACATTGGCGTGTCAGAGCATTTTCTCGTTCACCCCCGACTGTCACATATTTGTGCCAGTGTTCTGGAACTTTTTAAAAACTATAACTTTTGACACAAGATGGCATTGTATGTCCATATGGTTTTAGGTACATGTAGATTTGACCTTGTACTCAATATGAGAGTAGTAGGATACACATACATGTGGTTTTTGATTAATAAACATCAGGGGAAAGGAATGTTTCCGAATGACATTTTTTATGACGGCTCTTTAAATTCGCATGTGGTGTTTGTTTGTGTAAGCAAGGGAGTTTTATTTTTACTAAAGCATTGTGTATTTCAGTTTGCAGTCCAGTTTTTAGTGGAGAATTCAGGGCTTCGAACCGGAACTGAACCGAAAACCGGAAAAAAAGGTTATTTTGGTCAGAACGAAAACCGGAACTGAACCGAAAAAAATATCGGTTTATTTCGGTTCGATATATCTTTCAGTCATTTTGTTACTGTTACCAACTTATCAATATTTTCTAATTTAACGTCAACTTTATAATTACATATCCGCACTTGTATAAGATTGCAATGGTGGTTTTGGCAGCTCCAGCTACACAAGTTAGTGTTGAAAGAGCGTTTTCAGGTTTGAAATTTATTCTCTGAGACAACAGAAGTAATCTCAGTGAAACCACGTTAGAAGATATATTAATAATTAGAAGCAATTTTCATATGTTAAATAAATAATATATTTTTTACATAATTATTGCAAGTCCAAGTGCACGATGTGAGAGTCAAACGACGAATGTGGGTAATCATGAACCTAGTTGTCAAATGCGATTTTGACAATGGATAACAATGCCAATGCTCGCCGCTCTTATCGTACCTGCTGTTTGTATCAATTCACATAGTGCACCAATTAAAAAAGGAATAAAATCTTCTATATTTTGATAGAATTACATTTTTTGTTTATGATAGAATTATATTTTTAGTACAAATAAGAATATACATAAAATGAAATTATTCATTTGGAACTGAAACGAAAACAGTTATTTTGGCGGAGCGAAAACCGGAACTGAACCGATATTTTGGCGGAGCGAAAACCGGAACTGAACCGATATTAATTTTTTAGTTGAACCGGAACGAAAACCGGAACAAAAAAAATTACGGTTCGAAGCCCTGGGAGAATTAGATTTGAAAGACTTGATCCTTTTTTTTTTCTCTTTATTGTTAGACTTTTGAAGTGTCGAAAGTGTTTAACTGAGCTTGAAATAGCTGA
The DNA here is from genome assembly GCA_032207245.1 of Pardosa pseudoannulata. Taxonomy (NCBI): domain Eukaryota; kingdom Metazoa; phylum Arthropoda; class Arachnida; order Araneae; family Lycosidae; genus Pardosa; species Pardosa pseudoannulata. The sequence goes on along the minus strand of CM063508.1, from coordinate 82,832,736 downwards.
AATGACTCAAAATATTTCAGATTTTGATTCTGAAACAGATTAGGATAGTAGTAATAGTGACACTATAATATATTCGGATTGTTCTTTCTGTTCATATTGGATCTAGTGATTTTAATGATGAGCAGGACATTTCTGGCAAAGATGATAATGATGCTTCGTTTTTTCACATTCCCGGAAAAATCCTCCCAAACGCCAAATGAGTTACTAAGAGTGCAAGGACTGTATCATAGGATTGTGTGCAAATCCCTGTTTTTAAAATTTTTCATACAAAAAAATAATTTTAAATAACATAGTATTCTGTTTTGTAACGTTAAAAGTTATTAAATAGTAAGGAAAGAATGAAAAAAAAAGGTGTAAAATATATATTTAAATAAAAAATAGCTCAAGTAAATAAAGTATCTATAAACATATAATATAAATCACATTCCGTTTAAATACTTTACTCAGCATTATTGAATAACGCGCTGCTACTTCGTTAATTTCATGAATTTAGGCGTAATAGCAAAAAATCCTTCGGCCCAGGATACTCACTCGCAAAAGTGATTGACGGCCTCAGAGAAAAGCACGCGTTTGCGTTTCCCGTTGCAAAAGGGTTAAGGAAAGATATTTGTAAATATGTACAACAAAAATAATTTTTAACAGCAGATAATACACATTAGAAGAAAATTAAAAGTTTTTTAACATATAATCGTCTAATTATAGGCAGGAAATTGGGGTAAATAAAACATAGCTTTGATATAATAAAATTACTGAATAACAAAATGATATCAAATATAAATACATATGACTTTAAAGATATATTTAATAATATAAATATTCAGGATATAAATGTTGTAACACTTTATTTATTAAACATAGAATGGAATTAAATATTGAAATTTCATTGGACTTTTTTAAAAAGAAACTTAAATTTTATCAGAGCTCATAATTATGTTATTAAAAATAATATTTATCAACATATTATGGGTGTGATCTAAGGTGACAATACTTTGAGTATTTTGGCCAAGCTATATATTCACCATTATGAAAGTAATACAATACTAATTCAATGATATACCAATAAATTGATGGCCTTTTGATGACAAACAAATCGCAGGTAATCAGTATCATCTACCCCCATATTCTCAAGCTAATAGCAATAATAGAAGAAGAGAAATAATTATTAAAATGTAAAATTTTTAGGTCTTGATTTGTACATGGTAAAGATATTTTAAAATTTTATATTTGTGATAAACAAATTGATTTTTAATTTAATATATCAAAACTTCTCAACTTTTATATGTAAATCAATTAAGAACATAATCATTATGTTCAGTAATAAATAAATTATAAGAAAGGAAGAAAATAGAACTCAAGAAATATAAATGTTTAAAGAAGTGTTACCGAGAGATTAATCAATTTCGTGTGTCGTGGATTCTGATTTAAGTAAACTCATTATTCCACAAGTTTACATTCAGTGGCTGCTTTCTTCTCATTATTATTACAGCTACTAGTTCTTAATTGTTTATTTTGCACTTTTATTGGTCACTAGTTAAACCAGTTGATGTTTCATTTTTTGCATATTGTCATCATTGCTTACATTAGTTTTTTTTTTCTTCTTCTTCTTCTACCTGTGTCTGTAGATATTTTGCTGCCCCACTTGCTCTACAAATTTTTATGCTTTTTTTTAATAATTTTGTTAGGATCGTTAAACAGATATCATAATGTTGATTTATTGTTATCAAAATACTTGTCCTTCAACATGAATTTTTGTTATGCTTACAACTCAATTGCTTTAGTTTTCAAACTTTTTTTTTCTTCCTACAGAGTCAATATAAGTTTGTTTGTGAAGCCATCTTGAAAGTATATAATGGTAAGTTTTTAATAATTTTTCATTTTCTAACTTAAATGTGAATTTCCTGAAAATTTTAAGATAATTTTGTTTTTTAACTTTACTCAGAAATTTTCCAATCCTTTAAATTAAGAAGTTATTATAAGATAAAACTCTTTGTACACTGGAAGTGAACAGAAACTTTACTTTTTTTTCATACCAGTAATATAATATTGATCCTGAGTATACCCTTTTGGAATTTTCCAGTGAAACAAATAGGCAACATGTGTTTGGAAAGTAATTCAACTGGTTTTTTACCTGATGGTCTGCCAAATGGAAGATTGTGAGGGCAAATTAGATTAGAGGGAGACAACTTTTAGCTTTATAATGCTTGTAAGTAAGGTCATTCTACTCGAAGGTCTAAGAGAAGCAGGATTACTGTTTTCAAAAACATCCAGTTAGTGTTATGGTGCACAATGGAAAAATTTATCAAACAACATTATCTGATCCAAATCTATGATAAATTGCGAAAAAAAACTTTGCTGACATCAACCAAATGATTCAAAAAGCTTATTTGGAGATTGCTCTACTATTATCAAGTTTTCAGGTAAATTAACTTGATTAAAAATTGCATAGGAGAAGGACCTGCTTTGGATCAACATAAACCAGCAAAATGAAAAAATATGCAAATCAAAAGAGAAAACCATGCTCATTGTCTTCTTCAGCAATAAGTGGGAATTCCAAAAGAATCTGTACTCCAAGGTAATGCATTGAATGTAATGTATTGTGTAGCATGCTTGACGGGTTAAGATTCTGTCTACACTCAAAAGGAGATTGCTGTTACCTGGCTGTTGCACCATAACAATGCTCTTAGCTATACCATTTTGTGTATCTGTAAGTTCCTGCCTAAGCAAAACATGGCAAATCTATCAGGTCATTCCTGACCTGTATCTGACAGATGTTTTTCATGTCCTTGATCAAGACCATCTTGCAAGGAGTCTATTTTAAATCCACAGAAAACCAATTACAAAGCCTTCAGAATGTGTAACATGCATGAACAAGTCATTCACAACAGTAGGTGGATGCCCTAGAGACATACTTTGAAATATTTTAAACATTTTCTTTGATATCATGAGTTACTTTTATTTTACAACTTAATTGTATTGCTCTCTAGACTCACCTAGTGCAGAATTAAATTATTGCACTGCACAAAAGTCATGGTTTTAAGGGGTTTTATACAGAGTAAAGGATTTTCTTAAGGGAAGTTCTCAAAGGAAGTTAAAAAAAATTTTTTTTTAAGGAAATGAATTGTTATGACTTGCAATTGGGAATGATATGATATTCTAATCTCAAATAAAACAATGTGTGATTTCAAAATATAATCTTAAACTTTAGTTGGAGTGGTGTAATTAACTAGTAAAAGAAAACATAAAACATGTAAATGTTACTAAATAACTTTGAAAAAATTAAAACAATAGAAAGGTAATTTTTGGCTTTAATACTTTTTCTCCCCTTATTACTAGATGTGTTATAAAATCCTTCTGATTTGTTTTCTTTATTCTTTAGACAAAATAGTGAAACCTTTAGAGGAATACCAAAGGTGAAACTAAGCCCATGTCACTGCAAATGGTGAAGAATTGTGATCCAGTCAAAATTTGTGCCTGCTTTCATCACCAGGGGAGCCTGATGGACAGCATCTCTTTGCCAGTTAATGCTGAGAACTCTAGGCATGTTCAGTGTGCCGTCATTTTTAGATATGATATTTGAAGTGAATTTAGATTGAACTGATTGTAGTATTTCATGGGCATTGAAAATTTTGAAGATTTTGTTAGTAAACACAAACATATACAATATGCTGTATGGTTGGTGCTTCCGTCAACTCCTAGAATGCCCACAGCCATTCTGTTATTTACCATGGGCATAGTTCTGGTATATTTGTATGGGTTTATTTTTGTAGAGCATTTATACATTGTATATATGACGATATAATTGTAGATAATTGGGTGCATGGACTCCCCTCCCCTTCCCTTTGTGTATAAAATTGTCGCATGTTTCCCCCTGTTATGTTTCCTGTCTATGTATAAAAGGATTAATTTAAGCCTTGAAAGTATTATGTTTGTAAAAAGTGTGCAAACCTCTTGTAACTATAATGTAAAGCTTAAGTTAAGGTTGTAAATATATTTGAGTAACAACTAACAGGAATGTATTTGACGCTTTTATATTTGTTTTTAGATTTTTGCAAATGAGATGTTTATTTGACTGTGTGAATAATGCTTTAGTAGTTTGGGTTCTTACAGACTTGCCTTAACTTAGACTGATATTAGTTTTAAAAGTTTTCATACGCATTGTTTACAAATGACTATTTCTGCATACTAATAGTTTTGTTAACATTGCACTTAGATATTGTTTGACATGACTGTCATTTCTGCATGTTTCAGGAGTAGTTTTTTTTTTTAAATTATTTTTAAATCTGAACTGACATTACCATCACATTGAGAAAATTGAAAGTTTTGCCAAAAGTAATAATTGAAGTATTTGAGACTAATAATTTTTGTCCTTTCAAACCTTTCTTGTTTCAGTACTTAATGTGTGAATGAAAATTTAATACTTAATGAAGTGCTAAAAAATTTAATTTTGATAGTAATCTTATAGGACTAAATATTTCAGCATAGCTTGTCAGAAATTTGTTTAAATTTATGGATAAACAGGTTACAGCGTTTTTATAAATTAAGTTAAAATAGGTAATTTAGAGGCAGTGTTAAACTTTATAGTTTAAAAATGAGGTAACTATGTTCAGAACAAAAAGTTTTAAACAAAGTTTCTTTAAAAAATTGGGCATATAATGGATAAAGGGGTATTTTTTACTTCACAAATATGCAACCCATATTGCATATACTTACATAAATGTAAACATGTATCTATTATGCATGTAACTGACTGAAAGAATGAAAATACTTTCAAGTATAGGTGAGTTACAGCCAGTCAAGTAATTTATAGCAAAAATAAAAATATATATATATGTAATTTTATAGCAAAAATGCTAACATCTTAAATACATATAAAATATTTTAGTGAATTTGGCAGATAACATTATTATAAACTTGCTATAAATTCTAAAAAATTTTATAAAAGTTATGACTGTTATGAAGTAGTGTAGGAAAAAACATGTTTTTCAAAAATTCAAATTCGAAGTCCTTAATATATAAATTCAACACCTTAATAAACCTTAAACAATTTGTTCCATTTGTCTTGATAAACATTCGAAATATATTGCTGTAATTTATAAAATTAAAGACTATAAATACAATTTATAGCATCTATTTGAAATGGCATTCAACTTCTAGGTCTACAACTTGGGATTAAACAAGTTTATTTTCATTTATTTTGAATGTAAAATGTAAAAACAAACTTTTAGAAATGTCTGATCTTTAAAGAAAAGTAATAAGAAATTTTGAATTTTTTCACAAGCATCATCATTTGAACATGGTTGGTTACCTTTTAAGTTAAATTTTTTTTATAAAGTCAGTTTGCATTTTTCTACTTTTATTTCATAATGTTTTATTAGGGAGTTAAGTGAATTATTTCATTCCTTGTTTTAATATTAGTGTAAAAATCTTACATATAAAAAATACTGATCATTTATATAATAACTTAATTATCTATAGTCAGGGCCATTCCTTAGCCATTGGTTGCAGATGTACATTTGTATTATTGTTTACCTCAAAATTAAAAGAAAATAATCAATCATTAATAAAACTTTTATTTCATATTCACTAAGTACTAAAATTAGTAATTTCAAAATCAGCATGTTATTATGTTTTGATTTAAAAAAAAATAATATAAAAACAAATTATCTTGTCTTTTTCAAACTATGGAGATCCATCTCCCCTGTTGCACCCATCTGAAATGTGGCCAACGCTATATGTAGGTATATTATAGAATTTATTATATTGAGTTTGTTAATCTCTCTTCTAATCTAAATAACAGTGTGAGTTACACTAACTTTAATTAATCTAAAATATTTAGGCATGAATGATATCATGGCCACTTCTGATTTTTGCTGCCTGTATGCTTTTACACACTACATCCCCTCTAGGAATGGCCCTGTATATAATAGGTAGTCCATACGCAAGCTACTTTTAAAATTTTCTAATGCTGCAAATTCTTTAATTTTTTTCCTTCAAAAATGTGTTATCGCTTATTAAAAAATGTTGTTTTTAATGGCTTAAATATGTAATCTAATTTTGTTTAAAGATAATATTTTTGAAGTAATTTCATCTATTGGAAATGTTAATTTTTTTCAATATCAGGTTTATAGCTTCATAATACTACGAATCATTAGTCATGTCAATGGAAATAGAGTAGCTCTTAATGATACTTTGAAATTAAAAATATACTGTATCAATAAACTTGAGGGTAAGAAAATGTGAAGTATTGTATATGATAAACATAGTTAGCTTTCAGCTATACTTTTTGTTTTTACCCCCTTGCATTGTGAAACTGTGTTGTTACTATTGTATTGAAACCTGCATTTTGATTATAACTTTATGATGGTGCTGGCCAGTTTGTCATGTCTCCTCTACGTACATCATAATTCTGATTTAGTGTACCATTTACTTCAAGGATCTAAGAGAGAAATAAAGTTACTTTTGCCATTTTTCAACTGTTTCAATTTTAAGAAATTTTATTTTATAGATTTGGTAGTCAATTTTTAAAAAGGTTGAAGTGTGGTAGAAATATGCATGTAACTTTTTAACATGTTTTTATGCATACTATTGTATGTGTCTGCCATATACTTAAATTTTTTTAGTATTACATATTTGTATAATGTTTTTATATATATATAAAAAACAATCTTGTAAGTTGTTAGTACTATTGGCTTTCTTTTACTATTGGCACCTCTGTATGTCTTCTTGTGAGGGTTACAGTTTCGTCTGCTAGAAATTTTCATTGTTATTATCCAATTGCACAAACATCTGTATCTTAGAACTCTGAAAACAAACTAATCTGAAAATAAAGTTGTTGAAACATGCATTCTCGTTTTCATTTTATCATTTTACATTTGCATAAAAACATTAAAAAGCATTTTGAAAAGTAATCATTTTATAAACATAAGACAAGAGGGGGGGGGGACTCAGTTTCCGAACATTTTGGTTGAGAGGTTATTATTAACCACTTTATTTATATTTCTTTGCAGTGTAACTTGATAAATTTAATATACTACATAAAATATCTGTCAGTGCATGAACAATTGTATATAATAAAAAATTATAAAATTAAAAAAACAAAATGTAATGTTACCAAGTTGAATTACTTATGTTGATAAAGCTTCAGATAATTATGCTATAATTTTTAAAAAGAATTCTGCATATTCTTCTAATAGTCAACTCTTGTCTGATGCAAGTTTTAAACCAGTAGATAACAAGTTATCAACCGCCATAAAAAATATTATGACTAAATATAAACAATTAAAATTAAAACCCAAAACTCTAAATTTCAGTATATTACACATGTACGAGAGTTCACAAGTGTCCTATTATGTTTGTTATTGTTGGTCATGATACTTGCACCACAGCAGCAAGTTTTCTTAAAATTCCTGAGTTTATATATTACTGTTTCAGACAACACTAATACCCTAATTTCCTGCCTATAATCTGTGTATGTGAATCTCATGATATTTTCAGAGAAAAATATTGTATAACCCGCAGCAAAGTATAATCCACAGATTAAACTTCCATTTTAATTTCATGTGATTCACAGACATGAAAGATATATGGAAAACGTGTTATTTATACTTTATTCATATTTCTTTACAGTGCAACTTGATAAATTTAAATCACAATTTTAGATACACAAATTACTTAAGACACTCTTAATACAATGCAAATTGTTATGGTGACAAACTATCCGAATTGGGAGCAGTGGTGAAATATTTATCATAACTTCATTCATTTAGAGACATTTAATAGTTATGGATTACACCATTCAGGGTTAATTAATCACAAAAGACGTCTGCCTGATATAGCACTAGATCAAAGCTGCTATTTGTGGAAGGCATTAAATGAAACAATGGGGTTCCAACATTTCACTCAAAAGGAGCCACTGAACTTATATATTAACTCTTTTGTGGGTCATTTATTTCTCATACAAAGTTTTCAAACTTTCAAAACAGAAGCGCTAATTATATTCAATTATTCAAACAATAAATTACAGAGCAAAACTGAAGAGAGAATCAGTATTATCCTCGTTATAACAGCAAAGCCAATATATTAATTATAATGGGTTTTGCGCTTCCCTCGGGTGTATTTTGTAAGATCATATAGCTGGGAAGTAATCTTCCCAAGGTCTTCGAAAGGGTTAAAGTGTTTTCTCTTAGAAAGATGTGGGGATAGGGTAAAGCTTTTAAAATACTTTAATAATAACATAGGTAGCATGCACAGAATATTTAGTGTTTTTTTAATAATCACTACAAAATAGCTGAGCTTTGAGTTTATTGCAATTTGCCCTTTAAGTGTTCCTAGTAATAACATTTTATAATGCTTAAAATAAATAAACAATGACATAGGTAGCATGCAAAGAATATTTTTAGTAATTTTCGAAAAATCACTACAAAATAGCTGATCTTTGAGTTCTTTTGTAATGTGCCCTTTAAGTGTTCCTAGTAATAGCAATTTATAATGCTTAAAATAAATAAACTTAAAATGAAAGCAACTGTTGAACCATTATTAACCTTTAACTGCTGTTGTGTGGTCTCACATACTCTACTACATTCAGTCTTAAGCATTTCTTCCCTTCAAACGTATAAGTGACCCTTTCCTTTTTTGCTACGATCCTTTAATTTGCTGTCAACCTCCAAGTTTCATGTCTAAATCAATCTTTTAAACCATTTGTTTTAGAATTCAAGGTTTAGCAGACTGTGTTATAGCATTTGTGGGATTTTTTGTGAATCAAAGAGGATGTACATTTTTAGGATTTTAGCTGTGTAATTACCAATATATTAGTAGTTTTTTAAGATTTCAAATACAGTTCGACAATATTTTTTTCAAATATTAGAAAAACAGTTCTCCTTTAAGTTGGCTTTAAGCAGTAGGTTCCAGTCTTAGTAGGCTTTGTGTAGCAAAACAATAGACCATAGCATTCCAAGCCAGATTTCTGAAATCCCTATTGAAGGGGAAAACTAGACTAGCAGTTTTGAACAGTATAATTTTATTTTCTTGTTGAGAACTAAAATATTTGTGAGGTCTAATAATATTCACTAAGATATTTTAATTGTTTCACATTTCCAATTTTTCCCACGAGGAATACTTATATTTCTTCTCTTAAACACATTATTAATTCAAACAAATGACGCTTCTATATCATGGTTTATGAAGGAGCAAAAAAAGAGAAAACGAAAAATCACTTTAACTTGTACAACTCTCTTTTAATCAGTTATTTGCAATCTCATAAGATATTACCCATGTATTAACAACACCTTTCTTTTCAGAAAAAAAGTTTGAGTCATGTCGTTCCTTAACTTCAAAGAAAATTGTGACTTATAATTTAACAGTAATTGGCGCTTACTCTGGACGTTGCGAGTCGGGTCGAACGTTCGTTGTGATGTCACTTTGACGTCAGCTTGATCATTTGCTCACATAATGTCCGCAAGCTGACGTCAAAATGAAGTCACAACGAAGGTTCGAAATGAACCGTAACGTCCAGAGTAAGGACCTTCTACTTAAAAGGCTATTATTTAAGATTCCGAATCACCGTAGTCAGAGTTAACTGAATGATTATCTTTCTAATTATCTAGCATTTAATCTACGATTAGTGTAAACTATGATGAACCTGAACCTTAACTTTAGATTCATAAATGAATAGAAAACCTTCCAAAAGGGATTTTAAATTTTTTTAATGTTATCGACCAAGAAAATAATACAACTTAAATAATCTAATTTGGCAAGACTTTGCTTTAAATATATCTTTATTTCAATTCTTATTTTGGTAAATATGCTTATTTATTAGAAAGAATTTATTTTATGGTTTTACCCAAACGATGCCCACGCATGGTATTCAAAGTTCATTTATTCGATTCAAGTAAATTAAATTAATTAAACAAAATAATAACAGATAATAATTAGTAAATAAATTTGTGAAATATTGGTTATATATTTAGTTTTCAATTTTTATTTTTAAATTTACAGAAACTGATCTTCAATTTACCACAACCAATGCTATATGTTTAATTCATTTAATTCTGATTAGTACTTCAATCACTTAATTTACCTTTCTTTTTTATTGTTATTTTTTAACATTCTGCTCCTTCAAAGTGGTTAAAATATTCTGGAGAATAGTTTTGATAACAATTTTAAAATGCCCCCACCCGGTAATAATTTTTGTATTAATTGAGGAATTTTCGCTAATCTCTCCATTTGGATTCTTTACTGACAAAAAAAGGTCATCCGTCAACATATCGAAGTAATTTATGCTGGAAATTTTCCCTTTTAGTTCGTCGTATAACCACGGTTTCCTATCCAGGAATGAAGCCATTGAACTGCGTATTTTCATTCGCTTTGATGGAAATCCATTGAATTCATTAGTTTCGAGACACAGTATCTTGAACTCATTGATATTACTTTTAGAGGGACCGCAGGAGGTAATTTCGAAGTAGTTCTGTCCAGGCAAAGACAAGCCCTCGCGTTTTGTTCCTAACATGTATAAACATTTATTTTTCCGAGCCTTCTGTTTTCGTTTGTTTTCAGGAAGAGATTTGTCAAATTTAATATTTTTAATTTTGTTTTTTAAGTTGCACCTCATCCCTTTCAAATTCGATTCTGCGAAATACCTGTTCAAAAACTTCACCATTCCTTCTAAATCATTTCCTTTCTTTAATTTCAGGGAACTTTGGAACAGAACTAACTGCTTAACTATTAGTTGTCTGACGTCCTTCTTTTTATACTTAACAAATGCCCTAGCATGTCCCCTACACTTTTTCTCTCTGAAGGCATTTGAAGCCCTCGTGGTGTTATTTTCTGTCTCGTACTCATTATTGCGCCATTCCTCTGATTCTGCATGATTCTTCATTATACAGTTGCTGGGTATTTCAAGTACAGATGATCCTGTTAATTCTTCTATATTGATACAAGATCCTGATTTCATGTAATAGTTAACAGTTTCCAACCACTTTTGTACTTTTTCTTCACACGTGGTACAGTTCTCCGGTTTATTTAAGACAAAATTATCGATTAAAATATCCCTATCTTTGTCTTCTGCGTTACTTTTTTGATAAAATAATCTTTCTTGGGCCAGTTTCAAATCATTTACAGTAATCCCTCCCATAAATCTTGGCTTGTGAGTAAAAGGAGTAATAGTTTGACTCCTTGGTGAAAGTTTATGTGGAACACTCAAGGGAGGCAATCTGATAAATTTTAATCCATTGTTATTAAGATTCATCGTCATTCCCGCCTCTCGTATTTGCAGTTGTGATTTCGGTTTTATGTCGTAAAGGTTTGATACTATTTGTTGGTTAAAATTTTCATAAACAGCAGGCTGAATGGCATTGCAACTCTTAACTATATTTTGATAAAGTCTAAAACGTACATTAGTTTCGCAATTAGTTTGCAATAAAGGTTTATCGGCCTTCCAAGCACTGACATTTTGGAATTTCAAGTCTGAATTTTCTTTCATACTTATATCCCATTTTGTGTTCTTCACTTCATTTCGATGAACAATAAAGTTTTCTAATCCAACCGCATCTCTTTTTGAATGTAGTTTTGAGATGTCGGAAACATCTTTAGAATGAATCTGTTGGTAAAATACTCCAGTGTTGATTCGGGGATACTGCGGATTTATTTGCATTGAGGTATTAGCCTTTTGGGAACATTTATAGTTCCAGTTATTTATAGGTGCAGACGTCTGAATGAACCCTTGAGGGGGTATACAAGTCATAGGTGATATAGGGACTTTCCCCTGTACCTAAGAGGAAAAAACTTATATAATAAATTCTGGAGTTTATTATTACCTCTCTTAACTAGGCACTAAAGATTGAAAAGTAAATGGAATGGTATATTCAAATAAGATGAATATATATATATATATATATATATATATATATATATATATATATATATATATCGGTAGTAATCCTCACTTTACGAGCGAGTTCTGTTCCAACGGCTGCATCATCAAACGAGTTGGTCGCTAAGTGTTAAATTTACATCGGGGAATGAGGCTATTATAATTTATAAAATTTATAATATATAATTTATATATACTATGCAATATAAATATAATTTATAAAATCAAAACAGCTGTGCAATAAACTTAAATATGTATTCATATAAAATATGATTATGTACACATTTGTTTATTTAGTTACTGCTGTACAATGTCCGCAATGTACATAATGAGGATATGAACGATGACCCAGAAGCTGTGACTTCAAGGGCGGGGATTCTGGGATGCAGCAGTCAAAAAGAAACTCGTAAAAAAGTTTGCTTTGTAAGGTACTCTTTTTCTTTGATAAATTTATTTATAGCACTTTAAAGTTCATCTATCCCACGTTCAAATTTATTAAAATATTCAGTATTTGGACCTATAACCTCAAGCTTCAAACCTCAAGTTCCAAAATAGCCGCTTTAATTTTAGAGAACATACCAACTACGGTGAATTTCTTTTGCATTTTGTTTTCAGCTTTTTCTCTTCTAAACGCTACATCTCTTCTAACTCTGTTATGTCTTCATATCTTAGCTCTCCATAGTGCTGAATTGCTACTTCTTAAAAATTTAAGAATTCTGAAGAGTTTAAAATTAATTTAAATCCGCAATAATATACCTGGTTCTTTTCAAAAATAAACGACTTGGAACATTTTTTCACTAAGAAATTTTAGATATGAATAAAAGAAATTTATTTACAATATATATATATATATATATATATATATACAAGAAAAAAAATATTTAGCACTGCTTTGGAATATTAAAACTGGTCTTAGCCCACTGCAGTTCCATCTCCTCTTTTGGCACCCACACATCCAAAAATAAAAGGGCCTCGCTTTTGGAATTTTAGTACTCCTCTCGATATCCTTTTCTGAATATCACACAATCCCTCTAAATATCGCCCTACCCATCTCTCTAAAATCGATCCCGGTTTAGCGTGTTTCTCGCATATATATCCCTTTACATTTTTTTCTTAGCCTCTTCTTGGTTCTGTCCCCATTCAGAAATTTATCCACTCTTAAAAATTCAGGTGGTCAGTTTGCAAAATCGGATATCTCGTTGGATTAGAGCCCCCCTCTCTCTGATCCAGTTCATTTCTAAATCCTAATTACAAATTTTCTGATGAAAACCTGGATAGTTAGATTTTTTTTCTGAATCTTCAATAATCCCTGTTAGTTTCTACAACGGTTATTATTAAATTTTACTGAAAGGGATCTGAAAAGCTAAAAATGTACAGGTCGTTTCGGCAATTTATCCGGCAAACAGTCGATATTGTAAGCAAGCAAACAAACAGTTGACTTACTTGCTGAGGTGTTGGATGACTTGAAGAAACCTTCACCATAGTATTCCTAGGCTGGCGGAACATGTATTGTTGCTGTCTAACTATGGCTTGAATTCGCATTGCTGATGCCAAGGGCGGAGGAGGCACGCACATGTAAAAACGCAATGGCATTATCAGTCCTTCTGGAGGTACCATAGGATCCGTCTTTGACGGCAACTCATGGATCGGAACTTTCACTGTGGCATTTTGAACACCAGTTATTTTCATAGCTGTTGACATGTCTCTTTCGGGGAGATTCAGGTGAATACGACGGGGAAAGAGCTGTTTAGTCCAATCTCCATGTGCCTGAGGGAAATAGCTTTTGTTTTCTGTTTCTGCAACGCTTTGTTCTGAACCTGGAAGGTATAGTGATTAAATATCTTAGAGCATTATTTCTATTTTCGTTTTGGAGAAAAGGATTACCTTTTTAATGTTCTCACTCTGTGTATAGCGTTTATGTTGTTTCTGAGCAGTCATCCAAAATGATACTTTTAAAGAACTTACTTGACTCCATGGAGGTTTCGTCTATTGTTTCTAAAAGAGATCCTAGTAATCCCACTGCTACATCTTTGGGAACATCTATTCTTTCAGATGGACATTCTGAACTACAGAAGAAACATTTAAGTTAATGAGAGATGATGTGGAATATCAAAAAGACATATCTCAAAGAATCTGTTGATTTTATCCAACATTAATTTAAATCTATAAATGAAAGAATTATAACTGTGCTTTGTAGAAAAATATTGATCGTGTGTTTCATTGAATGTTTGTATTAAGAATCAACATATCCCATTGGTAGTTCAAGTTCCATATATATATAGTACTATTTTGTCAAAAAACTAAAAGCCTAAAAAACTATTATGTCTGTAAGCATACTATAGATATTATTTTATCTCTAGCTACATATAGGACTAGCTGTAATCTCTACAATAAAAAGGAAACTTATTTATTTAGGTTTTAAATTTTATTGGAAAAAAATTTCGCAATTCATCAAAATAGTGCACTATTGCATCTGTATCATCAAAATAGTACTATAAGAGGATAAATATAAATATGGGTCCTTTCATACACCAGAATGGACAGTTTATCAATCGAATGGCACCAATAAATTAGACCTTACCATAGTTTAGTCCGTCCGATATCTGAGTAAGATAAATGAGACAATATAAGAATCATATATCGTTTTTCTATATTTACATAATTTATAACAGAAACGTAAGTAATTAACCGTACATCTAAGTTATCTAGGTGATGGATAAAAAGATAGCGTAATGACGTTTGAAACCAAAGTTTGAAGTTTCAAAGCTTCATACTGGTAGAGATATTTATAGGCGTTTGTAATCTGATTTAATCATAAAGTATCGGTCTAATTATAACCGTCATATAGTAAAACATAAAGCATAGCGCTCGCAATGAACCGAACAAAACCCTTTCTACCCAAATTCTTCTGGTACCTCTAAAATGCATTTCGTACGAACTATTCACAGCTTAAAATCAGATACAAAATCATAATCAAAATTACCAGAATCAAGCAACAACAAAGTCTAGAACAAAAATTTCCTTAGTCCTAAGGATAACTCCGAATAAACTCAAACAACATTAAACTTTTTTATTAAATTTGTAAGAAAATACTCATGTTTCATGTTCCAAATTGATTCATGGGACACTGTTAATATAATGATCTACATATCCATCCCCTCAATGTTATGTAGATCGTTACAGTCTTACAGGCGTTACGAAATTAAGGTGGTTATCCGAAGTATTTCCTTAATTCGTTTGTCAACTCTCTAAGAAACATCCTGAATTGATAATCGAAAAATTGTTTTAAATTGGCTGCATACTTTCCTACGAGTAAAACCGAAAGGGAAAAATTACACTGACAAAAGTTCACTTTTTAAAGGTAAAATCATGTAGAAAATTTTCGGAAACCATACCTTTTTCTCTGCCGAGACCTCCTTAAGAAATTAACTGTGATCAGGGAAAACTGCTGATCTTCGGAAGATTCTTTACTACGGTCAGGAAACATCTTGTTTTGATTAGACCAGATCTTCCTAACATTATGAGATGCTAACTTTAACCAAAGTGCGTCTATTTCATTCAGATCCATTATAAATTCTTCATCTAATTCAGGTTGTGGTAGAGACAATAGCTCTGTTCTTGAAATGGGCTCCTTTGGAAGCTGTAATAAAGTAAATATGTATGTGTGTATGTGTACTTTGTAAGATAAAATCTAGTAAAATAAAAAGTCTTTATAAACTTGCTTGATTATTCTGATTTCAACGAATCAACTAAAATCATCTGTGTGAAATTGGGGTGCATCTTCTTTGAAGGCCACACAAGTGGAAGGGTAATACAATCCGAGAATAGAAAAGAAAATGTACTGTTCAAGTGCATTCACATGGAGTCTATAAAAGCCAAATTGGGCAAAAAATCATTTATGGCAGGTAAGTGTCTAGGCCAATAAATCCCAGAAGTCATAGCTGAGGTCAACACAGCCGAAGGGTAGCGCAAGAAGGAGTCACTAAAATGGACAGGACTGAACTTTACTAGACAAACTTCACCAGTCCTCTACCAAAAGCCTTGAAAATTATGCACCATAAAATACTTTAACAGGAGAATCTTGAGCAGGTAAGTCCTACGTCATAATGGGAAAGGATTGAAAGACTGACGAGAGAGAGAGGGTGGGGGAGGGAGGAGAGTTGAGGATGATCAGTGACAAAAAATCTCAGAATGACCAAATATCTTCTCAAAATTTTGGTCTATTGCCTAATGCATGATCTAACGCTAAATCACATGCCTTAAAATAATAGCTCCTCTCCATTCTTCATCACGATGTCTATTTTCTTCTTATAGCTCTTAGCTTGATCTACAAGAATCCCCAAATCCCCTGCATTCTGTCAATCATTTAACTGCTCTGTCTCAGATTCCCGGTAAGACGCTATGCCTAACGCTAAATCACATGCCTTAAAATAATAGCTCCTCTCTATTCTTCATCATGATGTCTATTTTCTTCTTAAAACTCTTAGCTTGATCTACAAGAATCCCCAAATCCCCTGCATTCTGTCAATCATTTAACTGCTCTGTCTCAGATTCCCGGTAAGACGCTATGCCTAACGCTAAATCACATGCCTTAAAATAATAGCCCCTCTCCATTCTTCATCATGATGTCTATTTTCTTCTTATAACTCTTAGCTTGATCTACAAGAATCCCCAAATCCCCTGCATTCTGTCAATCATTTAACTGCTCTGTCTCAGATTCCCGGTAAGACGCTATGCCTAACGCTAAATCACATGCCTTAAAATAATAGCCCCTCTCCATTCTTCATCATGATGTCTATTTTTTTCTTAAAATTTAGCTTGATCTACAAGAATAAATTGCATTCTGTAATATTAATCTCTGTCTCAGATTGGTAAGACGCTATGTCTAACGCTAAATCACATGCCTTAAAATAATAGCTCCTCTCTATTCTTCATCATGATGTCTATTTCTTCTTAAAACTCTTAGCTTGATCTACAAGAATAATTAATTCTGTCAATCATTTAACTGCTCTGTCTCAGATTTAAGACGCTATGCTAACGCTAAATCACATGCTTAAAATAATAGCTCCTCTTATTCTTCATCGTCTATTTTCTTTTAAAAATAGCTTGATCTACAAGAATCCCAAATGTGCTTCTGTCAATATTTAACTGCTCTGTCTCAGATTGGTAAGACGCTATGAATAAATCACATGTAAAATAATAGTAATATCATGATGTCTATTTTTTCTTATATAGTTTTAATATTTGTAAATATATGTTTTATGGTCAAAGTACATTTTTTACTAAACCAAAATTTTAAACGAGGTAATTTACATCAAATAAAAGAAATCTTATGGTATACTGTAGGTAAACTTTGATAGGGGTTCTTTTACAGTTGTTTATATGTGCACAATATATTGCCATTTGGCTATTGGTTCTATTTGCAACATCACGTGCTATTGAGCTGCTTACAAAGATAATTTTTGTTTCCAAAGACTCGACTCATCACTTTGCTTTAAAAAATAAAAGACTGGAAACAATTCTGTGGCTTATTTAAAATATATCGAAAGCCAGAACTGTAGTGCTATAGACAGGCTTGAAGTAGGATAATGGACTAAGGCCCAGTCTAGACTAAAATAGTCACTGTCTGTAATATAGTGGTTGATTATGTGATAAAACTTGTTTTATTGGTCAAATACATTGAGAAAAAATGTATATAAGAGGTAAAGGAATATTTTAAAACAAAATGAATACATAGTTAAGGGATTATCAATTATTTGGTTTGGTTGTCAGTTTTTTTTAAATGAGGAATAATTAGACCAGGACATACTGCTTATAACCAATTCCGAACTTGCACGAACAACCATGCTAGCATTGGGATTCAAACACGCGATTCCCGGTGCCGAAAATTAGCCACCTACCGATTTGGCAATCGCTTTGCTCAATAATAAGTCCTTTACAATACTTTATTGATTATAACAGGGGCGTACGCAAGGGGGGGGTTAAGGGTTTAACCCCCCTCAAGCTCAGACAAAATGACAAAAATAAAAATTTTAGTTGAAATTATGCGGGCTATTATTTTTTAGAATTAGGAACACCCTTGAAAATTATGAACACCCCCCCCCCCTTGAAAAAATTCTGCATACGCTACTGGATTCTAATAACTTGTTACGAGGAAACTAGTTAAAAAGCCTGTAAAAACTTGCTAAAATATAGATACAATAGCCAAAAAATAATGAATAAAAGGAATAATTAAGTATCGTGAATCTTTCGTTAGCATAAATTTCAAAAGTTTATTACTGAAAGTATTTCAAAATTTTAATTATAAATAAATGAAATTTTACTTCATTTTCTAAAAACATTTCTTTCAGTGGGATTTTCTACACTAAGTATTAAGTTATAATGATCTTTATATTAAAAAAATCTGATGTGAACACATGACTTCTTTGTACATTATCTCTCTTTATTTTGTTTGATGCGTCATCTGAATTATCGTTTGCACATTCCCTTCAAGATTCAAAGTAGGTTTTGTTTTTCAAGGTATTCATTTAGTCTGTATAAAGCTCAAATGCTGCCATCTGGTTGAGATCCACAGCGTTAATACTCGTTCTAATGACACTTGTTATAAAGTCATTTTGTTCTAACCAGAGATTTTAAGCAATTACGATACTTCACTCCCTCTATGCCAGGAGGTAAAATGATAAAGATTAAGAATTATTATTATTATTATTTTGCAAATAACAGATATTTTGTTTATGAAAAATGGGCTTGACATGCATTATTCTACTTGTTAAATAGCATTGTTGCAATACGTCAATAATTTTGAGTCAAAATGTTTTAGATTGGTAGCGTTATTGGATGTTATATTTAAAATTTTCTTTATACAGATTACAATAAAAAATGGAGATGCTCAATATTTTACGGCTAATTGTATTTACGTTATGCCCTATACCATTGATGTACTTTATGCTGAAATTTTCGATAGAGAGCAGATTGCAGTCAAAAGGGGGAGTTTTTTTTGTTTAGAGTGCTACGTTCTACTTTTTGCAACACGAGGACTAATGAGATCGGGACCTACAGCTTAAAGCCGATTCCGAACGGCTACGATGCGATTGTGGAATTCGAGCCCACGAACTCCTGTACCGGAGGCCAGCACCCTAACCAATCGGCCATCGTTCGGCTCAAAAGGGAGCGTGAATAACTAGATATTATAATAGTCTTAAATACAATTTTCCTCATTTTACAACGCATGGTTTTTGAGTTATGACCTACAGCGTCATATGTCCTAAATTGCAATTTTTTGTTTTATAGTGTAGATTGCAATCAAGAAAAAAAAATGCACAACTAGACTATATTAAACTCCTAAACGCAAAATTTCAACATTCTATTACTTATCGTTAATGATTATTCTGTCCATCTTTAATATATGTTACACTGAAATTATTTGTTAGTGGGCACAGAGTAATCAAATGAAGATGAGCAAAACAAGATATCATAAGAGTCCTAAAAGCAAGATTTCAACATTTTACAGCTAATCGTTTTACAGTTAGGATGCTCAGAGTCAATAGCGTTATACATTAGTCTCTAAAATTCGAGTCTTGCTTGTTCGAGTTTCTCAAAAATCCGAGTTCAATCATACTTACCAAAGAAAAAATAATAATAAATTCATTTTCGAAAAAAGGACCATTACATGAAAAAATTACTTCCGCTGTTTTTTATTGCTGTTTTTACCGAACTCATGTTCACTGCGCACGCCGAAGTTATTAGCAGAAATCCTACCTCTCAAAGAAAACAGGTTTTGTATTCTTCCCAGGGTGTGTGTATGTGGGGGTCATGTTGTTTCAACTTGTAGAGAAAGTTGTTTGTTCAACTAGACTTTATTCCCTCTATTTCAGACGTATCTTCTCACATTCTAAAAAAGTTTAGTTGTACAGAATGCATTTCGATTTTGAGTTACGCTACTCAGAGTCAATAACTTTATACTGAAATTCTTCTTTATATAGAGTATGGATTGCAATCAAAAGGGAAGGTGCAGTGCTAGATAATATAAAGTTCTTAATACAGAATTTCAACATTCGTTAAATCGTTTTTCAGCTAAGAGAAATACATACGTACGTATGCTCATGATTAAATAGTCAAGAGTAAACTAGTTATGTCTAGTTCAGGAATGGTAAAAATTAAAAATTAAAGTTTTCTTGTACGCATGTACAGACGTAATACTGAAA
The DNA here is from genome assembly GCA_032207245.1 of Pardosa pseudoannulata. Lineage (NCBI taxonomy): Eukaryota > Metazoa > Arthropoda > Arachnida > Araneae > Lycosidae > Pardosa > Pardosa pseudoannulata. The sequence continues at coordinate 82,812,666 of CM063508.1, read as the reverse complement.
CTGGTAAAAATTCAGCCAGACATAAGTACAAAATAAGTACTTTCGTTTAAATCTGACAACTGAAATCTATCTTGATTAGAATACTTTACTTTGTACAAGAAATAAAAAGAGTGTATGATTCTTACTTGCTCGTAATCAGTTATAAAAGAGATTTCCGAATTCATAATCTCGAGCACAGATTCATTTATTCTTGCAACATATATGAATCTTAGGCAGGTTTTTATCAGTTCTTCCGTCCACGAATCCAGTGGTTGAGTAACACCTGCGATTCGTTGGGCCCCCTCGAGAACATTTTTAATTTTATTCAACCAGTCATTCAGAGATCTAAAAGCCAAAAGATGGATATTAAAGTTAACTAGTCTATTTCTATGGCATTGAAGCCATGAAAGTGGAGCAAATATCGCAAATTAGAACTTTCTTTAACAGGAACATTTTCTTGGGTTTAAATTAAATAATCGGATTTGCAATAGAGAGTTCGCCGGTTAATATCAGACACCCATGTTTCATTTACGAAGGTGTAAACATGTGTCAAGTAATAACGCTTTTATTATATACAAGGTATCAGACATTGTCTTGCGTCTTTGTTAGACGTTTGGCTCTCATTGCATTTCTTCTCTCTTTGTTTTTCTTATATGAGTTTAAAATGTGCAGTTATAATTTTGGTATTTTATTTAGTGGTTTATTCACTATCCAAAGTTTTTTAATCTGAAACACCCATAAAATGATTCAGCAGGAATTTAGTTTTCAAATTAGAGGATAAAAAAGAATTTATGTAAGTCAGTCCTAAAGTTAGTTGCAGTACTTGGTGAAAATCTACTTTAAGAAACATTTTGATAACACTGATCAGTATCGAATGACATAGCGGCTTTTACATGGGAATTTTAGTTTGTCTGATAATTTACTATGAACATGTCTTGGCAGCTGAACTTTGGATTCAAATTAAAAGTTCGTACATAAATAATAATAATAATAATTATTATTATTATTGTTGTTGTTTTAAGTTTACGAGTGTATCTGGCGAAGAGGTGTTACTGCTCTGAAATTTATCGACAGTTGCTTGAAACGTATGGTGAAAATGCGTTGTCACGTCAAAGTGACAATGCCAGATCTTCGCATGCAGCAAAACAAATGTGCCAACTTTAAAGAAAGTTTTGGTGGGAAGTATAGGATAACTATCTTTATAGCTCAAACATTTCACCTTCTGACTTCCATGTTTTTGGTTACATGGAAAAAGACTTTGAAAGCGGCGATACCTCTTGGATCATAGCGATGACCAAATGAAATCAGCTACCGGGAATGGTTATCGGACGTTAGATTTTGCATGTAACTTTAGGTTACAAATGAAGTATAGTAAAATTTAGGTACTATTTTGTTCTTTTAAGCAGTGTAACTATCTTGAGTGACAATAGTACAAAAAGAAAGATTTTGAGCAGGACGTTAAATCATAGTTTTGTTTGGATCACTACGGTCTACTTTTTGCATCACAAGGGCTAATGAGACCGGGATCTACAGCTTAAAGGCGATTCCGAACGGCTAGGAACATCCATGCTACTGTGGGATTCGAACCCACCATCTCCGGTACCGAAGGCCAGCAGCCTAACCAATCGGCCATCGTTCAGCTAGTTTTGTTTGTCTATCATTCCAATTAACGAAAACACAAAATGATTTAAAATCTCTTTAATTATAGGTCTGAGGTTATTAAACACTAAGCTTAGACCAAAAATGATAAGTTCATTAAAATTGTGTCTAGATATGTCTAGTATCGTTTCAAGACTCTGTCATGTTCCATCTAATAAGGTTGTAATAAAGTTGTTCTATGCTCTATGCACTCTCCCGCTCAGTCGGCAAAGGCAAAGCTCTTGCTGGAGAGTTGTATCTTTCAGAGTCCGAGGCGGCCTAAGATCCATGGTGTTCGTTAAAGGTGACTGGGGCACGTAAAATATGTTCGTGATCACAATGTTCTTTAAGTCCTCAATCAGTACCTCTGGGGGTGATAGACCAATGTTATGGGTCTTCTGCTTGGTCCCTGATTCTAAATTACAAGGATCCACTTGGGCGAAAGTTGTGCTTTCACTCTTAAGTTGCTCGTTATAAAAACGAAAGGCACACCCTTTTGTCTTAATAAGAGTAGTGTATGGCTTAATTGTGCTTGGTTTGACGAAGTGGCATCAGAAACAACAAGATGCACTCTTCCTAATTTAATAAATCTGGTTTAATGATATTCAGAAAGGAAAAGTCTCGACTGCTACTAAAAGTGAAATGTTCTCTTCAAAACAAGTATTAAAAAATGTTTTTCCAAAAAAAATACTTGTAAATAATACTGTAAAGCGAAGATTAATTCATGAGTTATAAATTTCAAAGTCCTTGAAACAAGCTTATATAAACAAAAATGTTCCTGGGTAATATCCGTTTCAAGTATCAATAAAATTGCTTCTGTTTATTACGCTATTCAAATTGTGTTTCATTTTAGTAATCACAACGGTGTAATTTGAATTGAACAGATGATAAAATAGTATGTACACTTGACCGAACTATATTCTAACTGTTTTCAAATAACTCAGAATTAATGGTATACCATTTAAATTTATTTGAGACACTTCTTTTTAGTATGTTATTTTCTTGAGTTCTTTTTTTTATTTAATAGAGCATCTTAAAATAAAGTAGAATTTTGAGTAAAAATGAAAAACTCATTTGCGAACCTGAACCTTACGGGCAGTGTTGCCAACCTTCACAGGCAAAATTATGGATTCTAGGTCCTAAAATTATGGCATTGGCTTATAAATTATCGTACATTTTAGTAATTAGTTCGAAATAGTGTTAATAGAGGGCGCTTGTAAGATATATTTTTTAATCAATTGAATCTTAATATCAGATAGATTTTAAAATTGTGGAAAAACATAGAAATGGCAGAATTTTTATTATTTACCATTATGCAACTTTGTAACCGATTATTATTTAATAATCGGTTTAATTACTAAAAATACCATATTTTAGTGAAAACTGCAATAGAATAAGTAAATTGCAAAATTACTTCTAAATATCCATAATTATGTAATCATTAAAGAAATATCTAAAGTATAATCGTGAATATTCAGTAATTTTGCATTTAACAATTTTGTGTTTTGTGTATTTAAGGATAAGAGTGATTTAAATAATTTTAAACAACTAACAGATTAAAACACTGGTCATAACCATTTTTAAAATTCTTTATTTTATATTAGTTTCAAATAATATCAAACATTAGTATCTAGGTCATATTCAATTTCACAAATATACATTTTTTTTTTATAATTGACACTTTCCCTTTTATTATTACACAGTACATATTACCTTTCTCAACTTCTCTTACAGGATTATTTACTTTTATTTAATGAAGAAGAACCTCAAAACATGCTCCTTAATCTGCTCTGAAATCTACAACAATAATTATTTGATGGGAAAAAGTGATAAAAAAATTAATTAGACATTTTCAATTTTTTTATGTTGCTCTTTATAGAGTTACAGTTAAATTACCTGTTCTTTTAATTCTCCATTAGTCTACTTTTGGTTTATCGTACAAATCAGGAAATCATCGTAGAGTTTTTCAGAATTATGTCACATAATTTTGAGATTATTTTTCATCGTACAGAGTCCTAAGTTATCGTACATATACGATAATTATCGTATGGTTGGCAACACTGCTTACGGGTCTCCTAATTTATATAATAAAAAGTTTAAAATAATTTTTCAACACACTTTTGTCTTCAGTAACATTTTTTATACATCTAAGTCTTAGTTATGGATTCCAATTTTATTTAGATCCTGGTAGTTCTTGGCAGCACAAAATTGGAAAGCGAATGTCTGAGATTTATTGAAGAAGGGAATTGTAACATATCTAATTATTGTATATATATCTATTATTATTACCTCCATGTGTTATTGCCTGTATATATATTGTAACTGTAACTATGACTCTTGTATGTTGTTGGTAACCTTAACTGAATGATGTTTGAGCATGTAGATGCTGTAGCGGTGTATACGAATTGGTGGCTAGAGTGCCATGCTATGCTGTAAATAATCTTTGCATATTAATCAAGATCAATAAAGTATATTCAAGGAACTATGTGTTCATGTTTGAAGAGTACAAATCTAATATGGTGTCAGAAAATTGCTGAACTCATTAAGCCTAATAGACTCTCAGATGGAAATGGATTGATCTCTTAGTGAGTTCTGTGCTCTGTCTGAAGTTCTAATTTTACTGTACGAACTTTGTGTTCTCTGATTACAATGGATAATTCCTTTCGACCACCTGGTGAAATAAAGTTCACCTGCAGCAATGTGTCGGAGTCATGGACTAAATGGAAACAGAAATTTCAAAACTACCTGATAGCATCTGAAAAGGATAAAAAAGCGGATAATGTTAAAATCGCTATTTTGCTGAACTTGCTTGGAGATGAAGGAGTGGAAATCTTCAATACCTTCAAACCACCAGCTGGAAAAAGTGTTGAAAAATTCGAGGATGTAATGACGATGTTTGAAGACTATTGCATACCCCGAAAGAACGTGGTTTTTGAAAGGTTTAAATTCTTCTCGTGCAGCCAGCATGAAGGTCAGCAAGTTGACCATTACTTGACTGAATTGAAAACCCTTGCCTCAACATGTGAATTTGGTGATCAAGAGGAAGGCCTAATAAGAGATCGTCTGGTGCTCGGAATCCATGAAAAGTCTCTATTAGAAAGATTGCTACGAGAAGCAGACCTAACATTGAAGAAGGCAGCAGACTTCTTGAGAGCAGCAGAGACAAGTAAACAACAGTTAGAAACTGTGACATCAGCAGCACCTAAAATTAGTGAAGTGAAAAGGGATAGATCAAAACAACTCAAGTTTAAGCAAAACACTGATATATTCAAGTGCCAGAGATGCGGTAAAGAACATTCAAAGAATAACTGCCCTGCGTTTGGAAGATTGTGTGCTAAGTGCAAGAAAAAGAACCATTTTGCAGCTATGTGTACAGTTAAGAACTTAAAACAAAATAACTACAGAAAAGTTAATGAACTGGAAAATTCAGTGCAAGAATTGTTTATAGACAGTGTAATAACAGTAAATTCAATTGAGAATGTTTGGGTAAAACTAATTAATGTTGAAAGAAATGACATTGAGTTTAAATTAGACACTGGAGCTGAAGTTAATGTCTTGCCAATGTCAATTTATAAAAAGATGTGTTTCCCAACTACCCAAAAAATTAAGTAAATCTAATATTACATTAGTTTCATATGGCAATTTCAAGTTAAAACCAGAAGGTGAGTTAATATTGAAATGTTCTGTAAATAATTTTATTGATATTCCTTTAAAGTTTATTGTTGTAAATGTATCCTCAAAGCCAATACTAGGTTTAAAAGCATGTCTAATGTTTAATTTAATACAAAAAGTAGACCATATTAATCTAATTTCTAAAGATGATATTATAAATAACTATAGTGAAGTATTTCAAGGGCTGGGAATATTTCCTGGAGATCCATATCACATTGAGCTGAAATCTGAGATTAAGCCTGTGATAGATCCACCTAGACGGGTACCTTTATCCCTTTATGAAAGTCTTAAAAATACATTGAGTAATTTGGAATCTAATGGGGTAATTCGTAGAGTAAATAAACCGACAGACTGGGTAAATAGTCTAGTCATAGTAGAAAAACCCAATGGTAAACTGAGAATTTGTTTGGATCCCAGAAACCTGAATAAGGCTATTAAACGAGAACATCATGTCATACCAACTTCTGAAGAATTAATAAGCAGATTAGAAGGGAAAAAAGTTTTTTCTGTCCTAGACTTAAAAGATGGGTTTTGGCAAGTGCCACTAGATGAGCACAGTGCAGATTTATGCACATTTAATACACCTTTTGGCCGGTTTCAATTCTTAAGAATGCCATTTGGGATAGCCTCAGCACCTGAAGTCTTTCAAAAACGTAATTTAAATTTATTTGATGATATAGAAAATGTTGAGATTTATTTTGATGATATTATCATCACAGGTTCTGATGAACAGGAACATGATCTAACATTAAGAAAAGTTTTAGAAAGGGCTAAGGAGTGTAACATAAAATTCAATCCTGAGAAGTTTCAGTACAAAGTATTAGAAGTCAAATATGTGGGTCAAATCATATCTAAAGATGGGGTTAAAGCTGATCCGCAACATGTTAGGGCCATAACTGAAATGAATACACCTCAAAATAAGAAGGATGTTAGAAGATTTCTAGGTATGGTAAATTTCGTGTCCAAATTTATACCCAATGTTTCTACACTAACATCTCCTTTAAGGAGTCTTTTAAAAGAAAGTGTTGAGTTTAACTGGCTAAGTGAACATGAAAATGCATTTAAACATATAAAAGAACTTTTAAGTTCCTCAACTGTTTTGAAAGTGTTTAATAGTGCAAAGCCTATAGTAATTCAGTGTGACAGCTCCAAAGATGGTTTAGGTGCTTGCCTAATTCAGGAGGGTCACCCTGTTTCATACGCATAACGAAGTCTAACTGAAACAGAAAAAAATTATGCTCAAATAGAGAAGGAAATGCTCTCGATTGTCTTTGCAGTTCACAAATATCATAAATTTGTGTATGGTAAAAAATTTGTTGTCCAAAATGATCATAAACCTCTCACTGCAATTGTTAAAAAACCATTATGTAACATATCATCAAGATTGCAGAGAATGTTGTTAAAATTGTTAAAATATCAATTTGAAATACGATATGTAAAAGGTACTGAAATGTTTGTTGCAGACACTTTGTCTAGGGCATTTATTAAGGATAAGGTAAGTGATGATCCTGAAATGTTGAATGTTGTTCATGTTGTAAAACAGCTTCCTATGAGTGAACGAAGAATAATTCAATTTAAGAATGCAATTCAGTTGGATTCTGAATTAAAAATAGTATATGAATTTTGTGAAAAGGGTTGGCCTGAACACATTAAAAGTGTCCCTGATAATGTAAAACAGTATTTCAAACTTAAAGATAGTTTGTATACTGAATTTGGTTTGTTATTTAAAGACTGTAAAATTGTTGTACCATATTCTCTAAGAAGTGACATGTTATCATTATTACATGAGGGTCATTTTGGTATGGAAAAGAGTAAAAACAGAGCTCGCGAGATAATGTTTTGGCCTCATATGTCTACTGATATAGAGAAAATGGTTCAAAAATGTGAAATTTGTCAAAAGTTTCAAAGGTGTAATATTAAAGAACCTCTTATATCTCATGAAATTCCACAAAGACCCTTTGAAAAAATAGGAATTGACATTATGGAATATAGAAATTATAATTATTTGGTTATTATGTGTTATTTCTCAAAATGGATTGAAGTTGAAAAGTTAAATAGTAAAAGTATATCAGACATAAATACAAAATTAAAAGTCTGTTTTTCTCGTTTTGGAGTTCCAACTGAGGTAGGTAGTGACAATGCACCATTCAATAGTTTTCAGTTTAAGTCTTTTGCCAAAGAATGGGATTTTAAGTGCACATTTGTAAGTCCGCGATATCCCAAAAGTAATGGTATGGCAGAAAGGGGAGTAGGAATAGTCAAGGCAATTTTAAAGAAAGCAGCTGAAAGCAACAAAGATTGGATTGGGGAATTAATGGAATATAGGAATACTCCAATCTCAGGTATAAGCTTATCTCCAGCTCAACTTTTGTTTGGCCGTAGGCTAAAAACTAAACTTCCCATACATAACAAATTGTTACACGCAAAATGTTCTAAAAATCTAAAAGAAAGATTTGTTATCAGACAGAAAAAACAAAAGCGATATTATGACAGAAATAGTACTGTGCTAAAAGAATTTGGTCCTGGTGATAATGTAACCTTGTATAACTTTAATAGTAGAACTTGGGAACCAGCCAAAATTATTTCCAGATGTAGAAATCCCAGGTCTTATGTTGTTCAAAATAATAAGGGCAAAAATTTTATTAGGAATCGTGTTCACTTAAGACCATCAGAAATTCCAATGCAAATTCAACTACACTCTGAATTTGAAATGCCAGAGACTAGCAATACAAACTCCAATGATTCAGATACGCCAGAAGTATCCAAGTTGCCGCAAGTCTCTAATAATCAAACAAAATCAGGAAGATTAATTAAAAACCAAGCTACCTAAATGATTATGTATGTAACTAAAAAAAAAAAACTTCAAAGGGGGGTGTAACATATCTAATTATTGTATATATATCTATTATTATTACCTCCATGTGTTATTGCCTGTATATATATTGTAACTGTAACTATGACTCTTGTATGTTGTTGGTAACCTTAACTGAATGATTTTTGAGCATGTAGATGCTGTAGCGGTGTATACGAATTGGTGGCTAGAGTGCCATGCTATGCTGTAAATAATCTTTGCATATTAATCAAGATCAATAAAGTATATTCAAGGAACTATGTGTTCATGTTTGAAGAGTACAAATCTAATAGGAATAGAAATAAATAATTTTGTTCGTGTTTAACTTTTTTATCTTTACTAATGGTAGTTTTTGAAACACCATTTGTAAAAATGTAAAATGTGTATAGTATAAATTTATCATCTAAATAAACTTCCTTGTTTCGTTGAATTGTTTTAAATTGTACGTACTTTTGCAGTCCCCCTTTCTTTTTCAACAATTTTTACTATCTTTGTTTCTTATGAGTTCCTTGAATTTTTTACTTAATAAAATCATACTAAAAATTTTCTACATAATCTAAAATAGTGTTCTCATTTACCGGTTTTTTGAAGGGCTCCGCGTCTTGCTCCTTTTTTTTCTTTTCAAATTTATATAAATTCTGAAATCAATTAAACACTGAGAAAGCTCCTTTTTACATAAAACATGGCTTTTAATTCGAAAAAGTGAACTTTCATTTAATAAAATATACCCTTTTTCTGGCAAGTCCCCCTGCTCCTTTTAAAAACTATGTGAACACTAATCTAGAAAAAGTCAATTATAACAATTTTTAATTTTTTTTCGTTTGATTTTTATGTAATAAGAGAGGAAGAAAGATAACATATGTTATTTATTTTCCTAGTGCTTAATCAAACTTGAATTGTAGTTACAGAGGGTGTTCGTAAATTTTTGTAACGGTTTCGCAAAGATATATATGCATACAAATAAGAGCTTTATTTTGTTATATGTTCAGTCGGATAGTCGCTTTGTTGAACTATCATATTAAGGCCCCTCCATAATATGGTCCACTGCAAGCCATTACCACCCTCTGGAGAAGGTATGGCTTATCAAGGTCCAGGATGGCAGACGATCAAATGGCCTTGGCGGAGGATGGCTTCAGAAGCGGTTCTTCTCCAAAAATCGAAGACAACCAGCATGCTCTACCAAAGTGAGCAGTAGATTCTATATCTGCATACACGCGTTCTGCTCATTTAGTTGCTACTTGTAAACCATTGTCACCATCAAGACCAGTGCTTGAGTGGTGAACAATTGGCCGTAGTGTGGAAGATACATTACAATGTGATTTCCAATGCAGAAAAGCATTTTTTTTAAACGTCAAGGTTGATTTCGTTCCACTCCTCCTTTACAATCTTCCCGAATCCATCCATTTGATATACTGCCTATAAATAGCTGATTTTAGATGTCCAAATGCACAGTAGTCAACAAGAGACACGTCGGGGAATTTTGGTGATACGCATTTAAAGGAATAGTTTCAATCCCGGTTTCATTTTTCCTTTTTTCGATAAAATAGCCTGAACGAAGGCCGAATAGTGATTAGGGCTCTGATCTTCGGTACCGGAGTTCGTGGTTTCTAATTCTGTTGTAGGATCGGTGTTTGTTGCAATTCGGAATCGGCTGTAAGCAGTAGGTCCCTGTCTCATTAGCCCTCGTGTGATTAAAACATAGATCTTAACGATCCATGTCAAATCGATAAAATAGAGCATTAGTTTTAAAGGTATGGCCGGTAGCTTTATCCTGATGGAACTTTGCAAAGTGAAGACTGTTTGGGTGAAGAAATGGAATTTCTTCTTTGAAAATATGTGTTAAAACATATTTTTGATAGAAATGAGTTACGTTTGACATTTTCTACTCTAAGTTTTTCATTATAAGATAAACCAGCAATAAGCATAAAAGCTTTAGCAAAACTTTAATTCTCTGAACCCACATTTTAAGTCTTTTTTTTTCTCTCTTTTCTAAATCATTTTCTTTAATTACAATCCGATACACCTCCTAAATTCAAGCCTTATAAATCGTATTTTGTCTTTAATTTATTATTATTTTATTATTATTTTATTATTATTTTTAGTGCCACTTTTAATCATGTGCACTAGAGGTTACACGAATTAAGTCGAAAGATTAAGACTTTCGTTTGAAGAGGACTGCTAGAGTGGAAGAACAAAATTTAGCTCAAATTCGGTCTTTACACTTTCGATCCATGGTTTCCTTTCTACACATTTTAAAGCACAGGATATTTTTAATACTGCAGACAAAGTTTAAACCCTATTTCAATTTGATGCCCCTCACATTTTTATTTTATCATTTAAAAATTTAAATTAACGGAGAATGTCAAAATAGTTACAAAAATGTATGAACATCCTCTGTATTTATTTTATTTAAAAATGCTACAAATAATTTTAATTTTTTGTTGGAGAGGTCTAATTAACAATTAAAGCTGTAGTAGATATATAAAGCTAAAAAATGTGATTTAAAATTTAATTTACTTTTTCACTTTGAGTTCGGATTCTTTTTCATGTTGATAAGCAGAAACATCTTGAACAGTATGAGAGTCTAAAGATTTCGAATAGCAGAGACGTTGCTGATTGTAAATATGCTCCCTTTTTTCCACAAACTGTTGTTCTTCCTTTACGTCTTCTGTATTACAATACATGTCTTCGAAGTTAGTTTCGTATCTGTAATCACAAATGCGTCAGTCCGAAAGGAACCAATTTTAACATTCAACTTAATCTACTAAGTTAAAAGCAAAAAAAGGTTTTATGAAAAAGCTAGCAGCTTTGATGGGTGTATTTAATGAAATTTTGGAGAGCCTCGTGGACATATGAACTCAGTTCGGTCCATGGTGGTACATAATAAAATAGCTATCACTCAACATAGACAACACTAAATCACATGTCACAGCCTAACAACACATAAAAACACAACAAGAAGTTACGTGTCAAAGACAGGTGATGAGATTAATCCTCCAAGCTTCCCACCCATAGGGCCCACACGCAAACAAGCAGATCGAGTAACACAACATTAGAACTCAGGCAGACCCCCAAGCTTTTGGTTGGAAGTTGGTTGATTGGATAGGCTACATTAATCACTTCAAAAATCTTTCTTAAGAATTAATAACTTTTCCCCCGCATAAAAAAATCTAATGAAATTGGGTCCAAAAATAATCGCCTCTGCTTATTGGCAAAGTTGCTGGTTAGATGCTTGGAACAACAAAGAACGAATTTCTTGGATAATTCTGTTAGTCACGATCCTAGTCAAGCTGCCTCTCTCCCCTGATCGACCATTAGGCCCAGCGCACGTATTTTTAAATTCCTAGTTCAATACTTGACTTTTTTAAACTTAATTTTAAATTAATCATTGGCATAGGGCAACATAACAACCTTATTACATGGCAGGGGTCTTGTCTATTCCCTTACCTTTCAGCCTTAAAACCGTCAAGGTCAATTTTCTTAAAATCTTTCATTAATGTTTGTTTTTCAGGTCAGGTAACCCTCTCATTTTCAGGTTAGTCTCATGCATGTCCGTTTCAGTCGCCTTCCCCCTTTGTACAGTTTGAACTTCTCTAAATTCTCCCTCGGACTCCCAGGATGTCCAACCTCTCGACTGATAGGGTTACCCAACCCCTGGCTGCCCACCAGGGTGACCACTGATCAAGGCCGGGAAAGAGCATGATAGAGTTAGGTCTGTAATGGTGAGACACTCGGCAATGGGGTTAGCATAAACCAGAAATTACGACCCCTAGGGCTAACTTCTGCAACCCTGACAAAGAGACCAAATTTCCTCAGAAACCACATCTCCACATTTTTATGCTACTTTCAGCAACCCCCTCTTTTTATTATAATAACTTAATTTAAGGTCTCTTTTTTTTACCCCTGGAACTAACGTGAGGTTTCGGAGGATAATTTTGACAAGTCAAGTCATGGGGGTTCCGCAGGGTGGGCCAAAGTTCCGTTGCAATGACTCACGAGTGATGGTTCTATGGCCCAGGACTGCGACTGTCGCTTCTCAAAAGTTTCTGCTTCTCCTTTAGGTCATCCGAATTCCGTCCAGAAGTTCAACGAGTAAAATTCAACAGGCTACAAGAGCAACCCTATTTTCGGCCCTGGTGGTTCGTGCCACCCTCACTAAGAAGTTCGCTGGAGCATCCCTTTAAAATTCCTCCAATTACCGCTGCGCTGCTGCGTTTGTTCACCAGTCTCTTTGAAGAGGGTTGGCTGTGTGGGGTGGCCCATACTTGTAATCTGCCCACCACAGCCGAGACAAGCCTGGAGAGCCTCACGGCCATATAAGCTGGATTGGTGATTGATTGATTGTGTACATAATGGCATACTGTTGGCATTATCTCGCCATTTATCCTGGTACTGGGATCACAAAAAGTAATCGATTTCTGTACATTAAAATCACATCGCGATGTTTTTCCTAAAACTAAAACTGCAACGCAAGACTATATCAATCTAAGTCACAAAATGCCAAAGCGTTTATAGAATAAGAGTATCAAGATTTAGCTACAGTTACGAATAAATTAGAATGCCAAATCCATTTAAGCACTTGGTTTTACACAGTTTTCATTGTACTACGCTTTTAAATAAGATTTATTTCTTTAATTTATATACATTATATTGCCAATGATGACCGGTCACTTTCGAGTTTAGACATTTTGTTGAATATCTAGAAAAATGCTAGAGGAATTATCCTGAAACCTCAGACGTGTAAACAGGATGGTAGGTGTTATATATTTCAGCTGACAATTTTTCCCGAAACCCCATAGGGGACCGTCAACAAATTTAAGAAAAACGAATATGTTTTGGATAACCCTGTAAAAAGTAATGTATGAAAAGCGTCATAACTTTTGCACATGATTAGGATGCTTCTTGTAATAATCTATGGTCATTGTTATGAGGATAGCACTTATACTCGTGGAGAAATTAAGGTTTTTATAAAAACAATCTCAAATTTTTCCAAGTGTTTTGCTTATAATTTGCAGAGTTCTTAATATAAAATATTGCTATTTTCAGGACGCATGTCAAACAACATTCGTATACTCTAATTGAAGTTAAAAAATAATAAATATTGAGTGAAGGATGAGCAGGTTTGCTAAATAATTTTTCACTGCGCGTGCGCCAATGCAATCAAAATGTAGTGTGCATTAATATATTATCTAAATGTATAGAACAACTTTTGTGAAAGTTTCCAAAACACAGCTTGAAAATTCTGAAAGTGATCGTCGGTAGAATAAGTTCGAAATCCTTTGTTCCTAAAAGGAAGTAAAAAGATGAGGGGCTGTATTCAAAATTTCATGTGTTATTAAAAATCTCTGGCGAGTAAATGGGTAAATATGTAATATTTCTTTCGCTGCATGGTTTTTAAAAGTTGAGGCTGTCATAAAAGCGAATGTTTGTTCCGGCTGCAGAAGAAACATTGATACTGCTGTTCGCAATATACTGTATGTATATTTTGTATTTATACAAAATACTATATTTGGATACTGTCCCTCTTCCTTTTGTAAACAATGGATTTCGAGCCTGAGGTTTCAGGATAATTCCTCGTGTATTTTTTTAGATATTCAACAAAATGTCTAAAATCGCAAGTGACCGGTCATCATTGGCAATATATTATATATCTAAACATAAAAAAGATTTCAAATCATATTGTAACCAATTTTACTTTCACTTAAATTAGTAGTTGCTAAGTTGCGGATTAGATAACCTTTTTTATATGGTTAAATGCAACAGTGAAATTCATTCACTACAATCTGCCGTCGACCGTCAACATTAGTAACCATTATACTGACATATCCCGTGACAGAGTCTGGGAAGAAATTTTTAATATCGACAGTGACCATCTGGTGGTACTAAACAATGTCAGCTCAAAATTTGGTTATTACAACAAACTGCGTGGATTTGTATAACACATACACTCTATTTTATTTTTTTTTATAGATTGCTAAAAATTCAATACTTCTTATAACTACACTCAACAGCCACTCAACAGCCAAAACATTATGACCACCCCTACATTTTGCAATGGACTCGCCTGGATGACGTGGAAGACACGTGATCAGGTGGAAGTGGTATTTAACTGCTGCTGGAGAGTCTGAAGAATCATTCTTTCACTTACTTCTGTGTGTCATGGGAAAGGCTGCGGATCTAAACGATTTTGATAGAGGGCAGATTGTAATGGCTCGAAGGCTGGGAACAAGTATTTCCGAAACTGCACGACTCGTGAGTTGTTCGCGATCTACAGTTGTTAGTACTTATGCAAAGTGGGTAAATGACGGTGAAACCAGCAGTAGACATGATGTTGGACGTCCGCACGCTATCAAAGAAAAATATCGTCGGAGACTGTCTGGCATGGGGAAGCAAAACCGGAGTCAAACAGTGGCTCAGCTGACAACCCAATACAATGCAGGGCTAAGTAGAATAGTATCGGGGCACAATGTTTAGCGGACACTGTTGGATATGAGGCTACGCAGCAAACGTCCCACTCGTGTGCCTTTGCTGACCAAGCGTCATCGCCAACTGCGCCTATGCTGGGCCCGAGAACATCGCGACTGGTCCATGGATAAGTGGGAGAGAGTTGTCTGGTCAGATGAATCACGGTTTGTCATTCATCACGCCGATGGCCTTTTCAGGATACACCGTCTTCCAGACAAACAGTTGTCCCCTCAATGTACAGTAAGTAGGTCATACACAGGCCGGTAATGGCGGCTAAGTAGGTCATACACAGGCCGGTAATGGCGGCTAAATTCCAGTTAATGTCCTGGCCGCCCAACTCACCAGATCTCAATCCGATAGAACACATTTGGGATGTCATGGGACGGCAGCTCAGAGTTCAAAGACCACCAATTCCCAATATCTCGGATTTGCGTAACCGTTGCTTAAACATCTGGTACAATCTGTTTCAGTCCATCTACCAATGACTTGTGACATCCATGACAAGGCGGGTTGAAGCTGTGTTGCGCGCCAAAGGTGGGCCAACTCGTTATTGACAGGTGGTCATAATGTTTTGGCTCTTGAGTGTATATCTTTTACAATGAAACTTCAAATAGTGGTCCCATCTGAAACAGAATTTTGAGAATCAATTCCGATTTAAAGATCTGTAATAAATCCCAGTTTCTTACGGATCAAGCTGTTGCGGAGACTGACAGCACTATTTCATGTACAGTGCTCACTTCCACGTCACTCGTAACACACTACCGGTTGAACGCGGATATACTGGGTCGAGAAATGTTGTGTAGCTTAAGCTTTTCTTGGGTATACTTTCCCGTATATTGTTTTAATATATGTTAGTAATACATTTTCTTAAAACATCATCGGGTTCATGCTTAGCATCGCCAATCATCAACTAAATTGTGCAGTTTGTGTTTCTAATGTGAATCATGCAATAGCGCACTATTTCCATTAAAAGGTTTTATCTGAGTTCATCGACGTCACATGTTTCGCATCAAATGAAATATGTGTTTTTCTGCAAGTGATATTCCATTAATCATGTGACGTTTCTTATTTACCGTCTGAAATGCATATTATTTATCGTGTGAAAGTACCGTAAAATATGTCCACGTGTTACAATGATCAAAAATCGGAGGGAGTACCCGGTTCTCTAGTAGAACCTCGTTTTATCTTATAAAATGAAATTTTTAATTGCTTTGTTTCTTAAAATTACAAATTATATTAAAAATCTAAAAAAAAAAAAAAAAAAAAAAAAAAACAAAAAAAAAAAAAATAACCATTTTTTAATGTTTTAAAATTTACATAACTTAACCACAATAAATATTCACAAAAAAGTATGCATAAATAAAATTTACAATTATTGAAGCATAACTTAACGCAATTTTACCCTTTAGTTGGCATTAATTGCATTATTAGTATATTTTTCATTTTACCATAGTTTATTTTTTTCCTGGGGAGGAAGTTAGTAGGTTAGTTACAAAACAGAAAACAAACAGGAAAAAAGAAAAGTCAACTTTCCCTCGTATTAGCTGTGATTTAGTGACATACTTAGCCCACAAGGGGTCCCAGTGCTCACGGCTGGAAGCCCAACACAACCCAAAAGGTTTAGAATGGTCATCCGACCCCGGTCCGCCCCATCGTCCGCCCTAGGGCAGTCTTCATGCACATACCCCCCCCCCCGAAAGTACGGACTGCCGCCTCCAGCGGAAGCACACTAATAATTTTCAGATCTTTCTTCGTAATGAACCCGAACCCGGTGAGCTTAGAGGCACTGTGCTGCGACCAGATGCCTCAGTAATTCAGAGTACAGGAGGTCTTCTGTACCCGAGAGGTACCAGTGGTGGTGAAGATGCACGACCTCAAGGCGTTCGTAGAATACTTATGGATTTTATGCAAATTTTCATCCTGAAAATTAACGGTGTCACCAACCACTTGGGTGTCAATGATCGTAGCGACGCCCTCTTTGATGGCCAGCAGATCAGTCTTGAGCACTCCAAAACTGAGCCTAGAAATGGGCTCTGGAGTCACCTCATACCCACATTGCATGAGGATTTTTCAGAAGATACGACAAGATGTTGTTGTGTCGTCTAATCTTCAGACCGTGAGTACGAAAACATTGATAAGTACAAAGGTTCGGGGTCGCAGAGGCTTCGCACCCAGCCAGACACTTCCTTTCATATTCGGGGAGGCCTCGAGATGTACGTGACCTTGCCGGCAGAGCATTTATTTGGGTCTTAACAGCATGCAGAAAATTCCGGCCAGTCATCAATGAAGTGTTAACGCTGATCCAGGCATGTACCTGGGGGACCAGATTACCCTGAGTTAAAGCCATACCATCAACACTGGCGAAAAGTCGTCTAGCCTAAAAGCGCTCTTTTTCCCGGGAATCCAGCAGCTCGTGTCCATTTTCATGAGTTCATTGAGCCTGAATAGTTTATAAGTAATAAAAGAACCGACGTCCGGTGTAAAAGCCAGAACGTCGTCCGTACAAGATAAAAGACTCCCCAGGCGGCCATACTTCAAGCGAGGCCCTGTAGTCCTTAGAACCAGAATTCCCAGACCATCATCCACAACGCTAGCATGAATAAATGAGATAGGCACATCATGAGGGAGATCCTGACACCTGGTATCAAATGACCCCGGAGGGCATAAAGCCGTTGTTGTGACTTTAACGGTGTTTGGTCAAGATCTCAAATTATCACTTAATAACATAAGAGTTGAACCTTGGTCCGACACAATGGGTCAAACTCCACCCTAAATATTTAAACGTTTGCCCAATCTCCTTAACGGAGATGGGCACGTTTCGTAAATCTAATAAAGTATAACTATTAGATTATATCATATATTATATCAAATAAATATAACTATTTTATTCCTGCCGAAATTCCACTTACGGTCATAACGTCAGCCATCCGATTACTTCAATCGAAAGGGTTGGCACCATTTAAAAATCGTCAAAAATAGGAGGGTGTTCCCGGTTCTTTAATAGAACCCTGTGTCTAATGCTATTTAGAATCTACCGAATATTTAACAAAACAATATTAAATAATTATTTCTCTTAGTAACTTTAATTTGATGTTGAAATTCAACCAGAGTAAAAGAGTGACTGAAACTTGAAATAGAATATGTACCTTAGATTCAATTTATTTTTAATATTTAATTTTCTAAATGAATTAATTATTTAATACTGTTCTATATATAACATATAGTAAAATTTAAGATTATGAATAGTTTGCATTTAATTTTATTTATAATATTTTGCATTTTTTTTTCAATTCAAATCTGGCTAAGAGCATACAGCATACAGCACAAGCTCATACACGATTAACTCAATAGTTTTCGTTTATTTATTAGTTAATAGATGGAGCAATGTACTATGTTTTTTCGGAAACATTTTGCAGCATAAGCGCTGCCCAGATACACTCCTATATATTAAAGTATGTGCTCCCACCTATACATGGCGACCAGTACTAAGAACTAAGATGACTGAATTCCTGTCAAATAGATTTATTGAACTAGAATTTTAATTAAGCGTCATTCCGACAGAAATTTAGTGGAATTATTTTCAGTGTGATGACTAAATTTGAATTTCCCCATTAAAGGTACGTAACTTTAATTTATCTGACATAGTAACTGTGTTATAAATGAGTTAGGATGAAAACGGTGAATTTTAAAACTACATACAAGACAATATAGATTTGTAGTTTATGAAAAGTATCATTTTTTTGTTTTGTCCAACGCCATAACCCTGGTGTACACCACTGATTTCTTGATTTGTCATCTTTGTAAAATAATTAATTTTAATTTTATGGCATAGAGCTAGAGAAAAATACTATCAAATATTGTTTAATTTTCACAAAAATATAATAATAAATTTTTAAATTTCATCTTCGCAGGTATATAGACAATATTACATAAATTTACATTAATATAAAGATTTTTAAGTAATAAAGGAATTAATTTTACATAATTTGATATAATTATTAATTTAAAAAATTCCGAGACAGATGTACTAATTAAATGCATCTGCTTTTAGTTATAAAATAAACTAGTAGTACTAGTTTTAAATCTCAAATTTGAAATTTTACCAACAATATTAAATAATTCAAGTTTTAAATTTTACTAACTCTAATTCTTCAAATTCTCAGTACTGACATAGCAGGTAATCTACTCTAGTTAGTTCATAGATGGCGCCACTTTATTCCGTTGTTCTTTACTACAAAAATCGTTTTAATTATGCAAAGATTTTGATACCAAATAATGTGCATTAAAAGAAAAAAAAATTATAATGTTTGTTTTTATCATTTCTAAAAGCCCCAGAAATTATCAAAGCTACAATTTTTAAAAGATTCTAAAAGATTTATCTTTTTAAATTATCCCTTCCTTTGCCATTTTTTTAAATTTAATTTCAATTTCATAAACAAATTTAAGCTGCCAGATATCAGTGCTTTCTTTAAAATTTCTGTTGATGCTTTCTATAATTACAAAAATAGAATTATTATTTTTATAAATGTTAAACATAGTTATGTATAACACTTATCACATTATGGATATATGAAAAACAAACTGTAAAAATAGAGAAAATGCACATTGTTAAACTTTTTACGTACTGCTTTTATGGTAAAATATTAGTTGTCTCTTCCCATCTGAAATAATAATTTTTTAATTGCATTTTTTATTACTGTACTTTTTGCATCAGCGGAGCCCGTCATTTTATTGACAGTAAACGTGAAATATCATGGGAAAGGAGGTTAAACTCTGCATTTACCCTGATAGAAAAGTGGAATTTTTCTACACTTCAATTTTTTCCGTAGGGACAAGCCTTGAAAGGGGAGTATGATTCATGGTCTACCCTGCATTTGCTCTGTTTTTTGAACATGTAAACGGTGCTAATTAAACATTGCAATACATCGCAAATGATTTTTGTAATGTTGTAAAAAGAATAAATGTAAGAAGTGTAACGTCGCTAAAGCTGTTGCACAAAGAGTCCCTTTTATATGAGTCTTGCGGTAACAAAAATATATTTATAGTTGGACGTACCTGTAATCACCATACTTCGCCAGTTTGCTGTCTGGAATAACACCTCTAACTCCTCCAATGATTTGCGAGATGGTCATTTTTTTCAGTGCCATGTTCATTCGATGATACATGACTAAATACGTCGCCGCAGAGATTGAGAGTGTATTGCTGTTAGAATCCATCCATGCCGGATGGCCCCATAAGGCCAAATCCCAAAGGGCTGCAGTCTTATCTTCTATCTGATACCTGTGTTCGTCATGAATCCGTGTAACAACATCGCCAGTCTGGAAGCTCATTTTGCATTGAAAGTTCAACAATTTCACTGAATAAACAGGTCCTGTAAAATATTTAATGGTAATATTTCTACCTGTTTCTTTAGGAAAAAAAGAATGCTACAGCGTTGAAAAAAAAAATGCAGGGCTGGTGATTTGCTTCATATCCACACACAATCAAAAATTAACTATGCCTGCTGAGTATGTAAGTATTTCAGAAACGCCTAAACATAATGAAAGGAAGTATCTGTGAAATATGTATAATAAAATGTATGCACCCTAAAACAAAAAAAAGACACATATTATATATATATATATATATATATATATATATATATGTGTGTGTGTGTGTGTGTGTGTAGTTTTCAGAGGTTTGGTTTAAGTAATCGTACTTCTCTCCATCCTTTAAGCCATGAAATTTCATTGCTCGTATACTTCCTGAAATTCTATTGACGAATCTGTGAAATTTGATTGGTTCCCCCAGATCCGGGTGAATCTCTCAGATTCACAAAAGCACTCACTTCATCTCTCGTCGATGGAGATTATGGATGTACCTAGCCACAAAAATATTACGTGTTTTTCTATTCCTAAACTTTCTACTCTTTAGATTTTTGTGTTATGAACTCACGAATCCACCCTATTATCCATTTATTTAATCTCTTAGCTGTTTATTTTTCCGCTCGTTGTTCTTTTTATTCTTACTGTTAGAGATCTCTGGATTAGAGGACTTGGCCCATAGAATCCAGTTGCACCAACGTCTTGAAGGTCTGAAGAGGTTTGCTGGTTACATTTTTGCCACATGAAAGCTGGCGAGACCGAGACCTACAGCTTAAAGCTGATTTCGAAGGACGCGAATGACCCTGACAGTAGCGGAATTCAAAACCACGAAGTCTAGAACCGAATATGCAGTGCTCTGCCGATTTGGCTGTCGTCCATCAGCTTCCAAAACATACAAGTGAAAGTCTGAGATTAATTATTTCAAAGACAGCCATAAATATAATTTCGTTACCCGCTATTCGGTACGCATAGACATATTTCAAAATGCTTTAGTGTTCTCTGAATTGCAGACACAAAAGAACACAAACTATGCAAAAGATAGTATTGGACAAACAAATTTACCATAATTATGCTGGAAACATTTTAAGTGTGGTTAGCTGGCATTTTCTATTAACTAAATGTAGAAATTAAGTATTTTCTCACAACTTAATTGCTTTAATTATTTAATTTAATAACTTTATGAGATACTTTGAAAACGATTGAAATATGAAATCGAAATAGAACAATGGTTGCAATGGTTATCCCCAAAGCTAATACCACGACTAGAGATGTAAAAAACCCCGAATTTTGAAGAGGTGGGAATAAACCCGAAATTTTGGGAACTTTGGGAAGAAATCCTTTTTACAATGTTTACATTTATTTTTTCAACAGTGGCTATTTAAGGACCAGTATATTATTTCTAAGAGATTTTTTTTTTTAAACTTTTGGCAATATATATATATATATATATATATATATATATATATATATATATATATATATATATTCAAGAAATAATAGCAATGAGCATTTAAATGATTTTATAGTAGTTCTTATGTAATTAATTACCCTGTTAGTCTTATCAAACACATAACTGGTTGCTTCAATTTTAGTTGCTAATATAATAATTATATACATTATTTTTTATCATTATTTATTATGCAAATTGGTTTATGCTAAACTTTTTCCCCTCCTTTTATAATATAAAAATAAATATCTTTAAATTTAAAATAACAGTTTATTATTTTTTGTAATGCATATATCATTTAAAGTTGTAATCAAATGACATTTGCATTTTGTCCAATTCCTATACACACACACACACACACACACACACACACACACACACACACATATATATATTTATATATATATATATATATATATATATATATATATATATATATATATATATATATAGAGAGAGAGAGAGAGAGAGAGAGAGAGAGAGAGAGAGAGAGAGAGAGATATTATCCAAGAAAAATAATGATTTATGGGTTTTGTGACACTACAGATTATTGCCTAATATTTATGTAATAATAAAAATATTGGATATTTCGGAAAGGAAAAATATACTCATACTTTCATGCTAAACATGATACCTTGCCAAATATAGTTAGTTAATCTCAATTATTCAATTTTTTTTCATAGCATATAATAGTTAAGTTTTGTGAAAATATCAACTTTTGAGGTCTACAACAAAGACAGAAAAAAATGGTGTTTCTCATTGTGGCATAGGAATTGGCAACTTCAAAATATTTCAAAATTTCCATGTTTTGGAAATTATCAAAATTCCCTTCTCAAAAAACCCGGGTTTTTTCCACTGTTCAGAACTGTAACCAGGACGCCTCTCAGTCGTTAACAGGTAGTATTCTAACCAGTGGCATGGATGAAAGGGTAGATGTAGGGGTTATAACCCTATTTTACAACTTTCATCTCAATACCTTATTACTCAACATCGTGCCTCAACTACAACTTTTTATGTGTGGTTAGAAAATATTTTCAGTTATCTAAATCTAGAAAGGGAGTGTTCTCGCAGTACTTTATTGTTTTAAAATTTTATTTCTTTTTTTTTTTTCAGTTACTTTTAAAACGAATTAAGTAAGAAATGGAAGTAGAACAGTGATTGCAAATTATCTCCAAAGTTATACCTCAAGGTATCTCAATAAGGAGATTTCCCGCAGTAGGGCAAATCTCAATTTATGGCAATTCTGGCTTTAGTTTCAAACGGAAAGGCAGTTTATTTTTTGTCTATTGTAAACCTGAAAATGAATGGGAAGGGCATTATAGTAGTTCGTGAGGTTGCGACAAATTGCTCTATCGCTAACAGTTAATAGTTCTATCTATTGGCTTATGAAAGGGGGATGTAAAGGTTGTAACTTCCCGTAAAAGATGGCTATATATATATTAAATATGTCAAGGGTTGTAAGAATTTTGATATAACAAAAAAGAAAAACCCTCCAATGGAAAATGTTTCTCTAAGCCCTTGATTCTAACTAAAATATACTGTTAGCATTTTACTTGTCTGTAAAGTTGTTACCTCTACTATAAAATGCACATAAAAACACTAACATCGTTACCATTGGTTAATTTTAAGTACAGTATTGGGATATATACGTCATACTTAAAGTATAGCTTTAAAGTTTAAATTTTTATATCCCACATCCCATTGGATAACACAGTCAAGGATAACTACCTAGCTTATATTCCTTAAAATATTAAAAAGTAATATAAATGTTTATATAAAGATGAATTTATAATTTACTTAGTTTAATAACGTAAAAATGTTATTTGAAATGCATGTAATTTATTCATAATTTAGAAAAGGTTAAGCTTAAAGAGGCGAAATCAGTCTTGGAACTAAGGTATTTTATCAGTGTTCATTGCAATGCTACAAAAACTTCGCAAAAGTTGCATTATTTTGGACATAAATGCATTGAATTATAATATTCCTTGTATTGTAATAATAAATTAGTATAATAATATAAGTTAAACATACTGAAGTTTTCATTACTTATTGTCTTAAGTACTGCAGATACAGATGAATTATATGACCTTTTTGGCGTACTTTCTAAATTTGGCATTTTTTTGCTAATTTAGAGATGTTTTTCAATGTTTCTTTTCCTTTCTGTTTATTGATAAATTTGTTAGATTTTAATTTGGAGTAACCATTTTGTGATGTTTTGTTACTTTTTTCCTTCTGCTTTTGTCGCAATCAAAAATAAACTTTTCTCTTCCAAGTTGTTTGTTTTGCATCAAAACAAAATTGGCTTAATAAAGAATTAAGTACAAATACATTCAAAAATGAACTAAGTATTCTACAGTTAAAATTCATAATAAGTTAATTCAAAGTTTAATAATTTACAGTGTTTCTAATTGCGGATACTACTGTTTCAGGTAATTCAAGGACGGTTTTTGCAACGGAAGAGGCTGCCCTCCCCCCCCCCAGTAAAGAAGCAGGAAGCCCTAAGATGCAGAGTGTCAACAAAACATCTATTTACATTTTATGGCGCTTTTAATTTCTAGTATTCATGTGAAATGAGGTTACACAAAAATTTAAAGCATCATTTTATCTGACCATAATGATAAAAATTATGTTTCATTGATTTAAACGAAATTGTTATTTTTAATGTTAAAAATTACGTTTTAATGTCACTATGCCACCCTTTTCCTTTGGTGACTAAGAAGTCACCAACAGTTGCCAATGGAGTCATATAATACATTTGTTCTGTATAATACTGTAATATTCCACTCGCATAATTTGAGCTTTGTATTAAGGACAATAAAAATATGTATAGATCCAAAATATTGATTACATTTTACTAGAATAATAACTAAAAAATTAAAATAAAAGCCAGTTACCTTTTTGAGTAATCTAAAATATTAGAATTGATACAGAAAAAAAATTGAATTAATTCAAAATAATTATTGTGTAGTCCCTTGTATACAATCATTTAAAATCTTTAAAAATTTTTTAAAGATCATTATCCTGAAAGATTGATAAGTCTCAGATTAAATTAATTACTTTATTTCAAGCTTGATGCCAAAATGCTTCTAGAAAACTTTTCTTTTTTTGTGAAAACAAAGAGGTATATTTAATAAGCAGTTCAGTCTCATTATCCCTCGTGTTGAAAAAAGTAGACCGTAGCGCTCCAAAACCAAACCAAACCAAATTAATAAGAAGTTTTGGAAGGATAATAAATTTGTTTCATTGTAATTAACAAATGACTCATCAGTCATATAATCTTATTTATTTTGTAATTTTTTTAAGTTTTAAAATTTGTAGAAGATATTTATTTCCTACAAAGAGTTTTATTTTGCCTTTTTCAAGTGTGGGTAGGGAAGTTATAATTAACTAACTGGAAAATAATGGTAAGACGGATATAGTAAAAACTGGTAAGATTGAAATGTATGTCACTTATAATATACACAGAAAGCCTTGATATACAGATTTCCAAAAAGTATACTTTAAAGTATGCTCTTTAGGAACAAGGTAATGACCTGAGGTAACAACTAATAACATTTGCGAAATTGCACCACATTTACAAAATAATTTTTTAAGTGTCTTTAGATAGGCAGTGTTTGAAGTTACCATTATGTATAGTTCTGATTTTTCTCGAAACAGCAAGGGCGTACCAACATTTTTTGCTTACTATATAATTTGGTTACAGTTTATTCATGGATAAAAATTAAATTTTGATTTAAAAGAATCATTACTTTAAAACTATCTGTTTCGAATAACCTTACAAAATTTCTTGCATTAAAAAAAGTTCTGAAATTGTTTTATAGAACAAACAAGTAGGGTCTTGTTGTGTATTTTTCTTCCTTCTATACATCTCAACTCCACTCTGTTGTATTCGATTCATTTTCCAGCATGTAACGTACGTACTTAATATGCTCTGAATAAAGTATTTTAAAAAACAATAAAACATAGCAATTGGCGACGAAGGTAAAAAACGTAATCGACATGGCAGAATTAGCACAATTACTAACAGCACTGCAAGATTTTGTAAAAGCAATGAAACCTCCAGAAGAAACGAAACATACCAAAAAAGATGTCCTCGCAACGCAAAATTTATGTTTTGATCCTTTTGACGCTGCAGCCGAATCATTTGACTGTTATGCACAAAGACTGGAAAATTATTTTAAACTCAAAGGTTTATCGCCAGATGATCCAGAAACTGAAGAATTGAAAGTTATGGTTTTGATCGTCTTGGCTCGCGACAATATCAACTTTTATCAAGTCTTACTGCTCCAGATATACCATCTACAAAGAAATACAGCGAACTTTTAGATTTACTTAAACAACATCTGTCTCCAAAACCAAATGTGTTAACGGAGCAACACAAATTCTTTTCAAAACTTCAACATCCAGGTGAGTCAATCTCTACTTTTATTTCTTCATTGAAAGATCTTACGAAAAATGCAGAATTTAAATCGGAATGTAAATCAAATGACTGCTCAAAAGCTATGTTAAATTTATTATTACGTTCTCAATTTATTCGAGGTTTATCTGATGCCGATATACGTGAAAAATTATTGCAACAAGGTAATGTTACATTTGAAAAAACTATTGAAATTGCCTTAGCTATTGAAGCTGCAAAAATTGAGAATAAGGAATCTATAAGAGTAATTCTTCATTTTCAGTTAACAAAATATCAAGCAATATT
Source organism: Pardosa pseudoannulata (assembly GCA_032207245.1). Classification (NCBI taxonomy): domain Eukaryota; kingdom Metazoa; phylum Arthropoda; class Arachnida; order Araneae; family Lycosidae; genus Pardosa; species Pardosa pseudoannulata. The sequence goes on along the minus strand of CM063508.1, from coordinate 82,786,549 downwards.
GTTAAAAATAAAAACAGATCAGCAAGACATAACAATTTACGTAATTTTGAAAACAAAAGTAAAAATTTCCAAACCAGAAGTAGATCGAAGTCGCCCATAAGAGGTAAAGACGCTAATTTAAAAGCACTTGGATTAGACGGATTATGTTTACACTGTGGAAAGAATAATCATGCCACAAATTTTTGTTTTCTAAAGTATAAAGTATACTGCAAATCTTGCCAAAAACGAGGCCATTTAGCGCATGTTTGCATTACTAGTTTAATGAAAAACAAAACCAAAAGTCAAAATGTTCATCAAATATTAGATGATTCGGATGAAATTAATATAAATCAGATTTATGATATATTTTTAAATGACTCCAATAATGATGATAAAATGTACGTTACAGTCAAAATGAATGGCCTTGCACATCGCTTTGAATGCGATTCCGGAAGTAAAGTAAGCATAATGAATGTTGATGAATTCAAAAACTTGAAGTTTAATATTCCAATTCAGAAAACGAATGTCTCTTTTCGTAGCTACACATTCAGATTTTCAAACCTCTTGGCGTTGTACAGTTAAATATTTCTTATCAAGATAATTCTAGTTATGAAGATTTGTATATTGTTTCTATTAAGAAAAACGCTATTTTAGGACGTGATTGGATTAGAAATCTGAATATAAATTTTACTGAGATTAATACAATTTCAAAACATTTGGTCACACAGCATTTGGTCTAGAGAGGGAGTGAAAGTTTGGTATAGTCTCCATATTTTAAAATCTATATCACGTTTTGCAAAAGTACTTTCTTTTTAGCGAACAAAGCATTAATATATTTTCCTGTATCCATTCAATTATTTAAAAATACTTTATTTTGCCTGAATGGCTATTTTTTAGGTAATATTGGAACCTACATTTATCTCTACCACACAGCATAATGATCATATAAATATTTAATGGAAAGAAGCTTAGAAGAAAGTTATAGCAAAAACAAGGTAGGTTTACATACTTTAACGGTTGGATATAAAGATATCCCAGTGGATGGTTCAGAACCTAAGTTTTGAAAACTACTGCAATGAAGTTTAATGCACAAGATTTATGATCTAAAAAAATATTTTTCTTGTAATTATCACTGGTTAAACAAGTTTGGTAACAATATAAGATTTTAAAGATATTTCTCTTTATCTTATCACTGAAGATACCTGATACCTTTTAATGATTTTAGTTTTGGCATAAAGGTCATCCAAAACAAGCAGATTTTAGTTTTTTCTTAAATAGGCAAATAAAAATTCTGAAGGTTAAAATAAGAAAAAAAATATTCATATAGTACTGGTATTCTTTCTATTTGTTAACTTCCTTGATTCTTACATTTAAAATTTACTCAATGAACTCTGCAAAAATTGTAAATAAACATTCAATAGTTTATCAACAATATTACTCGTCATTAAGCTGTTAATTAGGTATGGTAGTAAATAAAAATGTTTACAAATATGTTGATGATAAAATAGAAGAAATGATAGATTGAACTTTATTGAACCTTAAAAATTTTGTATTGATATCATTACCAGGGACCTTTTGTTTCCCCTTTTTACATTTGTGTTTTTCTATTTATTTAAAATTCTCAGTTTCAAAAACAATTTCTTTAAGATATAATTTTTCTAATCAGTATCGTACATTACTTGCAAATAAGTACACAGTTTTACTTACTAGTTTTATGAAATTATTGAAACAAAATGTACAACCTTTGCCCTATGAGTAATAGAGATTGCAGCCTATTGCAATATATGCAATTATCAACATTTGTCTTGAACGGTACACACCCATTGGAATTTTTTCTTTAAATTTATTGCTATTTAGGTGGCATCACTTGATATCTGTTTCGTTAATGTCGTGTGGTCTATGAGTTCGAGAGTTAAACAGCCATTTTAAGACTCTACGTTGTTTAATAAAAGTGTGGAATGGCTAAAAAAGCGTATGATTTGCTCTTTAAATTATTACTTATTGGTGATTCTGGTGTTGGTAAAACATGCATACTCTTCCGATTTTCCGACGACGCATTTAATACAACTTTTATTTCTACCATAGGTGAGTTGCGGTCATGAGTAATTCTTACTCATGAAAAAATCGGGATGTTTATATAGGTTTCTGTTGATGATTATTCTTTTGCATATTTGTTATTGTGGTAATTTCAAAGTTCTGAGCAATTTTATCTTTTCATATTTGTCTGGTGTGCATTGCAAGACCTAAAATCTTTGTTTCGGCTGTTTTAAAAAAGCTTTGTGATGCAATGTTGATCAGGGTTTTTAGGGTATTGTGTCTTCAAGCGTAAATATCATGCTTTACTGAGTATTTCAGAATATTACTAATATTTAGGAAAAACAGAATCAGCTACAAAAATTATCAAATCAGATATTAATAAAGCTATATACAGGATTTTAAGACATTACGATTATTTTTTTCTAATAACGCTGAATATGTTTGTATTTTTAACAATGAAATGCGCCGCAGCTTTCAGATTGAATATTTATAATTCATTATTGAGGTTATAAATATGATAGTTTCTAAATTGATATTTATTTGGGATTAACACGTCTTTATACTATAAACAAATTTACATTTTCTTCAAAGCATTCCCTTTAATAATACGATCATCACATATCTTATGTGACATTGAAAAACCTAAAATAAATAATAAATTTTATAATATATGTATGATATAATCTAAGCTAATTCATTATAAATATATTTAATCGTCCAGTATTGAAACTTCTACCAAATTATCTTAATGAATTGTTACCAAATTTGAAATGTTTACATTTTTAAAAATTCTGATTTTGGTAAAATTTGTTTAAAGTTTTCAATATTAGATATAAAATTTAACTGTATTTATGGTTTCTCACATCCTTTGTTTTCCATACCATATTTGAGATATTATACATTTTACTATACATTGTTTGGTGTATATCATATATAGTTAATTAAAAGAAAATGTCAGTGATGTTGGTTCAACTCTAAATAAGTATATTCAGTAGTATAATATTTTGGCTAAAATTATACAGCTTATTACTCTACAAAGTCTGATTTGTATACTTAGAACTTATTATATTATCTATTTAGGAACTGCAATGCTTAGATTTTAAGTTGTTAAATTCACTTTAGATTTTAAACTAGATCAATAACCTTTGCAATTAAATTGGTTTTTAAATTAAAGCTTTAATAAACAGGATTTGAAGTGCTTAATTAACAGCATTTGTAGTGCTTACTTAATGTTTCCTGATATTAGAACCAGCGATCTCAGTTTTGAACATGGTTATTTAGAAAGTGTATTGATTAAAAGAAGATTTGCATAGCATAATGATAGGTATTGACATTATAATTGTTAATTTACCTTGAATGCAAGAAAAGCTAATGGTAGTAGAATTATTTGATGATGTTAAACAGAATGCTTAATAAATTACTTCCTTTTTCTACAAGAAAAGAAAAGTAAATTGTTATTTTATTTGTGTATATAGTATAAATTTCATTTTCATCTGAATATATCCTATTCAGCTTTGAAAAACATTACCAATTTCGATACTTTTAAAATGTTATGATGTAGTCAAACTCATTAAATCTATTTTTTTTTAAATATAATCTCTGAAACTTATTGAATTAAAAAATGATTTATTTATTTTTACGAATATTTATGTATATATATTTTAGTTATTAGAAAAGTTACGAAATTTTCCATTAAGAGAGATGTTATTGCTTTAGTTAAACTTAAAAAAAAAAAAATTCTTTTCAAATAGTATCATGCTCCATTTATAATCTTTATTATTATAGCTAATTAATACAAATTATTTAAATATTACAGATATATTGATTGGAAAATTGTATCATAAAAAAAATAGATTTTAGCAGTTCTAAGTATCACTGCTAGAAGTTAGGAAAGAAATTTTTATTCATATTTTTAGTCATCCTTAGTAAACTTTAAAAAAAATCACATGTTTTGAAAGTTAATAAATTAATTTGTTGGTATCTTAGTATGTAACATAAAAAAGATGTATTTGTTATTTTTTTCAGTAAATGTATTCCTCTAACTTCAGACATCAATATTGGTTTGAATTTTCTGCGCTAGTTTTATAGTTTTTGTTTAATCTTTTATCCTGGTTATAAATTTTAATTCATGTTTATCAATTCATGTTTTTATTTCATATTTTTAATTAATGTCAATTTGTTATGCAGAAAGTATATTTCTTTTATAGTAAATGATTATTTTGCATTTAATAAGGTCGAAGGTAATTTAAAAATTAATTTTAACTAATTTATTTAGACAGATTTTTACCTCTTGTATAGGGCATTACAAATGAAAGAAGAACAGATTTTATTATTTAAAAACCTTTTTTAAAAGGTTTAAAGTTTTTGAACAGAAGGAAAGTTGAAATGAAGTTTTTGTATATTGTGTTTAAAATTCTTTTTTTACATTTCATTTATATATTTATCTATTGGCCTGTTAAAAAAATCTTTACACCAATGATAAATTTCATTAATATAACCATTCTAATTCCAAAATAAAAATATTTTTGTTTTTACTTCTTAATTTAATCTCTATAAAGTGTATTAGATATTCGCTTTAATATTAAACCCATTTAAGTTCTAATTTTTTTGTCTAATCTGCGGTAACCTTGAAAGTTGTTTAATAAAATATCTCATTTTCAAAAAGTTTTACATCTAAATAAATAAACAACTTTAAAAAGAAATTTTGAATCTGAATAAGAATCTTAAAGTGCTGTATTTCTGAAAACATGCTTATTTTAATGGAGTAAGTAAATACTAAATTAATTTTCTGCCTACAATGATAATAAGAAAGGACTTTCGTTTATTATTATTGTCTGAGGATAACGAAGTTAAGCTGTTCACCACAACAAAGCAAAGTTCTTTAGTTTTTAAATTTTCCATAATTTGTTTATAAGAATCAATATACCTTATTACTTAATTTAAAGCACTTTAAAGTTTTATATAAATCTTTTGTTTTTTTTATATATTATTATTTGTTTAAAATATGTGCAGTGGTTTGAAAAAAATTATGAACAGTAGAATTGTAGTATAAAGGTGTTTAAATATGCAGCTAAACATACTGTTAATTATATATGGTCATTCTGTGAAACAATGGGTTTATGAAATTTATAAGCAAATTCTAGGGTGTTTTGAGGTTTAATTTTTTAAAAAATTTAGATACTTGAGAAATATTATAAAAGGATCTATTTGTATATGCATAAAGAATTAGTCTTTATGCTTCCATTGACTTCTTTAAAATTTAGAGAACTGATTATTTTCCCAAGTTAATATTAAACATTTTCTAAAACAGATATTTACAAAAGAATTGTGTAATTTAGTTTTTCTGAAGAACATATTTTAACTTTCATTTTGAAATTGTCTTTTTGTTTTCATACTTTTCTTTTAATAATTTGTGAACGCTAAGTTTCATTATTTAATTTATAATAGAAGGTTTTTAGAAGGAATATGTTGCGAATTTGAATGATATTTCTGTGTTAATACTTTTCGCAGGATTTCATATATTGAATTCATCTGTCTTGCTCTCAAAATTTCATAGTCAAATATATGCATATTTTACATGAGCATTTAGATAATTGTTTTTGTTGGTATAGTATTGGGCAAGTTATTTATTTCTTAGGATGTTGACATGCCATAGTATCCATGTGCAGCCTACGTATAAGTCTGTTTCAATAGAGATAATATCTATAATGAAATTTTTATGTCAGTCTGTTTTCTCTGCATTCTAAAATAGCTGAATTAGTAGCTGAATTAGAAATTTTATATGTTAATTTAGATAAATTCCAAGAAAGTTTTAGGTTTGTTCAATTGATTGGAGGTCAAAGTTATGAAGGTCCATTGTGATCTTGTACTGTAAAAAAACATTCTATGTCCCACATTGAAGGAACACTGTTTTTTTTTCTGCCCTCCATCAGGCTGTATAATATATATATATATATATATATATATATATATATATATTATATATATATATATATATATATATATATATATATATTATATATATATATATATATATATATATATATATATATATATATATATATATATATATATATATATATATATATATATATATATATATATATATATATATATATATATATATATATATATATTATATATATATATATTATATATATTATATATATATATATATATATATATATATATATATATATACACACACATATATAAGGTGTTATTGGATAATTTCTTTATAACATACTAAAATTATTAATTTTTTATGTAACTTAGTTCTTTAGATATTGTTTAAAATGTGTTTTACAATAATATAAGTTTTGCTACCTTTTGATTACATTTATTTTAGTTATTTAATTTGAATTTTTCCTTGTCATATTTCATTCTTCTACATTTCAAAATTATAATTTTTTTCCCATGTTTATTTATTCCATTTCTAGGAGTTAAAGTGTAATTGTTTGCAAAATGTAAAGCATTAATATTTTATTTATTTTGTGTGCTTAATATTTTTATTATTTTTATCTTGATTTTCTCTAAAATGTAGATAATTTTTCTTTAGGCAAGAATAAATTGCAAAATGTAACTAGCAATTTTATTTCTTTATAAAAATTTAAATTAAAATGCATTATTTTTTTATTAAAATAAATTGTTTATAGTTATATTGTAACTATGTACATAATTTATTGAAGATAAATAGGTAGTAGGACTTCTTCAATATGACCTGTAAAAATCTTTTTCAATATGCAAATTCCGTTTTTTTTTTTTTTTTTTTTTTTTTTTTAAACTATTTTTTAAAAAGGGAAGTCATAATTATCGCTCAACAGTATATCGAGCTTATCTTTTTAGAATTTTTTATATTGCATCTTTGTTATAAATGATAAATATGTATGCAAAATAGATAACTTACCTATGCTATTATTAATGTATTTATTAAAGCCAAGTTTTTATCAAGATTTCAGTTTATGATTATGGATTTAAGTATCCGGAAATCTGAAACTGATTGAAATAAATACAGAGAAAAAAAATAAATTTGTTATAATTGCAAAATTTTCCTTTACAAACATCCCAAAGCAGGAAAAGCTAATCAATTCGGATCTTCCACGAGTCAGCCGTCTCACGCAACCGTCTCTGAAAATGCATGCGGTTACTGACTCGAATGAGGGATTAAATCAGTTCAACTTTTAAAATCTGTTGACTTAATGTTTGCCACTTTATATGCTGTGTAAAATTCTGGTGCATATTTATTTTGATATAGGAAAAAAGTCTCGATTTTTAGGAGGTCGAAACCTCTTATCGTATCTTTTGAATGTGTGTAGTGCTAAAAATGTTATCTTTACGAAAGAAAAATGATTCGAATAAAGCCATAATGATGTGTACTTAGCTCATATTATGAGGGTATTTATTTTGATTTGCGTGTAAGTTTTCTCAGTTTACGATAATCGAAATCTTAAAAGTTTTCCAAGCAATTAAGAATACTGAACTGAGTTAATTTTTAATTTTAGGATGCTACAAAAAAAGCTAAGCTTGAATAATCGCGTCAGATTTCTCACATACTTATGCGATAGGCTACTCCTATGTTTTAAGAATAATTTTTAGTTGTACGAAGTAAAGGGAGTATAGTAATTACGAGATTTCGGTCTTCAGTTTTCAACGGATGTACCTATTTTGACTTTGCCAGAATTCATTTTGACTTGTCTGAGCGTTACGTCTTTACGTATGCACTAAGAAATTTTAATTTTGAAACTGTAAATATATATTTTGACCATCTCTGAATGTATTTTAAACTAGTTTCAATATAAATTTCAGTGCTCAGCTTCAACAAAAATATTTGTTTGGACTAGGCCTGGATGAATTTTCACCAGTTTCAGTAGTGTGTCTGTATGTGCGTACAAGGAAACTTTATGTAGCCTCCACACTATGGCCAGTTGTTCACCATTTCCTGATGGTGACCTCGAACGATGGTTCACGGGTCGCATCCACATGCTGGGCCACTAAATGACCTGAGCGCATTGATTCGTCCATAGGGTCTACTGCGCACTTAGTTGCGCATCTGGCTGCCTTTGATCTTTGTAGAAAAACCGCCTCAGAAGCCATCGTCCGCCAAGGCTATTTTATCGTCTGCCGCCATCGGCCACGATAAGCCAAACCCCCTCCAGACGGTGGTGATGGCTTGCAGTGGACCATAGTGGGGAGACGTCTTTAAATATCAGTTTTGACCATTCCTGATCTAATTATGACTAGTTTACTTTTGACTTATGTACCTATGTGTTTCGTATTATTAAAAAATGATTAGATTGCTGCAATTTTTTATTTAGGTTTGTTGAACCTCTAGTTGTGCACTCACGTTTTGATTATAACCTACATTCTATATAGCAAAAAACTTCAATAAATAGATATTCATCATTAACAGTGCTAGCCGCCTAATAATAGTGAGTCTGGCGGAGCTATCAATATTATTCATGTGCCGTTGTAACAATGCTTCTACAGTTTATTGCCGGTACGAAGTTACTATTATATCGTAATGGGATAAAATTCCAGTTTAATGAAATATCCATGTATCTATATAAAAGTCAAAATAAGTTAAAAGTTAATAAACAAAAAGCTTGGGGGAGGGGGTCTGTCGTGACACTCGTCATTAATTTGTTATAGATGGAGACATTGTATTTGCGAACACATATTACCATGCATACACATATTACTACACATGTTGCACTAAAGCATAAAAGAGAAGGCACGGATCGTCGTGAGCAATTCACTTTAGACCGTGTCTATTGTCTTTGTGGCATACAAAACTGTTGTTAATAGGGAATCTCACTGGCGTGATGTTGATGTGGTCCACAAGTCATTGACAGAATGGTTCAAGTCCGTCTTTAGCTATTAAGCCCCAGACAATTGAATTTTTGAAGACGACTACTTAACTGTAAATTTATCGTAATTAATGTTGAAAAATGGTATTAAAATTACCTAAAGACAAATTACAATTAAAATGTAATCAAAATAATAGCGGATAATTTAGTGGGAGTATAGTGGATATGGTCACTAGCATTAACTTATGAACGAATCCCCCCACCCCCATCACTATTAATCCTAATATCAGTAGATGAAGCATGAGCGATTCTTCCAGTTGAGTTCTGTACTGATATCAAGTGGATTTCACCGAAGAAAAAAAACTATGGGTACAGAAATATCTCCCTTAAAAACTTTCGCAGACGGCCAGTTCGAACCTCTTGAAGTAGACTAATGAGAATGTCATACTGCTACTACCATTCCTAGAAGGGAAAGCCAAAGGAGCGAACGCAAAATTTCCAGCTGGCCTTAAAGCCCATTGACTCAATGTTAATTTTTCATTCGGTTGGACTACCAATTACTTAAATTCTGCGGCAAATGGCTGCTAAATTTCATTAAATTTCGGGTGCAGACGTTTTCAGTAGTATTGAAAATAGATTTTGTTATTTGATTTTTCTTCTTTATGGCGCTGAGGCTTCCAACATGTTTAGGATAAAACATAAGCCATTTCTTGAAATCAGTCCATGTGATAGTCATAGTTTTTCACCTTTTAGGCACCTATTAATCACAATGATTTGGTAGTAAAATAAATAAGAACAAATCGACATCAATAATGCGCTAATGTAAAAATATGTAAAACGGTACACAACACGTTTGAAAGTGCAGCTTCCTTATTAATACGGAACATAGAGTACTTAGAGAAGTTCATAAAGAATTGATTATTTAAACTAAATTAGGGTTTGAATTTCCTAACTTTTTGATGGTCTGAGGGCAAAACGCATAAGTAAAAATAATTGACAGTCAATTCGGATCCCAGACCTTCGGTTACGTACGTGCAAATTAAAATTAACCACCGTTTTCTACAAACTTCATGACTGTTTATATGTTGGTTTATAATCAATCATACAGCTGTGCTGTGCACCACTAATGAGTGTTAGGATTGATGGTGTTAGGGAGTTTGGTAGTTCGATCAATATTTTCTTGAAAAATCCCAAAAGGAGTTGCAAATAGTGGCCGAATAAGTAGGCGATGGCTGGTGGGATCGGGAGTCTGGGTTTGAATCTCATTAATGGCAATGGTGCTTGTAGCTATTCTGAATAGACTAGATTCCGGTCTAATTAGTACTCTACATTAGTACTGCATTAAATCGGGGATGGACTACTTAATAGGATTGTGGTCTGCGCCACCTGGCTTAGAGTTTTTAAGTCAAGTTGTCAATAACACAAAAGAAGTTTGTTTAAAATTCTAGTAAGATTAATGTTTTACATTGCATATAGGTTTATTTTGTATTTCCTATTTTCCCTAATTGTTTTTCGTCGGTTATTAATTATCAGAAATAACCTGTAGTTTCTGGTCTACTTGAACAAAGGCTGACAGAGCAATGGCTTTCGGAATCAATCTGTTTATTTGAGTCTTCTGTAATGTCATGCAGGATTGCAGCCATTCAGAATTGTCTTTTAGAAATAGATCCCGGTCTTTCGAGCCTTTAAATATTGACCAAGGTACTCCTTGTCAACCATGTCTTGTGCCATTTCATAGTGTTTTCTTTTGTGTAAAAATTAGTGCTATTTCACTGAAGTAACACTTTTATAGTAATCCGTTTCTTTGAGAGAGTTGTTAAACATATTTTTTTTTAATATATTTTATTTTTTCATTTGCTTTAGATGGAAATATCATCTCCATTTTACCGAGTTGAACTATTTGACAAAATTAACTGTCCAGTTCTACAATCTGCCAACATTACAATTTGATGTCATACTTGCTGTTTATCGTATCGAAGCTCACAATTTTTTAAAAAGTATTTCAGCAAATACTCAATAAGTATACTAAAGCAAAGCGATGTACATCCGATTAAACATAAATGCATATATCAAAATTTAGAAAGTAGTTTTAGTAGTTATTTTTGTTTAGCGGATGAGCTGATGTTTTAGCCGAATTCGTGTTGTAATTTTCTGCTTAGTGTTGCTTTTACATCTGCTTGCAGCGCCGATGTAGAAGAAACTGAAACTATGACTCATATTGTTATTTCGCTTAACGCGACTTTGTTATGTTTCATTTCTTGGCGGAAATTCATTGCTACATTAAGATAACACGGACAGGATATTACGCTTTCGACTGGTCCCATTTCGGAAACAAAGAAATCGGAAAAAGAGAACGCGGCGAGCCGTTCAAAAATGTGTTGTGATGGGGGATCTTCGGTTTGGGGGAACTACCGTCCACTGAATTGTGACAATGCTGCTTCAGTTCAGCCACCTTTGTGGAAGAGAGAGCAAGCTTCTACAGACGTATTCCAGAAATTTTTTTCTTCCGAATAACTTGCTGACATTCTCTGTATAACGGAGACTTGAACGACGGATTTTATGTACAAAGCATTTAAGCTGTTTAAATACTTAGGTGTTCACGTCATTCTCAACATTTTTTCCCTTTCTCCCGTTTATATAGAATGATTCTCGGTCACATTCCCCTCTGCATAGAAAAGACTAAGAAAAATAACGATTAAAAAATTGACCATCGTAAAACAGGGTAGTTGCACTTTTTGCTAAATGGCTGCATGAAGATCAAATAAATAGGGTCTTAATGGTATGGCATGTTCGCAGCAGTTGGGAATCGGTTTTAAGTTGTAGGTCTCGGTCTTTACCCCTGGTGCAGTATAAGAATATACTATAGCGCTTCAAACTAAACCAAACCTTTGGTTCGATAAGAGTTTCAACCTTCGTTTTGATATAACGCGAAATTTTAACACAATTTTTTTTCTATATATGGCCTGGATGAAGGTCATTTCGATAGGTGTGTATTTGGCATCAGATTGCGCTTGTTCGAAATCAGCTGCTGGTATGGATTTCGTAGCCATTCGGATCGGCTTTTAATCAGTAGGTATAGGACTAATTAGTTATTGTGTTGTAAAAATTGACCGTAATTCTACAAAGGAAATCTACATCGGCTGGAGAAACGGGAGTTTTTCACTATTTTTCTTGAACCATACGTACTCGCACATAAAAATTAAAAGCCTTAACACCTCTTCGTGTGCATTGATGTTAATAATCCTGCGACTTAACATAGCAAGTACTTTTTGTTTCGTTGACATTGCCCGTACATCGAACATTTGAAATTAATTTCGTCTCCTTTCAGAATTGGGGGAAATAATCGACGGGTTGTCATTAAGTTTCCGACTTCCATATACTACTCACCTGCTTGCGATCGATACCTACACACACGAAGGCGAATGTTCGCAAAGAAAATACAGTTTGGCGACTTAAAGGGATATTTTACTTTTCCTAAAAAGCGATTTCAATTCGTACTTTTCTCAATCTATGCTTGAAAGTTGCTAGTTACGGAAATCCTTGTACAAGTGTGCACCGTAGCTAAGCATGAAGTCAATATCTGTGACACTTACAATAATTTTGTCTTTCATTAATAATTATTATGTCTAGTCTTATAAAATATATATTTCTTGCTAAAATAAATCGTTCAGAATGTGGTTATTATTTTTCTAGTTTTTAACGTGAAACCAGTAAAAAACGACACCCCCCCACACCCAAGGGGGAAATATTCTTTCTTTGTGGTAAACGTTATTAGCAAGTTCATATTTTGCCTGGTAGCTTTTAGTTTTCCTTTAACTGTTTTTCGATTTTGAAATTACAGTCCGCAGATCAGAGACGATATCAATTTTTAACTAGCATTTTATTTTTTTATGATGAAGTTTATTAGCCCTCGTGTTGCAAAAAAGTAGACCGTAACGCCCCAAACCAAATATATGATGAAGTTTCTAACATTTGTTGGTCTCATCTCGCTGTTAACAAAACAATAGACCATAGCTCTCCAAAACAGTAATATTTGTGTTAGGTCTAGACATCAAAACTTGGGTTGTATGAATTTCTTGTTATTATCACTTCTGAAGTTGTAGTTGAGATGGTATGGTGGTTAAATATATCATTTTTCATTAACTCATTTAAGGTGCAGACTCACTTTTGTTACCTTTTGTTATGATTAAAATAATACAAAGAGCTGAATTGTTTGTGGTAAATTGAATTTTATAAACCTTCGTATCATCAGATGATAATTTTTTTCCTACTACAGTCGAGAAGAGTGCCTGTTTTTTACCGTACAGAAATGGTACTATTATGATTTTTTTTAAAATTATGTCATAGTTTAATATATCATAGTTTTTCCGAGTTATTCATCATGAAAGAAATTCACAACAGCGTGAAAGGGTGAAAAAGTTGAACGAGATTTTTCTCGTATTCGCGCGAGGAGGCCAAGCATGCGTGCAGTATTTTCTTGTTACTGTTGATCATAAGTGAATGTCACCTAATGACCCTAATGTGCGTTTAGCGAAAGAACGAACGAATATTTCCATGGCAGTCCGTACTTTTAGCGTGCACGGTTTTCTAAAATGAAAGTAGGTGTTTCATTGACCCTGAGGGACAGTGAGGGTGATTAGCGTCATTTGTGTGTTTGTTCTATGTCGCTGTAGTGTGTTTACTTTGATGTCCCATAAATTTACGCATTTTTCAAAATTTTTGAAATTTATTACAGCGGAGACTTATTATACGAAACCTTCATTTAAACGAAATATTTAGTTAACGAAAAAATATTTTATAGGAATGATTCATAGGAAGAGAGTAAAATTTTTCCGCGTACAGACTGTGTACTGAGCACATTAATATCTCCAAATAGTATTATTCTCTACTACCTTTTTTTTAAATTAAAACAGAATTTTTGATTTTCTTCATCAAAAACCGAGAAAGTTTTTAATTCATGAATTTCTCTTAACATTTAATATTTCAGTTTAGTAATAAGTGTTCGTTGTATTTAATTTATGTATTTGATTAATGGTTTCAGACATTGTTGTATTTAATGTAGACTAAAAAAATTAATCTTGTTACGTTTGATAAAAATATAATTTTTCTCCTTAAACTATTTTAAGTTTGCTTAACCAGAAAAACAGCATAGTAGGTTTTCATGTTTTCACAGGCCGCAATTACTACTATTCTCATATACGAACTATTTACTTGTACTATTATTCCTTCTCCCTGGTCTGCGTATGAGTAATATTCTACTGAATTTATTTACCATAGTTATTCATATATCGTACTCTTATAAATAAGACAATTATGAAAAAAATTCAACGTGCGAGTTATGCACAGAATTCTTAATGCATTCTTTAAGTATCTGACGATAAAATAAAGACAGGCATTTCAGGAAGGAAAAAAAGGGTAAATGTCTTACCAAATAGAAGTATTGTTATATTGTTATTGTATTTCATTCCTATATCGCTTAAAAAATAAAGCAGTGTTAGTAACACTAAGAATTATGTTTGAACACCCAAATTTCGATTTCAAGCTTTGCGACTATTTTCTGTTACGTATAATACTACTTGGAAATTGAATACAGTAGTAAAACTAGATATGTTCGTCATCTTACCCGCATGTCGTCGTAAAACGCACTTTTTTAGTAGATTAAAGAGGAATAAAGAAAAAGAAATTCATATAGTACATTGTAAAAAAAGGGGAGGGGTTTGCAAAGTTTTCAATTTTACCCTTACCGTTATCTTAAAGAGGGGTTTTCAATGTCAGCGTAATATCCGCCGTGTTCACTAATAACGGCAGGGGCATGTAAAGTAGGTTCGTGGTCTTAATGACCTCCAAGTTCCCAAACGATATCTCTAGTGATGACATTCCAAGCTTGAGGGTCCCTGCTTCTAAATTACGAAGACCCTTCTAGAGGTTTTGTTAATCTTCAGCTATCGTGCTTCCGCGCACAAAATGAAGCTGCATATTGCGGCAGGGTCTGTTAGACCTGGTGTATTAGTTTCCTACACCAGGGAAATGAGAAGCAATATCAGGATTCCTAGCAACATGGAAAGTTACGGAATAGCAAAAATAGTCTCGGTTTGGTTTGGAGCACTAAGGTCTACTTTTTTTTTTTGTAAGACTAGGTCTAGTCAGACCGGGACTTACTGCTTAAAGCCGATTCCCAAGGGCTACGCACATCCATGCAACAGTAGGATTTGAACCTACGTTCACCGGTACCGAAGATCAGCGCCCTTACTATTCGGCCAAAATAGTCTAGGTTTGGTTTGGTTTGAGTGCTACGGTCTGCTTTTTGCAACACGAGGGCTAATGAGACCGGGACCTACAGCTTAAAGCCGATTCCGACCGGCTACGAACATCCATGCCACAGTGGGATTCGAACCCACGAACTCCGGTACCGAAGGCCAGCACCCTAACCAATCGGCCATCGTTCGGCTCAAAATAGTCTAGGAATATATAGAATGTTTATCAAAAGTTACAGAAAAGGATCTGAATTAAATTTTTTCTAAGTTGTTTGTTATAAGCTTATTTTGCGTTATTTTTATAAAAGTCAATTTAAAAAGCTTTTAAAATATACTACTTATAAGTAAAGGTTTTTAATTAAGTAACCTTACCAATACTGATAACAACTATTACCATTCTTAATTTAATTGTAACTGAGCTAATATTGCGTGTCATTCGGTCAGAAAATCAGTGAATTTTTTCTGGGAAGATTTGTTTCAATACCTGTTATAGTAGCCCAAACTCTCCCAATGACCTAAGGCAGTCGATAACAAGTGTGACTGACTGACTTTGTAAATGAAGTCAGGGTTCCCACAATGGTATGGATGTTCATAGCCGTTCGGAATCGGCTTTAAGCTGTAGGTCCCGGTCTCATTAGCCCTCGTGTTGCAAAAAGTAGACCTTAGCACTCCAAATCAAAACCAAACTAAACGAAGTCAGTTAAGGAGTCCTTTTTAGAATATACATTGAATGAGAGATAAAGCTTAAGTCATTGGGTCCCCGTAGCAGTTGGTTCTGGAAAATCACTTGTAGGCAGCCGTTTAGATATACTTTTTTCTGTCTTGTAAAATACAGGATGCGCGTTATACGATTAAATATAGTATTTAATTTATGTATTTATTTTACTCAAGAGGAACAGCTTGCCATGCCAAGTTTAAGGTTTTTAACATTTCTTCAAGTATTAACAATTTTTTTTTTATATGAAAAACGTATATAAACAGAAGACGAAACGCGAGGATGAATCTCTGTTAAAGTCGCCCTATGGGTAGGACGCTCCTGTTCAGTACCAGAGTTTGTTGATTCTAATCCCGTTTTAAACATAGACATTCGCAGGCTTTATTTCGCTTTAAGCAGTAGTCTGATTAGTCTTCATGTAACCAAAAAGTACAGAAGAGGCCTAAGGCAAACCATAAAAACCTTATAAAAAATCTTTTTGGATTTGTCATGGCGTCTCTCCTGAAATGATATATATTACTCTTCTAAAATGTTTAACTATTTCAGTTAACAACTTTTATTGTTAGGTAGCCTTACAGTAGTCCGTTCATATACATAAGCAAAAACAATACACAATAGTGAGGACTTTGTTATTTGTTATGAACGATTGTTATTGTTGTTTAGCCATCCCAGATCAAAACAACACAACTCCGTGCCGTTATCATGCATTCTAGTTTTGTGTTAAGCATATTATGCAAATAGCACTTTATGTTGAGTTAATTTGTATTGTGTAGTTATATTAGAACATAGTTTGGGTATTATGAGAAAAGAAACCTTCCTCTACTTTTGGATACACACTGCAACAATCCAATCGCATTATATGTAAATCTTGCCTCTCCCTTGCAATAAAAGAAAAAAAAATAGTAATAATAAAATAAGTTCAAACCAAGAAATTAAATAATTTCAATTGAAGAGATGTAGTATTGATATTTGATTTACCTGTGTTCTCTCCTCCAGGTTTATTTTTCTTCCATCTTAATTTGGGAGTAAATAAGATGTAAGGATTTTGTGAATTGATTATGATGCTCTGCGTTTCCTTGTTGGCCACAAATTCAGTTACTATTTAACCCCAGAATCCTATACTTTTGTCTTATAAACGTTTTGTAATTAAAATAGACTGTTAAAAGCTGAAAATAACTTTAATGCGCAATAAATCTTTTTTAATGAAGGCATATGCATTATATTTCTTTGCTTCAAAATAAATTTTTAAAAAGTTTTCTTGCAGACTTAATAATATAGAGATTATATTCAACAAAAACAGGAGAGCGTTAGGGTCTTATAGCAAAGCAAATGAACCAAGCGTCTAAGGACCAGTTAAGCTGCTAATTTGAAAATATTCGAAAATGAGGTAGTGTACTTTTCTGTGGGTTGTATATAATAAACAATATATTTTTCTATTGTTACACGTTTTAGCCCGTTAATATAATAGTTTGAAATGACAATATAATTGTTTGCAATTTATAAAAAGCACACAATATCAACATTTCCAATTATAGAAATGTCATTGCGATTATATTTAACTGTGCCTGTATCAAATGCATCTGGTAAAAGTTATTCTCATTTTCGAAATGTTTAAAAAATTTCCGAATCTCACCGAGTCGACTAAAATTAAATTATTTAGCTGTTTTATACATCGAAAAAATTGTTTGGAGTGTTCTAGTTTAGGACAAATTGTTTTAACATTAGAGGAGCGGACATTTCGAAATGCGCTAGCACATTTGCAATTTATTTTAGACTATGTATTCTGTGATGAAAATAGTCTTTGTGTGACCTATCGCCTTTTAAAGTTTTCCTCATCTTTTTGCAATCGCTCTGTATTGTTATTTTATTGTTGAATGAGTTGGAGATTACGTAGATTAGAGCTTGTTCTACTGCTG